>OX451372.1:14908921-16115510 GCA_949629185.1 Apamea crenata
AGCAGTCAATCGCTTAACCACTGCGCCAGTCATCATAGCTTCGTCCATAATTGCACAGACAAAACCTTCAGTTTCTCCAAAGAGGTCACCGAAACGCAGACAGGCTACAGACTGAAGACAAGACCATTAAGTACGTTTTCAGGCGGCCAAAGAAGCGCTCCTTCAACGATTGCTTCATGTCAGTAACATTGATGCCTAACGCTTGCGACATACCCAAATACTTATAGGTTTCGGATGCGGAGAGGGCTCTAAGGTTTGTGGAATCCGAGAGTTGGGTTCCCACGGATTCCATAATCTCCCCTCGCTTTACATGCATGATCGCACATTTGTCCACATCAAATTCCATCCTGATGGCGCAACTGAAAGATTGAGTTACTTTCAGTAGCTCCATCAGTTGAAAATTGTTGGGAGCAAAGAGTTTTAGGTCATCCATGTAGAGGAGGTGCGAGATAAGCTGACCACCTCTCCTCAGCCGATAGCCTAGACCTGAATCCTCCAGCAGTGTGCTTAGAGGATTCAAGGCTAAGCAGAACCAAACCGGACTGAAACTATCGCCCTGAAATATGCCTCGCTCGATCCTTATCGGTTCGCTATTCCTCTGAATATTTCGACATCCTGGATAGCGAAGAACCGTCCTCCATTGCCCCATACACGACATAAGGAAGGTGCGCAGAGTTGCATCTACTTTATATTTACAACTCCAGCACCCTCATGACCATGCATGTGGCACCGAGTCATAGGCCTTCCTATAATCTATCCAACATGTCTACAGTTCCTTTCGCGAACGACGAACCTGTTGGCTAATGGCCATATCAATGAGGAGTAGCTCCTTAGTACCGCGGGACCCATTCTAACATCCGTTATATATATATATATATATATATAATGGATAATAATAATGATAATAATAATGAAGTTGGTGTCTATCCCCCTTATTACAAAACAAGGTTTTTCTTTCGATCAGGTGTAAATCACTGCCCCCAGTTATTGAATTAAGAACCCGACTGATAAAGAAATGCCGTTCTTTATACAAAAATGACAGCTTAGTTTGGTGCTAAGCTGTCATTTTAGTATTAAGAACTTTGCCTAAATCGAAATAAAGTTCGAAATACAAGTACTGGCTCAATAGTTTAGGCTAGAACTAAAGTTAGGTTTCGTTTTGTAATAAGACGGTTAATGTTTGTTATAAAAATTATATTATTATTATATCATAAATTATAATGGTTAACTATTTGTACTCATGCGAAATGGAGAATCATCAAACACACGGGCCCAATGTGCGGTTTTAAAATCTCTAACGTCCCGTTAGAAATTATTATTATTATTTAGTTTTAATGTAAAATATCGCTGTAAAATACAATGTGCACCTGAATGGGTGCGAATCCGGTAGGCTGGAGGAAAGAGCTAAGAAAAAGAACGCAAAACCTAGCGTAATCAGCCTACAACGTTCGTTACGAAATTATAGGTTACAGCTCACTTTCAGAGAGTCCTCTCTGTGAGAGAAAGTGAGCTGTAACCCACCACGCGGGCCCAGTGCGGGTTGGCGCCAACCTACACTTCCATAAAAATCGTTGCGACTTATGGGAGCTCCACAAAGCCAGTAGCGGTACAGCCGATCGATTCAAAATCAAAATCAAAAGTCAGTTATTCAAATTAGGCTGAGAATCAGCACTTTTTGAACGTCAAAATTACAAAAGACAGTCCCCCAAAAACGCCCGCCCTTCACCTGCCCGTTCTTCATTCTGTAAAAATGTCACCGTGAAAGGGCAGGTGAAGTGAGCTTAGAGTGAGCTGTCAATAGTGTCAATCCCTAGCATTCGTTAGTTTGACAGCTCACTCCACGCTCACTTCACCTAAGTTTTCACGGTGAGATGGTTACAGAATCGCACTGCAGTTTCGTCTTTTGGTAGAACGCTTTTTAACAACAACTTTAATAATTCTTTTGACATGTTTAAATGATTGTATAGAAACTCTTTGTAATGTTAGCACTAAACTTGAACTTATTATTAATATTTAATTTGATTGTATTTCATACTACTCTTTCGTTCATTTTAATTGCATTGACATTTTATTTTATTCTTATCCACTCTTGGTATAATAATTGTAAAACTGTAATACGAGTTTTCCTGAATAAAAAGTTTTTTTTAAGCCTCGTTTACCTTTCAGCCTTGTGTCAGTCTCGTATCCTGACAGGCAGTCCCCGCGCGACCACACTGCTAGCTATCATGACGTAGTTGGTGGAGCAGCGCGCGCGACACACTGCGCGCAGTAGATCTCGCTCCGGTGTGAACTGGTGTTTCTGCTCGGATGATGTTGTGTCTGGAATCAGGGATAATTAGTTGTCAGAAAAAGAACGAATCATATAAGAACCACTTACGCTGGAGTCACCAATTAAATGCTATCACTATATCTAGCGGAAGCGTAACCGTCAGAATATTCTTGAAGCTGCGGTGAGCGTTTCAAAGATACCACATCATTGCCTAATTCACTATGACCCCTTATCGATTCCTCACGTCGAAACCACGTCAATTCTTTAGTTTAGCACGACTTCTTCTATTAACGTACCTATTCTCTATGACAAAATGGCGTGGTTTGAACTGTCAATTATTTATTATTCCCAACACAACTATCATTACAGGTTGCCGCAAATCGGTAGTGTGGTATTAAATAATATTTCTTTCATTACAGCTTATCACAAAATGTAAAGTAATTTTTGTGAACTCATTCAATGTACTCGTACCTGCCGATCGATTCTGTAAAAATCTCACCGTGAAAAGTTAGGTGAAGTGAGCTTAGAGTGAGTTGTCAATGGAGTCAATTTCCAACATTAGTTGGAATGACAGTTCACTCCACGCTCACTTCACCCAAGTTTTCACGGAGATGGTTACAGAATCGCACTGCTGTTGTCCGTACGGTAACTATTCCGATTCCTTACTGGTAACAAGACACGATACTAACGTAATTGACGTGTTTTGCACGTGGTAGGATTTCGCGGGGTATAATACAGAATTCGGGCCTAGTTGACATAGTAATTTCATAGCAATCTTGACGCGGCGTACGGCATGACGCTGTATGCAGCCGATGACGAGCAACCAATCTATACATTAGGAAAAAGCGGTGATTCTCACCTAGCACTCGATTGCTCCACTTGGCTTTGCCCACACTATGCCAGGGCACCGGTGCGGCAGAAGGTACGTACAGCGACACCAGGGTGCTCACCACTTTGTCCACTTCTAAATCTGTCACCTCCCACAGCATGCCCACTACCATCGGGCTGGAAAATGAAAGATTAGGGTTAAAGAAAAATAATAGTCGAAATGAAATGGTTTAGTCGAGATTTTGTAGTACTTTTTGAAGTTAGTTTAATACAACATATGCGGTTACTCGCCGAAGGGGTAGAGGAGAGGAGCACACGCATATTTCGACAAAAAGAAAAAAGAAATAAGTATTTATTGCGACTCTTTCAGGAAGATCATAAACATAAAATAAACACAGTCAATTTTTTTTTTTTTTTGTTTAAGTAACAAAAAAAAATGAAACAAAGTCCTATACGAGGTCAAAAGGCTCCTATCTCAGCATGATGCTGCGACATTTAAAAATAAATGGTATTCTGACAGCACATCAAGCTACTACAATCACTCTTTGATAGATTTTCAACTTTATCGCTAAAGCATTAGGTTCAAAGTTGATTGGGAAAAATTGACAGTTTCGGGTAGTTTGATGTGCTGGCGTCTGTACCTCTTTGAATATTGCTATCAGCATTCACAGATATATTGAGATGTGGAAAGAGAGTAGGGAGGCCTTTGCCCTCTAATGGGACGTCACAGGCTTTTAATAATAATTAATAATAATACCATAAAAAAAAAACAAAATCAAAATCGGTTCATCCGTTCGGGAGCTATGATGCCACAGACAGACATACACACACACACAGTTATAACACCCCGTCGTTTTTGCGTCAGGGGTTAAAAATACATTACACACAGTGGCAGCAGCCAGCTCAATAGTGATTAAATGAATTGCAGTCACTCGTAAACAGAAGCCATTGCCACTGCGCCATCCCTGCTATATTTGTTGATGTCAAAATACAATATGTTAAGACACTCACCAGCCCGCTATATGCAGATGATGATGTGCAGCGGCGGGCGGGGCCCGGGGGCCCGGCGTCGTGAGCCGCACGGAGCCGCAGCCCGACAGCACGCACACGGCGGCCCCGCGGGCCCCCTCCACGCCGGCCCCGCCGCACGCGCCCGCGCCCAGCTGGCAGCCGTCGCCGTGCCCGCAGTACCTGGGATGTTATGTGTCGTTGTAGCACGAATCTTGGTTTTACACTTTAGTTAGACAGACAAAAATACAGTAAATCATATGGATTTCTTTCTTCTTTGTTCCTGCAGGAGCCAAAGTAGGTTTAGAGAAACATTTAACTGTTAATCTAAAAAGTTAAAAACTTGTTATGCTTCTAAATATGTACGCTTTTTTTAAATCAATTTGCCGTTGGGTAATACGATACCCTTTGGTAAGACTGGTTGTCAGTCTTTCGGGCTTCTGACGAACCGTAACGACTGTCAAAGATCCATGAATGACAGCCGGGACCAACGGCTTGATGTGCTTTCTAAGGCACGGAGGGGTCTTGGTATGTAAAGATGGTCACCTATCCACGGACCAACCGCGGCAAGCGTAGCTTAACCTGATCAACCCGTGCGGCTGTTATTACCTTGCCAAAAGCCCCAACTGACATTTATCAATGATCTTACTAATGAATACTTACAAGAACACATCAGCTTCAGTAAGGTGTGAGATGAAGTCCTGCGCCGAAGGCGGTTCCCCGATGTGCCCGTTCCAGTCAGGACACCAATACTCCACGAATGACGTCATGCGATTCTCCATGCGGTCCAAATTCTTCTCTGCAAGTTAGTTTTTAACATAAGATTAGTTGATTTAAGCTACAAAAACACGACACACCAACACTGACTGAAAAAAAAGGCATTTAAATTATCTACAGCAGAAAATAAACTTCAAGGGTAGAAATTATAAAGTCACTTTTCCAAAATCACATAAATTAACTAATTATTTAACTTCAAGGGTAGAAATTATAAAGTCACTTTTCCAAAATCACATAAATTAACTAATTATTTATTTTAGAATAATTAGTTAATTTATGTGATTTTGGAAAAGTGACTTTATAATTTCTACCCTTGAAGTTTATTTTCTGCTGTAGATAATTTAAATGCCTTTTTAATAGTATGGTGAACCACACATTTCAACAACAACTACATAAAAACCGCTACGAAACAATGTGCTGTCAAATTCGAATTATTGTCATGGACGTGCGTGGTTGATTTCTGAATGGCTAGTAGGTAGTCGCCATTCAGAAATCAACCTAATCTACAAACACATAAAGTTGATGTTTGTTTAACTGAAAATTATGCATCGGTACCTGGATTGATGACGTATCTGCCGACGTCACACTTGGCCGCGAAGTACCCGTCGATGACGTCACTCTCGTGTATCTTGAACAGGTAGTATAGGAAGTGAATGTTCTCCATCCGGGACACGGGGTGCTGGTTCAGTATGGGGAGAGTCTCCCATGGAAACGTGTCTAGCATCTGAAATATATGGAAATGTTGTTTATGCGTTAGTTCAGGACTTCTCAACCAGGGAATGAATTTGTGAGGAAAAGTAGGGAAGACTAAATATTTTACATTTTAGAAAGTAAGTAAACTTAGTGTTAACAGCCGTACGGGTCGATCAATCAGGTTAAGCTACGCTTGCCGCGGTTCGTACGTGGATGGGTAACCATCTTTACATGGCACGTTAAGTCGGATCCCGGCTGTCATTTGTGGATTTTTGGCAGTCGTTACGGGTCGTCAGAACCCCGAAAGTCTGACAACCAGTCTCACCAAGAGGTATCGGTATTACCCAGTAACTAGGCTGTAGAGGTCAGATAGGCAGTCGCTCCATGTAAAATACTAGTGTTCAGCTGTATTCGGTTAGACTGTAAGCCGACCCCAAAATATTTTGGAAAACACCACAGAAATTATGTTTCTTCTTGAACACAAAATAAATAAAAAATATTGACACGGGATTGAAATTAAAAAACACTTTGTCTATTTTATGATTTTTATAGCTACAAAAATAAGGCTGAAACTCACCTCATCCACAATAAGTATGACCGGATGTCTTTTAGCCTTCTTCAAGCCCCATTCATCGCTATCTTTGACCTGTGACGCGGCCTGTGAAAACGCCCTGATACCATCCACTAAACCAAAACGGTGGATCTTCTCAAAACTCTTCGACAAACATTTTAAACAAAGTTCGTTTAGAAATCTAAACTCTTTAGAGCAACTGCCGCATTCTATATTCAAAACCTGACGGACGTCCTCAGTGTTGCCATGTTCGGTCAAAATTCTTCTGATGCAGGATTTAATTTGTTGTGATTGCAACACTGGGCAACATTCTATTAGGTTGTAGAGGAGTAATTTTTGTTTTTGCGTTAGTCTGATGAAACTGGAAAGGAAATGGACAACTTTAGAAACATTTAAAAATACTAACGGGTGATTTTTTAAGCGTAGTTTTTTTTAAAGTCGAATAACACACTCAATTTGCATCATATATTCAAAAATTTTATTGAAATTGATAACTTGGCCTTTGCCAATAAAAATTTTGAATATATGATGCAAATTGAGTGTTTTATTCGACTTTAAAAAAAACTGCGCTTAAAAAATCACCCGTTATTACTATGCTAATAACGAGACAGCAGCCCATGTGCTTCTAAACTGCCCACTGCGGTCGCCACGTACAGGGCAAAGTGTTTCGGTAGCCCAGGTACCTTCGTGAGACGGTCAGTAACACCAAGTCGTTGCTGCCTTCCTTGAGGAGCTGGGGTGGATCGAATAATCGATTTTCCCACCCGTACGCAAAATATGCGCATTGCCGTGAACCAGCCCGCGAGTTGAAGACACCAGCCCGTATTACGTGTAACCTATTCCCAAGCTAATGCTCTCGTATATATCTTGGTGACGCTACGTAAACCCTGCGGTAGAATCGCGAAATGTGATTGTTAAAGTTTAGTAAAATCCTCTAAACAAAGAGGTTTATTCATAAACGATGACTAAAGTTAAGTAACGTTTAAACGTCAAAAATGTATGGTTAAACAGTCGCTAATCACTGCTTAACTTTAAGCAACGTTTATGAATAAAGGGGATTATCTAATGGGAAACTTACCCCCAGTCTAATATAGTGGTGTCAACTAATTTGACCACTTTTTCCTTCAAGGTCTTGTCCACTAATTTGCCGGTGAGCAAACAACCCCAGCCTCCAAGCCATTCTTTGTCCATCACATTGATCACACTCTGTAAATAAATTAATTATCATATTAGCTGACTAAAGTACTAATCATCCTTTTCGCAAGTATCAAGATCCCCAGAATCTGGGGAAAATCTCAGGATAGAGTTTATCCATTAGAATCATTCTCTATTTATAGCAGTTCATTTATTACGTAAAATGATTTGAGGAGGAGGATCAACACAGGTCTTATTTTTTCTTACGTAGGGGTCAGAAAGCGGTCAAAATTGTCTTACGAAATAAATGAATAGCCCCTGATACATCATTTCTGCTTACCCCGTCGGGAAAACAGGTGTTATGTAATGTACAATGCATTTATAAAGTCAACACATGGAAGTATTGAAGGTTATGAGATCCAGAAGTGGGACAGTAATGTTACTGTTAACCTGCATCATTCCACTGTTGGGCAAAGGCCTCTCCGCATGACTTCCAGCTCTTTCGATCCAGGGCTAAAGTGGACCACTGGTCGTTTATTAGTCCAGCTCGTCCCACCATTTTCTACGGACAGTCATGATCATCTGCCTAGCCTTTTCCCAACTATGTTGGGGTCTGCTTCCAGTCTAACCGGATGCAGCTGAATACCAGTATTTTACATGGAGCGACTGCCTATCTTGGTAAGACTGGTTTTCAGATTTTCGGGCTTCTGACGACCCGCAACGACTGTCAAAGATCCACGAATGACAGCCAGGACCAACGGCTTAACGTGCTTTCCGAGGCAGGAAGGGGTCTTGGTATGTAAAAATGGTCACCCATCCACAGACCAACCGCGGTAAGCGTAGCTTAACCTGATCGAGTGACCGGTGCGGCTGTAATTGCTTAGCCACAAGCCCCTCCAGTAACGGTTGAAAAAAGATTTCTATATAAACTAAGACTGCAAAGCAATCGTAACGATAATAATGAGTTATTCATGTTGTCCTACAGTGCACTGCACTCCGTTAGTTATACGAAGGACGATTCAATTGTATAAATGATGTCATTTAACCATGCAAGCCGCACCGTGCTGCTATCAATACTCCTATTACGATTTGAGATTGCGAATGATTTTTAAACGACTATCAATCGTCGAACTTTACGCCTGTAACCGCAGAAGAGGTAAGCAGGCAGAGGTGTATAGAATACCCAGATTTAGCCTATTACCATCAACTTAGCACGAAATTCAGACTCGGGTGCTACTGAGAAATTTCTAATAAAAAAAAACCACTAAAACTTTATGCCCAATCTCAGGATTGAACTCGGGAACCTACGCCAAGCACTCGCGCGTGCAGAATGCACAAGCAGTTACAGAATAAATAGTTCCATTTATTTCTTTTATAAAATACTAACTGATACCCGCGGCACGCCTGCGTGTAGGTCGGAAATTATCCCATGCGATCGTACTACCGGGAAAAAAATAAGTTTCCTATGTCCTAACCCAGAGGGGCAATTCTCGTAATTTTAAGAACGTTCACAGTCTGATCTCAGTCTCAATCTGTCAAAAATACCTCTTAATTTCCCTACATTTTGACAAGTTTTGACATTTGTTTGTCGCCGAGATGAGCCTGCGACTAGATTTTGAACGTTTTAAATTACAAGAATTGGCCCACAGGACATACATAGTCTATCCCTGTACCAAATTCCATCAAAATCCAACAGCCGTTACCGCGTGAAAAGGTAATAGTCCGAGAGACAACCAGACAAACAATCAGACAGACTTACTTTCACATTTATAATTTCAAGTAGGGATGATTGGATATTTCGTGTATTACCTTCATTCGTAAATCGATGTCCTCTCGTCGACTCCAGTAGTTCTGCACGAGGCGCTTGTTGTTCAGGAACTGTGCATTATCTATAGTCTTGTAGTTTTCATCTAGTAGTGAGTACAGCTCTGTGAATAGAGGTCTCTCGCCTTCTGGAATTTGTTTAACAAGCCATTAATATTAAATGTACAAAATATTATCTAAACTAATATAAGTACAAATACAAAAAAAAAATACAAAGTAGTTTATTGTGACAAATAGAAAATTACATTACATTATATACGAGGTTGGAGCCTCCATTTAAGCAAACATTTTTTTTATTTTTTTTTAAAACGTTGCCCCACACTGGGAATTTCTCCTGTCGTGGGTTTTCAAATGACGAAAAATTTCGACGCTATGGGGTCTAAACTCATGTGCTGAATCCATGGTTACACAGTTTGCGCGTCGATGTCCCTGCCACCCTGTATTAACTTGAAATATCAGTTTGAAAATCTGTTTTTTTCATGTGTGTAAACTTCACAGACGTCATTGGTATCGATATGCTACCAGCGGTCGTTGATCCATAAGAAAAAAACATCAAATCTTGTTTTCATTTTTTTTTATAGTGTTTCTAATCGATCCCATTACGTCTGTAGAGTTTCGCTAGCTAATTTAATTTGACCCTGTAAACTAGCCACACTTCCCCACCTTTCAGTGTTGTGAACCGATTGAATGCAATAATTGTAAGCACATTAAAAGGCAAGACTAAATTTTTTGGCGCTTTTTTTTTTAAGGGTTGTTTTTCCCGCTTCTTCCCCACTGCTCAACTACATTGCTCAACTGCTTAAAGTTGAGCAATGGGTAATACCCACGGCTCAACTGGTAATTGCTCAACTGTGAATAGTTGAGCAGTGGGTAATACCCGCTGATCAACTAAAACTGCACAACTATAGTTATAGATTAGAAATAAAAACTACAAATCTCTTAATTAATATACTTCACCACCTACTTACTAAGAAATCTTAAAATTAAAAAAACTATTTCGTCTTTCGTTTAACAAGAACTTATCCTGTATAAAGAAAGAAGAAATAGTTTTTTTTTTAACATTTACTTAAAGAACATAGAAAATTTCCATTGGGCAATTGAAATTTCTGAATTAACATTTTCAATGTCAATTACAAATAAGTGTATAAAATAGGTATTAACAATAGATTAGTGGCCAGTGCCTCAAGAGCAGTTGAGCAGTGGGTTATATGTTTGATTTATAACAGGATGACTACTACTGATAAACTAAGTTGAGCAAATAATAGTTGAGCTATAAAGCATAAAATGTTCGGTAATACAAACTATGTCCTACAGCTCAATTGCTCAACTAGTTCAGCAATCGGGTTGAGCAGTGGGGAAGAACTGGTTTTTCCATTTTATATTTCAACTTACCTTTAGTAACATTGGCAGGTATATGCACTGTCATGGGCCCTAAGCTTGCATCCTCCAAGTAGTCATTGGTGAACATGCTCAAGAATATTGAGTCTACCTCTGTTCTATACTCCAGCAACGACTTTAAGTTCTCGTTAGGATTGTAAGGTACAGTCAATTGTACTACGGTCCATTCTGAAATGAAAAGATTAGGAAATTTAGTCACCTGTCTCGCCCTTTCCCAACTACGTTGGAGTCAGCTTCCAGTCTAACCGGATGCAGCTGACTTCCAGTATTTTACATAGAGCAATTGCCTATCTAACAATTCACAACCCAGTTACTGGGTAATATGCTACCCCTTGGTAAGAAAATTAGTAATGGTGATGGTGAAACGGGTGAACGCCGAAGCGGACGCCCTAGAAGGACGTATGGTGACCTTATTGGTGATGTTCTTCAGAAAGGTCAGGTGCGCAGTACTTGCAACCAGCGTGTGTGCATGACCGAGAGTATAAACGTAAACTAATAAAAAAAAAGTATGTAAGGATCGTACCGGGGAGTTTCCTTCCCTTCTGTAGTTACTGCCTACCACATGGGAAGGGGTAAGTTGTGTATGTGAAACGGGTGAAGGTTGATGGGATAGCTAAAAGTTTACCGAAAAAACTAGGTATTGCTAGGGACTAACACAATAGTTTTCTGCTTGTTTATATGACGTTTTATCTACATAAATAAAAAGTGGTGGCGCTGCTTTTTCGGGCAGGACGACGCCTGCCGGGTCCGCTAGTTTTTTTATAAATAAAAAATGGTAAGTAGATTTTAGATAAGTGTAAAATATCTTGAAAAAAAATTGTACCATGACCATGTAGAACTAAAAAGGTCAAATCAAACTCACTTTTCAAGCAGTTAGTGGTATCAAACTAATCTGACATTGAACTAAAATTATGTTTATAACATTCTAATACTTACACAAAAATGGTGGATAGTAAAACTATACAAATATGCAGATTCTGTCTGCATATTTGCATAATTTATATAGGCAACTTGGGACTACCCACGCCTTGTAAATTATAGCCTGATTCCTTGGACAGCTAACAAATAATTATGAACAAGCATTTTGATGAAGTAACAACTATTGCAAAAATGAAGGTATTTAAAAGTCAAACTTAAGATTTTTTTCAAATAAGGGCTGATTTTTCAATCAACAGATAATTTTTATTTGTGGAATAAAATTGACGTCTGACAGATTTTTTATGGAAGAACTGTCAAAAATTCAAAATTATTTCTCGGATAAAATTATCCGGCGTTGGCAAAATCAGTCCTAAATCAATTACAAGGGGTCGGTCCGTCAGAAAGATGAAGTTAGTTGCCCATTCCAACGAAGGTTCCTATGGGCAAGCAACTCCATAGATATTCTTTTACTAAGACACATGATGATAAAGTAGCCATTCTCACAACAGTTTACAGTAGCATAATCAGCTTATAATGTTCCCAATTCTGGGACACAGGCCTCCTCTGTTCGAGAGGGAGTGGGCTGTAATCTACCAAGCGGGCCCAGTGCAGGTTGGTAGATGTCACATGTCTTAGAATTTTTGGTTCTAGGACATGCCGGTTTCCTCACGATGTTTCCTTTCACCGATTTGAGAGCAGTGGTGATGAAATAATTTACAAATTACCTTTAGGTAATTCTTTCAGAATCTTCTGAAAGTTGTCAACATTGTTCTCCTTGGAGAAGCGAAGATATTTCTTGTGAAATGGCTCATTCTCTTCTATTGCAAGTGATTCCAAAACCTTTGTTATGTTGTCTGTACCATCTGAGAGCAAATCTAATATCTTTGCTTCTTCCTTCGGTCTGAAAATAATCATTACTTATACAATTATTAAAGTCAAAATAACTTTTTTCTGTTAGCAATAACTACTTTAGAATGCTGTGGTAAAATAGCTGATGTTGTGGTTAAAATATATTGATTTATTTATTTATTCATAACATTTGCAGGGCCAACATGGCCAGAGATCGCATGAGACAGGGAGGTACACAAAGTAGACTAAAAAAATATTCACTTTGTGTTTGAATGATACATACTATTATTATTGCATGCAGAAAAAGTTTAATTAAATAATCATCATTCTCTTGCCCGTATCCCGATTTATTTGGAGTCGGCTTAACACATATTTTTCTTCCATACACAAAAGTTTAATTACTTGGATACAATTAAAAAATTATCTAAACTAAGATTATTGCCAGAGAGAGGTGGAAGGAGAGTAGGGAGGCATTTGCCCAGCAGTGGGACTTTGACGACTGATAAAAAAATTATATAGAAAAGATTCTAGGCTGAACAGATTCGGATGTAATTAGACACATGGGTACACCATGATCTGGATAAGGACATAGGATACTTTATAAAAATAATCCTACTATGCTACTAATATTGCGAAAGTTTGTGAGGATGGATGGATGGATGTACTGCTCGTATTTGGATGAAATTTGGCAAACAGATAGTTTCCCACTGGATCGAAATTTATGCGGGTGAAACCGCAGGTCGCTGCTAGTAATTCAATATAATGATGAGGCAGTTGTCAGTAAGATGGTAGTGGATAAACCAGATACTTACACAGGGTTTGCATCTATTAAATCTTTTATAGGTTTTATGTAACTTGTGATTTTGTGCAGTTTATTACCTAAAAACAAAAAAAAATTAACTAAGATCACAGGTCATTAAAACTGTCTGTTTTAGTTGATAAGTCTGCACATCCAATGCAACTTTTACAATATGGTCATATATTATATTGATTGTACAATCTCCATCTTTCCAGCCAAAAACTAGTGGAGGTTGCAAACACAACTGTTAAATGTAACAAACATTTACATTTGCAACTGTTAAATGTGGATGACATTCTGGGTTCGATTCATTCAGGTTGAGCAGTAATAATAAGTTATTGCATCAAGAATTTCTGAGTACATTATTTACTTTTAATACATACCAGCGGCCTTCAACTGTTCATCTCTATAAACAGCCATAGTTCTTAGTGAAGCTGATGATGCCTCACTCAAATGGAATGCACACCCCACGTCATCATTGTCCGCTAGACATTCTTCAGCCATAAGTTTCCTACCACCTTGAAAGGCAGAATAATTAAAAATATCTTTACACATTAATCATAGAAAAAAACAAAGACCTTTTGTCTTTGAAATGCGTGATTGATTAATTCATTCGTTTCTACAAATATCTTTAGCACTAGATATTATGTTTATATTCATTTATAGGATTATTTTAACATAAAAATGTGATGGCAAAAACTTACTTTGATAATTCGGCCCGTTAGGAGTCGGTGGCACTTCTTGAACATATTTATTCAATATATTTTTGAACAAGGGCTTCGTAAAGTTAATCTCATTTGTAAATATATCAAAATCTTCCATTGTTTTATGTACTTTTCAACTTTTATTTGAATTTTAAAGTGTTTGTGCTGGTTTGTGCAATGTTTTCAAAATTCAAATTTGACATAACGATTTGCGTTCCAAACCTATAATATCGTTACGGAACACGTGCTTGTTGTTTTCTCTTTCATGTGCGTTACGGTGACAAAGATAGAAGACATGGCTCTTAATAAAAATGGTAATACTGCTGTATTTGGAACGCGGTTTTAAGTTGACATTACGAAATCCGTTAGGTATTGCGTTCCGATTCACAAAAGCAGGTAATAGCGGATAACTTTGAAGCAATAAAATGATAACAACGCTGGCACAGTGATTATTTCTACCAGTAGGATAATCTTGATCACGAAACATTTAATTTATAATTTTTTTCTTAAATTATAGCAGTCTTGTAGTTTAATTGATAGTAAAAACACGTTACAATTCTAGAAATTGCGTGCTGATTCATTGCAATTAGCTTGTTGTACTTATGTATTTCTGTCGAACTTTCTATTTGCCGTATGAGCTACTAAGACGTAAGAATATTAATTAGACAACGCCATTGATATTCCATACTGTATTATGCAAACTGCATTGCTGTGTAGTACACACCTGTTATTGCTTGTATAAATATTTAAAACATCGTTTTATATAATAGGTAGGTACCCGCATCGTACTTTGATGCCAAATCGAATTTTAAACTTTCACAAGCATGTGTACAGAGCACAAAAACAATCCGTAGGTACCTAATGTTGCATTTACAAAACTGGTATATTTTCCTGTGGGGTAAGCAGCTTGATTTTTGGTTTATAGTGGGTAGGTAGGCAAGGTTGTACATAAACTAAGCCCGTTATAATGTTTTATTACCGATGGTAATTATTCACTTTTTGTTTTTGGTTACATTGCACTTACCCCATGACGAGCGAATACCTTAACACTCACTGGCCGCGATTGCAACATTTGAATCAAGTGGCGCTATAAATTGAATGGGTACTTTGAGGGTAAGCAGAAAAAAGGAAAATTGGAAATTATAGAACAAAGGTATTTTACAACTTTTTATTTCATAATAAACATAAACAATGCGCAAATGAGTTAACCGTCGATTTGCCACATTACAATATTACCGACTTTCACGCCGTAAGCAATTATACTCTTGGTAAGTAGGGTAAAATAAAAGTTTCTAAAAATTTTTTAAGTTAAAAAATAACTGAAAGTGGTTACGCTTATATTGACTAACAAAATGCTCCTTACAAATAGTACAAAAATTATTAGTGGCACTGATAAACGTTCTACAAAACCATACAATATGTGTAGAAAAACACAGCATATTTTAGTAAATTGTGCAAATGTATAAGGCACAAAATGTATAATTTTAACGTCGAACAACGAATATGGCCGAAAAAACTTTAAAAATACAATTCATTATGCTTATAAAAGTGCCTAATAATTTCATAGATACAAATAAAAGGAGGTAAACTTGAGTATAATGTGACGGAAAATGCAAATACAAACAGTGGACATTCTTTGCATTTACTAACGATTTGAACATGTTAGTGAGTGGACTTTTCCGAAATAAAGGATAAAATACTGATAATTAATACATGACGGAGTATCTACACCGGATATTGCCATATTTAATGAGGCTTAACGAGATGGGACGTCGTACCGCAGCGAGAGAGCAACCTGTCGTTTTAACAATTTGTATCATGTACTCACTACTTTAAAACTTTACAAAAGAAGCAACAAATAACATTATCACGTATTAAATTGCGCTTAATTAACACGTAATCGCATACCAACGGGTATCGCGACCTATTTGTTATGCCTCATGTAAACAACGATAATATGCTGAACTGTAAACATGCCGCGAACTCAGTTTCATGTAACTGAATGCCCGATGCGCTATGAACATCTTCGAACCTTTGGAATCGTGTCGAAATCTGGCAAAATTCGTTGCCATAGTTCATTGCACAAAACAATTGACTTTTGTTGAGGGAGTTAATGTAATTATGCTTTTACTAATAATACCTACCTACAAAATATTTTATCACACTTGTTTATTGCGTTTAGTCAAAGTCTTGAAACTAGTGCAGGAAAACTGTTTTTGCGGCATGCCCACAGTAGCAGTTCAGTTTTTTTTTTCAGTGTAGAAGGTAAGGTACAAATTCAATACAAAGCAACAGTTTTGCTATAATAATAAGCAAAAAGCATTTTAAAAATATCACTTAATTTTTAACACATTTCTACTTAACCATAACACAAAAATAAACTATTCGAATGAATTCAACATGTTTTAGAAATATTTTCGTTTATCTATTACGAAGCTTTTCGTAAACCACGAAAGTGGGTTAAAGACGAAAACATTAATAGATTCTGAAAACTACCCTATCTACATAGTTAGTGTTTCGTGGTGAGTTTAGTTCATTATATAAATCTTGTATACCAAAGTGTTATTCACAAACAACAAATCTCTAAATTTCGTGTTACAGAATTACTACTAAATATGTATAAAAACCTACTAATTCATATATTAATTGAATATAAAGGCATTCGTCGGATATGACTCGAAGGCACATTTTTTAAACAAAAGTTTTAGGATTTAACCGTCGCGGTTACCCATCACAAGTTCGTTATATTATAACGTTAATTTGCATAACTACGTAACAAACTCGTCTACCGTATGTCTCTATAACATTCTACGTGAAATAAAGTTTTAAATCGATTTCTCCAAGCACCTCATACTACGATAAAACATCTCTTTCAATAACACTAACCCTATACCACTTTTTTAATATTTTTTAAACGTGATTAATAATTAATCTACTAGTAAATCTAACGTTTTATAAATATTTTACAATAATAATAAAAAAGAACTTTATTGTATACACCTATTATTGCCCTCTTCGATATAGGTTCAGTAGTTTCGATGCTACTAAACATAGCGTATAAATAAATAAATAGGTATATACACTTGACTTACTAAACATAACGGAAAGACGCTCGATCATATCGCGATTCGCAAGATTTAAATGATTATGCATGCTTATCAAAATTTATCTTATTTACAAATACCAGAGTAGATCGAGAAAAAAGGCCTTGAAATCTATCACATTTAAGTTTGGGATACTTAACAGGCAATAGCCAACATAAAATAAATTACTATAAAACTTGAAAAACAGCAAATACTGTCATTTCCAGATGAAGGAATTAAGTAGCTGTTCTATTATGCGAATTACTGTTGCATTTATTCGAGTGTACGCGTTCGTCTCCGCTCAAATGAACATATAGCGTAGGCGTTATACACTTGGCAATGCACGACCTCACAACAGGCTTAATTTATTCTATCTCGTACAATCGCACCGCATCATACCCCCGCAAAACTAGTTCAAAGTAATAAGTGATTTAAGACGCGCGGGGGCCGGACGAAATACCATCAAACTTAAAAAATATATAAAATGATCACATACATACACAGTTCCGAAACTAAATTGTGGCACTCAGAAAATGGAAGTACAATAATAGCCTGAGTGTCGATCAAGACATGTTGTTGATGCCCACCCGTTTGCTTAAAGGGGATGCATCCAGGATCCTTTCGTTAGCTTTGTCTTCCTCCCTGAAGTGAATCCGCGTGATCACAATATCCCCTGTGCTAAGAGTTTGCGAGCCGACCTCTGTTTTCTTAGTTTCAATGAGATCATTGCACTTAATTTCATCATAAGTGGAATTATGGCATCTGCAGCTACAGCTTTTCTTATCTGGCTCTCCTAAGTTCAAAATTTGGCTTAGATTGGACCAATCCTTGTTTTTGAGCAATGGCAGTGTTTGTTCCATTGTTTGTGAGAATTTATCCTCCAACTCTCCACTGAGGGGGGCGACAGCCGACAGAATAGCCTCAAGGCGATTAATTTTCTCTACTTTATCCATATTTGTGTCTGATAAGATTTCATCCATCATCTGCATGGATTCTGTGAGGCTTGGTGGCTGTGTGGAGTGTGGGGATGATATTGGATCTGAAGGGTTGGACTCTAAGCTAGCCATTTCATTTTCCCTTTCATCATCATCTGAATCAGAGTCCTTATCTTGTCCAATAGCTTCCAGTTTTTCCAATTTCTTGGATATTTTGTGACAACCCTTCAATTTTTCCTTTTCTTCTTCAGTGAGTTCAATGTATCTGAGCAGTCTAATTTCCCTGTTGCTCAGGACAATGTTCTTTGTTGTTTCAGCCAGTTTCTGTTTCAACTCGCCAACTTCTGTGTTAATTTTTCGTTGCCTTTTGCGCAATTTAACTTCAGTTGGCTGAATATGCATAAATACTTGTTCATTGCTCAGTTCTTCAAATAGCTGCTGATTCTCGGGCTTAATATTGCTTGACATGTAAGCATAAATTGCTGGATTGACCAAAGATAGGACATCTGAAGCTGAGTAAATGATCATATCTTTTGTTAATGGTCTCCTTGCCCAGTAACGTTGATCCCTGCGATACACATTTTTCAATTGTTCCTTCATGGGGTTCATAGGTGCATTATACAATTCACATAAGGCATTGAGACTAAGGTTCTTGACTTTGTATACAGGCACACCTTGTTGTTGCAACTGTAAAACAGCATGAGCAGCTTGTGTGTCGAAAACATTCTTCAAAACAATCTCAAATTGATTGTGTAAATTGACTGAATCATTCCTACAGTCATGTATAATTTTAACAACATTTTCACTCTCGAGTAATTCCTTAATTTTACCCTCCACAACCATGCTTGGACATGCCATTATATCTAGTATGTACACTTCGCCGTTCATGGTGGCTATTTGACACAATGTCAACACTCCTTTGAGGCCAAGGTTTATTCCTTCGCAGTCAAAAGAAACAATGTTTTTTGCATTGCGTTTAGGCACCATTATGCTTTCGATTAGCGTGGCACATTCCCTTACATTAGCTATGACAGTTGTGCACTGGAGCACCTTCTGGCGCCATGCTTCACCCATCACATTATTCCTTAAGCTTGGAGTACCATTAGTTTCTTCAGCACTTCGTGCATTCAAATGATTGTTGACCCTATCACGGACCATGTTTTCTGCCAAATTTTTTATGACAATCGAATTGATTCTTTGCTTCAGAGTCTGGTTTGCAATGTTCGCTTGAGGTCCTCGGGGAGATTCAATAGGACTGAGTATTCTGTTGTTTGCCGGACTCTTTTTGCCATCTGATGGAGTAGGACTCTCAACTGTGGGGGGGATAGGGGACACAGGCTTTTCCTCAACCACAGGCTTTGGTACATCAGTCTTTGCTTTAGCTTTTGCATTAAGATACATAACAGGTATTTTTGGTTTACTAATAAGTGTGACCAAGTTCGATTGAACATGGAATGAGTCTGAAAATATTTTTAAGAATGCGCTCAAATCTGCGGGTGACTTGAACATTTGGTACCAATACTCTTGTGGGAAACGTGACACAATTAAGTGGAAGAGCTGGTCGACCATCACGGGGCCTTTAGCCTCTATGCACTGTGCAACATAGTCTAACAACTGTTGGGCAGTGTCTGTGTTAATATTAGCTACAGGTAGATTGTGGAATTGTTCAGAATTTGTGTGTGCGTTACCTCTCCTATGATTCTCACTGACTAGAACGACATTGTCATCGATGATCTGGAAGGAGTCAGGATGCTTCAGCAGGAAGTCCTTGAACTCCTTGATCCTCTGGCCGGAGATGTGACGCACCTGCGGGGAGGCCTGGCTGCGGTGGCCGAGGAGGCTCTTGATCGGCACTTCGGTGCCCTCGCCGTACTGGACCATCTTGCCCGCGAAGTACTCCTTCGCTTCCTCGATGTAGTCGTTGTTGGACGAGGCACCAGCCCCGCAAGGGTGCTTCTGGAACGTGTTGATATCAACATAGTCCCCGTCTATGCTGAACAACGCCGGGTATTGAGCCAGGAACTTCTTCAAGCCCGACTGCGACCCGCCAGCGATCTGTCGCATCTCCTTAGTGAATCCTTTGGCACCAAACTGGCAGGAAAGATCGTGCAACGTGCGCGGCTCGCCTTTGTCGAGTAGGCGTTCCACGAAGAACAACAGAGTAAGGTTCCTAGCGAGCTCATATTCCATTGATTCCATTTCCCTGCAGTTGGTGCCAATGTGTTTAACTTAAACTAAAAATTTTCTACGTATATGTGTCACCCACAACACCATGAAATTTTTCTTTTCTATCCGCACCTGAACCATAGATTATAGATGAAAGTGAAGTGTTGAGCTGATAATACCAAAACAAATGACTAAAAACTAATGACGTCGAAAAGAAATCAAAGTAATTTGTTATGTAACCGCTACGTAGCATTATCTATTCTACATAATCTTGATAAAATTGCATGATTTACGCTATGACATCAATCAATTAGTAACCATTAGTTAAGTAAGTTGTTAAAGTAAAGTATGATGCAACACACAAACAATAAATTTAGTAAAAATGTTTTGTAACATTTACTTGATTCAATTACCTAGGGTAAATAGATTTAAAGATGTTCAATTGTTATTTATTTGTAGTTACTTTAGTAACTTTAGTTTTCTAAAGTTCCGTCACATCACATCACTTTTTCATAGAGTTTAAAACTGTTTTTCTTAACGGTATAAATGCATGGTAAGGAACTCGTAAAAGTAAAACATGCTTAATTAAATATCTTCTAATAATTAAATACACAAATGAAAGATAATAATAAAAATATATGAACCTTTATATATAATAAAACCATTTGGCATTCCAATTTTGTTTTTTGAAACCCTATCACCTAATCGTATTTAGTATAACTAAACGCAAATGTTGGTCAACGTCAACTACCTTTTGTGTTAGACAATGTCAAGCCACTGACAGTGACAGTGTCATGTCAAACCGCTTAATGGAGACTGGAGTACAGGGTTGGATTTTGTACTATAATTATAGTATTTATACTATAATTTCGCCCTTTGTACTATATACTATCCAAATCTAAGGATAGTACGCTAAAATACTATAATTTAAAGTTTTTTCCCAAATGCTTAGTCTTGCGATGTTTTCTGTGTCGATGGCCGGCGATTCCCCGATTATCCTCCGTAGTACACTTCTATCTTTCCACTAATCTCGATCCTTCCATTCCATTCGAAATTCAATCAAAGTGTCAACAATGGTGAAAAACCTCACCAAGACTAAAATACGAAACAAACTGGCAACACAATCCATAGACGCCACATTATTGTCTTGTGACGCTAGCAAAAGTGGGAATTGTACTGATTTTATTCCTACTGAGGATATATTATGTTGATGAGATTAAATGCCAAGGATGAAGATCTAGCTAATAGTATCACCCAGGATTCACCACATAGCACTGTATTTTGAGAGATAAGAGTATAGTATTTTTTTTTTTGACATGTATGTAGACGTGCCATAAAACTCCGCTAAATATAATATTCAAGAACTGATAAATTTAGAAGAGGAGTAAATTTGGTCATACCTGGTGACTACCTAATAAGTTAAATTAAAAATAATGAAAGTGTACTATAATTTTTTCTAAATACTATCCTTTTCATTTTTTTGTGCTATCTTTTTCAACGTACCTAAATCCAACCCTGCTGGAGTATGTGTTCTGTGACTTCTGTGGTGTCAAACGATTGTATTGGTCTCGCGATTTCTGATTCCTGTAATCAGTAATTACTTTTATTTCTTCTCAATCATACTTCCACGAATCGCAATTATTGCAGAGCTTTAACTAACGGTTTTCTGTAACAATATCCTACTCTAATAACATCATGGTAAGTAGTTTTTCTAGGTATTGATTACACACGGAACTTCTACTAGTTGTACACCCACTTTTTTCAATTGATTTAAAATAAGCCGCTCGGAATGCATCAACTATGCTCGTTCCTCCAGAGTATACTTTATCATCGCTACTTCAGAGTATAGAGATCATCCAATATAAGATTAACATTGGATAATTACATGTCCTAACAAAAAATTTCTAGGTATGACAAAAAGTTGAGAGACAAAAAGTAAACGATCTAAACTCCAGTTTTAGAGTTGACAGGTTGACACTGACCTTTACCTATTGTTATGAGAGGTATCTCATATCCTAAAACTGACACTTTGTCCAGGTTACTTACCATTGCCTATTTGATGACTAAATACATTTGTAAATTATTATTCCAGCTCGTTCTAGTACTTGGTGACCTGCACATCCCCCACCGCTGCAGCAGCCTGCCTCCGAAGTTCAAGAAGCTACTACTACCTGGCAGGATACAGCATATACTGTGTACGGGCAACCTTTGTACGAAGGAGTCTTATGACTATCTGAAGACATTAGCCAGTGATGTACATGTTGTTAGAGGAGACTTTGATGAGGTATGTATTAGTTTGAACCTAGTAAACAGAATTTTAGAAAACTGAACAAGTAAATTAGGCTCAAGGCACTTGCAGATATACTTATTATTATACCATACTTATTAGTTCAATAGTTTTCTTTCATAATTTTATGATTCATTTTCTGTCCAACTGCTAGCTAAAGGATTAAAATATATGCAGAAGTGAATGTTGGAGCCATTCAGTTCAACATATTTTTATCACAATCATATAAAATTATTCAAAACATTTTCTTTTTTAATTCATTAAAGTATTAGTTTCTTCCGAATTTCTTGACAAGTATTCTGAAGTTTAAGTCATTAATTCTATTCCCTAACATAATTTAAAACAAAACATTTTCAGAACTCAACCTACCCAGAACAGAAAGTGATAACTGTTGGCCAGTTCCGCATCGGTCTTATCCACGGTCACCAAGTTGTACCCTGGGGTGATGAGGAATCCCTAGCTTTAGTTCAGAGGCAGCTAGACGTAGATATCCTGATATCAGGCCACACACACCGCTTTGAGGCTTACGAGCATGAGAACAAGTTTTATATCAACCCAGGATCCGCTACTGGAGCTTATAGTCCACTGTTCAGGTAATATTTTGTAAATTCTCATTAAAAACATTGTGTCCCACCTAAGGTTTCGGCCAAAATAGCACCGAAGTAGTTGTTTTTTTGTGATTGATTTTGGATTCTTTTTATACTGACTATTTGAGTTGTTCGGTATCGCAAATGTCTTAATTTTTATACTCAATAACAATAGCATACCTACTCGTATTTGTTTTAGTTCTAATTAAATAGCTAGATAGATTTTTTTTCTGTCATATGATGCAGAAGTTACCCGCGAAAACTGATTAATTGAAAAAACAATACGTAATCATGGTTTTCTAAACCCAACCATGACAGAGACTGTAATGAGTTATTTAGGTACAGACGAATTTCCCGGGTTCATTTTTTGTTTAAAACAGGTAGGTACCAATCTAAAACAGAAAATGTTTGCCTATATCTGCACTTTTGTCAACAGAATGGTTTATTTTGCTGAAAGTTATCAATAGAGTCATAAAGTATTAGCTATTGTTTGTTTCGTATGTATCGGCCGATTGTTCGGCGGTTTCCTGCTACGAAGTTATTATTTGGTTCGGTCGGTCCCGATCCTACACTCTTTCGAATATTTAATAAGGTCCCGACCCAACTGAGCCGATCCGAACGTTTTTTCGCATTTTTCCATAATATTTGGTCCAGCCAAGTGTCGGTCGGTCCGATCCGAACATTCGCACTTTGCACTTCAGAGTAGATCCCCAGGTTACGGCCGCAGTTTCAGTTTCGGCCAAATAGTGGCGGAATCTTCAGACCTACCGAACACCGCCAGTGTTCGGTAGTTCCGAAGATTCCAGAAGGCTACTTCCCGTACTTAAAAATGTTCAAAATCTAGTCGCAATCTCATCTCATCGACAATCAATGTCAAAAATGTATGGAAATTGGAGGTATTTTAACAGATTGAGACTGAGTTCAAACTTTGAACATTCTTAAATTTACGAGAATTGTCCTTCAGCTCCACAGCCATGTTTTAGTTTACCATGTTAATTGTGTCCAACTTCTTTATTACAGGAACGCAACCCCATCATTTGTGCTAATGGACATCCAAAGCTCGACCGTAGTGACATACGTCTACAAACTGCTCGGAGATGAAGTGAAAGTGGAAAGGATTGAGTATAAGAAAGTTTAATAGTAACCTTATTGTAAAATAGCTGTAATTATATTATCAAAGATAAAATGTTTATTCGAAATAATTATTTTATATGTAAAAATGGCTTTTGATTTTCGTGTCAGTGAAGAAATGAAGTACTATTATGGCAAAATACCACACGCCATAAAATCTTTGTTTATTATGTAAGTGTGCATACACTCGAACGAGACGCGTCGACGACAGAGGCATCTGCAACCGTCCACAACGTGTCGCTCGTATATTTGAGTACTGATAGTACCTACTGAGCGGCATGTTGTCGACACGCGTCCACGGTTGCAGTTGCGTCTGCGGTGCTGCTTGTAAAAACCTGTTAAATACAAATACAATACAATTTGTAGCGGTATCTACAACGCCACATGCGTACGACGCGTCATACTGACGTCACGCAAATCCTGCATCTCACAAGCAGAGTTTACCGCGCAATTAGCATACATACAAACTTCCCGACATCAGTCGTTGGGCTTGGGAACCTCTCTTTTCTATGGAGGATGAGTGAACTTTAAACCCTGTTCCTCATACCTCCAACTCCTCCTACAAAAATTCATGTTTTATTTAGTTGTCTTTTCAACACATTCATTAGATCTGTGTCACAGTATAAAAAATGTCGCGGAGGAGGCCTTTTAGGATTTGCATACAAGGCCTTTACCTTATTTCATGAGAGTTCTATGGTAGGCTGAGTTGATGGATCGATTAATATTTCATAAAAATAGGAAATACCTAACTTGTTAATATTACTACCTGTATTTTCAACACCCTGTTTTCTGTATACGGCGTGTTAAATAAAAAAGACAGATGGATGAAATTGGTAGTTTTAGGTTATGAATCTCGCAGTGTTATGTATGTATCTGAGATTTGAAATAAACAAAAATAAATATATTAATATGAATATTTTCCTACCTCGGCCAGTGAAATTCATACTTTTCACTAGGACCACTTAATGATTCCTTACTTCAATACCACGTCAATTCCTTAGTTAATCACGCCATCTGCTATTAACGTATTCTTTATGATGACACACTGAACGAAACCGTGCGAAATAAACGCGAAGTTCAAAGTTTAAACCACTCCAGTTGGACTCCGGTTGATTTTCGATTCCTTACCGTTACAAGGGTTTCTACAAGACAGGATATTGACGTGGTTTGCACGTGGTAAGGTTACGCAGGGAATAATAATTACAATGGGGCCCAGGTATGGGTAGTTATTTCTGTAGTTGGGTTTTACAATAATAATAATCTTTACGAGCCATAGTCTAAACCGTAGTTTGTTGGTACTGTAACTATGTCGCAGCCAACTGGTTAAATAAGCCGTTTAGTCAACCACCTGGCCTTTGGAAGTAGTTCTCGCCTCGCTTCGCAACCTAACCTAACCCATTTGGTTTTTTAATTTTTTTTATTAAGCCTTACATGTGTCACCTCTGACATTATCAGAGCCCTTTTTTCATCTACATCTTTTGAGTGCTGTTACATGTCAGTCTTGGGTCTCTTCCCTTAAAACTATCCTTATGACTATACAGACATTTATATTTTGTACATCCTTATTATATCTATAGTAAATACGTCTTAACTCTAAGTTGCTTATATTATATTCTATCCTAATATTCTCATACCAACCTTTTTTTTTTTTAATACAATAATACAATAAAATATTATTATTATAATATATATAATATAATTATAAATATGTATAATAGTCATATTATTACTTATTCCTAGTTATTGTTTTGGTTGCTATTTTTGTGCAAAACCCTATGAACTGATGTCTGGTGTTCTTGCTTGTCATTAAGATGTTTGCCGCTTTTACCTCCATACCTAGCTCCTGTTCGACCTCGTATCTCTCTAGACCGTAAGCGGGGCAGTCAGTCAAAATGTGAATTACAGTCTCGTCTTCGTCAGGGTCGCATAAGCACGATGGGCTCTCCTTACACTTGAACCTGTTCAGGTATTCAGAGAACCCACCGTGCCCCGTCAATACTTGGGTTAGTATTCCAGTCAGTTTCAGCGATTTTATCTGGCTATACGCTTGGATGGCATCTGGAAAAAATGCTTTGGTAACGCCGGCTGTGTCCTCAGATTGGTATCTCCGATTCCATTCGTCAAGCGTGTCCGCACGGATCTGCCGCTTGACGAATGAGATCGGGCATTGATCATAATCCGGCCTTGTTTTCATGGTGAGGGCGGCGTCCTTAGCCAGCTGGTCTGCTCTCTCATTACCCTCCAGTCCCGCATGACTTTTTTGGATCGATCCCTGCACTGGCGCAGGTTTTCCCGGGTTTCTACTGCGAGTGGGTGGAGAGAGTGATGGTTGGTGACCGCCTCTAACGACGACTTGGAGTCGCTGTAGATACCAAAGCTGTGGTTTGGACTGCACAATATGTCCCTCGTGGCCTTGCATATAGCCAGCAGTTCCGCCTGGAAGACGGTACAGTGGGACGATAGCTTGAGTTTTTGGGTTTTGGTTTCAGCATCGTTGCTCCAATGAGACAATGATGCTCCAACCTTGCCCTCAACCTTGCTGCCGTCCGTGTATATCCGCACTGCTTGAGTGCAGTGGTTGTTATGTTGCTCCTGGTCTAGCAGGCATATGAACTGCAGGCTTATATGTTTGGCTGGGTGGGGAATTTTATCGAACGCGGTGCGTCGCTCGATCTCCTTATCTCCTAGTGCTGGCCGAGGTACCCCCCTCCTTGCCTCATACAGGGCTGCTGCCTCTTGTATACGGAGGTCAAGGGGTATAGTATCCCAGCCAGCACCAGTGCCGAGTTCAAGGAAACTGTGCGGTAGGATTTACACAGTTTCTGTGCAAATCCGCTTTGGACCGCGTTCAATTGCTTGCGCACCATCAGCTTTTTAGTTGCTGCCCACGCGCTTGCTGCGTACATGATTGTCGGTTCGGCCACTGCCGTATAGATGGTGCGTATGACGTCCGGATTGAGTCCCCAGCTGACCCTGGCTGCCCTCGACAACTGCTTGTACAGGTTTAATGCTTTCTTGCATACATTAGATGCGTGGGTATTAAACGTCAGCTTGTCATCGATGGTCAGCCCCAGGACTTTGATTTCCCGCGACATACCAATGCCGACCCCGCCCATGCTCAACAGTGGGGTGTCATGCTTAAGTTTCCGCGTAATGAGCACCGCAAAAGACGAATGCGGTGCTAATCTTAACTTATTTCTGACTCCCCACTGATGAACATACCCGAGAGCGTCACTGGCACGCCGCTGGACTTCCATCGCTGAGTCCCCATCGAACAATAAAACTACATCATCGGCGAAGGCCTGGCAGTAGTCTCCCCTTTATACCAGGCCTTTCAATAGAGGGTCAAGTAGGAGATTCCAAAGAATCGGGCCCCCTATCGATCCTTGGACACAGCTACACTATAATATCTCCCGCGCTGAAGGGCGGTCTCCGCTGACATTGGTCGCAATGGCCGAAATTCGTTCTGGAGGACTGTACTTCTCACCAATCTGCACCATATGTGAACAATAATTTTCAAATTATCTCCTTTATTTGCATGTAAACACATATTAGTTATATTTTTAAATATTAGAATATAAAAAGTATAAAAACATTTAAAAATATAAAAAAATAGTACCCCACCGGTATCGGGAACAGGGATTTATTATTATTACCAATTGTATATATAATAAGTATAATTTTATCTAAAGTTCGTATGAATTAGAGAATGGCCGTTTGTCGATAAATATAAATAAAGTACAACAAAATTAACAAGTTGTATTTTGTTTAGTTACTAAATAAGTCAATATTATAAGTTCATGTACCTACCTACAGCCAGGAAAAATAATTATTAAGCAAATTGACTAACAACTTAAATTGACGGTATATTCATGTTACAAACCGCCACAAGATCTACATTGAGTTCAACTGTAGCGTCGAAGATTTTTATCGTTTTGTGTTTTAATTTATAATAATGCACACTTCCTTTTCCAATTCACTTTACACATTGGCAGTTTTGCCTTCCACAATAAAAAATTGAATAGAAGTTACAACCAACAACAACAATTCTTTGAAAGATGTATGAAACGGCTTTATATGTATTATCATCATCATCTGCCTAGCCTTTTCCCAACTATGTTGGGGTCGGCTTCCAGTCTAACCATAACACTAAAAATTGACGTAGTGTGTCAATAAGCTTAATAATTATTTTCTCTACCTGTACATATACATATTATAATTAAATTATAAAGTATATTTGAATGATAGTTAAGATGGTATTAATCAATATCAAATCAGCCTATCATGGCACCTCTACCCCACCCCTAGCACCCCAGGGGGTCTACTCCGAAGTAGTATCGGGCGAATGTTCGGTCGTTTCCTGTTACGAAGTTACTATTTGGTTCGGTCGGTTCCGATCCTACACTCCTGCACTCTTTCGAATATTGACTATGGTCCCGACCCAACTGAGCCGATCCCAACTTTTTTCGCCTTTTTCAATAATATTCGGTTCGGCCATGAGTTACTTGTACATACCATGGAAACACTTGCTGCATATCGACCTACTGAACGTATCAATTTGTCGCATTTCCGTGACAACTTTTGATGAGACAATGTGTCACAGACTATGCAGAATGTTGTTGCTTTAAAAATTATGTATTGGTGTTATTACCTATAAAAAGGCTAAAGCTTCTGTAGAAAGGTTATATTATATAATAAATATTTTTGTTCTTTATTTTTTTGTTTTTGTTTTGAACGTACAGGTGAAATTTAAACTTGCGACAAATCGAAATAGGAGATGCAGTACTTAACTGTTACATAATCATAATAAATTGTCATTTCCCAAATCTAAATTCTTGAAAAAAACCGAGGGTTCCGTACAAATAAATAGGGTATGTAACTACAAATTTATGGTTTTCGGATTGTTTCCTTTACTTGTGCTACATGCATGACATTCCTTCTTGCCAAATTTCATGATTCTAAGTCAACGGGAAGTAGGTACCATATAGGTTTTGAT
Organism: Apamea crenata; assembly: GCA_949629185.1. Taxonomy (NCBI): domain Eukaryota; kingdom Metazoa; phylum Arthropoda; class Insecta; order Lepidoptera; family Noctuidae; genus Apamea; species Apamea crenata. Next base: position 14,937,879 of record OX451372.1, read on the forward strand.
TCCCTTGCGAGTGTCAAAATATGCGGCATAAACGGAACATAAACGCCCGTATCTTTTGATTGCGTTTACTTAGAACTTTGATTTTTCACTGCTTGAAGGGATTGCAGCCCTGAGTATTTACCGAAAAAGACCTGCGCGACGACGTTGCAAATCGCTCGGCTACGCGCACGTATGTGCATCCATTTCCATAGTAACATAATTATGCTCTAAATCTACTTTATAGCACGCTGAATTAGATATTTTAATTTGTCGCACCTATTCAAATTTACCCTGTATATATCTTTTTATTATATTTTTCTTAGCTGGGATGGGAGTATTGGACATTAATTTGAAACTCGATTCAATAGTAGGTATTGGTTTTTGAGCTCTGTTATGCTTTCGACTCGAACTTAGGCGGAGTATAATAATAGAAAAACAAATAAAGAAAATACGTTTATTTTCGGTAAACAGGACGCATAAAAAGAACACAAAAAACAAGTTGCGGGAAAACATGCGTCACGTCCACGTTGTAGTCTGTGCGTCCACGCAAAATGGCAATCACTCAGCATGAATCATGATGCTAAGACCCTATCCCTACAAAACAAGAATTACGAGAGGCTCAGCGCTGGTTATAATCGTTCCAATAGCACGTGCTTTGGTTTAAATATGTTTCCGTCTCTATCTTGCACTTACGGTTTGATAGTTGTGCGACAGTAACAGGAATAATGTCTACTGCTTAGACAAAGCACGTTCTAAGTAACGTTTATTAATCTCGGCCCACGTGTCGTTTAGCAATAGGTACCTACTTACCTATTTACACATCATCTGCCTAGCTCTTTCCCAACTATGTTGGGGTCGGCTTAAAGTATGACCGGATGCAGCTGAATACTAGTATTTTACATGGAGCGACTGCCTATCTGACCTTCACCACCCAGTTATTGGGTAGTACGATACCCCTTGGTAAGACTGGTTGTCAGACTTTCGGGCTTCTGACGACCCGTAACGACTGTCAAAGATCCACGAATGACAGCCGGGACTAACGGCTTAACGTGCTTTCCGAGGAATGGAGGGGTCTTGGTACCTATGTAAAGATGGTCACCCATCCACGGACCAACCGTGCGACTGTTATAAGCTTAGCCACAAGTACCTACTTCCTATTTATTTTATTTACCTAGATTACGTGCACAACATTAGGTAAAGTATACGGACGCCAGCAGGTCAAGCTACCCGAAACTGTCAAATTTTCCCAATCAACCTTGAACCTAATGCTTTAGCGATAAAGTTGAAAATCTATTAAAGAAATTTGACAGATTGTAGTAGCTTGATGTGCTGGCGTCTGTACCTACAGAATTTAATCCCAAGACGTTCTACAGAGCAAATTACCTAAAAACTAAATAAAACAATGACACAAAACATGTTTTAGGCTAAATAAATACAAATTATAAAAAAAAAAAATATACCTACACAAGAAAAACAAAATTACTCATAATTATCAACAATTCACTTGTAAAATAAACAAAATGAAACCAAGTGCCAAAAACAAAATATCAAACTACCTTTCATCTCAACTTACTATGGCCAGAGCCTCAGATTTAACGGTTGGAGAATGAAGCCATCTTATTCGTACCTACTTAAGTGGTCTAAAAAAACATAATTATTCTTTTTCACAACAAAAACTAGTTACTACAACTTATTTCAACCAATAATCACCTTTAAAACTCGAACCTTAAAGTACAATTTCGCTTGCACAATGCTGTAACTGTATAAATAAGTGTGTACTCCGACCAAGGCTATTATAGTTCGTTAACATTATGTGTAATGTTGAAATTAATATTGCAATGTTGTCAGCATAACATTAATTTATTATCATAGGGTGATGTTTGTTTGGCCTTGCATGAAGGGTACTATCGCCAAAACCTACATCTGACCATTTTGAAAACAAAATCCCGTGCACATGATGACCACAGCTGCGTCCGTAAGTAAAACAAAAGAAGATCCTTCTTAGGGCGACCAATAATATGCGCTGCAAGCAGGAATAGTCCTTACGGTGGTCAGATATAGATTTTGGCGATAGTACCTATTACTTATAATAACACATATTTGAATAAAATAACCTTCAGAAGTAAATACTTACCGTGGGGTATGGGGCTCCCAATAGGTAATAGCGTTTTGGAGGTCAGATAGGCAATCGCTGCGATTTAGCGGCCTCCTTCCATGTTTTGAGTTGAGCTACTCGATTACTGACAAATGCTCTGCCTCGACTGGACACTCAAATCTGTGTGGTACTTTCTCCAAAAGAGCATTTCAGACATCAATCAAGTCTTCACATGATCCAACCAACCGTGACCTCTGTGTGACCTCTGAGTTTGCTTCGACCTTTCTTCTCAGAGTAGTCAGATAGGAAACTCCGACCTCATCTAGCTTATTATTATTATTTTTTAATAATATGACGTTTAAAAGTTTAGCGTTCCCGTTATCCTATTTACATGATAAACAATTTCATATCATTTCCGGTTAGACTGGAAGCTGATCCCAACAGTTGGGAAAAGGGTAGGCAGTTGATGAGTAGGTATTAGTCATTTAGCGATACGCAATACGCAAATGTATACGGTAAACAATCGAACTTAATCTATCTACTGATAAAATTGAACTATTGACCTTTGACGGAATGCTCCGCTTCTGTGTGTATTCAGTCAACAAAATAGAATTTACTAACCCCCGAGAGCCCCTAGGGGTCAACTACCAGGTCGGTGCGCAGATCTCCAGACCTTGGGACTTTCAGGGAGCCTCAAGAATAGCCTAGTACCTACTAGGGTTACCATTTCGAAATCTGCACCATATTTGCGTCACACTAATCAATCTCAATCTGAATCATTTTGAAGGATATTGCTAATCCATTGCTTCATATGGTCGAACAATGTGTCTTCTCAACAACGTAAATAACGCAATGAATGTTAAAGTCCGGATATTTTACTTCTTCATCTTTCTTGTTTCTGTAATCAATGATATCTCCATCCTACTAAAATTATAAACGTGAAAGTTTGTATGGATGGATGGAAGGATACTCTTTCACGCAAAAACTACTGAACGGATTTGGATGACATTTCGCACACAGATGGTTTATAACCAGGAATAACATAGGTATAGGATGCTTCTTATCCCGATATTCCCACGGCATCGAACCTTATGCGGAACCGCGGGGCGCAGCTAGTATTAAATAAAAAAAAAACTCGAGTAGAAAAGTCCGGACAAATGACAAGACCCGAAAAATTGCGGATGAGGGGCTAAAAAGCCGGATATGTCTATACAACTCCGGACGGATGGTAACCATACTTACGAGTAACAGGACCGACCTATTTAGCGCCAAGCAGGAACAAGACAATTACAAGATAGGTCACGATGGTCAGCAGTGAGCACTGAAAAAAAGGAAAGAAAGAAAAATGCGTTTATTGACAATAAAGCAAACAAAAACACCTTATAACTATAAATAACAGAAAACAATGCTTTTAACGCCAAAAGAGCTGAGAGCTCAGCATAATGACAACCCAAGGTCACCACCAGGGTACCTATGTAGTTATGTAGTACCTATATCGATGGGTTTTCAATATTGAAAACAATTTAAATTTTTAATTGATTTCCGATATTAGATCCCAATATCGGAATTGAATACCGATATTAGGTCCCAATATCGGAATTCCGATATTAATATCAGAATTAGGAAAAAGGGCATCTAAAATCAAATCTTTAGATAATTGCTTTAAAGATTTAGGTAGGTACAGGAAAAATTAAAGCTCGCTACAGTTTTATAAATCAATATTAATTTATAATAAGTGCAAAAAAATATATAAAAGACAACAAACAAAATCAATCTAACCTTTTTACAGGTCGCTTGCTACAACAACGATTATTACAGTAATTATGTCTAATTTTAAAGAATTCTTTAAAAAATTTCATAACAAATATTTTTATCATTAAAATTATTGACAAATAAAAAAACTCGTTAGACTTTGCCTCATAACAATTACACGTTATCAATAATTATGCATATAATTAGTTACAATAGTTAGAGATAATGTAGGTATACTTAGGTATTAATTTCTTAATTAGTCAGTCAGTTTTTTTCAATAACAGATAGAGATAGAGATAGAGAGATAGAGATATTTTATTTTGCAAATATAGGTACAAGTCATGATGGTACATAATATAGATACAGAAACAGCCATATTTTGCCAATTACAAGGCATGCAAAAGTACAGAGTTTACAATAAAAATAAATATTTACTATTCCATTAAATAACATATTTCTAGTTCATCATTCGCTAATAATTATCAATGTTCAACTATTCAATTCATTCAATAAATAAAATAATTCTATTTCATCAGTCAATAATATAATTAATGTCACAATTTCTAATACCTAGTTATTTAAATACAATATATAAAATAGTCAAACAATTTCTTTCTCCAATAAAAAATCTGCAACACTATAATAAACTTTGTCTTTTTTTGAATAATGTCAAATTATTTTAAATGTATTTGACATTAGTTTGTTGGGTTTGCATTTTCGTTGTTTGTCACCGACTTCTGAAATTAAAGTTAAGTTACTTATAAGTTGTAATTTTTACCAGTAATTTTGGTTTAAAAACCAAACTACTGAACCGTTTTTGATGAAATTTCTATGGGACCAATCTGAAAGTATATCCTTACAAATAAAAAGAATTTTGCAAATTAGCTTAAATAAAAAAAAAACATTAAAAAAATACAGTCGAATTGAGAACCTCCTCCTATTTTGAAGTCGGTTAAAAATGACAGCTATTGCTAATGTTAGTGTGTAAACCAATTACCGCGCAGGACCAAGTTTAACGCGGAATCATCTTGCGCAACCTTGACACCCAAACACCATTTGTTTGTAAACAAAAACAAACGAGCATTGCAACCGCGTCGTCGTTTACCTACGTGATATACGCCACGCCACGCCACCATTGACATTCTAACTAAACAAGGAAATACTAAATCTAAGGTCGTTATCAACAAGAACAAGTATCGACAATTAATAAAGTAAGTAGTTTTTAAGTAACCTAAATTGCAATGGTTTGCCTACGTGGTGCACTGTGCGTACGTACCGCAGTGTTTGATAACGCAGTGGGCAGACGGGGCCAGCTATTTACGATTGTATTATTAAGTACAAACAGCAGCAAATCAAGCTACCCGAAACTGTTAAATTTTCCCAATCAACCTTGAACCTTATGCTTTAGCGATAAAGTTGAAAATCTATTAAAGAAATTTGACAGATTGTAGTAGCTTGATGTGCTGGCGTCTGTACTTATTAATAACTTGTTTTTTTTTGTTGTTTAATGATTGGTTTCGTAATAAAAGTGTATAAATATAAGAAACAAATAAACGATAGAGGGGGTCTAAACTGAGATTACGACCTTAATAGAAAAGTATGAGAGAAAACAGTTTTTTACCTACCAGTAATTTTGGTTTAAAAACCAAACTATTGCACCGATTTTGATGAAACTTCTGTGGGACCAATTTTGCGAATCAGCTTGTAAATCACGGAGTTCTGATGTAATAAACATAAAAAAAAAATCAACCGAATTGAGAACCTCCTTTTTTTGAAGTCGGTTAAAAAAGAATGTTGCACCGACATTAAATAAATTGGGATGATGGCAAGAGAATGGTGATGAACTAACGCAATTTTTTTTACTAACAACATTTTTTTTAATTTCCGCGTGATATGGCTTGATGAATCGATTACTCTGCGTGACTGCTGAGCGTGGAATTCTAGGTTCGACGCCCGATCACCTTGGATTTTTCCATCAGCTTTGTCTTTGTAGCAGCACCAGCAACCCTGAGTTTGGATTTGCGCCTAGTTGGTGACAAAAGGTTTGACCCTATTAGATGGGGGTTGAACATAAATGTTGTTGGGAGGTCAATGAATTGTGGGTGTTCTCTACCTTTTTTTTTTTTTTTTTTGGATGGGAATTCATCAAATGACCCCCTCCCGCTCTGGGTGGAGACTAGTCTAATCTGCATTCGCGACATATTCGCCAAAAGTGTAAACAAATAGTTTAAGGAAAAATAACTTTAACTCCTACACAAAAAAGTTCTGTTTACGATACAACTTCCAACATTTTTATAACTTTTTCAATAGTGCTAGTCACTCTGAAATCAACTTAATTGCCATTAAAATAAAGTTGATATTTGTGTAACTTGAAATAACGTCAATTTGAAACGAATAAAATTTGAATAAATATCTTTGCATTTGTATGTATACCCATCTTAGACCTCTCTGCCCTAAGATTCCTTCTTCTGCTTCTTCGTCATTACCTCAATGCTGAGGATGGCGACCACATACGACGCGTCTCCAATTTATGCGGTTTTCTGCTGGTTGGACCGCTTGGCACATGCTGCCTCCATCCAGCAGTATTCTTGTCTGACCTTACCCGGTGCTCTGCCTTGAGAGCGTTTTTCTTTCACCCTTCCCAGTATTATAAGTTATAAACGTTGCTTAAGTGAACGCATAATAAGTATGTTCGAAAAAGCTGACGGCACGCTCCTGGCATATTGTAGATATCTGCTTGGTGATGTTGAGTTCCTCCAGTATGCATTCATTCGTTCTCACGGCGGTCAAAGAAACTCGTAGCACACAAAAAAAAACCTTTCCCAATCTTGTTTCATCTGAACACAGTCTTATAATCTCCGAATATTGTCTCAACTGTCAACTTCCTATGTATTATGATATGGTAGATTCATGTGTATCATGTATGTACCAGTTTTACACGAATATCTCATATTGTCAAGCAATAGAGTTGAAAAACGTGTGTTTCCTGTGTTACTGTGATCGTTTTGTTGTGTTAAGCGCTTAAAGCTGCTGCATTTAGTTAGCACTTTCTTTTCTTATTTTTTATATTTATCTCTCGTCAAGCTGTTTGCCCGATAGGGACTCCCAATTTAACCAATCTAGATGATGAATATTTAAAAATCCTTTCTAACTGCTCAGTTCACTATCGCTACTTATTATAAAACACTACTAAACAACCTGTGAACGCGTTTAACTCAAATACTACCAAATGGATTTATGGTTTTCACCAATGGACGGAGTGATTCATCAGGAAAGTTTAGGTGTTTAATTCATTAAAGGTTTTGTGTAAATTGGCTGAAATATGGCGATGATTGTTGAAGATTTCGGAAAAAATCATGCCAACTGGGAGCTTTACTCGTGTGCTGGGAGCTTTGCTCGTGTACAGCGTACCGGAAGACGTTTGGAAGGCCTCCTACAGGGTGGACCGACGACCTTATGAAGGCCGCAGGAACCCGTTGGATGCGAGAAGCACAGAACCAATCAAAGTGGAGGTGCTTAGGGGAGGCCAGTGTCCAGCAGTTGACATCTTTAGACTGAAATCATAATTTCACAGCGCATCTGTCCACCTTGTGGGAGGCCTTCCAACGTTAAGGTTTCCAGTACGCGGTCGCCAGTCCATGACCTTTCGGCCCCATCGGTCATCTATTCTGCGAGCAATGTGGGGCCTGTCCACTGCCACTTAAGTTCGGCAATTCTTCGGGCTATGTCGGTTACCTTGGTTCTCCTGCGGAGCTCTATATTTCTGATTCGTAGATAAGTAGGCAGGTACTTTGATTTATTTGGTTTGGCTCCTCTTACGTTTCGTTGCGAACTCGAATTCATTGGTGGGAATGGCCAAAAAGCACGCTGTCTCACCTGGCATCGTGTCTGACAGAGATAGTATCAGCGATGAGCAGTTAGACGCTAGTACAATGTCTAGTTCGCACGCACACAAACACCGTTCCGACTTCCGAGCTAAAATGCACGTGAAAAAATACGAAAAGGCCTTTGGTAAATCGAGTTTCATGAAAAAACCACTGCATAAACCAATTAAAAATAAAGTTTATTGAACACTGCGATAATTGAGCTTTGTCGGTAACGACTTTGTTTTGAAGATTTTACACTTCATAAATTACTTATTTGTACCCAAAGTTACGTTAAAATTAGCAAGAAAAACGAATCTTTGTTGGCTCATAACTTTTTAGTAGCTTTTTATTTTACTATCTGTTTCCGTACAGACACAATTGATAATAAGAAAAAAACGATATCATGTTTAATGTTGGATGAATAATGCCCAACAGTGGAGAAATACCCTTCCGAAATTTGTATGGAAAACATATCGAATAGTGCTACCATAATGCTTTAGGGTATTGCTCACATTCTTGAATCGACTATCCTTTCCTTTCCCCCTTTGGCATACCAATAGGAACAACATAGTATCACACCTGTATTCCCCGAGGAGTAAGGCAGAGGTGGTGTATAGTACCAATAATACTTATAGTAAAACCATCATTTCGCCAGTTATTTTAAGCCCTGTTGCCTTGAACCGAGCAAAAAATACCATCAAGTTTACTTTTATAATAAGGTTTCATGGTCGACGAAGGAACAGGTCCTCATTTTAGATACAGACATGCACATCAAGCTACTACAATCTGTCAACTTTCTTTAATAGATTTTCAACTTTATCGCCAAAGCACTAGGTTCAAGGTTCATTGGGAAAATTTGACAGTTTCGGGTAGCTTAGTGTGCTGGTATCTGTACAAGTATAACTACAAAACAGCTAAAAGTGTGGTAAATTTTTGGAAATTCGGTCGTTCATCAGTAGATTCCTCTCAAAAGCAGAAGGAAATGAGGCAGTAGCTAGATGTCACTTTAAACTTTGAAGCTCTTCTTTCTTGTAGCATCATCATGCTGAGATAGGAACTTTCTGGCCTCGTATACTTACGACTTTCTGTTTCATTTTTATTTTTGTTACTTTTTTTTATAAAACTTGATATTTTATTTTTGACTGTGTTTAGTTTAGTTTGTGATCTTTCTGTACCTACGAGTCGCAATAAATAAGTACTTTTTCTTTCTTTCTTATTTTTCTTTAAAGCGCTGCATTTGCTACAACGCTAAATGGTCATAGACCTCAAACACTGGTACATGTATCCAACTATCCACTATCGAGCCAGCATAAACACTCCCTCCATTTTCTCCACCAAAGGTCCACGAACTACGAATAAAACCGACCGCGCGTTCTAAATTCAAATCAGTCCAATAGCTATCGAGAAGAGTAACGCGCGCGCATGCTTTCGGCGATGTCGAAATAATTGTTTGAAAAAAGAAAGTTGTTTGTTTATGTGAACTAGGTATTTGAATTGAGAACTGTGAACAAAATGGCGATTTCTATCGTGCGTTTAGGATTAAAATCAGTTGTTAATTTTGAAAGAAATGCAGCACTTTTGTCAGTGATTAGTGTCCCGAAACAATTTAAAGTAAGTAATTGATAAGTGGTTTTATTAAATAAATTGTTTGTTGTTGATTGTCAAGTGTCATTGACTTCTTGCGGGTATTAGATTCTTGTTGCTTGGAGCGTAACTTTGCTCTGGGGCAGTAACGTTGCGGTGCGGTGTCGGACATAAAGGAACGCAAGTCTGAGAATACCACGATGTTTGGAAAATGGATGGAAACATGTTGCTGGACAGTTTATAGAACCTATTTTTAAAAAGCAAGCTTTGTTTATGGGCTTTTATATTAAGTACCTACCTAGGTGCTGGAAAAGTGGAATAAGTGATGTTTTCTTTTAGTAAACTTAGGTTGGGTACTTAACTGGCTGAATGGTTCCAAGAAAATGTACTTACTTTCTTTTAGCCTGACAAAGAAAAAAAAAACCACTACAATCTGAAAAAAAAAAATGGTTTTTAAAGAAAAAGAAAGAAGTTCCGTTAATTTACGGTAAACAAGACGCCAAGAAAGACCACAAAAAAGAGCAAGTTGGGGGATAATGTGCGTGACATCCACGCAAAACCGCCATCGCTCACTTGGCTCAGTATAATAGATACTGCGACCAGAGAGAGAGAGAGAGACAAATATTTTACATTGTTGAAAATATTTAGGGTGTTATCGCATATTATCATGTTTGTGTAATATAACAGCCCTTGATAAGAAGGCCATACTTGAGACGGTTTAGCTTGCTCTGCTGATCGTACTTAGAGAAAAGGATAATTTAAACGTTACGGTGCGCGTACGCAGTAATGTTAGTGTAGGTCGGCAGAGATTGTTGTTTCAAACTCAAAGCATTTATTTCAATTAAACTATATAAAGGCACTTTTGAATTGTCAAAGGAGTCGATCACTCAGAAAGATGAAGCTAGTTGCCCATTCCAAAGCGTAGTAGGTTCCTATGGCGAAGAACGGACAAGAAATTCCATGGACACTCTTCTAAATTATATTGTAGAGAATAGGTGGTACAGATGCCAGCTCATCAAGCTAGTACAATCTGTCAAATTTCTTTAATACATTTTTAACTTTATCGCTACAACATTGGGTTCAAAGTTCATTGGGAAAATTTTACAGTTTCGCTTGACGTACTGGTGTTTGTATCTAATAGAGAATAATAGTAATCCTACTATTCGCTAGTTCTTATACAATCCCATGTAATAGAGTAAATGTAGAGGTCAAAGTACTCTGTGGTAGAGAATCTACTCGTATTGCAATATATTGTGTCTATTATAATATTAGCCGGACACCAAAACGAATATGATAAGTACCTAGTGTTGACAAATAAAACTCAAAGTAAAGTTAAAATTAAATATTATACTTAATTAAGTAACAGAGCTGTTTGTTAACTGATAACCTATTTTATCTCAATGTGTTGGTTAATTAGTTAACTATGGTCCTTATTCTTTAACGGACAAGGACGAGGTTTGTTTGATCTTGATATTATTAGGTCAGTATTGGTCAGTTGGCAGCTTTTTATCCCTTATCAAACTCTTTTACGAAAACATTATGTTGTTGCAGAAATAAACAGTAGTACCTACTACAGTTTAGAGGTTTTATTAAGTTTATACTAATCTTAGATTCATTTGTTGGTCGTAGTTCTACTCCTAGCAGGCACTTTACTTTGTGTGAATTATTTCATCACAAAACGGTGTAGAAATCATCACTAGGAAACCGGCATGTCCTAGAACCAAAAATTCGATGACATGTGATATCTACCAACGCGCACAGGGCCCGCGTGGTGAATTTCCCAGCAGTGGGAACATTTTAGGCTGATTGTGATAATGCTGTGGTCTTAGGTGAGGGATATAACTTGACTCAATCAATTCTCACCGTGTTCTTGCATTTTCAGTTTACTTGCGTGCGTGAAATGATTGTATCAATGTTTAGCATAATTTCCTAGAGGCCTGTGTCCCAGCACTGTGAACACTTAAAGGCTGACTATGGTTCTGAGTTAGCTTAGATTTATTTATAGTTAAATAATCTAGTGCTTCCTTGGCTCGACTAGACAAGTTTAGATATTGTTGACTAAGTTATCCCTGTAGGTTCGACGACGATACGATTAATTACTTAACTTTCGTACCCTTCAAATAACTTGATGTGGTTATTGTATCTTTGTTTATGTACTGTTATGTGGTGTACGTGTGCGAGGCGAGGTCGTGGTTTTGTACACAGTCGGTTGTAAATAATCTGTTTGTCGTGAATGGTAATTGTAGTGACGTAGTAGGTACCAACTGTTTGGCCATTTGCAAGGACACAAACTTTTACGTTAGGTGAATGATATACTTACTATTAATTCTTCTATTAATACCTTACTTAGATACATATTCATGTATCTAAGTAAGGTATAAGGTTCTGGTTATGTACAGACGCCAGCACATCAAGCTACTCCAATCTGTCTTTATTTAATAGATTTTTAACTTTATCGCTAAATACTTAATTAAGGTTCAAGGTTGATTGGGAAAATTTGACAGTTTCGGGTAGCTTGACCTGCTACCTGCTGCCTTCAGATTTAACCTTTAATAATACCAAGAAAATAAAATATAATAAATAATATACAGTGTGGCAACGACATGGACGCGCAAACTGTAGGTAATCATGAATTTAGCATAATTATTCTAGGCGTGCGTCGTCGCGTAGAAATTATTCGTAGATTATCAAAAACAACATCCGATGTTTCATAGAAAAGTGTGGTAAATACATACCTATGCGGTCAAAATGTACGGAACAGCATTTTTGTTTTTTAATAATTGACGAAAAATATCAATGCAGGCCTGTTTTTTTACATTTCTATGATGCAGGCCGTTCAGAATCATGTAGGTACGTGAATCCATGGTAACAGGTTTTGCGTTGTTGTCCCTGCCACTGTAGAGATTATTTTTGAAGCCGCGCTGGACCCTGTTCGGATCTATTACGTGGTCTAAGTCGAAGGTTTAAATTATTGTTAAACCTCTACCTAGGCTTTCCCAGTCTATTTTGGGGCTTAGACTCTACGAGCTCTAGAACTTGTAATAAGAAACGGGCAGGGTTGTATTTCAAACGTTAGTTTATGATGCCTACCTATAGGTACTATAGTAGTTTCGCCTACAATTTTTTTTTTGAAATTGTTTAATTTAATTAAAATACCTATTAATTGCTCAAATCTCTTATCTAAATCTCACGTGTGTACAAAATCTTATTAATATTCAATTCAATTAATTTATTTGTGAACATAGGTTAGAATTTTGAATGAAAAAAATGGTGAAAAATGGTTTGAATTTTTTGTTTGGTTGCATTTTTATTTTGGGTTTTTATCTGTTTAGAATTTTAAATGGTTTATAAGTAATTTAAATGTATGAGTTACTAGAGTTATGTCTGAGATAAATAAATTATACGATAATTTATAGGTGTTACAGTCAACTAACTATATGTATTATGATCTCTATGTCCTACTTGGTGGTGTGCAAATAATAATAAATAAATAGTTACAAAATTATTTAAAATTTAGGCGTATATTACAGCAGCATACTATAGATATTATTGGTATAGTTGGGTTGGCGACAAACAACCTAGTTAGAATACAATGACTCATTACGTTTGTAAACTACCGTATGTTTAAGTAAGTAGATAGCTACCTACTGCACACACGTGAAAAACATGGCGGTTATGTAATCAACCATTGATTTCCGTAATCAGCTCGTGTGAAACTATAGTGGCCTATTTATTACACGCGTAGTTTTTACTATCAGCAACGTCCATTGCCGAACCAAGGCGACAAAATGGCCGCTACAATATAATCACGTTTATTTACTAGAAGTAATAATATCTACAAGGTGGCAGGGACATCGACGCGCAAACGTAACCCATGGATTCAGTAACTACATGATTCTGACCCCTATCGCGTTCAAATCTTTCGCAGGTTAATTGCTGTTCCAAGAGTGCTGTGGTGTCCCAGTACTTACGAGTTGTAGGTCGTAGGTTTGAACCCAGACAGGCGCGAAAACATCGTGAGGAAACCGGCATGTCCTACAACCAAAAATTCGAAGACATGTGACACCTACCAACCCGCACTGGGCCTGCGTTGTGGATTATGGCCCACTCCCTCTCACAGAGAGGGAGCCTGTGTCCCAGCAGTGGGAACATTATAGCCTGATTATATTATTTAGAGGCTGTTCCATACATTTTGAGCGCGTAGTTATTTTACTTTTGAACACTATGAAACAGTTGTTTTTTTTTTTTGATAACCTATTATAAATTTCTACGCTAGGGGGGGTCTAGAATCAGAGGGGCAATTCTCGTAATTTTAAGAACGTTCACAGTCTGATCTCAGTCTCAATCTGTCAAGAATACCTCTAATTTCCCTAAATGATGACAGGTTTTTGACATTTGTTTGTCGCCGAGATGAGACTGCGACTAGATTTTGAACGTTTTAAATTACGAGAATTGGGCTTCAGGTCAGTTACAGTTTGCGCGTCAATGTCCCTGCCAGGCCGTATAATCATTCTATTTTGTTTTTTGGTTATAAAAAAGGCTAAGCTGAAAGCTTAAATGCATAACCAGGACCACTTATATCTTCTATTACATAATGTCGTCGTATATCCATTCTCCTACATATTATAATTTGTGTCCTTGCTTTCTAATAACCGAAGGAAAATTTCAACGCAAGTGGCCTTGAAAAATTTCGTCGATTATTAGAAAAATCAGATAGTAGCTGGCATTAGGTGGTCACAATCGACTCGATCTGATTTTTTTAAATAGAATCAAATTAAAATAGATTCTATTTTTCTGGCAGATTTTTTATTTTATTTTATTTCTGGTTGATTCAATCTAATCTCATGCGCTTTCATCAAAAATACAATAAATAATATCGTCAATGGAGTCCAACATTCTAACGCGGGGGTATACACGCCACAACAACCGGTCATTTTTTTTGTGTCGATGGCGACTAAAACCTATGAAGTAAGAATTCTTTGGTCGACCAAAATAGAAACAAGTTTTTTTTTGGTTAATGTTTCCATACCATACGCTTGTTGACTCCATATTATGCTTGTTGTTTCCATATGCTTGTTGGTAGGTATATTATCTGGTAGATTATATTTAAAAAAATCTTGAATTAGGTAATTAATTCATTCACTGACAGACAACGTACAGCGTAAGTCGCTGGATCTGGAAGCATGACAATTTGCACACTAGTTCCTTAAGTAACGAAAGTAATATTAGAACGGATTTTTTAAAATTCATCTCATAAGGGATATTTAGACGATGAAAGTTTATATGGAAATTCGTAATTTTTGCCGATGGGCGATACCATCCGGCACACGGCTTTTTAGTACCTACCTAAGTACTGTAGAGGACTGGAAGAGTCCTCTATGGATCAGGAGGAATCAAACCACTTATATGATTCCTCTTAGATTATATTGGGCGAACGTCTTTACATATTTCTCACTAAACTACCACTGACAGATCTAAGCAAAAATCCTAATTAAAATATTTGACACTAGCTTGAACGTTCGAATGGAACCCGCGCTAAGATATAGCCGGCCTGTATCATATAAGGTTGCCTTCGGCAGACAAGCCTCTACAGTACTTATATTTTTTTTCTGCTAGATTGTCCCTATCCGGAGATTAAGCATAATCAGCCTATAATGTTTCCACTGCTGGGGCACAGGCCTCCTTGAAACTCTACTACACGGGCAAAGTGCGGGTTGGTAGATGTCACATGTCTTCGAATTTTTGGTTCTAGGACATGCCGATTTCCTCACGATGTTTTCCTTCACCGTTTTGAGAGCAATGGTGATGGTATAAATTGCACAAAGTAAAGTGCCTGCCTGGGGTCGAACCTACTTCGAACTCCCTCTACCACTGGGCTCCTACTGCTCTCAGGAGATTAAAACAGGCCCTCAATGTCTCAATTTGGCTCACAACCATAATCTCTATTACTTAAGTCGGTAAATATTGCTTAACTCCTACGCCGCAGTGGGTCATTGACCTCAACACAGATGTGTGTCATAGCAAATTGTACAATGCTACTGTGTGTTGCATTGAGGCCCTTTATGTGGGTGACAGATAAACAGATATACCTAAGTAGACAAGGCTAAATCATGATCAACAAGCTTAATACTTACTTTGAAGACGTGAAGTTGCCAAGCAAATTGCTCAATGAACTGATATTAAATGAGATTGAAAAATACCGGTAGGTACTATGAAGGGCTAGATGAGCCCTTCGAGGTAACGAGAGGAATCAAACAACGATACGATACGATTCCTTTACGTTTATATTTACTGAACGTCTTTACATATTCTCGACTAAACTAGTACTGTCTTAATAAAATATTTGACAGCCCGTTCTAAACTTGCTTGAATGTTCGAATGGAACCTGCGCTAAATTATCTGCACTACATAAGGTTGACTTTAGTGAACAACCTTTACAGTACTTACATAATTTTTTTAATCACCATTTTAGTCGAAAGACTTCTACTGGTCAAAGGCCTCTCCCAAGTGTCGAATATTAAACTTAAAGAATTATTATAAAAAAATCTGGATCTTTTGTCAAGTTGTATGTCGTAAAAACTATGCGAAGCAGGGGCGGGTCACTAGTTATACAGGGTGGTAGGGACATCGATGAGCAAACTGTTACCATGAAGTCAGCACATGATTCTAAGCACCCTAGCGTAACGTTTTCGTTGGCTATCAAACAATTCTGCTGCTTCATACAAAAAGATTCATAGAAGAAAATTTCAACACAGTGGGATTAAGAATCATGTACCGAATCCATGGCAACAGGTTGCGCTTCGATGACCCTGTCAAACTAGGTACTTATCTAAATATCCATTTAGTTAATTAGAAACATTTGGATTTGAAATCGTCCTCCATTTAAGTCTGCGGGGTAATTGCGTACCTAACACACTAACGGTAGCAATGGCTTTTATTTTGACAGTTCAACAACATTCATTGCGTTATTTACGTTGTTGACCAGATAATTTTTCGAACATAATACGAAGCAATGGATTAGCAATATCCTTCAAAATTATTCAGATTGAGATTGATAGTGTGTATATCCAATTTAGGGTGCTGTTTCGGAACGTGAAACATTCGATTAATTCGAATTTTTTAATGCGTTTTAAATGGGTATAGAATCATGTACTGAATCCAAGGTAACGACAGGTTGCGCATCGGTGTCCCTGCCACCCTGTATAATATACCTGACCGTAATCTCTCCTTCCAACAGCAGCAACGTCTATCTATTTTGTTGTTTTTTGTAACTATTTCAATGATTTCTCAGCGGCCTCTCTACCTGTTACTCGCGCCTACTGCTATTAAACTGGTTAGAGAACACGATAAAAAAAAATCTCTTCAATCATTATTTTAAGTGTTGGTATTTGTAGAATAGCTGTTGCATGGTAGGAATGGCGTCTATTAACTAAAAGTTTGATAACGTTTCGTTTAATTAGAAGAATAATGTACCCAGGATTTAGTAATAATATCTTGATTTAAAAGAGTGTCCTTGGAGTTTCTTGCCCGTTCTTCTCCATAGAGATCTACGTTTTGGAATGGGCAGCTTCAACTTTCTGACTAACTGACCGACTATTTAATTTTGACAATTGAAAAGTGTTTAATTGAAATAAATGATTTGAGTTTGAAGTTAGTCGGCTTACAAAAGGAATACCGGAATTAAAAACTTAGAACAGGTGAGTTACACTCGATCAAGGTTATTGGGCATTGGCAAACAGCTCGCTAAGCACCCTAATTGCGTGACACACTTTCAATCATGATTTGAATAATTTTGAAGGATGTTGATAATCCATTGCTTCATAATATTATGTTCGAAAAATGTGTCTGCTCAACAACGTAATTATCGCAATGAATGTTGTTGAACTGTCAAAATGAAAGTCATTGCTACTGTTGGTGTCGTGTTACACAATTACCCCGCTGGTAGTATCACCCATGATTCACCACATATCACTGTATTTTGAGAGACAAGAGAATAGTATTTTTTTTTCCATGTATGTAGACGTGCCCTAAAACTCCGCTTGTATTACGAAGTATCAATGCCATCATGATTCCAGTGCAAAAAAGGAATACTGCTATATAGGTCATATAACTTCTAGATTGGCAAACAGACTATCAAAACTTCTTCTCGAAAATGTTTTTTTTTTTTTGCATGTGATTGATCAGATAATGAGAAAGGCTATAGGCTATTTAACATCACGCTAAGACCTTATCGAGACGAGCAAAAAGAAAAAAAATCAGACCGAACGATAAACGAAAAAAAAAGAGAGACGCAGAAGCTTGTCGGTAGAATAGAATAGAATAACGTTTATTGTCCCCAGTATTACAGCTAGTAGTATTAGTACATAACACAAAACTATAATACCGGGAGCAAAAGGTTCAAGCGTCAGCATTATGCTTAGGTTCCCTACTGGGTTGCTAAGCGCTGGTTTTCAGCTTAAACCTTTGACTCTTGTTTACAAAAAGGAAAAAATAAAACAGTACATTCTGCAAAAACGGTTTAAATGATACAATAATGACTTTAAATCAATTTGACCCTTTCAATCCTGCGACATGTCACAGATCACGTACACTTCAGACCCCTTGTTGTGTCCATTTATCACGATTCATTTGAAGCATCATTCAAATATGATTTCGGTCCGTGAACTAATTCGCAAATCGTTGCGGCGAGGTCGCAGGATCACGCATTGACGGAGTTGTTATGATTGTATGATGATTTATGTGCTCAATGAACTTTGGGCTGTGTATGGTCAACGTCCGTTTTAAGAAAGGAAAAAGTTGTTTTTTGTTCGGCGATTAGGCCCACCAGAAACTGTGGCGTCGGCGCTAATGAAACGCATCATGTTGATTTGTTCTTTATGATCTCTAGATTACAGTGGTAACAATAATGGTAGTAATAATTTTATTATACTTCGTCTAACGGGAATACGATCACAACCGCAAAATTTCGTGCTAGACATATACCATTATGGTACTGTGACCGAAAAAAGTTGCGACCTTCCGGAAGTACTCAAAGTCCTGCTGGCAGGACGCCCGGCGATCAATCATTATAATGTGCTCCAGCTCAATCAATTTCAATCATATATCATCTGCCTAGCCATTTCCTAACTATGTTGGGGTCGGCTTCCAGTCTAACCGGATGCAGCTAAATACCAGTATTTTACATGGAGCGACTGCCTATCTGACCTCCACAACCCAGTTACTGGGTAATACGATACCCCTTGGTAAGACTGGTTGTCAGACTTTCGGGCTTCTGACGACCCGTAACGACTGTCAAAGATTCATGAATGACAGCCGGGACCAACAGCAACAGCAGCGGGTATGTAAAGATGGTCACCCATCCACGGACCAACCGCGGCAAGCGTAGCTTAAACTGATCGATGGACCCATGCGGCTGTTCTTTCTTAGTCAATCTATTTCAATCATGTCTCAAAAAAATATTCACAAACATTATAGATGGTTAACGATCTTTTAAATAGAATTTCACGCTTCTGAACTACTTGTTATACGAGTACCTACAATTTTAGTGGCCCCTCCACTAAAATTTCCATACACACATTTGAAATGTAGGTACGTGTAGTTTTATAGTAGGTACCTAAATGATCTCTATCACCTTTACTGACTAGCAAATCTTTTCACACCGGCAAAATTCCTGTTGAAACAGAACCATAGATTCGTATCATAATTAGCTTAAATTGTTCCCACTGCTGGGACAGAGGCGTTCTCTCTTCAAGAGGGAGTGAGCTGTAATCCTCCACGCGGCCCAGTGCAGGTTGGTAGATGTCACGTCTTCGAATTTTTTGGTTCTAGGACAGGCCGGTTCCCTCACGATGTTTTCCTTCACCGTTTTAAGAGCAATGTTGATGAAATTATTTAGACAAAGTAAAGCTGACTGAGTTTGAACTCATAACCTACATCTCGTAAATCAGGGCTGTCACCCCTAGGCCGCCGTTGCTTTCCCAAAGTATGACTAAATTATTACCATTCGTGCGTACCTATATGTTTGCCGAAGT
The DNA here is from genome assembly GCA_949629185.1 of Apamea crenata. Classification (NCBI taxonomy): domain Eukaryota; kingdom Metazoa; phylum Arthropoda; class Insecta; order Lepidoptera; family Noctuidae; genus Apamea; species Apamea crenata. Next base: position 14,957,186 of record OX451372.1, read on the forward strand.
GGGAGCCCTACAAAAGCGTAACTAAGTGGCCTACGTGTTTGATAACACGAAATAATTTTGTCAACAACAAACCATACTAACTAGTTATTATCAAAAGTTATAAATACAACGTTTAAACAGTATCGATCAACAGGAAAAGGATCTCGTTCCAGTTTCTTATATACTGACAACAAGTTAATAAATGATATGACTTAACACGAAGTTGTAAACAAATATTATTCAACCTCAATTATTCTACTTCAAGATTTCGCGGTAACGTCTTTTGAACGGGATATATGGCAGTAGGTCGATACTTACTGACATAACAATCGATGTCACTAGAATTTACATGTACCATCCTAATTGCGTAACAGATTAGGGGTAAATAAATCACAATCTGAATCATTTTGAAGGATATTGCTAATCCATTGCTTCATATGTTCGAAAAATGTGTCTGCTCAACGATGTAAAAAACGCAATGAATGTTGTTGAACTGTCAAAATGAAAGCCGTTCCTCTTCCTACTGTTAGTGTGTTACGTAATTACCCCGCGTATTAGGTTACGGTTTATCCTGATCCACATTAAAAGCCAATCAATCTGCCTAGTATTTTTCCAACTATGTTGGGGTCGGCGGATGCAGTTATATTTTACATGGAACGACTGCCTAGCTGACCTCCATAACTCAGTTACTGGTTACCTGGTTGTCAGAATTTCGGCTTCTGACAACAGTATCGACTGTCAAAGATCCACGAATGACAGCTTTCCGAGACACGTAGGGGTCTCGATATGTTGATTTTTCATTTTATTTGGTGTGTATTTGCTAACCACTATTGCATTGGGGTCATCCTGTAAAGATAGTGTGTGTAAGTTTTTTAATAAATAAATAAAGAAAAAAAAAAAATGAAATGGATGGTCACCCATCCACGAACCAACCGCGGTAAGCGTAGCTTAACCTTCTATCCTTCTAACCTCGTGCGGGGTTATTAATTAACCACGAGCCCCTCAATTTACTTTAAAAACCAAATTATGTAAACAGATTTAATGTAAAACTACAAGTTACTCATACACCAACACATTCCCATTATAGCTCCTGCATATGCGCTTGCACACAGCCGCACCCAACTATAAATACACTGCAAGGTCACTACAGCGCTCCCTTAGTGGGGTTAGACCGGATAATGTATGTAAACCTGCATATAAAACATAACGGGTGTAAAAAGACACTTAACGAAGCCGAGAATCGCTCCTACTCCTCGTCACTGTAATCATTTTTTTTTGTGCTGTACCATACCTAGGAACCTTTTGGTTACGGAGATATTGAAGGTCAAAATTCCAACTTTTACTGACGTTTCTTTACGACAGCAAGTTTTCAATGATATAAACCCCACGACCCTTGAACCGTTCCATGCACCCATAAGCACAATGTTTTGCGTGTGTATATATTGCGCGCAAGCAGCACAATTATAAGTCGTTTCCCAGCAATAATTTTTATGCTATATTACTTGTTTTGATGTACAGAATCCGTAGTTGACGGCTATGTGATGTGTCTTTTTACATCATGTATAGGCATCCAAAACATAGTACAGTCACGAGCACCAAAATGTCAACACTTGGAAACTTTCAAATGCGATTTTTTCGTGAAATAACGAATGCATCGTTGAAATACGACCCATTACACAAACCTATGGGTTCGAAAATGCTATGTTCGTAACAGCATAATATTTCATTAAAAAACAAAGGAGTAAATCGATTTTGAATAAAGCCGAGTGTATATATACTTTTGCTCGTGACTGTACCTACCTATTGCTAATGACTATCGGCCAAATGTCACAAAATGCACATAAGTTGCGCTTGCACATAGCCGGTCCGCATAATGCGGTCATCGCTCTCGACGATCGATGTGAATTTAGCAAGTTATAGGTGGATAAATGTATGTTAATTGTGTGTATGGTTGATAACTCAATGATAAGCTTTGTAGTGGCAATTTTAGAGATGAGTTCATTAAGTCTGAGGGGCAATTCTCGTAATTTTAAGAACGTTCACAGTCTGATCTCAGTCTCAATCTGTCAAAAACACCTGTAGGTAATTTCCCTACATTTTTGACATCGATTGTCGCTGAGATGAGATTGCGACTAGATTTTGAACGTTTTTTATTACGGGAATTGGCCTTCTGATCAGTGATTGAGCGTACATCATGAACGCATTGGAACTCTGATGACACTTGACAACTTTTTTTTAGGTACCGCATGCATACGATACTCTAAAACATAACACCTTGGGGGTTGGGGCTTAACCATCATGTATTTTCCTTCCAGTTAATCCACACGAAGCCAGCCTGCAACGGCAGTGTGTGCTACCTTGGCGAGCAGCCCCGCGACCGGGAGCTCCAACCAGAGCGCGGCTCGATTCTGCGACGGTACAGCAAACAACATGGCCGCCCGGAGGAAGACCGTCGGAAACAATCTGACAGCGATTCTGATTCTGATTCCGATACCGAGTGTAAAGGACATGATCGGGTGAGTTATAATTGTTTTTCTTCTCGTAATGTTGTTGGTGGTCCATCTAAATGTGGGTGGTCACTGCCACCCTTGAGAATCTGCAATAACAGAGGCATCGTGGACACAAGGCTCAAATGACTACTGTCCCTGTTATTAGCACCCATCCCTTTCAAACTGGAATGTAGCCAAGCTGATGGACACCTACTGGGAATAATTCAGGAAATGAATCGCTTTTAGAGCAATTGCTTATTAATGTGGCGTTTTTAGGCCCCCCCTAGGTATTAAGTAGGCATGTTGGTGGCAGCATACTTCCACGGCCATGCTTCTTTAGAAAGAGCTTTTTTTTTCTGTCTCTTTTTCAACCCGTATTCATTGAATGCTGAATGAAGGGCAACTCCAAGGCACGCAATGTGGAGACCTAGAGCTGCCTGTAACAACGTGGGCTGGCCACGTGCAAGGCAGACCCAAGACCTGGCCAAGGTAGAACTTTACTACAACTGGAATCCAAATTTACCATCCATCTTCTTCTTCTTCGTTTGTGTCGATGGTACTCGATATTTTATATTGTTTGAGCCCAGTAGGTGGCATTCATTAAGTCATCCAAGGTGCAGGTGAACGGGCACTTAGGGCAGTCCACTAGGGCACTATCTATCCATATTATAATTTTATTGCGAAAGGAACTCTGTGTTACATGTTCACGCCTTAACGACTGAATGGATTTGGATAAAATTTGGCACACGGATAGACCTTCACCTGAGTTAGGACGTAGTATACTAATTATACACAGACATAGTTTGTGCGTCGATGGGTCCACCCTGTATTATTTATTCTATAATATACTTTTTATCCCAATAGTACGTTCCTAAGGGGATCTTTCGCGACCTCCAAGCGGGCGAAGCCGCGGGCAAATGCTAGTACTACATGTATCAGATCGATCCCACTACGGTATAGCCTATAAACAGACATTTTTTTTAAATTATTTCTTTCTATTCTTCCAGACTGAGTTCTGGCGCCGTAAGATGCGCACAGTTCACAACATCCTGGATGTAGACAAGGACGGTCTGATCTCATTTAACGACTTCATACTTTTCGCTGAGCGGTTCAAGTCGCTCGGACACCTGACTGAACAGCAGGCCAAGGAGTTTACCAGTATTATTAAGGTAAGTTTTATCGAGGTTTCTGATTGGAGAAACCCTCGAACTTCTACGGCGGAAGACGGAAGGCCATACTAACTTACTGAAATAAACTTGATAAATGTCCTTGATGCAACATAGTTTATCAGACTCCTTTCTTCAGTGTACTGTTTGTTTTCCCAAGCGCCCCATAAACTGAAGCAGAGTTCATAATCTCAGATAATATTATATTCAATCGCCAGTTATCTACTTTAGTGTCACTCAAAAATCAACTTACAATACATTCCTAAGTGGATTTTCGGGTGAACATTTGTAAAAAAGTCAGTTTTTGGTTGCAATGGAATTTGAACTTTGTTCAGTATGACATTCAGTTTGTTGTTCCATAACTTGAAAATTATCTCAAATTCCTTGATTTACTATAAGACCAGTATCAGGGGGCAATTCTCGTAATTTTAAGAACGTTCACAGTCTGATCTCAGTCTCAATCTGTCAAAAAAACCTCTAATTACCCTACATTTTGACAAGCGTTTGACATTTGTTTGTCGCCGAGCCTTCTGGTCTATAACAAGAAAACGTCGTATTTTAGAAAGAGACTATCACACAGGAACGAGTGATAGGCATGACGATGAATCTCTTCAAAGCCGAACTTTTTCGAAGACTCGATGTTTCCAGTAGGTCCTCAAAGCGCCTATTAGCTGGCATTTTCAATAACATTATTTTTCCTCTCGTAACAGATGACCTGGGAGGAGCAATGGGGTGCTATCGACCCGTACAACTTCGTGACGGTGGAGCAGTACCTCGAGGACATGCATCACGTGCTCAACGACAAATCGCTCAAGAAGAAGGCGCATCGCTGGCTGCCGTACTTGTTCAAGGTATGAAAAAAAGTTGTAACTCGATGGATATGTCACCGTAAAGTTGTGAACAACGTTAGTTATAATAGTAGGTATATAAGAACTTTCTACAAACAAAGTATTAGAAAACTTAAAAAAAAGATGGATGAAATCGGTAAAGTCGTTCTCAAGTTTTGGCGTGACCAAGGGAAATAGGGATTAATTTTTATACATAGATTACAAAATTGATGTAAATTGTTTATGATAATTTTCAGGCAGTGGACAAGGACAAGTCCGGATTCATATCGGTACACGAATTCAAGCTGTTCTTCAAGTGCTTAGGACTCGACAATGAGAAAGCGGCCGTCGCCTTCGCTGTCATTGACGTTAATGGGGTAAGCACACTTGTAAAACATGATCATTTCTTTCGGTTTTTTTTTGTAGGATGAGTTTGATTAGTACATTACATTACGTGTGACTAAAGTATCTTACGTAGTGTATGTTTATGCAGTCTATTAATGCACGGCGTGAACTTAGCTAAACGCCGTGCATTAATAGACTAGCTAAGTCACGCGTATCGTACACTATTAGTAAAAGACTGCTCTGTAGAAACATATTTTATAGCTCGTGTGACATAAAACCGCACTTAAGTCAGGCTTTTCTGTGACCTAAGCAGTTCATTTTGACACAGATAAGCGTGACTTAAATGCGGGTTTAAGTCACACAGTGCTATAAAATATGTTACTACAGGGTAGTTTGTTTACACAAAAAAGAATCATGCACATGGTATCTTTGTTCACGTTGCTCTATTTACCATGGTTTCACATAATCAGTCTATAATGTTCCCACTGCTGGGCCTCCTCTCTGTGAGAGGGAGTGGGCCTTAGTCCGCCATGCGGGCCCAGTGCGGGTTGGTAGATGTCACATGTCTTCGAATTTTTTGGTTCTAAGACATGCCGGTTTCCTCACGATGTTTTCCTTCACCGTTTAGAGAGCAGTGGTGATGAAATAATTTACACAATGTAAAGCGCCTGTCTGGGTTCGAACCTACGACCTACAATTCGTAAGTCGTGGCTGTTACCACTGGGCCACCACTGCTCGTTATCTTACCGTGGTTTCGGTTTTTGTTATCTCAAAAGCTCACTAGATAATTTTTTATCGTTTCCGCTCACAAAATCGACTCAATATTATGAATTTGATTAGTTGGAGTCTCATTTCTTACGAATTATATGGGAAAAGTTTCGGCGATTTCTGACTTTTCTAGTAGGTACTCAAATGTCAGTTGGTCCAATAGAGGTTTCGGATCCTTATAAGAAACAGGAGCGATTGGCTTGAATAAAGTTTTTGCGAAAACTGCCCATTTTCCCGCGGACTGTAATTTTTTTTTCAAAATCTGTGAATTCTCTCGGAAAGTCTCTATGGCCGTTATCCTGTGAGTTTAGGTTCTCTGTATATTAAGGTTCGTACGCCTGAGGGGAAATTCTCGTAATTTTAAGCACGTTCACAGTCTGAGCTCAGTCTCAATCTGTCAAAAACACCTCTAATTTCCCTACATTTTGACAAGTTTTTGACATTTGTTTGTCGCCGAGATGAGATTGCGACTAGATTTTGAACGTTTTAAATTACGAGAATTGGCCTTCTGATCAAATTCATAATATTGAGTCGATTTTGTGAGCGGAAACGATAAAAAATTATGTGGTGAGGTTTTGAGATAACAAAAACCGAAACCACGGTAAATAGAGCAACGTGAACAAAGAAACCATGAGCATGATTCTATCTTCTGCTTCTAAGTGTGTCGAAAGCCATTTAAATGGACTCTGCCCAGAATTCGGTCACTTGTTTGGCACCATCACCAGCGTCCATCAGTTCCTGTAACGTGCAGCTGACAGGACACGCAGGACACGATATTAAGTGTCCCATCGTTTTTACACTCCAAGGCGGAGTCGTCTATGAATCTCCACCATCTCATCTCTCACATGATTCTATCGAAAATTAAAACTGTGTTTTTAAGTTTAGCCTGGACTTTGAACAGACGAATCAATATTTCTCAAAAAGTTAAGGAAATTTCCGGTAGCTACAACGGTTCCAAAATCCATCCTGTATACTTACATGATTTCTTGTCTATTTAAAATACTTATCTAATTAAAAATATATTTTTTACAGGATGGCAAGCTATCACTAAAAGAGTTTGTAAAGCTCGGAAAGGATTTCTTCTGCACTGAAGACCAGAAGAGGGTGTCCAAAATGTTCTGGGGACCCCTGATTAACTAAGTCATTGTAATATTAGGTTTACGCTTAGGACTTAAGAGTCATTATCGACTGCAGTTTTAATTTTAAAAGCGTGTAGTTCTTTTTATAGGTATTTTGAATTGTATGTGTTTGTAAAAACAGCTGTTTTATACCTTATAAGTGTTAAAGTAAAAAGGAGATAGCTCTATTTGATCTGTGTAGGTCCATCTCTTTCTCGCACTGGTCAAGGCTATTGTTGGAAAGAGATGGAGATATAACAGTCGAACTACGCCATTTCTGTTTGACTTTAAGGCTTCCATATTCGGCCACTACTTCTGGTCAGGCAAGTTTATGTTTCTGATTTTATGCGCATTGAGGGAATCCCGAATTAGAGGATATTCCGAATAAGAAAGTTTATTTCTATTAACCCACCGTTTCTTATTGCGTTGACAATTTTTTCATGGTTATTTTGACAGCAGGCTTTTTGAAAATGACTTTTACTTGGATGTTGCCATTGTAAAAAATACCGTTGCGTTTAGTAGAAAGTTTTAACTGTCAAAATATCCCCAATTCGGGTTTCTCGACCATTTTAGTGTTGTTTAGTTCTGCTACAATAATTTTAGACAGTTGGTACTTGTACCGCCTATGTTTCGATTTTTTTTTCTTATGATTGTATGCTGTTATTACCTAGTGGTAGTTAATAGTTATTACTAAGGTCTCACGACGCTAAATGATAATAATAATGTAAGTCATTCCTATATTACGAACCAACATTCATTACTTGAATGTATAAAAATATTATTATTGAATCTTTGAATAGCATCTCAATTTTAACAAATAATTTCTTTGTTTTATTTGTTTGTAACCCATAATTCCCGTTTTCATTAGATACATAAGACAAACTCACAGGGTATATCTTTATCCCATGGGGGTAGGCAGAAACTACTGCTACTTGCTGCTATCCTTACATACTTTTTTTTTGCCTCGTTTACGAGTACGTTCATACATCAGAAGGCCAATTCTCGTAATTTAAAACGTTCAAAATCTAGTCACAGTCTCATCTCGGCGACAAACAAAATATGTCAAAATGTAGGGAAATTAGACATATTTTTGACAGATTGAGACTGAGACCAGGCTGAACGTTCTTAAAATTACGAGAATTGCCCCGTTGGTCATATACGCACGCTGATTGCGACTACGCACGAGATATTTCTGAAGAACATTGATTTCTATTAAAAAAAAAAAAAATAAGATCGTTTTACTGTTTTTTGAAAAAAATATAGTCCTAATAGTAATATCTTTATTGAGAAACAATACAAAATTAAATCAAAGTCAGTTCTAACAATTAAATAAAACAAAAGTTACACAAAAAAAAAGAATCTTTGCTGGGCTAGTTAATAGCTTCATATGTACAAACGCCAGCAGGTCAAGCTGCCCGAAACTGTAAAATTTTCCCCAATCAACCTTGAGCCTTAATACTTTAGCGATAAAGTTGAAAATCTATTAAATAAATTTGACAGATTGTAGCAGCTTGATGTGCTGGCGTCTGTGCGTCACGACGGTGAGTATGAAGGATGTAGCGTAAGCATGCAGCGATGCGACAAAGACAGCACTTTCATACAAACCAGGGGGGCAATTCTCGTAATTTTAAGAACGTTCACAGTCTGGTCTCGGTCTCAATCTGCCAAAAATACCTGTAATTTCCCTACATTTTGACAAGTTTTTGACATTTGTTTGTCGCCGAGATGAGACTGCGACAAAATTTTGAACGTTTTAAATTACGAGAATTGGCCTTCTGTAGACTTGATGGTGTTGATGTGAGAGACAAATTACTTGCTGAGACAAAAGTTGCTTGATGCCCTAAGGGCCGGCTTTTTGATCCGTAGTAAAACTCAACCAATTGGTAAAACTAGTAACTATGGCTAAATTTTTGCAAAATGTATTTTTTTTAACCAATATTTAACAATGAAATTATATCATTAGATAAACTAAAAATTGATAAAAAAAAAAACAAATTTTGCAAAAATTGAACCATTAGTTACAATTTTTAACAACTGGTTGAGTTTAACTACGGATCAAAACACCGGCCCTTTATCGCCAGTATTTAACAACCCAGTTAAAAAATAAACTTGTCAAATGTCATGTTGACTTAGCGATAAGTTATCTTTGTCAACAAATCAATACAGCTCATAAGACGCTTGAAAAAATATAAGTAGAAAATTTAAAGAACAATTTGGGGTTACGTCACTGAAACGATATACGAAGTTAAGCCATGGTTTTTTTAGAAGAGCGGTGGCCGTCCAATAACGGCAGTAGTTTTCGATGTCAGAAAAACGCTCTTTAGGGCATAACACCAACTTACTTTCATAAATAACGTTACAGTGACGTCATTCGCCGGTAGATTGCGGACGCTATATGGCGGCCACCGCTGTTCTAGGAAACGAGCTTAAATTTCATGTGCCAAAGGTGGTAAGAAATTTAATTTTGTTCTATTTTATGACAATTATTATACTTTTAACAAGAAAAACAAATATTAATACTACATAATTGAATTAAATCTAAACAATGCTGAGTTGGTCTTTGAGGAGCTTCGTTTCTTCAATGAGCGTCGATATCTGTCCGGTTCTGAAAATAAGACGAAATTATTTTCATTTAATTTATTTGCATGCCATAATGTGAATTAAGTTGTTAAAATAGGCTTAAAGCTAAGATACAGTTATGGACCTTGTAAGGGCACAGGAACATAAGTAAGGATAAATAATTAAAAGTAAAAATATTGAAATTAAATTAAATAAGTAATAGGATTTAGAACATTAATAATTCTTAATTATAGGTACCTCGACAACATTTTAGATATTTAATTGAAGTAAAAGAAGACATGTTGCGCCGAGCGCAAATAAATTGGGATGATGGCCTCAAATAAGAGAGGATGATTTTAGTTATTATTATTTAACTTCTTCATGTCATCAACATCTGCCTTTTCCCAACTATGCTGTGGTCGGCTCCCGGTCTTACCGGATACAGCTGTTTACCAGTGTTTTGTTTGGAGCGAGTTTCCATCTGACCCAGTTATTTGGTAATAGACCAACCAGTATGTAATTTATGGTCACCCATCTATGAATCAACCGCGGCATAGTTTAACCTTCGATGGAACTAAGTGGCTGTTATCAGTTAGCCACGAGCCCCTCTCGAAGAAATAGAATACATCAGGGTGATTTTAGATATTAAAAAAAAAAAAAAGATCTCTGTGAGATCTTTGTGATCATTTAAGTTCAGCCAAACAATCCTTTTAGCACTGCAGGTTTTATATCTAAAAATATAAAAAAAAACACGTTTTCTGTTGGATACACCACGCGAGTGCAGCCGCGGACAAAAGCTAGTGGTATAATAAATACAACTTACTGCTGCTGCAGAATAGAGGAGATCGTATCACTATGAGACTTGCCGAGCGCGATGTCCTTCTTCTTGTATTCAGATTGCCATTTCTCCAGCTGGAAATGAAAATTATGATAAATGCAATACACAACATAGCTTCCCTTCTCCCATGTATTTTAATAGTTGAGTCAGTTACAAACTTATGTGGAGGAATGAGGAACATGTCGTGAGGAAAGTTTTTAGAGGATAATTTGGATAGCTGAGTAGAGACAGACTAAAGAAATGATGGATGACTGTGTGAAAGATTATGTGATATGGCTAAAACAGGGAGTGATTATCTGACATGACGGCTAATAGAGGTGCATGAAAGAAGAAGTCATATTGTTACGGGTATAAAAAGACTCGAACGAAGCCGGGAGTCACTTGTCATATTTGTGATCATTTTTTGTACTTGGGGAACCTTCTGGTAACGGAGATATTGAAGGACAAAGTTCCAATATTTTTTTTACTTCTATTCATCAATAGAAGTTTTAAACGTTTTAACTTAACTTTAAATAACCCCACAACTCCTGTACCGTTGCACGCGCACTGCCGTAAACAACAAGTCGTTTCCCAGCCACAACTTTTTGCTCAATGTTACTTAGTTTGATGTACAGACGCCAGCAGGTCAAGCTACCCGAAACTGTCAAATTTTCCCAATCAACTTTGAACCTTAATTCTTTAGCTATAAAGTTGAAAATCTATTAAATAAATTTGACACATTGTAGTAGCTTGATGTTTGTACACAATGCGTAGATAACGGCTATGTAATGGGTCTTGTACATCCTGAATAATGGAATAACTCTTATAAGTGCTGAATCAACGTTTATTTCGCTCGTATCGCTTACCTCGACACTCTTGTGCTGCGCGTGTTGCTTGAGCATCAGTATCTGGCTGCCTAGTCGCTCGCCGCTACGCTTGTACCGCTCTAGCTCCGCTAGCAACTCGCGCTCGGCCGGAGTCGCCGACGCAGAGGCACGGATGTTACGGATTACTGCTGAGCATCTGTAAGGTTGAATAAAAGGTCAATAAAATGTTTTCAAGTGCATTGTGCCCTTATAGTTGTACTAAGAATAATATAATTTGCGAAATATGGGTGTGCATAGATGCATACAAAATGGTAAAATAAACAAATTTTGTGGTAGCCACGCTTTTGTGGTTTAAAATCAGCCAAGAGAACGCAAGCGTAGTAATAATTTGCCATGTCTCGCCAAGTCGTTGACCTCTTGAAGTTCTGAGTTGAGTTACACCATTACTGATAAATACTTGCACGGACTGGCGTGCAAGTATTTATCAGTAATGGTGTAACTCAACTCAGACTGGTCCATTTCAATCTGTGTGGTTCTTTCCTCGCAATACCATTTCAGAAACTAATCTGCAAGGTCCGTCATATGATCTGACCAAGATAGCTTTTTCCTTGGTTATTATAACAATAATATTCACCTGTATTTGAGATCATCTTGATGTTTCTCTGCTAACATACACTTCTCCTTGAGCACCGTAGAATCAAGTTGGACATCGTCTATCTCTTTCTGTAAGAAACCACAGTAAGATACAATTAATAATAATATTTTTCTAGTTATTTTGTCTATTATTATTAAACTATCCCTTTTTTTGTTTATTCTAAACCTGAAAATCTTAAGTAAACACAAATATGATTTCTTTTCTTGATTTCAAGATTCATCCCATACATAGACACATATGGCAAACTGACACACCTCACAAGCTTTTGTTTATTTTATAAGATAGCTTTTAGCCGATCAATGTCTCTTAAGATACAGGTCACCCTAGTTTAAGAGGCAGGGCTCACCCATTCCTGTACAGACCTTGTGGTTAAAGCATAATTATGTATGAAAAACTTGAAAAAACTCTGTAATTAATTGAGCAATAAAGTCTATTATTAATTATTATTAGACATAGAAAAATAACTGAGCGCACACCTCACAAAAGTGACTACTCTCTAAAAGGAGACAAAGCAAATGTGCGGCCCATACCTGTAGTACTACTAAAGCTACAGGTTCCTAGAAAAGCGGTGACCGCACATAACCACCTGTCAGAGCAGCGGGGTAATTGCGTACCACCCTATCAGTAGCAATAGCTTTCATTTTGGCAGTTCAACAAAATCAAAACCAAAAGTCATTTATTCAAATTAGGCCGAGCATCAGCACTTTTCGAACGTCCAAATTACAATAGAGAGTCTCCCAAAACGCCCGCCGTTTACCACTTAATAGTGCTTTCGCAACATCCATTGCTTGGATTGGCACCATTTTTTTTTTGGTTGGGAAATCAGCATATGACGTCTCCCGCTCTGGGCGGAGCGGGAGGGCGTGTCAGACTTTTACTGACTAAAACCCACACATGTTCCTTCAGTTGCCTGTGCCCAAACGCAATCACTTCCATATTTTCAACATCCATGACGTTCCTCGCGAAAAATGTTTGTTTGCAGAGGCCACGGTATCTCTTTCGATTGGATTAGCATCCTTCAAAATGATTCAGGTTGACATTGATAATGTGTCACGTCAATTAGAGTGCTGTTACAATGTGTCTGATGGTAAATTGTCTCGGTGTCTGCGCATGGTGTGTATGGGTCATCATCCTCCTAGGGAGGTTTGACCTGTGTTGATCATGCTCACCTGTAAATCCTGCAGCCACTCCTGGTGCTGGCTGCTGAGCGAGCGGAGCGAGTGTAGTTTGCGAGCGATGGCGTCGCTTGCACGTTGTTGGCGGGAGATGTACTCGCCGCGGAGTTTTAGCGTCGCTTGCGTTAGGAACTGGAAGATTTAGAAGACTTTGTTATACTATCCACGTGAGCTTGAGTTTCATAACAAAATTATGGGGATCTCCTTATAATATAACTGCTGCAAAATGATGACCGTCCATATATGGAGCGTTTATAAGTCACCTGAAAAAACAAAGGTTATATAGAGGTATGAGGAACAGGGTGTAAAGTTCACTCATCCTCCATAGAAAAGGGAGGATCCTCCGACCAGACGGGTGTTGTGTCTGGCGGGCAACTGCCCGACGATTGATGTCGGTAAGTTGTATGTATGCTAGTTGCGCGGTAAACTCTGCTTGCGCGATGCAGGATTTGCGTGAAGTCAGTATGACGCGTTGTTCCCATTTGCCGTTGTAGATACCGCTACAGTTACAAAAATTAAAGCACCGGTGAAAATGGCGAATTTTACGACAGCCGTCATTATGCAGCCGTTATAATTATGTCGGTACCGCTAGCTTAGGAAACGTAAGCTTTAAAGGACAATGAAAGAACATGCATTTATTTGCCTCAGGTACAAACGGGAACAAGCTATGATCCATAACAAACAAAGAGAAGACAAAAAAAAAAAAAAACTATTCTCATTAAATCATCATCGTCGTCATTCAGTCGAAAGACGTCTACTGCTGGTCATTAGGCCTCCCCCAAGCACCGCCACTTCGACCGGTTAGATAATGGCAAAAAAATACAAGTTAGAATGAGAGTACAGACGCCAGCACATCAAGCTACTACAATCTGTCAAATTTCTTTAATAGATTTTCAACTTTACTACTAAAGCATAAGGTTCAAAATTGATTGGGAAAATTTGACAGTTTCGGACAGCTTGATGTGCTGGCGTCTGTAGATAGTTTCATCATCATCATCTGCCTATCCTTTTCCCAACTATGTTGGGGTCAGCTTCCAGTCTAACCGGATGACGCTATACCATTATTTTACATGGAGCGACTGCCTATCTGACCTCCATTGTCCTCCTCGTCTGTATATAGCTTCTCCTACAAGATTTTTTTGGCAGCTTTTCATAAAGTAATTTGTTAAGAATCGACTCCATTATGTTACCTCTAAGCACTCCTTAGGACTTGGTTCCACTTTCTTGCTAATCTGCAGGATCGGCTGCGACACGTCCCGCGTAAGTATCTCTTGTACTATCGATGTGAACGTCAGTTTCTGTCTCTGGAATAAATAAAAAGACATACTCAATACATGTACCAGCACGAGAAAGGTTTAGGTAGGGGTGTAAAGCACACCCCACAACATGAGCATGTACTAGGCAAATGGCCGTCACCGCGAACTAGTGCGCTTTCGACCGTGATCGTGGCAAAATATAAGATTGCCGTGTTGGTCAGTGGTTTCTAGTAAAACCCGAAGCCAAAACCAAAACTTTGTAAATCATGGAGTCACTTACCATACATAAATATAGGTATTTTACTATAATTGTTTTTAAAATCATGAAAAACAACAAATCGTAAAATATGTCTTGCTTGTACTACGTTAATATTGTTTTCAAATACATTGCTCCTTAACCATTACCTAAGTATGTCGCTAAGTGACATGACAAGTAATGTAAAAGTCACAAAATGATACTGTATTAATGCGGCGCATCGCGTGGTACGGCCGCTGCCTCTTGCGGCCAGCTAGTGATGTGGTTGTGCAGATCTACTAACGTAGGCTATTGACAACTATTTCGATTTATTTTTAGAACCCATTTTTTTATTGCAATAATAATGGGAGAGTCGATAACTTTCCGATTTAGTCAATCACTAGAGTATATGAAAAATAAATGGCTTTTGCACAGCACAACGACAGATTACTCAAAGAATATATTGCTATTAAATGTAGTTAATTTTACAATTTGTCAACCGTCTTAACCCGGTTGGAAGACCTAAAAAGATGACGTTTAAATACGGTTGGAAAAACCTTGAGAAGAGCGTTAATTTTTATTTATTTGCTGTTTTTTTTAGCTGCATGTTATTGATTTATAATATAATATTTTCTGGACATATCGTTTTTTATTTATTTTATTTTCAGAACCCCAAATTATTTTTAGTGCAATAATAAATGGGAGAATCGATAACTTTCCGATTTAGTCAATCACTAGAGTATATGAAAAATAAATAAATGGCTTTTGCACAGCACAACGATAGCGAAAGATGTTTTTGTGTGAGCAAGCTGTACGGTGCATGGTAAATGCACGCTATATTTGATGAGTTAAGGTTTATAATTGATTGTGTGGTACGTTCTGATTTATGAATTGCGAGTGTGTGCGCGAGTTCGAATCTATTGATTTTACGAAACTGCAAGTGTAATATAGTAGCGCGTGGAGGGGTAATACTAACGACACTTGGTCCCGATTCATTTTCAACTACCGGGCATATCTCCTTTTTTCTTATATTTATGGCGCACCCACATTTCGCTAGGTATGTTTCTGAATCCTGTAAACACAACACGACTTCACAAATACAAATTCAGACTCCGGCCAGCTACTGAGAATAACTTTAATCATTGCCCGGTGTGCAGATTGAACCCAGAACCGCGTTTGCAACCACAAAATCATTATTTTTGAGTTTTAATGCAATTTTTTCAAATGGCAACCCTTGTTACGCCCGAAGAGGTTCCCCATCGGCAAAAATGACTGACTTCCATACAAACTTTCATCCCCTATTTAAAATCTTCGGGTGAATTTTCAAAAATATTTTCTTAGTGCTCACTTTCGTTTTATAAGGAACTCTTATGCGAAATTTCATGCTTCTGGACCAAGCGGTTTAGGACGTGCGTTATCTGTCATTAAATAAATGACTTCAAGATTTTTATTAAGAAGATATGGAAGAGAGCACTGGTGGCTCAGTGGTACCGGCCCCGACTTACGAGTTGTGGGTCGTGGGTTCGTATCCAGGCAGGCGCTTTACTTTGCATAAATATGTAATTTCATCACCACTGCTCTCAAAACGGTGAGGAAAACATCGTGAGGAAACCGGCATGTCCTAGAACCAAAAATTTGTAGACATGTGACATCTACCAACCTGCACCGGGCCCGCGTGGTGGATCACAGCCCACTCCTGGAGGCCTGTATCCCTAAAGTGGGAACATTATTGGCTGCTTATGCTGTCTTCGAGTTAACAAAGTAATATCATACCTCTTTCAGTATATTGTTGATATCCTCTTGTTCTAACGTTGGGTTCTTCAGCTGCAGTTCTTTGTAAAGCTGTTCTTCTAAGTCGAATGGCTCTAATGTTCTGTGGGGAAGGAAATTATTATTGTTTAGTAACTTATTAGTATTAACTCTTTCAGTTAGGTACACGTTAAGTATAAATATTTGTTTATAAACAAAGTTTTATCAACATGTTGCTGAGTTGCTGGCAATATTGTGTGTTGTAGAGTTGATTAAGGCATAACATTTGTTTATCAACAATTGTTGACGTGTGTGGACGTGTTTGTAGCTTACAGAGACACAGCAGATAGAGAACACAACAACACTACATTCGCGGGCAACATTTAGACACAGACTGGCGTGTGGACAAGACAAACCTATTAATATAAAGTGAATGTCATACTTAACAAAGTTCAAATTCAATTGTAACCAAAAACTTATTAAACCTTTTTGTTACAAATGGTCACTCAAAAATCAACTTGGAATACATTTCACTAAAGTAGATAAGTGGCGATTGAATGTAAATAATGGTTGTTACCTAGCCAGCAGATTGCACTCAGCACACAGCACCAGCAGCTTGGCGAGCGGCGGCGACGTGAGCGCCAGGCCGGCGGGCGGCGCGGCCGCGCGGCCCGTGCGCGTGCACAGCAGGTGGCGCGCCACGCTGGCGCGGGAGCACGTGGCCGACAGGACGGCTTCCATCTCCGCTGAGGGTTAACATACACCCTTTATATAACAATAAATAAGGCTAACAATTAAACTAACAACCGCTATACCAGCCTATGATTGTTCCACTGCAGAGTAAAAGCCTCTTTAGAGAAGGTCTCTTCACAAGCATTGATCAGCTGGCTAGCTCAAGACGGGTTGGCGATTTCATACCTATATTAACTATGGGGTTTATTTATAAACGCTGCTTAACACGTTAACCACCATACAACAGACACAATAGAAAATCTATTGTTGGACACCGTGTGACCGCAGTGGCATCAATGACTTGAAGTTAAAAGACGTTTAAACGACAAAAATGTATGGTTAAACAGTTGCTAATCACTACTTTACTTTCACACCGATGTCAGTAATGTCCAAGATAAACTCAGAATCCCTTATTACAAAACAAGATTTATCTTTCGATCAGGTTTAAACCACTGACCCAGTTATTGAATTAAGAACCCAACTGATAGAGAAATGCCGTTCTTTATAAAAAAATGACAGTTCGGTGCTAAGTTGTCATTTTAGTATTAAGAACTTTGCCTAAATCGAAATAAAGTTCGAAATACATACAAGTACTGGCTCAATAGTTAAGGCTAGAACTAAAGTTAGGTTTCGTTTTGTAATAAGACGAAAAAAGAAGCATTGCAGTGCATTGGGGGTTAGAAGTCGAGTAACATTGTCACGAAGAAATAGATTGACACTTTTGTTTAACTTACGACCTTCTTCTAATGAGTAATTTCTATACTCTATTGTATAGATACACACACACACACACTCTATAAACACACTCTCACATTCGTTTGCAATTATGTACTTTGAATAATCACGCTATTGACTACAGTACCTTGTCATGTTCGTCTTGTTCACTTATTCGTAAAATTTTATGATTATACCCACAGAAATCTAAATAAACAAATTATAAGGTAGACGGATGCAGTTAACTTACGAGTCATTCACCGCGACTAAATAGAACGTTATTTGTTTTTGGTTGGTTGTTATACTTGTTATTGTAGACTAGTGACGTGTGTTTAATCTATTAGCGGTGTTGTAGTTCATTTTGAAATGCAAGGCAATTTAAGTATTGAGATGAAAGCAGATATTATCGCGCTGCTTAAAAGTGGACTTAAATTATATCACAGAAATTTGATGAAACCGGACTGGGGTGAGTATTATGACTTAATTATTTTATCGATTTTTTTTCTAATTAAAATATAACTGCTGATCCTTTTAGTTATTTTTTTAAACGTTTTATATTTATCATAAAGCCTAAATAGAAGAAAAGAAAATTAATGATGAATATAAAATATAACATTAAGTATAATAATAATAGATATAGGTAATATGTAACATTTCTTTTTAAAAATAATTTGGTTTCAAATTGGTAATATTCTTATTTTGCTAGTAGCCTAACAGTACTCTTCTTTTGTTTTAGGGAAATACCTACTGTGAGTCGGAGGGTCAAAAGATGTCAAGAAAAACCTTGCCAGTCGAAAGCGAAGTGGAACGCCCCAGCTAGTCAGTGAATATGAAACATGTGGTTTGATATCAACGAGATATTTTGCCGAATTATTCGACACATCTTTACGAACCGTTCGCCGTGCAAACCGTTCGCCCATATCTGATTGAAAAACATAAACAAGAACGTTTACATTTTGCGATACAGCGATGGAAAGCACGGAATGAGAGATCTGATGAGCAGTTGAAGTGGCATTGCATGGAAATATGGGAACATTTAAGAGGAATAGATATATGTTTCAATATTGTTGGATTCATGCGCCAGCGTTTACTTGATAGCATTGATAATAATGGGGGTTATACAAAGTATTAAGTTATAAATTACAAATGGATTTTAGTAATTTAATTAAAATAATATTGTGTCATATCCGTAATACGGATTATTTTGAGGTTTAGCTTCAATCTTCTTTTCATAATGAAAATGAATACTTAAGCTATAACAGCAATAAGTCCTAATAAATACGATTTATTAACTTTGACGTTTGAGATAGGCAACTAAAGTTAAAACGAACGAACTGGCAGTAACAGTGGTACTAAAGTGCGGACTCCTTGTCACAATACAATTAAATTATTAATTGTATTGTGACTAGGAGTCCGCACTTTTTTTTATTTACGTGGGTAGATTTGCTAGTTGTAGTTTGTTAGAGTACCTGCTTTACTTCAATAAATTGTTCTTTATGAGAAAATAAACTGTTTTAACTAGAAGTTTATTTATTTCTAGTTTATAAAATTATAACGAATAAACAATTTGAAATAAAACATTTTTTTTTAACCATATATTACAATAACAATATAATAATATAATAATTTGTTATTCTCGTTTATTAATCTATCGAATAATAAAAAAAAACCAATAAAGATTAATGTTGGAAAAGAAAAATAAAATTCACATCTCGAGATTGGAACCCAGACGTAATAATGATAATAATGATCCAACACGTAAGACTATTAGCTATCGGTACTTAATATAACGATTTGAATTTTGGCAATGGTATGAACCAACCAAGGTGATGCGTAATTACGTATGATTTTGGTTTCGTTCGACGCCAGCCAATGTGCGAATTTTGAGGTGTGCGTTCTGTGTTGATATATCACTTATACACACAGACGTAGGTACGGCCTTTACCGCGTGTTCACAGCAATACAGTCCTTAAGCTGATAATGAATTAATGACCCCTGACTGTACATATAAATTGCAAAAGTCACATTGCATTTGTTTTTTTTTATTTATTTTTATTTTATTGGGACATAAAACAGTTACACGTTACAATTATAGTAAGTAATAAACTAGGGTAATAGAGGTAAACATGTAACCCACACCAATGTCCGCGGAATAATCTATTATGGAGAAATAAAACAAAAGCACGAATTTTACAAAAAAAAAAAAAACAAAAATTTTAAACATATTATCTACCAGGGACTTGTGGCTAAGTAATAACAGCCGCACGGTTCGATCATTCAGGTTAAGCTATGCTTGCCGCGGTTGGTCCGCGAATGGGTGACCACCTTTACATACCAAGACCCCTCCGTGCCTCGGAAAACACGTTAAGCCGTTGGTCCCGGCTGTCATTCGTGGATTTTTGACAGCCGTTACGGGTCGTCAGAAGCCAGAAAGCCTGACAACCAGTCTTACTAAAGGTATCGTATTACCCATTAAATGGATTTTGGAGGTCAGATAGGCAGTCGCTCCATGTAAAATACAGAGGGGCAATTCTCGTAATTTTAAGAACGTTCAGTCTGATCTCAGTCTCAATCTGTCAAAAAATACTTCTAATTTCCCTACGTTTTGTTTTTGACATTTGTTTGTCGCCGAGATGAGACGGCGACTAGATTTTGAACGTTTTAAATTATGAGAATTGGCCTTCTGGTATTCAGCTGCATCCGGTTAGACTGGAAGCCGACCGCTAAACAGTTGGGAAAAGACTAAGCAGATAATGATATCTACCAATAAAAATAAAAACCAAAAAAACACACATCTAAATAAAAACTTTAATAAAAGTTTCTTACTCTCATCAGCCAGTGCATAGTCTACGAGATGTCCAAGCATAGGCAGAGTGATTGCATGGACGCCTCCTGCGTGCACGCAAGCATACGTGTTGTTTGTGCACTGGAAATAGAATGATAACGTTAAGCAAATATTCACTTTACTTATTTGAAAATAAAGTCGATTCCAGAATGATAAATACTGTAGAAAAGATCATTAAAATGTTGAAGTTGCATCGGAAATTAAATCTTATCTGTAAGCATTAAAGGTGCTTTCAAGAAATCACACAATATTACTAACAACTTACAGGTTCAATAAAAATTAGCTTAACTTCTTTGTAAATTAAATGGACTTCAGAATGAAAACAGTACTGTAGAAAAGGTCATGAAAACATTAAACTTGCAGCGGAAAATAAAGCTTATTTGTAAGCATTAAAGTGACTTTTTGAAAATAGCATCATTTTAAAGTATTACAACTTACCGGATACAGGTGTACTGGATAAGAATACTGCAGATTGTCGTCTGGGTTCAGAACCATATTCAGTTCAACAGCTTCGACCACGTAGAGGGCGTGGCTTTCACCATCTTCTTTCTCCGATGGCTGCAAACAGAAGAGGCACTTTATGTAACGTAATCGACATCTTTTGTAGCCTGAGTGATGGCAGAGGTGTGTAAATCCACACTACACAAGTTAGTTGTAAGTCTCATGTAATAGAGAGCGAGCCTTTTGCCATAAATCCGGCACAAATCTATACTCCGAGCCGTTAGGTGGAAATTCCTTATGAATGCTACAGACAATCCTTATCTGTTGACAAAACACTTAACCTTTCTTTTAACGCAGTTGGGTAATAAGATTTTGATATTTAAACTTGTACAGGGTTGCAGGGACATCGACACGCACCCTGTTACCATGGATTCAGTATATGATTCTGAACCCCCCTCTACCCCCCTCTCGGTCTAGAATCATGTGCTGAATTCATGTTTAAAGTTTGCGCGTCATGTCCCTGCCACCCTGTATAACAGTCTGGGGATTAATCGTGCCAGGTGTTCCTCGTTATAGTAAAAGATGTTTAGGATGTTTCCTTCCGATGACTCATTACCTGAAGGCCAATTCTCGTACCGAAACTTTCAAATTCGAGTCGCAACAGTCGAATGCGTTCTTCAAAATACGGAAATACGAGTAGCCCGTCTGATTTACAGCTAGATCACAGATTTTAGAACATGGCAGTTTTTACTTACATTAGGTAGCAACAGGCAGTGGTACAGTGCCGCTGAGCAGGTCGCGACCACCACCAGTGGGGGGGTGTCGCCTCCCCCTAGAGCTGTGATCGAACACGACTCCGAGCCGTAGTTGTCGTCGGCAGGGGGGTACATCGCCAGGGGACCTGATAGCTTCGGATGGAGAGGACTGAAATAAAGAAAGGCGAAATTAAAGGTTACGGTAAAATAAAATTTACAAAAAAAAAGGAATATTTTTGTTAAAACAATAGTTTCGCGTCCTGTAAAATATTTTTTTAAGAAGAGCCACTTTTCTCCCATAATTTTAAGCATCGTTTACACGATGGTTCAATAAATCACCAGAAAATTTTCGTAACGACATTCTCGCCACTTTTTTTTTCCATAATTTCCTAAAGATTCTCTAAAGTGGTATTTAGCCTTCGAAGTCGGAACACTAAGGCAATACAGATACAGGACATCATCATCATTATCCCAATTTATTTCCGGTCGGCGCAACATGTCTTTTTCTTCCATACTCCTCTATTAGTCGTCATCTCGGTAGTCACCCCCTTTCTAAACATATCATCATTCACAAAGTCTATCCATCGTTTCTTTGGCTTTCCCCTACGCTTATAGCCATCGACACTCACTTTCCTCAAGACATGAGAGATACAGGACACAGCCGTTAATTTGGCACATCGAGAGCGTCTCGTCTCTATCACTTAAACCAGAATGAGAGTCACGTTCTAAAACCCGATGTCCCATATCAGCATCCAGGTTCTGTAAATAAAACTTAACAAAACTACTTCTTTGTCTTACCTCTTACGATCAAGCTCACACTCCATCATATAAACATCCCCGTTGCCCCTCAAGATCAGCAGTGTCTCGGAGTCCGGTATCGGCGTGAAGTCTACCGCCGTATCGCCCAGACTGTCCAGTATGTTCCTGCCGGCAAGTTGCCCTGATGGCTTGATGCCGATGGTCAGGATCTGCACTAGCTTGGGGCCTTTCTTCAAGGCTATGTTGTAGAGCCTGTAATGGGAAAAAGGATTTTTTTTTAATTTAGCAGATTATTACTGAGTCCTCTAGCAGTAATTGAATTACAAAATAGGAAAGGCAAAGTTCACCGGTACACACACAATATTTCCTACAGCTAGGTTACAATGAACCAGTGGGTCCCAAACTAGACAGTTACTCTGTATCTAGTACTTAAATGGTGATATAATTAACTTGATTTGATTCACAAAAAATCAGTGATTTTTTTTTTAATATAAGTAATAAACCATTTATTTTGCATCACAACTTGTACACATGCCAAACTGCGTGACAGTTTGTCGGCAGAATTTGCGCTCGTCTTAATACATTGACAATTTTTTTACATTGACAAACATATTGTTGATGTGATCGTATCTAGCAGGGTTGGTTGGTTAACCACTGCATAGCCACTGAATAGCTGCCTTTATTCCAACGAAAAGTCGGATTTCTTTCTTCGTCTCAATAGTCTTTCAAGTAGATTTGTTTTTACAGTTATCTATGTTATTAGTTTAGCTCGTGTACAAAGCAATGAGATCACTGGGCATTACCCGTAAAAAAATTGTACGCCCCAAATTAATCTCCTGAGTGTGATAGCTCGAGTGTTCAAACATTTCACTTCACTATGCTGTGTAATACGCAAGAGTGACTTACCTGATAGTGTTATCAGATCCCAGCACAAAGACATGTGACAGTGACCCTGGATGCCAGTGCACCCGCCGCACTTCACCCTGGCAGTACAGAAACCTTTCGTCCAGCGAGTAACTCCTGTGAAGAGAACAATGGCAATTGTAGTAACTGGTGGTGAAGCAGCTAAGTTAATTTTGAGAGAGGCTCAGATCGTTGAGATTGGTATACGTTTTCCTTGGCTGAAGGGATTTTTGAAGGCTTCAAAATCAAAGCATTAGCATTTATTTCAAACAGGTACATAAAAGGCACTTTTGAACATCAACGTTTACAATAAAATCAGAATTGATTTTAATCGCCCCTTTCAAAAGGTAGTTTCGTATGGAGAAGAATGGGTAATAAACTCTACCGTTGATCTTTTAAAAGCTTTTACAATATTTTGTAAACATTAATTATATGTGAAGACGATGTACCAAGAATAAAATTACTATACCACAATACGTAAAAGAATTAAAAATGAAGCAATGACAGATAAATTAATTACGTTAAAGATACATGGTGCTCACATATTTACAAACATTGTAAAAGTAGACATTGTAAACCAGATTGTCCTATGGAGCAGGACCAGCATGTTTCCCAGCGATCTTATCTTGAATATAATCCTTTAATTTGTAATATGTTTGTTTACAAAGTGTACTTTTAATATGATTCTTGTATTGTAAGTTGACGGCGACGAAACACAAGAATATTGTCGATGCATTTCAAATAACGAGGC
This sequence comes from Apamea crenata, assembly GCA_949629185.1. Lineage (NCBI taxonomy): Eukaryota > Metazoa > Arthropoda > Insecta > Lepidoptera > Noctuidae > Apamea > Apamea crenata. The sequence goes on from OX451372.1 coordinate 14,981,051, forward strand.
TCAAGTCAAGAACTGTGCTTGCGGAAAGTAATACCAACCTAAGTCAATCAAAATCTCACTTACGTCGTGAGTGCGTTAGCCACTAAGCTGCAACATAATTTTCAATAGTAAAGTAATATAATTGTAACAAAAAATCCGGCAACCGAGTCATCTATACTGCATAAACCAGCCGATAACACCGCCCGAAAAAAAAGCCGGTAACATCCATTACATCTATGATAAATAAGCGGTAAGACCGCGGTGCCCTCACGTGGCCTTCTAATAATTTGATTATTCGCCGGCCATTTTGTTTTTTTTTCCACTTTTTTGGCGGGAACGCGGTCTGGATTAATCGTGCGTTTAGAACTCGCCTTCTTGTCGGATTTACTTGTTTAATATTAAAATGGGGTCTGTGATTCCGAACGGTAAGGAAGTAAGGTAAAATGAATGCCCACATTTCGTGGGTATACTTATGTAGTATATTTTTGCGGTTGTTATTTGGACCATATTAAAAATTGAATTGAAATTGTAATGTGCAGTGGCTGTCGACATTGGCGAAGTGTTGGGAAGGGGACACGGGAACGGGACGGAACAGGGATCGAAATAATAAGTTCTCCAACAGTAGACGTAGTTTTTTTAAAGTCGAATTGAAAACCTCATGTTTAAAGCAGAAACTCATTTTCTCATTTGAAACCCAAATATTAGAAGTAGTGTTTTCAGCTGACTTACTACAACCTCTTTTGAATCATAAAGTTGTCCGACATGACTCCTTATGTTAATATTGAAATACTGGTCTGAATTAAAACGTTCTCACACATTCTTTTTTTCCAATGAATGATTATCATCATCGACATCATCTACAGCCCGACTTCACCCACTTCTGGACATACGCCTCTCTTTACTTGTGCCAATCCCTACATTGGGCAGATGCGATTGTAGCCATCGCGGGCAAAACCTGGATGAGGCTGGCACAGGATGGTGGGGATTGGCACAAGAAAAGAGAGGCCAATTAATTAATCTATAAATAATTATCATTATTTATTGTTAAAGTATTATATTGTAAGCATCATTATCATTGTTTCAAAATTTAAATGAATGGCTCGTCAGCGCACAGTTAAACCCTAATAGATTAAGTTATTTAATGCACAATGTACACAACCATAGTTACACGCTAGGCTTAAACTAATGAGTACATGACCCTGTTAGGGCGCCGCAAGATAACTTAAAACGTACTCACGTTGAAAACGAATGGTAAAATATTGGAAATAAATAAACAATAATAATATTATCCTACAGTTCACCTACCCCCAGATGAAGCTAGACATGTTATCCAAACCTTCACAAAAAGCCCAGTGTTTCAAAAAGCGTTTACTTCACAATTACAATGTCTATCAATAGGTCCCGCCACTGGGGCACAGCGCATGCTACACGTCCAATTTGATGCTAATCCCATTTCTGACCACGTTTGGGATTCAGTTACAGCAGCCCGTTCATTGTGTACAACTTTGCATTCATAGGGTGCCTACTGATGTTGCTAGATAGATTATTTTATATTTAGTGAATGTGAGAACGTTGTACGCCTTGTACTCTGTAGTTTGTAGACCATTTTCTTTTATTAAGTACCTGGTACTTGTTGCTACACTTTCCTCCCAAACCTGTTAACACTGTAATTTGAAAACATTGTAAAAGCTTATTACTTTCAAAAGGGTAACCGTGGAGTTTCTTGCCGGCTCTTCTCCATACGAAACGACAAATTAGAACCGTGCACCTAGCTTCTGACGTTTCATAAGTGCCCATTTGATTTACAGTTTTAACAGTATTTTCGAATTGTCGTTTTCTTTCAAACTGGGTCTTTTCCAGCATTATGCTGTCGCTTTTTTTTAAAGTACTGTTTTAACAGTAACGAGAAAGAAAGAGAAAAAAGATTTTTCTTTTCTTTCTGCAATTTATTTCATCACTACTGCTCTCAAAACGGCGTAGGAAAACATCGTGAGGAAACCGGCATGACCTAGAACCAAAAGTACAAAGACATGTGACATCTACTAACACGCACAGGTTCCGAATGGTGGTTTACGGCCCACTACCCCTCACAGAGAGGAGGCCTGTGTCCCAGCAGTGAGAAAGTTATGGGCTGATTATGATGACTTTTTAAGTACACAAATGTACAGAGGCGGACTCGGTTCATGTAGGTATTACAATTTGGAAAGGGCAGCGACAACATTTTGTAATTTGGGCGTTAGTGTGTTTTCCTCTGATTGCATAGCTTCATGAAACTAAATGTCACCTGAATAAAACAATTTCGCTTGATACATTAGTAGTAGAATGAATACAATTAAAATAGAACCCAAAGAAAACTGTCGCTGGTCAGCAAACAAAATATAAATCAAACAATTTTTACATACCAAAGAAAAGGGTAACCATTAGGCGGTCAACTAAAAAAAATACACATACATACAGTGAAACGTAAAAATTACAAATGGGATGACATTAGAACAAACGGGGTATCCGACCCGGTCCGTAGTGTCTCCGGAACAAAAACCGATAAAAAACGGCGAAAAGGATCCGATCCGGTAAAAAATAAGAATCAGACAAAGCGGCCGGACGGCCGGTAACCTCTATACGTGTCCAGTTTTTTTACGAGCACCCCGCAGCCCTTTTGTCCTTCCGGGAGGCCTTTTTTTAAATAGATCAGGGGCTGGCAAGTAAAGACCGCGGCCGACGTCCACCCTGAAATATTATTGTGGATTTTTCTGCTTGGCATTCATAAATATTTCCCAGGGAGAGGCCCACAACCCCCTCCGTCTACCCACTGTAGGGGATTTACTCGAATCGGCGTAGAATTATAAATTCGGTTAATAAAATATGATACGATAAAGCCGCTTTTTTCTCTGGCGGACCTCTATTATATTTTGTTTAATTTAAATATGAATAATTAAATTTAAAAAGGAAATCTCGGGGCTAATGAAATTTTTGTTTTCGAGATAATGAATTGAAAACACCGAGTGTCGCCCGCTCAGAGCTGTGTTATTCTTTTCTCGCTCATTCGGATTCATCCTTCGTAGTCTAAAAACGCCCTGGAAAATATAATATTTTTTAAATGTATTAATTATGAATACGAATTATATTTTTTCCATGTTTATCTGACCCTTTATACTATCGTGGGGTCCTACACGAGAACGAATTGTATTTTTTAAGGCCTACAGAGTAATTAGAATTAATTAATTTTTTATAACGCGCGCCGGAATTAGGAAATTTCGGTATTTTCAGTGCCTAGTTAAAGTTAGGGCTCGTTATGTGAACAATGAACTACTTCCATAACGGCCTCATCACTCGTAATGGGCGTGGAACAGGCAGTCGCAACATAATCACACTTTTAATATTCTACACCCATCCAAATTGTCGGACACAAGTAAAAAGTACAAAAAGAGAGTGCGGTCGAGACATGGGTCCCCAAAACCTCGAACAACGCCTTTAATCAACACAAACGCACAGGGCGATCAAACGGCCGAGAATTAAAAAAAAGCATCGATCCAGTCTGCCACAACCACAAGGGATTAAAATCGTAACGAACGTATAAAAATATTCAAATACAATACTAACAAATTGATACAAACACTCATTAGGTGCGGATCGCGGAAGGCGCCCCCGGCCCCACGCTTGCGGCCCCGCCGGCCGATCTCTCCCGACATTACAATCCACATCCAACGTACAAATATTATCTAAAATTCCTTCTCATTTATAATCCTTTTGTGTCCTCAGCGCGATGTCCTCCGTCAAATCCCCCCTCTCCCCACAGGGGTCGGGTGGGGGTATTTTTATATTTTTAATCGCGTTGGGCATTATCCAAATGGACATTGGCGGGTGCGCCGACTGCCGGTGCCGTCTAGATGATAAATTCTCCTTTCGTTCGACACCGGGCGCAATGTTTTGTTTTGTCCCTTCAGTAATGTCTCCTTTATTGGTATCGGAGTGAAAAAAATACCCTCATAGTCATTAATTACAGTAGATTTGTCTGTTGGTGACTGGCGAGTTCTTGGCGACTATTAAAAATGCTCCGCCATCTGTGGCTTCTCGCCGGCTGATTTTTTCGGCGTCTCGGCAAATGAGGATTGATTGTGGCAATCGTTTGATGCAGATTCTTATTGAATGCGATGACGGCTTCGTCCGTGATCGATGGTCTGCCTTTGTGGTTACAATTAGGTTACAATTTTTGTGGAGGCTCTATAGACGGAAGACAAATTGTGTCAGTTAAGTAAGGGAGTCCCATACCTTGTGGTTCTTGGTATAGACTATTTATCGATCATCTTATGGAAAATTTAAGATTCTGATGTCTTCAAAACTTTTGAAGAGTTCTTCCTATATAGTAGTATAGATGATGATATTCCGGATTCTGGGCAGAGTCCATTTAGATTGCTATCGATACGCTAAGAAGAAGATGATGATATGGCGACTGATTTCTAATATAACATGAAATTTCACCCAATCTATGATCACTACATAATTCAACACACTCCTTTAATCAATGTTCAAACGCTAACAAACGATCAGCAAAAATTCGCCCAAAAACCAGCCAGCTACGGAATCGTGAACGTACATAAATTTGGACCGTGCCGTATAACCGGCTCCCACGACGGCCCGGTCCGAAGTTTCACACCATTAATTCTTGCGCGCAGTCCACTGCACTTTTTCCATCGTTCCTCAAAAACTTCCAGCAAAAAAAGAATCGCTTTTCTATATGCAAAACAGGGTATTGTGCTCATACCACCGTTATAATAGGGATCATCTATACAATATCAATTTCGTCTAATATATTGGGGTATTTTTATGTTTTATTGGAGCCAGGATTTTGGTCCCATTAAACTTTTTTTCGAATTTTATGTCACGGAAGATATTGTTCTTCTTGTTTTGGGCCTTTAAAATGGGGGGTGGGTTTGTGTAATGTATTGTTTTTTGAGTTATGTTGTAAGTTATAGGAAAGTAATCCGCGTGGTTTTGTTCAAAGTGGCATTTTGAATATTTGGGGCTCAATTCTGGTGATCATTTTGAAACGAAATTAGGTATGGTTTCCATTTCCGATCTAAAGTTCTATGGTGTCTTACAGAGTTGTACGCATTGATAAATTTGGCGATATTTTCGTGGACGTCCTCTCCTCGTCCATAAATTGTATGGAAATACGTGCACATAACGTTCTTGTGGACGGAAACAAAAACGAGTCTTCATAGATTTCCCTACATTTAACTTCCCCGTGCTATAGTGATACCGTGGACTTCCACGATAATAAATTATAAAAGCGCATATTGGATAGTATAAAAATCCATCTTAAGATTCAATAGTCTGTCGTAGATTAAGTACAGGTAACTCCTGGAAGCTTTTGTCTAGAAAAAGACCTACCCCAATTTCCACCACAACACTCTGTCTTCGGTCTTACGTCCAGCAAATCCAGTTTTTGATCTAACTTCGTCATAATCAGCCTATAATGTTCCCACTGCTGGGACACAAGCCTCCTCTTCTCGAGAGGGCGTGGGCTGTAATTTACCACGCGGACCGGTGCTGGTTGCTAGATGTTACCTGTCTTCGATTTTTCCTAGGACACGCCGGTGTCCTCACAATGTTTTCCTTCGCCGTTTTGAGAGCAGTGGTGATAAAATTATTTAGTCAAAGTAAAGCGCCTGTCTGGGTTCGAACCTACGACCTACAACTCGTAGTTCACGGCCGTTACCACTAGGCCACCGTGCTCTGTTCTTCGGCTAGGAGTAATAAACAAATTGCTTCTATAATTAGTAATTTGGTGCTTATAGCACGGTGCAAATGAGGTAATGGTAAACCCTCTGCTGAATAATATAGTCTATTTTAATGGTGACGGCCGGGCGCCTGAAATAATTGACGCAAATCACGTTCATTATACAAACTGGCTGGTGAGCCTCTGGATCGAGTTGCTGGCTCTTCTTCATAGGACAAAAATCGAAAAGTGTATCAAATTTTTTACCTTTAACTATTCGACGCACCCGTGAGGCTAATTTCTTACAACGGAATACAGTTGTTAATTTAGCAGTTTTTTTTTTGTTATACCCTTCAAAATCTTACTTTTCAAAGACTGCACAGGGGTTTATTCATAAACGATGACTAAAGTTAAGTAACGTTTAAACGTCAAAAATGTATGGTTAAACAGTCGCTAATCACTGCTTAACTTTAAGCAACGTTTATGAATAAGGGGGAATATGCTTTATCTTGTAAGACATTTTAGGACGAAAAGGTTTTTGACCGAGCTTTATTTCGCTCATATAATAGGTACACACACGATCCGCTAAAGGCTAAGTAATAACAGCCGCACGGGTCGATCGATCAGGTTAAGCTACACTTGCCGCGGTTGGTCCGTGGATGGGTGACCATCTTTACATACCAAGACCGCTCCGTGCCTCAGAAAGCTTGTGAAGCTGTTGGCCCCGGCTGTCTCTCTCTTGACATTCGTTACGGGTAGTCAGGAGCCCAAAAGTCTGACAACCTAGTCTTACCAAGGGATATCGTATTACCCAGCAACTCATACTGGTATTCACTGCTGCATCCGGTTAGACTGGAAGCCGACCCCAACATAGTTGGAAAAAGCTAGGCAGATGACACATGATCCGCTAGTAATATGAATGAAGTTGCAATCCAAACGTCACTGGTGTTAAAGCGTCCCACTCATCCCAAAATGTAAACCAGGACAGAAAAAATCGCAAGTCAACCGTGTCCCAATCACTCGATAAACTCTGTTTATCTGTTAAACAAACAGTTGATTTTGAACACAGTGTACGTTTCCCACACGTTAGCAAAAGCGAATCGGAGAGTGTGTCGTTTACGCGCGTTTAGCAGGAAAACGCCGCGTCAAGTGTCGAACCGACGTGTGACGTAAAGTATTGGCTGCGAAAATGTTGGAGCAGACGGTTTTGATACTTGACGCCTTTTTTTGTGTTTAAATTTTTGCCTGGGGCTTATGGCTTAAGTTTCATCGGACGTAATGATTTTACAATTAATCTATCTGGTCAGCTTTATGTTGTGGTCAACAATGAAGTTAATGATAAATATAACAGACGGGGCAATGGTGTTAGCAATAGAAATTGAAAATCGCGATCTGAAAAGGCTTTTATATTCTAAATTAGGTATTTGCTTATCGAATCGCGTTACACACTATTAAACAAAATGCATTGCTATATATGTTGGAATAATTTGTCTGCTCAACAACGCAATGAATGTGGTTGAACTGTCAAAATTAAAGTCATTGCTAGGTACTGTTAGTGTGTTACGCAATTATCCCGCTGTACTTCTTTTACCACCTATCAGAAACTCTCTCACTGGTTTCGCGAGATCCTTATCTTTCCCCCTTTGTTTAAAAAGAATCGGTCTAAGAAATGAGCACCAAAAACACCGAGTCGCACTACATTATTATCGTGGCAAAACAACGATCACTTCGTCCCAGGCCAACGCTTCGCAATTTTTATTCCGGCTCCTTTTTTTGGCCACAAACCTCCTTTTTGCCCGCAACCGCGTCCGCGGTCGAAACTGTTTAATGATTTGAAAAACGTGTTCTATCAGCCTTTATTCGGAAACAACCGAAAAAAGGCGACAACAAAGGGTTCAGAGTGCAAATATAGACTCATCGGTGACCACTCTTCTATCCCTGAACCCTTATAACACTGAATTTTCACCTTTATTCCATTGACCTTAAGATGCACGTTAGATTTTTTGTTACGCAGATTTTTTTTGTTGAAGTGTACGCACAGATCTCATCGGCAATTTATTATATTTTGTCCGTTGGTGAATTTACGATTATTTGAACGGCCGGTGGTCTGTGCGATTGGCTGTTTCTAACGCCGATAATACGCGGACGATATATCGAGAAATGAACAAAAGGTTTGTGTGTTATGGTAATGAAGCTCGGTGTATAATATCGAAAGGCAAATACAATAAATATTAATTATTTTATTTTGAAGGCTGTGTTTTATGGACTGTACTGAAAAATGGATCATCATTCCAAAACAAGTGAATGTGAAAGTGAAAACATGAATCATATCTTTGTACAGATACAAACATATAATAAATAGAGGTGCTTGTGGCTAAGTAATAACAGCCGCACGGGGCGATCGATCAGGTTAACCTACGCTTGCCGCGGTCGGTCCGTGGATGGGTGACCATCTTTACATACCACGACCCCTCCGTGCCTCGGAAAGCACGTTAAGTCGTTGGTCCCGGCTGTCATTCGTGGTTCTTTGACAGTCGTTACGGGTTATCAAGAACCTGAAAGTCTGCAAACCAGTCTTAGAGGTCAGATAGGCGGTCGCTCCAAGTTAAATACTGGTACTCAGCTGCATCCGGTTGGACTGTAAGCCGACCCCATCATAGTTGGGAAAAGGCTAGGCAGATGATACAAAAATTATAATAAACAAATCACATTGTAATTCAGTGATTGATTGGATTACGATCGAAATTCATAAGTTCAACAATTCGTTAGACATCAATTAGGTTACATACTCGTACGTTAAAAATATAATATATCTAGTGATGTTAAATTGGCGCCGCTAATGACGCTATCATATTTGATCCTCTTTTCTTTCATTATATTCTAAAACTTTCACAGTTGTAAGCTGCTGAAGGATTCTGTAGTTTTCTAAACCAGAATATTTATTATGGGACTAACACCTTAATATCTTAATTAAAATAAAATATTTGACCCAATACGGCAGAGGTCAATATAACTCGTTCGTAAAATTTACGATATATTTGCATATGTGATAAAAAATCGTGTTCTACACGGGGTCGTCGGTTCAATTCCCGTGCTCGTTTTAATTAAACAAACCGAATATAATATACGGTGGCAATTTTATACGTGTGCGGCCGGCCTAACGACACTTTATAGATGAGTTGTGAACACATACCATTTGTCGGCACATATTAATTTATTATTGTTCAAATTTATATGTGACGGGAATACGGGATATTTATGTTTTATAATAAATTTTGACATGACTGGCTTTTTGTAGGTACTGGAAATTGACGGTAGAAGAGGAGTGAGTTTTTGATTTTCAGTCATTTTATTTAAAAATGGTAACTTTTTCATGGGTTATTATAATCAACCATCAAATAACAAAGAACTTTCCGGGACACTAAACGCCAGACGTAATAAAAATAAAACTTCTATTGTGTCTGTAAATCATTATTATTCATAATTTGCACCCCATACTAGGTGGCAAACATGTCTGATCCTTTTTATATATTCTTGTGTGTACAAGAAGAATTATATTTTAGTTGAGACTTTTTTGCCGGTAATTATAAACTAATAAAAAAATAACACAAATGTAAATAAGGGTTTTCCGTAAAGTTATAAAGGATCAAAACGTCTTAAGCTACGAATAAAGATACTAAGGAACAAAAAAATCTAAACACACTTTTTTTTTAAATATACACACATTTTTCGCGCAATCCTCCATCGAGTTTGCGTAGTAACACCAACTAATGAATAGGGGGGAGTTTGAATAGAAAAATAGAATTATTAATTTATTCTATTTTTGTGCGTGATGGTTAATATGCATGCGCTGTTTCAAACAAGTCTCTGGGGCTTGAAACATGCTTTCTATTATTTATAACGTATTTAATGCTAGGGATCATCGTGTGTGAGCTATTTTTATTAATTATGCATGAGGATTGGACCATTTAAATGTGGTGGGACATGTTTATCTGAATGCTGCGATCGATTTTTGTTATATTTTTGACCGCTGTAGGTGGTGACGCCGCGAAATAAATTACTTTGACTTTATTACTAAATATATGTACCTTTGTGTTTGCAGGTCGTAGGAATACCTAAGTTTATGTAATTGGTTGTTTATGTAGTTGCTTTATATTTTTAGTATTTTTTATTTTATTTTGTTAGCTATAACCATCATAACCTGACTTGGTTTCCGTTCGTCCTTTTTGGGTGACCACTGAAAATAAGCCCTGTGCTGCACATCATAGCATAGCATAGCACATCATCATGCTGAGTGGAAGCCTTCTTATCACAGTTATGAAGTGCAGCTGTCGACTATTTGTTTTGTGCTTGTGATTCTAAGTCAATTTTGTTTTTATTTTTCTTTCTTATTAGAGTTAATTATCTTTTGTTATACGATACCCCTTGGTAAGACTGGTTGTCAGACTTTCGGGCTTCTGACGACCCGTAACGACTGTCAAAGATCCACGAATGACAGACGGGACCAACGGCTTAAACATGCTTTCCGAGGCACGGCCCTGTCTTGATATGTAAAGATGGTCACCCAACCTCGGACCAACCGCGGCAAGCGTAGTTTAACCTGATCGATCGACCCGTGCGGCTGTTACTAATTAGCCACAAGCCCCCCACCTCTTACTTAAATGCCAATCATCATTCGCCACGGTCACTTTGATATAAAAATATACATACTTATGGAAGATGTTAAAGAAAAATGTTAGGACCGTTGAATTGGGTATTATATTTTTGTTTTCCTACCTTAGAGTTACCCAAAAACTTTAAATACTGTCCTACTGATTCAGTCGGCTCCAACTTGTATGCAAAGCGACATGTTTCATTTCTTCCCCAAAGCTTTCCACGCCCTCAGTAGATTAGAAAATGCACGTGAACATTGTAAAATATTCCACCTAGGACAGGCTCGGGTTGTCCTGTCAGGAATACCTGAGAACAGGCGTCACTGTTGAAGTCAGGTTGTCAAGCAAACGCCACCCTGACGGATGAGGAACCTTTCTAAAGGATTGGCGAAGGAACTACACAGAGAGGGGTGTTAAAAGATGTGTGTTTTGGAAGAGACGCACGGATGTTTTTAGTATTTTAAGACGGAGGGATAGAATTGAACACACTTTATTACATCCACCATAAATATTACAGATATAATGATAGGAATTCTACATGGAGTGACACAATGGGGGTCTTATAGCTAAAAACGATCTTTTGAAGACAACCTTTGGACGGATTTAGAGAGAAAGGAGAGAATACTGCAGGACAGGAGGTTGTGTGAAAGTAATTCTTAATTATCTTAATGTCTTCTATCAGCGGCCTGCCCTTAATTCACACGGTTTTTACGACAATACATGGAGATTTCTTAATTACATCTTAGTTTAATATTAATTTATTATAATTGTAACCTTTTCAAGAAGAAATTCTCTAAATGATGGTGAAAACAGCATCAGCGCAGTTAAGAAAAACAAAAACAGTCACACACACAGACACGAAAAGCGACAAAGGTTTTATTTATAATGTTTATAGATTACTCTCATAAGGAAATTATAAGCCCCGGCTTATAATTTCCTTATGAGGACGTAGTGAAAGTAGGGTTTGTGAACATTAACTTTAGTGTAAAAAAAAAAAGTAGTAAACGGCACATTTCAATTATAATTTAGAGGAGACGAGATATAGGGCAAGCGTAGCTAATGTTTTTTTTTTACTTTTACTTAGTTCCTTTAGAACCTGGTATTCTTTTCGACGAATTTCGTTATTTAACACGAAGAACCATCAATACACGAACAGGCCAACAGTATCAACTCCACCCACCGGTAATCAACGCACCGAACGAAATGATCACAATAAAATATTTGGGGTGAAAATGGCTTTCACCATCCGAACCCCGACTTTTCACCTTACGCCGGAAACAACAAACATTTTTCGCGAGGAACGTCACGGATGTTGAAAATATGGAAGTGATTGCGTTTGAGGGCCTACTGGCTGATTTTTTTAAATTCAACCAGCAGTCAAACGGAATCACTTTTAGTAGTAGGTACCTCAAACTCAATCGCCCATTGACCGGGCGAGTATAATTATTTTTATTTAATAATAATAAATCGTTTATTAACCATATAGTGTTTTTTCTTACATTTTCTTATAAATATAGTAGAAATAAACTACTCCTAAAATTATTGTTAATTGTTGTTATATTTTAACTTTTGGACTCAACACTAGGTCGAGCCTGTCTCGTGGAGTCCTTGAGAGATTTATAACAATTAGGTGGTTGTTTTTAATTGATAAATGTAGGTAGTCGGTCGATAGAGATCTTTACGATTACAAACTTAAGCAAAGATAACTAACTAATAAAGCAATCGTTTAGACCCGAATTTGGGAATAGCCGTTTTTACGCCCTTGAGATACTAAAAGTGACTAAAAGTGCGATTATGAACGCATTCGACGACGGCGACGAGTGTTGCATCTTAAAATGGTACGTTAAATACTATATCCAAATGTCCAGGAGGTCTACTCCGAAGTAGTATCGGTCGAATGTTCGGATGTTTCCTGCTACGATGTTCTATTTGGTTCGGTCCGTTCCGATCCTACACTCCTACACTCTTTCGAATATTGACTATGGTCCCGACCCAACTGAGCCGATCCGAACTTTCTTCGCATTTTTCAATAATATTCGGTTCGGCCATGTGTCGGTCCGATCCGAACATTCGCACTTTGCACTTCGGACTAGACCCCCTGATCTATAAGCCCTAGGTGTAAAGCAGGATGAAAAGAATGTTATATGTATAGAAAGACACTGATCAATATGATTATCATAGCCGCAGATTAATCTGCTGGGACACAGGCCCCTCTCTGTGAGAGGGAGTGGGCCGTAATCCACCACGCCAGGCCCAGTGCGGGTTGGTATATGTCCCACGTCTTCGAAATTTCGGTTCTAGGACATGCCAGTTTCTTCACGATGTTTTCCTTCACCGTTATGAAAGAGGTGGTGATGAAATAATATACACAACGCAAAGCGCCTGTCCGGGTTCGAACCTACTCGTAAGTTGCGGCCGTTGCTACTGGGCCACCACTGTTCTCAAATCACTCTCTGATCAATAAGTAAATAAGATACCTTTCGTTTGGTTTATTCAGTTTACCTACATCTGTGTAAACCTTTTAATAATTAAATGTATAGCGATGTGGGAGTCCGGTGTTTCACGTAAATCGTCGATCCGGGATAATACTGATCAATATTAACGATCGTCGAACACTTCGTCCGTTTCCGCCGCGGTTCGGCCGAGTTCGCAAATTGAATTAGTTATGCCCTCTGATTGGCCCCGTGTTTTATTCGTCACTGATTGCGTGTACGTTGATGACGTAATAAGTTCGTTCGTTGTTTGAAATTGGGTGTTCATTGGTAAATATCGGTTGTGTATTTGTGGGGAATTCAGTGTGTGGTACTCTCGTAATAATTAAATGAGGAATGGGGAATGGTGGAGCACTGGTGGCCCAGTGGTAACGGCCCCGACTTACGAGTTGTAGGTCGTGGGTTCGAACCCAGCAGGCGCTTTACTTTGTGTAAATAATTTCATCACTACTGCTCTCAAAACGGTGAAGGAAAACATCGTGAGGGAACCGACATGTCCTAGAACCAAAAATTTGAAGACCGCCGTCCTGGGCCCGCGTGGTAGATTAAGGCCCATACCCTCTCACAGAGAGGAGGGCTGTGTCCCAGCAGTGGGAACGGTATAGGCTGATCATGATTATGAATGGGGAATACCAACAATTTGAATAAAAATGGTGTCGCATTCAATAATCCAGGTCGTGAAAACCGAAGAAAAACTTACGGTTTAAGGAATGCTCAAACTCTACAGACTAGAAATAGATAAAATTCATTTTTTTAATAAGTAAATGAAAACCTCCGAGGACGATTCTTTTAAGTGTTGTAAAGCGCGCTATTTATTTCCTACTAAAGAAACTGCGTCTTTAGTATAAATATTATACACTGTGTAGTGTGTATTTTTTCAGGTCTCATATGCACAAAAGCTGTTATTTCCAAATTCTCATCGTAAACTGCTCTCAGTGAAATAAAAAATAAAACCGGCCAAGTGCAAGTCCGACTCGCGCACGAAGGGTTCCGTTCCATTATCTATAAAAATTACGTCTGTTGTATGGGAGCCCCTTTAAATATTTATTTTATTTTGTTTTTAGTATTTGATGTTATAGCGGCAACAGAAATACATAATTTGTGAAAATTTCAACTGTCTTGCTATAGCGGTTCTTGAGATACAGCCTGGTGACAGACAGACGGACGGACAGACAGCGAAGTCTTAGTAATAGGGTCCCGTTTTTACCCTTTGGGTACGGAACCCTAAAAACGGATCAACGAATTATATATTTTTTTCCATTTCAATAAATTAATCCTACTGAAAAACCAGACAGGTTATCAGATTATGTACTTATTTCTTAACATACTGTCTATCACAAAAACGTCCCAAGGATTATTTAAACAATGCCTCCAAAGACCAAAATCGCTTACACGGTCCCGCCCACCCAAGACCGTATTAACTAAAAACGCGAAAAACGTCCACACGATTATAATACCAGAGGGGGTCAACTATCTGCCTTTTGAATTCACCCTAAATCGCGTTCATACGAACTGAGAGCTTAAAACTAATACATCTGGGTGGCGTGTGACTGGAGTGGGGGGGTGTCTGAGGGTGGCATGTAGAGGGGGGGGGGGGAGGTCGGTGTTAATTATTCACATTTTAATTTACGAAGCCCGGCACTGGCCAGTCGCAACGGGGAAAAATGTCTTGCGATCATTCGACAGTTGTATGGAGTATGTGTGATGGTAGGAAGGATTTTTGTGTGGTAATTAGTGTTTTAGATGCCAATAGTACTGGAGATGGTAGTGTATTGGAAGAAGGAGAAGATAGTATGTTAAATAAAGGTGTAAAATAATTTAGAAGATGATGACATTGGAATGGGAGTAAAGCCAGTCGGGTTTTAATTGTAAGTTGGTACATAAACAGCTTGTAATGGCCATAGATTTGATCCATAGAAATTTGTAAATAGTGATAGTGTTGTATTTTCTTTAAAGAAGAGTTACAATAAGTAACAGCAACGCAAGTATCTTCAGTTTCAGCAGCACAAAGAAGACCATAATACCAATCACAGTATTTAATTTTATTTTTCATTATTATATATTTCAGAACTACTACTACAATGGTACTCAAACTACCTACCTACCCTACCTACAAACCCCAGATCATTTAAGTACCTAAAAATATTTCGCGAAGGCATCCTCTGCCGTCCTCAGGTACATTATTCAAGCCAACATTCAAACGCTACGCTCAACCCCAAACGTATTAGACATCACTTTCATGACACATGCTATGAATAAACGAAACAAAAGCAGCCCCACCTATGAATACAGCTATCCCTCTCTATCACTAAAGCGGAGACAAGGACAGACATACTGCTCCTATCCGATACCGATGAGAAAAACGATCAGAATACGGACCCACGATTGCTATCTAAATAATTCAAGCGTGTATTCAGTCTCTGTAGCACTTTGCAAATTTCTACACTCCATTTTTCAAAGCGTACCTAACCTTTATTCCCAGCCACGTAAGGGTTACATTCAAATGTGTCAGATGTGTGTGTGTGTGTGTGTGTGTGTGTGTGTGTGTGTGTGTGTGTGTGTGTGTGTGTGTGTGTGTGTGTGTGTGTGTGTGTGTGTGTGTGTTCAAATGTGTGTGTGTGTTCAGTTTGGAAGTGTTGGCGAAAATGCGGTGAAAACGTATGGAGTTTTTACAGACTCTTATACGAAAATGTCGAACCGAATCGGTGTTCTCATAAGCACAATGTATGGGACAGAAATTTAAATTCGTGTATGCAGGAGAGGTTCAGAAGATTGGATGTTTAATTAGTTTCAAGTTTTGTTGCAAAAGTGTATTAAGCGAAATGCTTCATAATTTCGGAATTATCTTTTCAACTTATTATAACGTAAATTCTTCTATATATTTCAAATTATTCCTGTAATTAAAATACATATTTTATACTTTATTGATCATCGGCTACAATGAAAACGAGAAGGTGGGCGCTGATAACTATAATTACACGATATTAAGTTATCTTAGCTTAGGTATTGGCTGCAACTCAAACTTACAACTTTACTTAACTTTACCTAACTAACATTTTTTTTTGTAAACCATATTTTGGACTTGAAGGAGCAAATTAACTATGTATTTTTATTTATTTCAGACGCATTTCTAGGCTCTTTGTTATAAAAAATGTCACAAAGGAGAGTCAATTTATGGACACATTGTGTAGCTTCGGTTACATTTTGGCTCCTGTTAATGGTGGTTGGTGTATACTGTTGACAGTTGAGCGATTATTATTTTCTTGCTACTTAAAACATCTTTCAGGGGATTACCATACTTTCTTATAGCAGATCAATATGTGGATCGCGTCCAGCGTGACCTGAAGACCAATTACCGTAATTGAAAACCTCCAAAATCTAGTCGCAATCTCGTCTCAGCGACAATCAATGTCAAAAATGTAGGGAAATTAGAGGTATTTTTGACAGATTGAGACTGAGATCAGACTGCGAACGTTCTTAAAAATACGAGAATCGCCCCTCTGTTGTTTGAACGCTACAGGAGTTGATGGACGGAACTATAGGTGCCAAGCCCGTAGCCAAATTCTGGGCTGACAAGAAGAAGAAAATGTGACAAAAACTGAAGTGTCAAGCGGTTTTGAACCATGTGCGGTGCAACTAATCATTGTCGTTGACTTGCCCTGCAAATGATAATGGTAAGGCCCCAAGAGACACATAACTCTCTTAAGCAACATATAACCCTGGTACTTCTGTTACAACTACAGCATCCCCCTTTACATTAACCCAGCAAGCACTCTCAAAAACAATGAATATGAATCGTAAAAACTGAATGACAAGATGCGGTGAGATAAGGCGCTCTAATAACGCGTCAGTGTCGATCATTGTGGGAGATGAGGCCGATTTGTAATGTAGATGTGTACTGTATGAGCCCTTTTATGATAGCTCTCTCCGAATTTATTACACACCTCAATGGAGTTATGAATATGGGTTTTTATTAGGTTTCTGTCTGATGTATTTTAATTGGGTGTTTTGATTCGTTCGAATGTCTTATCTGGTGTGAGTGTTATGGATGGATGTGCTCTTGTAGTACTCCTTTGTGAATATTTACGAGCCTCTCGATCATTAGGTTTTCTTCTTCTCCTTCATGTCGCTGGCCCGACTGTATTTTAAATCATGTTTTCCTAAAACTTCGACACTTCGACGGCGTTGTCGGTGGCAGCGCAGAGGTCACTTTGACTGCATGTTTTGGAACACAGAGGGCAGGATAGGAGGGGGAGCATGGTTTGTGATATAGCTCCACAATCATACCCTATTGCCGTTCCGTCAAGGTAGCCCTACTTTACCAGGTTACATATTCCCACTTGTGTCCGGTGACGGTTCAGAGACTTCCAAGTGACCACGGAAGGAATGATTAGGTACATCATCATCATTTGCATCCTTGTTCCACCCACTGCTGAGTACATGCCTCCTCCTTTTTGTTCATTAGGTACATGTGCAAAGGTAACAGAGGTAAATCGTTAAGTAATGTTGTTTAACCTTTCACAAAATGAATCGTGATTTCTGTCTTAGGTATATTCTTTTCCGCGCTTTTTCTATTCTATTCGTTACGGGCCGTCAGAAGCCCGAAAGTGTGACAACCAGTCTTACCATGGGATTTCGTATTACCCAGTAATTGGGTTGCAGAGGTTAGATAGGCAGTTGCTCCATGTAAAATATTAGTACTCAGCTGCATCCAGTTAGACTGGAAGCCGACCCCAACCAAATCAAAAGTAATTTATTCAAATTGGGCTGAGAATCACCTTCAATCAACCGTCGACACGCGTCGACGGTAGCAGTTGCCTCTGTAGTCGACGCGTGTCGCTCGTGAGTAAAAACACTTATACGGTATCATGAGTTATCTCTATATCTATCTTTCATCCTAAGATCATTTCTCATATCGTCTCATCTCAAAATTCACTCTATTCTTGACTGCAAAAAAACAGTCAAGTTATCCGGAAATTAAAAACTTTCCGCCTTAAAATGTTTACGAATCACTAACTAAAACTGAGTTCAAAATAATAACTAAGAAAACTCATCTTCCATGATCGGTGCAGCAAAACATGGCCAGGTATCGAGCGGGTTCATTAAAAGGGCAGCGAGGGTGGGCCTTATCCAATATTTATTAACTTATTTCAAAGAAAATCGTATAATTAACACCATAGCTTCGCCCCTGGAGCTAACACCCCACGCGAGAACCTTCGACGGTGAACGATAGAGTTGATAACACAGATGCGACATGATAACATAAAATGAAGATGAGATTAAAAGTATAGGTTTTATTGGCGTGTGGTCTGCTTAACTAAAAAATTTGCTGTCTATGTTATTTTTAAGATCGACGTTACGTTCAGCCTCCTTGTGGTGTATACTAGTATGTCCATCAGCAAATTACAGTGCGGCCGACGAGAGTATGCGTTGATACCTGTTAGTTGCATACAAACGAATACGTGTGTTGCGATTTAATCTTTGATAGCTACTAGAATTATGACAGGTGACAGGAACGCATTCTCTCGAGGGCCGGACTGTAAGGCTTTTATTTTTTAAAGGAACGTTTCGTTTTACAGTGTTTGACTTTCTCAAATCATTAAGAAATTGCTTAATCAGTCTATAATGTTCCCACTGCTGGGATACAGGCCTCCTCTCTGAGAGGGAGTGGGCCACCACGCGGGCCCAGTGCGGGTTGGTGAAAAAAACAATAAAAAAAAAACGGGTTGCACTCCTTGCAGTGGCGGCAGAAGTGAAAACTTGAATACTAACGTTGTGCATTTTTGATATTTTGGAATGAGGTCTACACTCCCTCCGTCTTACGAATTTTCGATCAGGTCACGTGTCCTGACGCGAGCTCCATCTTACGAATTTTCGATCAGGTCACGTGTGAGTCACGTTTAACATTTTTTACCCATCACAACAAAAGTGCACAACGCCACTAAAGAAGTTTTCACTTCAAAAATTGTACAACACTAATATGTCATCAATGTAACCGTTAAAGATGATGAAGTATATTTCCTATGACCACATATGACCGCACCAACAGGAAACTCTTATTATTTCCTTCTACCTTTCAAAATTAGAATCTTATATTTATCTAAGAAATCTTTACATAATCTGCCTCGCCAATCAGCTTCCACTTGAACTCTGTAGGCACAAACAAAGCCACGTCTGTAAGTTATTTGCCAATTATCCATCTGTCGGTTCTACTCGCATCACTCTTAGCTCTCAATTAGTATTCAGTCTCTCTCCTTACGTGTTCCAAACTTAATGAGAGTATGTGTTGGAGTCGTATTTTTGAAATTCAGACCCTTTGAAACAACATGGCCATCGCAAAAATATGTTAATGTCACCTGTGAAGCGGCTATGCGAGCAAAATTGATTAACTCTCTTGCTAAGTAATGTATTTTTGATGTTAAGTGAAGATTATGATTATTTTAGGTTGGGTTTTCTAAATATTGTAAGAGTTGCAAGAAAAATTATGAAAGTTATGGAGTCTAATGTTGTTATTTGAAGAAGCTTTAATACCAACGAATTGATTGATAAAATCATAATTATAATGCAAGAGAATGTAGAAAATATGTCAAAAGTTCCTACTTTTGTCATATTGTCTAAATAACTTATTGTTAAATTATGTTTTGACATATTATTGTTAAATTATTTGGTATGTCAGAGGGCGCAAGAAACTCAATTAATCGAGTCAATAGATCTCGAGTTTTAGCGCGCATATGTGCGCTTTTATAATTTCTAACGTGACGATATTATCGTGGAAGTCGACGCCATCACGATAACACAGGGAAGTATTATGTATGGAAACATATGAAGACGCTTTTAAATTTCCCTCACGATATCGTTATAACGTGCACGTATTTCTATAGATTTTACGGACGTAGACGACAGTATCGTCACGTTAGAAATGATAAAAGTATACATTGATACTACTGAATACATTAAAAAAAAAAAGGTAATAAAGCTTCACCTACTACACACATAATCTGAAACAAAAACGAACACTCTCCAAGCCAGAGGGTGCAAGATCGAGCTATCGATGCACCCCATTGCCCCCGCTTTGATCTCGCCGCCGCCGATCGGCTAACTGGATTATTTAACGAGTTCTCACCCAATTCCGTTAATTGGTCGGTAATCCGGTAGCTAAATGACAGGTACAGGGCTTAAGCGAAGCTTGGTACAATAGTGAGTTTGATTAGTGCTCGTGTAAGTAGAATTGCTATGCGGAGTTTTTGGCGGGACTTTTGATAAATTGGGTTTATGGGAATGGTTAATGGCTGAAGGGATTTTTTGTTTTATTTTACTTTATTAGGGATGATATCTCGTTCTATTATGTTATTATTATTATTTGGTTAGACACACTACCAGCTAATTACTTAGGTGATACGTGCGTATCTATTTATGTAAGTCTTGAATGTTTTTTTTTTGTTTTACTTTGTCTATCGTATAGTAGTAGTTACTTTATTATTTTAGGTGTTTAGTTTCATATTTTTGAATATGCGGCACTACTGTTAAATATTTTTAATTTCGTCATAAAATTGTTTTGATTTTTGGTGATCGCGGTACTTATATTAAATTAATAATCAAATATACACGCAACAAAACTTGAAGCCACACAAAATAAGTTGGTGCCCAGCCTACTCGGGCTGATTTTTCAATCAACAGATATTTTTTATTCGTGGAATAAAATGGACGCCTGACAGTTTGCGTTGAAGAACTGTCAAAAATTAAAAAATATTCCTCGGATAAAATTATCTGGCGTTGGAGAAATCAGCCGTAAGAAATAGAAAAATCGGACAGCAAACACCACAAACATTAGTACAGATTGTAGCAGTACACTCCCATCCATTCTTCAGCAGATACAACTTGTATCCATTCTCTACAAACAAAACCTCTTTTTAATTCATCACAGGCTAAGCTAAGGGCGGCCACACATCTCAGAGCTTACACAGGCAAGGCGAGACACGCATGCATACGATTGTCGCAAAAGGTTATTTCTGCAAGGCGCTGCGGGTTTGTGGCCACGCCTGGCCTGACGTACGGACTGACGTTGTGGCTTGTTACGTGCTTCTTACGGGCTTTACGACTTGGGCCGTGACAATGCGTAGGTGAGGGAGAAATATTGGAGTGGTCAATTTTCGGGTAGTTTGTATTTTGTGCGGACTTTCAGGGCAAGACGGGTTTTAAGCTCAGAGTTAGCGTTGGGGTACCGCATTGTTTAGCTAAGTAAACTAAATAAATTGTTAGCAATACATGACTTTGTACATAGACGAATACAAAGCAATCCAAGTCAAGGGGTTAACGTAAAAAATGTGTGCAATAATTAATTGATATAGTGTGATTGAGACACACATAACTTCCGCATTGCAACCCTTACTCCTAGTGATAATAAAACTTTATACAAACTTTCTTTGCATTGCTAACTTGAAACTTAGAACATCATCAGAGGGAACTCCATCCATTGTGCTAACAGTTCAACTAAGAGTTCCTTACCGATATATTCCGAATGTAAGTTAGAAGCTAGTCCGTAGCGAAATAACACTAAATCTAGACCAACTTCGCGCGTGTTGGCTGTATATTTTAGAACTTTCTTTGTGTAGAAATGGTTCTAGCATTAGATGCTAGTAAGAGAGGATTTGGACTGAAGAATTGTATCAGTCCGCGGTAGGTGACGGGGACAACGCAATAATTAAGTACTTATAAGTACAGAGAGTAGCGCCATGTCTTTCAAACTAGCACCGGATAGAAAAACAGCGTCATAACAAACCGCTGGGCTTATCAATGGGGTATTGTGACATCCAATAATAGCTCAATATGAAAATATTTTTCAAATGCTCTTTAATAGTACCTACGCTTTGATGATCCATCACCCTACAACAGAAGTGTTTTCAATCCCTCAACACACTCCTAACACTGTCCAAAGGCAGTACTCATCAACAAACATGTGTTAATTAAAATTAATTCACACATGTCTGAGCGTTAAATTATTCACAATTATAATTGTAATAATCAGGAGTCAGACCTAAGACCGTCCGAACCAAAAAGCCGGAGCTGGCCGTATTAATATTATCACATATCCGGGCAGTGGAGCTCTCTGGAAGAATTTTTAATGCTATGCTTTAATTATTTTGCCGTTGGCCCGGTTGGGCGCCAGTCTAAGTTCCATTCACATTAGAGAATTCATTTTTGCTACGGCCGCGCCTACGTTCTGAATTATTAAGGTGCTTGCCGAAAACTGAAAATTGCTGAGATCACCGGGTGCCAGACGGTGTGTATTTATGAGTGCGTAAATTTTCTAGAGGTATTCTGTAACCGTTTGTACATTATGAAGGGGGCTAATTAACCGGCCGAGTTCGGGCCCTGTTAATAATGGAGGAGATGCTGCGTAGTTCTAATGTTAGATGGGTGTGGGTAAAAATCTAGGGTCTGTATAATTTTGATAAAGTATAAATTATTGACAACCGCCGTCCAACGTGTCGATGTTTGTACTTTCTGGCGTTTATTCATGCTTTTATAGGTTGTTTTATGTTTTGTTTGTTAATTCAACTAAAATTGACGACTTCCATTTCCATAAACACGTTTGATATCTTTAACCATTTTAAAGTAAAATGAGCAAAAACAAGTTTCTTTGTACAGATATTTGAAAAACGTATCTGCTCTAAATAGCGTAGCAGAATTCGCAATATAAACACAGGCGAAAAAAATGTTAATTAAAATTAAATCTTACCTAGTGAAGCCGCATCACAAAGAAACAGACGAAACAAAAATGTAATATGATTAGAAACAAATTACACACGCGGCCACGATAAGTCCGGCTCGCGGGGGCTAACCAACCGTGGCCCCACGTTGGGCGCCACTCTGCCTTTGTCCGGCCACTTTCTTTGTATATTGTACCATTTCATGCAAAATTTAATTTCGTTTTCAAGACTCGTGCGGAATGATATTACGGTCGGCGGACGCCACCGCCGTTTGTAATTTCCCTCCTCAAGTGTGTGTGGACATCGTGCCTTTTTCATCGCATTCCGTTTCGGTGGGTGGGCACGGCACCGGTCCGGTACCGTTACGTTTATTGCGGCGTTGTTCGGAATTAAACAGTCGGATTGCAACCGCCGTTAATTACTATACACAACTACGGCCAGGTGGTTTATTGGCTGTTCTTTTAAAGCTATGTGCATGATTTTGCTGGTTAATCAAAGTTCCCACTGGAGTTTTGATATTCTCATTTGTAATATTGCACGATTTGCTTTGTTAGAAATGAAATTGGAAATTAACTTTGTGTCTGTCACCACCAATTATACTAGAAATACAGAGACGGAAACAGTCCAGCATAAAATAACGTTTATTACGATTTGAATATGGCTATGCTTGGAGTTTCCCTGCGTAATCGAATCAGAAATGAAGAGATCCGCAGGAGAACCAAGGTAACCGACATAGCCCGAAGACTTGCCAAACTTAAGTGGCAGTGGGCAGGGCACATTGCTTGCAGAGCACATGGCCGATGGGGTCGACAGGTTCTGGAGTGACGACCGCGTACCGGAAGACGTAGCTTTGGAAGGCCTCCCACGAGGTGGACCGACGACCTTGTGAAGGCCGCAGGAACCCGTTGGATGCGAGAAGCACAGAACCGGTCGAAGTGGAGGTGCTTGGGGAGGCCTATGTCCAGCAGTGGACGTCTTTCGGCTGAAATGATGATCATGACGATTTGAATAAGGTGGCTTGTAACAAAACATCATCCATGTATAAGTAGATTCTTAGATATCTGTAAATAACTATGAACGCAGTCTCCTTATCAAACCTACGTGGAAAACATGTGTGGTTCATCCATAAATAAAACATAAAAGTCGGACAACATAGATGAATTCGGACAACTTTATACGAAAAACTTGAAAAGCAACAAGTCCCTATACTCACATAATTTTCGAGACCCGAATCCACAGGGACCTGACAAAAGATTCAATAACCTCATCTTGTAAGGAACTCCCAAATCCTTTCAACCCTTTAAGAATTGCATCCCCAATTTGTTATCGATACCGGTAACACGGTCCAGTGGCTCAGCGAGACTCCCTGAAGGGATAAAAAAGGGATTCTTTCTGTGATCTACCCGCAAATCGGTGTACACACAATAGGGGGCGATTAAGGTACTTAGGTTCGACGTGAGAAAGGGATTTTCTTTTTCTTCAGTTTTTTATTGCGTTTGATCGGTTTTGGGGAGGAAGTGCCGTGATTTTATCTTGTATTTTGTGGTTTGGACATTTTTAAGGATTTCAGAAAATCTTTTGATATTTGATAGACTGTTTTAAGATGAAAGCTAAAGCTTTTTGAAATGATTTGCAATTTTGTTTATGCGTTCTTTTCGTATTGTCTTTCGAGTTTTACAATTCTTGCAAACATAGAACCAAAACTTCAGCTCATTACAGTCTACTTATCATAATAATGTATATTATCCTACAAATTCGACACTTAATCCACCCCAAAGCCCTTAAGCAAAGACTACCAACACCATACAAAGATATTTAGTGGTACACTCAATAACTACCCTAACATCCCTCAAACATGTTTACACTGGCGATCCATGTCCAGTCTTGTTCAAACAGCCTCGTACAAACTGGACGGGCGCTAGATATTTGCATATCGGTCTCTTACATGTTTATTGAGGCGTCCGTGAGATTATGTTGTTAATAAAGTTTGGCTAAGATGTGATGGTCATTTTGCGTGATAGTTTGGTTAGGGATTTATGGTAAGTTTGTTTTTGTTCAAGGATTATTTTGGAGAGCCGATTTGTCATCCTTCTAACTTTATTAGGAGACTACTATAATCAGCCTATAATGTTCTCACTGCTGGGACACAGGCCTCCTCTCTTCGAGATGGAATGGGCTTTCATCTACCGCCCATCCCCAGTGCGGGTTAGTAGACGTCACATGTCTTCGAACGTTTGGTTCTAGGCCTTGCCGGTTTCCTCACGCTGTTTTCCTTCAACGTTTTGAGAGCAGTGGTGTTGAAATAATTTACACAAAGTAAAGCACCTGCTTAGGTTCAAACCCACGACCTACAACTCGTAAGTCGGGATCATCACCACTGGGCCAACATGAACTACTGTTTGTGGGATTTAAACATTGTCCGGCCACAGAAACCGCTACATCTAAAATTTTGATTCTTAACTTGAGACCACATCGGTAGAGTCTAGAGCATTATTTAGCCAGATTAACCCCACATCTAAAGCATTAAACAGGTATCATGACACACTACAAGGTCGTCAACACACCAAAAGCCTATCACCACCAACCTCACAAATTAAGCTACCGAAAATCACCGGTAAGAACAAAATCTCACGGAAAGACAAAGAATAAGGAGGTATTAGCTGGGTGTATTGCTGGGGTCCTGAAGCGTCCGTACGTGTACCTCGGATTAACCGGCAAATTGGTTTAAGCCAAAAGCCCGGATCACGCCGCAAGAGAATCAATCCCGATCGCTGGAGACGTGAGGGCAAGGATGGAAACGGTTAGAGATAGGAAAGGTAAAATTACAGTTTAAAAGGAAGAAACGACATATGCATAATTTTTACCTATGATGAAGAAACCCTGAAATATGTCAAGAAAGGAAGAAGACTTAACTCTGCTGTTAGAAGTATCGCAACCAATTGCGATCAAACTAATCAAAACCTCTAACCTCAATTGACCCGAGGCATAGGATCTTAGCATTATGCTGAGCGATGACCGTTTTGCGTGGATGTGACGAATATTTTCCCCTAACATGTTTTTTTTTGTGTTTGTTTTTTTTCTGCGTCCCGCGTACCGCAAATAAACGTATTTCTTCTTTCAATAATAAGTCCGTCAGTTAGAAATATGAAGCTAGTTGTTCATCGCTAAGTGTAGTAGGTTGCTATAGCGAAGAACGGGTAAGAAACCAGTTCATGGTATAAGACTATCCCATCAAATTCCTACAACATTTCATATAAACAAATAATGATCTAAAACAAGTTCAAATGGAACTTTATTCGACAATACGACATCTACTCCTTACTTTCTTGGCACGATTTCGATTCCAATAGATTCTAATAAGATTAGTGTTGTCACACGGGTGTTAGATAAAATAGTTTGTGGCCTATAATTGGGGTTCAGGTCGGGCCGACCGACGTCAAACACGGCCATTCCAAAACACACCCTAACCCCTCTAATCAAAGCGTAATTTGGCGCAAAAACATTTTCCATGGTCATCACTCGCATGACTAGACAATATCGACTTGGAAGGTGATCTCTGGACTCTAGATACTAAAATTCAACTTACTACAGTTGAGTTTAGGTTGGTTTTTGACTGTGAATGTCGTGAATAGTTTTCTCCGATCGAGTCCCGTTTACAAATTGGATCGGTCGTCGGGTAAATCAGGGTTACCCAGTAATTGAGACTTACAGGATCGTTCGGTTTGCGGGTAGGTCGACGCGGTTGAAGGATTAGGTTGCGATGTATCGCTATCTATCGATCTTGGGTTAATGTATGGGATTTGTCTTTGATGGTTATGGTAGTAGATTATGGTGTTTTGTTGATGCGAAGTTTATTTCGAATGTTACTTGTTGTCCATTCATGGGTTTGTGATAGACCGTTGCTGATGGAATACTGATTCCATCTGTAATGGTTATTTTTTGGACGCAGTCTTAAAAAAACGTTTTACAATAACGAAAAATAGCTCAGCAAGTACAATGGAGGGCTTGTGGCTAAGTAAAACAGCCGCACGGGTCAATTGATCAGGTTAAGCTACACTTGCCACGGTTGGTCCATAGATGGGTGACCATCTGTACAATTATACTAAGACCCGTCCGTGCCTCGGAAAGCTCGCTAAGACGTTGGTCCCGGCTGTCATTCATGGATCTTTGACAGTCGTTACGGGTCGTCAGAATCCCGAAAGTCTGACAACCAGTCGTACCAAGGGGTATCGTATTACCCAGCCACTGGGTTATGGAGGTCAGATAGGCAGTCGCTCCATGTAAAATACTTGTATTCAGCTGTGTCCGGTTAGACTGGAAGCCGACCCCAGCATATTAAATAAAATAATACGTTTAATGTACAAAGAGAAACACATAAGATTAGACATACACTAAACATGATTGTACAAACAGTGGACAAAGTTGAACAGCTGGCTCCTGAACTAAGCAAAAAGATACTTGTATTTCAAGAGCCAAAGTTCCTCATAAACATTGATTAATACAACAATCAGAAGGCCAATTCTCGTCCAAAATCTAGTCGCAGTCTCATCTCGGCGACAAACAAATGTCATAAGCTTGTCAAAATGTAGGGAAATTAGAGGTATTTTAGACAGATAGGGACTGAGATCAGGCTGTGAACGTTCTTAAAATGACGAGAATTGCCCCCCTGGTTAAAATGACTCAGTAACATAGTTGGGAAAAGGTTAAGCAGATGATGATGAGCTCAGCAAGTACAATAAAAAACATATTCTAGACTCAGTAGACAGACACAAAGGCCTTTAAACCCCAAACAGAATCAATCCCTTACTTTCAAACTAACATCAAACAAACTTCCTTGGACGTAGGTTCTATTCCCGTGCGAGTCTACTTGTTTCGTTTGTGTTTAAAGAGGATCGACTGCTGTTTGATGTCTGTCTGTGCTAATAATGAGCGTTTAATTATCCGTTAGGTTTTAATATTACCTAGGAGTTAGGATACAATTTGTAAATGCTTTGGTCAATAGTGAATTAATTAAAAAAAAAAACAATCGTGCTGGTCAAGGGTCTCTATTTCTCAATGTAGTTAAGTTTCATCATCATCGTCATCAGTTCATCCGAAAGACGTCCACTGCTGGAAATAGCAACCCCCCCCCCCCAAGCATCGTCACTTCGACCGGATTCTTGCGTGATTAGTTTAATTTCGAGGAATTACCAATTTGAGCATTTTCAATACGGAATCCAAAGCTCGTCCGTCATAAATTGAAAATTCTAGTAAATTATGTGTGGTAGTGCTCATTGCTAGTTCAATGAAATCTCTAATTGGTTGGTTGACACTTCCCGTGACCACCGGGCTGGCTTTTACCTTGGCTAGAGGCTAAGCATTGCCATACAACGTGGCAATGCCGTCAGTACCTTGGGTGCATTACCAGTCGACAGTGATGCGGAGGAATATTTCGACGCAATATTCATATAGTCTTTTAATAGTTTTAGTTAGATTAGTATATTATATTTTAATAATTTGTAGTTTATTTAGTATTACAAGTTTATACATATTAGATAATATATAGTAATGAACTAATGATACATAAATCATCCGGAAACAAATCAGTTTCAAAAGAATTAAACACAAAACAGACGCTTCTCTACCAAATCAAGATACAACCTCCCAAATATACCTGAACTTACACAACCAAAACAGAGGCAAACACAGTAAATATTCCAACATAATATTTAGCGGGAGATTCGCTTCGGAAGCTCGGAAATGCACCGAACGGCGGCGATAAGGGGTTATCAAAGAATATACGAGCCCACTCGAGCTGAAGATGCTGCGACACAGGGTAAATTAGTTGGGAAAATTGTGTTTAAAGATTATTATAAAGGTGAAGGCAATTTGTGATTGCTCATGTTTAATAGGGTTTAGGGGTTATAGATTACTTTGTATTATCTTGTCATCTGAGCTACCTCTTTTCTATTCTCTGCTATTTCTTTTTTAGCAAATATTTAAGTCCTTTTACTGTCAAATATTTGGGGGTTTTTTGTATCATCATCATTCAGCTGGAAGATGTCTACTGGATATATGTCTTTTTGGCAGATTATAATTTTTATATTAGTACTAGTTTGGTGAGAAGGAGTCTCAAGAAGAACTGGGGGCCTAAAAAGGCCACTTTAGCAGAATCATAATAGGATGATATGAATCATATTAAAAATCGTAAAATGGTCACAAACTGACAATTCATAATATGATCTGTGAGCAATACATATCACGCAATTTGCCTGTTTGACAGTTTTGTATGGAAATTCGTAAAGTGTTCTACCAATGTTTACATCAAATATGATTGATATGAAATGAACTGTAGGTGATTAAACTATTATGTGTAACCATTTAACGAAAATTAGAGGAATTGCTAATGATCTGCTGGGAATTATGGAAATGAATAGCTTATAGAGGTATTGCTTAGAGGCATTTTTAGGCCCCCTGGTCTTTAGCAGCTTTGAACAGAGAGAAGTGGAAAGAGTGCCTTTGCCCTGCAGTGGGACATCACAGGCTTATAATAATAAGTAGTAGTTTTATGTATGTTTTTTGTAATTTTTTAACTTTAGCTGTGTCATTATAGGGTTAAAATTTTTGTACCTAGCTTTATATACTTGAACCTGCTTTCCCAAGATTTCATCCACAACTTTATTCTCCAACCAACTTCAACGCCTCGTGCCAAAAATCATGCTATCATCCATGTACACTGGAGTATAAACAAAGTGTAAAACTCAAATCCTCGGTGCAGACGGCAAGACTGAACATCTTAGCATAATTAGCCGAAAGGGGCCGTTTATTGCTAATATTAGTAGTAAGGATTAATACCAACGGTTCTGCGCTGTGCTGGGACTGCTAACGGCTATTACCATAAGTTAGGCGGGGTATAAGATGTATTTGGTGAACTTGATGCTTTTGCAACTTTTCTTGTAGATTTAGTTATATACTTTGTCGAGAATTACAACACAGTGTTTTGATAAGAGTCTGTTACAAACCCACAACGAATGCAATAATTACTATAACTAATAACCCAATTGAATCCAAAACTCTTAACAAAGATAACTTACAAGTTTACGAGACAACTAATATTTTAAAGCAATTCTAGACGAGTCGCAATCTTTGCCTTCAATAAACGACTTCCCCCTAACAGAATAAAAATTAAATCAATCCGCTAACCTACTTATCATAAACTTGGAAACAATTTTGATACTTGCCCGGCGCTCAATCGAAACACTTAATTGAAAGTCATCGAGTCGTATAATACTCGTCTTAGGGACGAAGCCACAATACGTATCGGTACGTATAAATTCTAATGCAGAAATCCAAAAACATTACAAAAGCCACCCCCTTGAGCACCCGTCTGGATGGTGGATGCGGGCAAATCTTCGAATTAATTTTACTGCCGAAATATGCAAATTTGGAGATATAGCCGCCTAATAACATGTACAAAAGAGTGGTGACTCCAAGCGCGAAACACTTAGACTATATTGTGGTGGTATTGGGGCAGCTTTGTGCCTAATTGGAGTTTGCCTCTGAGAGGTCTTCATTTGCCATTATGGCTGGCTTTTTTGTGGCACAAGATTTTATGATGTTAATAATAATGAGTAGGATATAAACATTATTGATAGAACCTACTTATATGCTGAGTGCATATGTACTTATAACTTCTTCTTTTCGTGTTGATGGTACCTACTCTTACTCGGTGTTTTTTTATATATAGTTTGAGCCCAGTAGGTGGCCACGTTGATTGCGGCATCAGTTATAACTGAATTGTGATCTATTCGATTGCTCACGCATATAATGTAATCTAAAAACAAACCAAGATCATCATTCAGTCGAGTTTAAATTCTAACTTCAAGGATTTTCCAAAATCTTGACCACCAGCTTCCCCAGAGAACAGTCTCATCTACAAGTTGTCATCTAAACAATAATCTGTGCCTTAATCGTTACCTCAGGCTAACATTATAGCCGCTTCGAGGAGCTTAATAGGTTACAAAATTTACCGTGATAGTAGAAAATACACGATGCTTACGTGCCAGCTTTCTCGGGAACTTATCAGGCTTTATTAGATTTCAGGTGTTTAGTTTCTTCACTAGACGTGGTTAAGCCTTCATTTTATAGTTGAAATTTGTTGCATTATATTGGCCTTTGTTTGAAACTTTGTTGGGGGCGAATTTATTAGTAATTTTTATGGTTATGGTGTTTCGAGAAGATTTTCCTGTGTTGACTTGCTTTATGGGTAAAGGCTTTAAGATACTACTGGTGAATATCAGTTTGATAGTCGATGTACACAAGTAGGTAAGTCATCTTAGAAATAACGACATCACTATAGATGCTTACGTCGTTAAATAAACTGATGCATTCTACGATGAAAATCCTTAATCGTATTAGGTAGTTTTCGTAGACTTAGCCATAACAATTCATCAGATGTCCGTCGATATACCTTGACGAAATAATCATTGTATGAATAAGAAATGTCATAAAGAAGTACCACTTACTTGCACAATACAGTCTCCTTGCCAGAATCAAAGAGCCCTGCTCTTCCCCATCTAGACGGCAGTTCGGCGATAGTGACTCCTCGAGACCCCCACACGCAGATCCGGCTGCCGCAGCCGCTAGTCATGATCCTCTCCACATGGAATGATGGCGGGATGAGGAACAGGAGTTTCTGGAAAGAAATAAGATCCATATTATTCTTTACTGAGAGGAAGAACATCGAGACGGAATATATTATTATTGGAAAGGAGTTAATGGCGTCATTAGATAGATAGCAAAATCATTTATTCAGTCCTCACAAGAGTACAAATAAATGATAACTTAGTACTTGAAAATACAAGGTGTCAATATATAAGAAAAAAAAAAACAATGTCCATTGAACAATGGTGGTATGTGTTGCAGGAAATGGTAATACGTGTAAAGTGAAGGTACCTTCATATATGTATTTAGCATGAGTTGGATACTGGGTTCATCGATTCTAAGATTAAAAAGCTGTAAAAGTATGATGTTTTTTGTAATATAACTGCGAGATCAAAAGATTTTGAAAGACGTTGAGATACCGGACGATATCAAGCTGATTTTGCTGCCTCTAATATTGACCGGACCAAAAAAACCAGCGCTCTTTTTATCACATGAGCTCAGTATGCTGCCTAATCATGTAAAGCTTTTCAAGATTATGTTCCTTCCGGTCTTAAAACAAGTCATCAAGCCCAACAAGCAGCCCTGAGACTCGATCCCGATTCTATTTCACACTTCGCGATCAAGGCAACTTTTTCAATTTCCTTTAGAAATAAGCGCTGTGCGGACCGCGGGCGGCCGTCAAACGATAAATGATTATAACTATGACGTCAGGGGAAACGAGGCAAGGCGCCGGTGTAATGAGAAATAAGACGAAAAAATCCGACGAAGCCAGGAAGCCGAGAACGCTTCCTACTTTATTTTTTGTTCCTTTTATTGATTAAAAAACTTTCCTAATCATATTTTTCCTTCGTCTCGGGAGATAGTTAGGTTATCGGCGCTGCTGTGGATTCTCATGTTGATTGTTTTTGTTTTTGACATATTTTTTTGGGATTTCAATTTTGATGGATGGTGTTTATTTTTTTTTAATTAATCGAAATTAAAATTATTGAAAGTTCTATCGTTTCTTCGTAGTGAATTTATATGTCTCTCTAAGCCGATCAACATGGTCCAGGGATTTATTTATTATTTACATATAAGAAGGTTATCCGATTCACTTGTACGCCGTTACCAGCCGATCTATTCTCTAAAATTCTCAACGTGAAAACGTAGGTGAAGTGAGTTGTCATTTCACCTGATGCTATAGGGGTTGACACTATTGACAGCTCACATCACCTAAGTTCCCACAGTGAGATTTTTACAGAATCGCTCGGCTGAAATGAAAATCTAATGACAGTAGATTGACAGCTATGTTCAAGTGGAATCCACGCGGCCACCTACTGGGCACAAACTATATTAAAAAAAAAACAACGCGTAAGAGTACCATCAATACGAAAAGAAGAAGACAGCTATGTCAAGAATCTAATCTAACTAGCCTGTATCCCACTGCAGGGATAAGGCCTTCCTCTCCTTTTTCCAAACAATAGGCTAGTTTCCTAAAAAAATCTAATTAGTCCGTCAGTTAGATTATCAAAAAATATTGAACCCGTATTTTTTCTTTTGTCAATTATATAAAAAATGATGAAGATATCACCCATTAAACTTCCGCGTGACGTCACTTGCTTGCGACACTTTTTAGCATGGCGTGACGTCACGACCCCCTACTCCCAAATTGTGATGCGCTTTATTTGTTTGATTGACAAAAGAAAAAATTACGTGTCCATTATTTTTCGATAATCTAACTGACGGACTAAATATAATTATTATTTTTTTACCCAGGAAACTACCCTATTCTGTCTTTTACGAGTCAGCCGGCCAGTCCTTACGGTAGGAGTCAATTTTGTCCCGCCATCTTCGTCTATGTCATCTACATCAACGAAATCACCTTTACCTACCATGTTTTGCTCAACTAAATATTATAGAAAAATATCTAAACTATCTAAGCAAAACAGACCTAAACCAATGCACAACGAAGCGCCATCCAAACCAGATATTAATACTCTAATCGCGATACTAACTATTGCAGTTTCCAGTACATTAACCGCCACGCAAACTTGCCAAGCACAGCCCCTGTTACAAACTGTTCAATGTACTTTAATGGTCTATTAATATTTCGGTGGTCAAAGGTTTGTCATTGGCGTTGGATTTGAATCTTTGTAGTTAGAAGATTTTGCATGGTTTCTGTTAACTGTTGGAGTGTTAAATAATTACATTTATGTTTCAAAGTTATCGGTTTATCTATAAGGTATTTGTTTGAAAACTCATTGGTAGAATTTCGCTGTTAAGTTACAATGTTCTTGCCCATGCTTTTTCGTGAAATTAATTTGAAATTAAAATATCATCATGATAAAATATTTGAAAAAACAATCTCTGATCCACCATAAAAATATCAAAGTGTGGGCGAAAACATTCACATAGAACAAGTAAATATATTCAAAGACAGCCACCCACAGAAATATATCTACACGGAAAACAATAGAAGTTCACCCTCTTCGGCCATTATTTAAAACATTGAAAAACCCAAAACGGCCACAGTGCATTAGCGGGTGATTATCGAAAAGAATCAAAGTGGGTTAACCCTACCGAATGGAACCCGGAACGTTTTGACCCACGCGGTAACGTTCAGTTGGGGTCAAAGTGTTAGCGGGTAATCTTTTTCTTAGGTACTGAGAAGACCTTTATATTTACTAGCAACCAACCCCTGCATACCACGGTTTTTGCGACTTGACAAAATATGAAGATTCCTTTATTTTATGTAAGTTGAATATTAATGTAAATGTAATGTATGTATGGAGACGAGTTCTGCAGTGGACACCGCGTATCGGCAAGCGTAGTGTGGGACGCCCCCCAGCTAGATGGACGGACGACCTAAAGAAGGTGGCTGGGACAGACTGGATGCGGAAGGCGGAGGACAGGGTGTTGTGGCGCAGCCTGGGAGAGGCCTATGTCCAGCAGTGGACTGCGATAGGCTGAGTTGAATATTAATATATTATTCACATAAACTTTCCCGAATAAATCCTCTAAGTGATTGTGAAATTCGCATCAAAATCCGTTCCGAAGTTTGAAAGAACAACGCGGTCACACAGACAGACACGAAAAGTGAGTAAAAGTCCCTAAGTTGCTTTCCGTGTCCCTATTCCGTGTAATATACACACAAAACTCATAAAAGAGAAAAATACATGAAGTTAGAAGAGCAGAAAGGTACTGTTTATTGCCTTTGTTAATTCATAATTTATGGTTTTCATCATGTTAATACTATCACAATTTTAAAATTATTTCCTTTAAATTATCATGGAATATCGAAGCAAGACCTTCGTTTGGAAGCGAATAAACAATTGTTACGCTTTTATATATGTTCTTGGATGCTAAACCAGCTGCTCAACTTGTTGGTTAGTGATCACCGTTGTCTATGACAACTGAAATACTAGAAGCATTGTATCCCAGAGACAAAGATGAAATATCTTAATATAAGAGGTATTTTTGAAGAAACAGTTTTTTTGAAGAGAGATTTTTTCTTCGTTTTTATTCTATAGAAAGGAACACACATAACTTGATTATGACCAGATTGCGCGACTAAAAACAGGGTTATATTTATCAGGCGTATCTTTGTATGTGGGATTCTTTATACTTACCGTCAAAGCATTCCAATGGCTGGACGGATTTTAATGTCTATCGATTCGTCTAGGTCACTGGGTGGTTATATATAAAATCAAAATGGCGGATTTTAGACGTCAATAAGTAATGTATTGAAAAAATAAATGTACCATTACCATTGGAATATCAAAATAAAGAACTTGAGGACAACTTACAAACATACACACGAACAGTCAAAGGATGAAAATAATTTCTTTAAAAATGTTATTGTTTCGTGCAAGCACGTCTCCGTCACTGGCACCCCACAGTGTGACCAACTCGCACGCTGTGGTCACAGCGGGGCGGGCATAAATTCAGACGACGAAAACCTCCGACAGTTCCGAAGCGTAGCCTACGCGACGCGATAATGGCTTCGAATTTCACGTCTAAAATATGGCCCAGCACTTTTTCGAAAAAAAAAAAAGGATTTTTGGAGGTTGAAATATGGGTTATGGTGGATGGTGTGATTTTTTATCACGATTTTTACTATCAAATATTGACGAATTATGTATATATGTATTTTTGTACTTTCCAAACTGTAGAAATACATAGCATCATCAAACATTGAAAGAATCCTCGCATACTGATGCAGTGACTTCGCTTATATATCTAAATAATTACTTCTAAACACAAAAACCTTGACAGGAAAAAAATAAATTATATATGCAAATTCACAAACAAAACCTACAATAAAAATAAGAGCCAGGGATTACTGTGGTTACGTATTAAAATTCCTGATAGGTACACACATAGCTGAACCTCGAACAATTAAGCGAAGGTGGGCGTCTAAGGGGACCCCGGCGCGGGGGAAGGGTTATTCGCCATATTTAATAAAATAATAATATTATGAGAAAAAAATTAAATTATTCAACCCGCGTACGTCCGTGTATCGCGATCGGTGTCCCAGCCAGATACGTATAAATTTTTTTTTTCGCCATTCTGGTCTACGTGACCGAGGAGGCTCGCAAAGATTGCCAGTGCGGTGCATGTATTCAAATAATTGTTTGTGTTTTTTCATTTTAATTCTTCCACGGTTGGAATTTTAATGATGCGTTGGTATAAAAGATTGGAGGATGCTAAGCGTTTATATAAAATTTTCGCAGCAGGATTAAAAAGGAAAATCGCCTTTGGATTAAGAGCGGGCGGTCAGTTTTTATAGGTACGAGATTCATTTTTTAGTTTATCTTTTTGCAATTTTGTTGGAATTATTTAGGGCTGAAGGACCGTTAGGTTTATTTTAAAATAATCAGTGTTATAATCATATACTATAGAGAAAAACTGTCGAAGTCAGTCACAGTCAAAATCAAATCATTTATATCAATTAGGCACATAAAGGCAATTATGAACATTAAAATTTACAAAAAAATAGATTTGATTCTAGATGCATAAAAGGTTATTTCGAATGGAAAAGAATGGAAAGAAACTTCATGGTTAGTTATGGAAAAAATTAAGTGTTTTCTTCGAATAGTTCATCTAAGGTCTGATATTCACAAACGCCAGGTATCTTATCCCTGGAATAAAACTGACGTCTGATAGTTTTTGTACCAAAAAAAACCGTAGAAATTAAAAATTTATTCACAGTATAAGACTTATATTATAATTATCTATTTCGAATACTTTGGTCCTTGTAGACGAATATTAATACAAAACTTTGGAGACAACTATTTTTTGCACTATCAACAATTTTCCATGCATTAGATAGACAGATTTCTTATACCGTACTTCCCAAAAACCTTAAACTATGACAAAAATAGCACATTGCGGCCGTATAATAATTAATAGAATGCACCTAAACTTCTCACATAAACCGATCACAGTGCACCGTTAGTTATTATAAATTAAACCCCGTAAGGCGACACGTTATTAAAGTTAGTACCGCTACCCGACGCTAGATGGCGCTAGAGGTCGTAAGTCGTGTTTAAAGGGATTTGTTCGGGAGTTATTACAAGTTGATTTGTTTGGTTGCTGTACTGATACTATGAGTTTTATTTATGTAGATATTTTGTCCTACTAATAAATAAGATTACTATTACTTTTAGTGATCTAGATTATTATTAGTGATCCACGAAGTGTGAATATCTTTTCGAAAATCACTCCAAAAAAATCACGAATATTTTTTTAAAGTTTTCACATAATGATTGGAGAGTTGGGAGTACAGTAAATAAGATGTTCCTGCATTAAAAGTCCTCAAACTCAAGCAAAGTAAGCTTGACAGAAGTCACAAATACGAAAGCTCGTAGACCCCTGCTACGACCGCTACGCGGCGTAGAGCTCTACGCCGTAGCAGGCAGCATCACTTGTAGAATGAATGATACGATAGTCAAAGCTCGGAGATTACTTTGCGGATCATACCGCACGGTAACCGTAGAGGTAAATTGTTTATTGATTAATAATATTACTAGCGACCCGCCCCTGCTTCGCACGGGTTTACGACTTGACAAAACATCGAGATTTCTTTATTGTTCTGTAAGTTTAATATTAATGTTTATTACGCATAAACATTCCAGAATAAATTATCTAAATAATGAAGAAAACCACATCATAATCCGTTGCGTAATTTAGAAGAACAACACGGTCACACAGGCAAACACGAAAAGCGATTTTATGATATACCATTTATTATAGAAAAGTAACAATTAAGTAAATAATACTTACACACACACACTCACACACTTATGTTAGCTACCTATATTCTTGCAAATAAATATATCATTCATTCATTCATTCAACTTAAAAGACCGACAACGAGACATGCGTTTTCACCAGAAACCTATAATGAGACACCCACACTCATTAACTTTAATTACTACATGGAAACCAAAGAAAAAACGCTGTAATGAAAAACCTCGTCCACCTTTGTCAACAGTTTCTAAGAACTACAAAATTACCCTTGGCATTAGAAAAACAGGTCTTTGCCTGAGAGTAACTTTGTATCTTAAGTTTTTCAATCCTCATTAGATTCCTGGAAGAAACAGGAGTACTCGAAGGAAAAGGAGTCAAGATAGATTTAATCTAAGCTGTCTTTGGCTGGTTATGGGTGTAGGCCAGTGCGCAAACTGCAACCATGAATCAGCATATGATTGATGAGACCCCCTAGAGTAGAAATTTATCGTCAGTTACATAAAAAAAAATAGCTTTTTCATACATTTTGACCGCGTAGGTACTGCACTTTTCTATGAAACCGCAGATTTTTTTTTTTTGATAACTTTCGAAAAAAAAATCCCTTGGGGCTCTAGAATCATATATGCTGAATTCAAGGTTACAGTTTGCGCACAAGTTATTTATTTTTCCTGTATAGCAATCCTTGTAAATATGTTTAGGGCTTCCATTTGTGTCTTAAGTCTTTAGTTTTGACTGTCATTCCATAATCCAGACAGCTTGCCTCCATATTAGACTACGATTAATTTATTTATTGACTAAGCCATCAGCACTCACTCTTACTGACAATGCCCTTCATTTTGACCGTTAACAATATCCATTAAGTGGTGTGTTTTCCGAAAATCCGAGTTCACGATAACCCACTTAACGTTGTCTTTAAAATATTAAAATCAAAGCGACTGTTATTAAAAGTGTGTTACGTATAGGCTGCAGGTTTGTACGCCGTTTTATTTTGAATATATACTCCTTTCAATATAACAAGCCCTGACCAACTCATAATACGCACCTCAAAAAAATAACAAAGGAAATTTTCGCAGCCGCCATTAGCGCCTTCTTCCCAACTTCTAAGGTCCACCTGTCCTAAAAACACCAGGGTGCGACATCGAACCGCGAATAGTTACAAAACTCCCGACATAAATCAGCCAACTCCAACGTTACGTACTCTCTTCAGAACCATTAGCATTTTTTATGCATAGGAATCGATCCAGCGACCGGCTAATGCCTCCCACGATACATTAATATCTTAGTTTTTATGACTCTTCTGCAACAATTCGTCTCGTATCGCTGCGTATAACCACCTTCACCTCCACACGCGAACTTCAACTTTATATTTTATACCTTAAGGTGTGAATTTCGTAGGCAATGAGGTGGTAGGATGTGGATTTGCTCGCGGATTAAGTCGCGTTTACAGTTTAGCTCAAAAGTTACGCTATAATTGTGAAGTGTACAAATATTTTGGCTAAGATTGGATTAAGGTGTGTGTGAGGTGTTGATTTTTAGCTCTTGGTGTATTCTATACGGTATACTTTATTGCAATATGGTCAAGCATCAAAATAAATTGTACCTAATGTGTAATTTTCTAATATTAAAAGCTTAGTACATTCCACAACTCCTATCTCCGACGTGGTCTGTGGGAGTATCTTCAAATCGAAGATAAAGAAACTGGATAAGAGGAAAAGAGGAATTAATGGCAGCAGAAAATACGTCAAAGAAGAATCTTAGTGTTTTCTTAATGGGGATACATAATCAGCCGATAATGTTGTCACTACTGGGGCTCATGCCTCCTCTTTTTCGGAGAGGGAGTGGGCTATAATCCACCTCGCAGGCCCAGTGCGTGTTGGTAGAAGTCACATATCTGCGCTAGGTCATGCCGGTTTCCCACGATGTTTTCCTTCACTGTTTTGAGAGTAGTAGTGGTGAAATAATTTACACAAAGTAACACGCCTAACTGGGTTTGAACCCACGACCTACAACTCGTAAGTCGAGATCGTTTCGTCTGGGCCACCAGTGCTCTATAAGGCTAATGGGGATATTGTTATACTAATAAAAAAAAAAAATGCTTATATTTTTGGTCCAAAGATCCGTGAACACACCTTTATCCGAATCGGAGTTGATAATAGGTGGATCTGGCGATTTCCTTAAAGCCGCCATTTTTCTTTCACGGCCACTTTGAGATTAAAAGTTTCGAAAATGAAACGTTCGGCGCTACTTCGCTATTTTTAACGTATCGAAGCATCGGGCGTTTTTAAAAAGTTTGAAGGGAGAAAATATGTTTTTTTTTCGTCGAAAGATTTCATGGAGAGTTGGGCGATTTGAATTTGGCAACTGCTTAAACAATGTTGACAAATGGAAAATGGTCATGATTTATGCAGTTCATAAAGTCCACCAGTTTCATTCATGTCGGTGACGTCCTCATATTTAAAAAAATAAATTGGCATTTCACTAAAATATAAATATCATAACCCTGGGTTTCAATTATAATACATTACTTAACTGTTTTAATAGAACTTTTAGGTTCACAGAATGTTTTTTCACTGCTTTCAGATGCACGGAGCAGGATCTAAATCTTGTTATATGCAATCTAGTCTTAAGTTCCATGTTGTTGGATGTTAACCAAATGATTGCTTCTGGAGTGTAGCGAAAATTTCGCAAATCAAACTCAAAGCATTAATCAATATAAATAAAACAAAGTCGGGTTAGTTACACCATTTATAACTCAACAACGCCTGGACCAACGTTTTATGATCTTCGATTTGTTGGATTTGCACTGGTTGACGTCATCACGTCAACGCCGGCTGCCGCTGAAAACCAGCGCTGGGGCTCTGTCTCGTATAGGGTCTTAGTATTATGCTGAGCGATGGCCGTTTTGCGTGAATGTGATGCATGTTTACCCCCAACTTGTTATTTTTTTTTGTGTGTTTGTTCTTTTTGATGCGTCATGTTTGTCGCAAATAAATGTATTTTCTTTCTTCTAAGTAAAACATGGGAAAAAAGAAAGATATAGGTATTACATTTTCTATGGAACAGATTTTTTTATGATATCTCGAAAACGGATTGATTGATTTGAAGTTCGCTGCGTCAGCTAGTATTAAATAAACCATTTACAGATCTTTTGAATTTTCAAGGGGTCGGTTAGTCACAAAGATGAAGCTAGTTGCCTATTTCAAAGTGTAGAAGGTTCCTATGGAGAAAAACGGGCAAGTAACTCCACGGACACTCTTTGTCAAGTTCACACCAATCTCAACATCTTTCCTACATCATCCTCTATCCATAACTTAGTCCTGATCATCCATTTGCGTTTAAAGCAAAAATACGAGCGATATTATGTTAATACACGATACAGCACGTTTTCCTCTGGCGGTCTGCCAAGCAACGTAATCAGGAGCGTCCTCTGAATATTATGACCAATACTTTAGCTCGGATTAAAAACTTATTTAGTTATTCTAATGGCAAACACTTGGTTATTTTGGCACTCCGGGAGTTTTGGGGTAAGAAATGGTGGGTGTTTGTTTGGTTTTACATTAGGAGCATAATGTCTGGACTTAAGAGGGTGCTCACAGGTCCACTAGCGCCACTCCTTTAAAAAAGTATTATCTCGTGACTGAGAAGGAATTATGAAAATCTGTTCAATCAGCAACCTCGGTAAATGTGTCTAGAATTTTCTAATACCTTTATAAAATTTCATATTGAGACACGAAGCAACAAAATTCGATCTAAAGAAAAGCGGCCACATTCCTATATGTCGTATTTAGTTGCTTCGTGTCTCAATATGAAACTTAATAAAAGGTATTAGAAAATTCTAGACACACCGAGGTCGCTGATTGAGCAGATTTTCATAATTCCTTCTCAGTCACGAGATAACATTTTTTTAAAGGAGTGGCGCTAGTGGACCGTTGTACGGGCTCTTAAAGAGAAACCTTTGAGTTTGTTTCAGCATTTCTTCGGATATGCAACGCCGACCTCATCTAGTTTTAGAAGTGTTGGTACAAACCTAATAACAGAAATCAAATCATTTATCATTAGCATAGTTAACATAGGAGTTAGTTAGCTTTGTGTAAAATGTGATGGCGCTTTTAAATGTAAAAGCATGGTGCATTATTCTTATTAGGTACTCAATACAATATTTGGGGTATAATTGGGGTAATGCGCTTGGTAAATTTAAAACATCCTTTCTTAAGGAAAGTTGTTTGTTATGATGAGTACAATCATATTATGTTTCGGTTATCGGTCACTAATTACCAGTCACCCTATATACCTTTCCAATTTGATATGTCGCCGATCTATGCATGGCATTAGGTAGTGATAGTATCTTGATAACACGACAAGCCAAAAACTAGCCTTCCCATATTTTTATCTCCTACTCTCAGATCGGGTATGAAATTATCTCATCATATAGTTAATACGACGGTATCTAAGCAGAGCACACGACCGAGCCGATATCCTGGCACGGAGCCATTTTGTCAGCATTATGTTAGGTTTGGGTAAAACGTAACAACGCTGATATACTGCTTTAAACATTTTGTATCGTAACTTAAAGCTATATATTTGACGGCACGGTTGGCGCAGTGGTTAAGCGATTGACTGCTGTGCTGCGTGTCGCGGGTTCGATTCTCGCACGGAACAAATATTTGTATGACCTACATGTATTTGTTCCGAGTCTGGGTGTTTTTCTATCTATAATATGTGTGTATTTACAAAAAAAAAAATGTATATAAGTAGTTTATCAGCCATCTTGTTACCATAACACAAGCATTAGGTTGCTTAGCTTGGGACAAATGGTGCTGTGTGAAATGTCCAGGGATATTTATTTATTATTTATTTATAGGTAGTTATTTTTTTATATGGCCAGTTCCGACCTCTTTTTCTTCCATACATCTCATTCAAATGTCGATGGCTATAAGAGTAGGGGAAGACGATGTGTGGACTGTGTGGATGATGATATGGTTAGAAAGATGATGAGAAGCATGGAAGAAAAATACATGTTGTGCTGACCCCAAATAAACTGTGTTAGGAGAATGATTATGACGATCTCAGTGAACTGACAGTGTTCGTTCTTTATGTCGCAGCATCATGCTGAGATAGTAGCCTTTTGGCCTCGTATAGGACTTTGTTTCATTTTTGTCTTTGTTACTTTTTTTTATATATCTTGTTTTATTTTTTATTTTTGAATGTGTTTAGTTTAGTTTGTGATATTCCTGTACAAGTCGCAATACATACTTTTTCTTTCTTTTCTTACTAGTAAAATAAGTTTGGACCATCGATATTTTCTTTGCTCGTCCTGTTTTCTTATCGCAACCCAATCATGTGTTAAAGTTCAATTTGGGAGAGTCTTGCATAAGTTTGCTTTGAAATATTGGTGAACAAAACATTGTTGTCACTTAAAAAGTAAGTGGAGATGAAAAATTGAAGAGATTTTGTTTGGTGAATTAATAACAAGCCAATTTAGAGCCAAAGACATCCCAAACAAA
The DNA here is from genome assembly GCA_949629185.1 of Apamea crenata. Lineage (NCBI taxonomy): Eukaryota > Metazoa > Arthropoda > Insecta > Lepidoptera > Noctuidae > Apamea > Apamea crenata. The sequence continues at coordinate 15,023,981 of OX451372.1, forward strand.
ACGCCATTTCTCCTAAACAATACAGCACAAACAAAATTTTCCGCCAACTTGAACATGGGATATTATTTTTAATATGAAAAAAATAAACGTTGAACCGTTCGCGAAATCGTTGCGACCATCTTTCCATTACCGCAAATTACCGGGAGAAGCCAGGGCTAAATAACGTCACGTATTTAATTACGAGCTCTGCGGAGCCTCAAAAGTGACGCTTTTGAATTGAAAGCTAGAGTTTTGGGACACATTGGCGAGGGGACCTCGGATCGGGAGTGGAAGTTGGTCCTTTCGATGCTCAATACTTTGGCTCCACGAATATTTGGACTGTATTAACAACTGGCTGCGCCCCGCGGTTTCACCCGCATATGTCTCGATCCCGTAGGAATTTCGGGATAAAAAGTATAACATGTCCTAATCCAAGTTATGTCTACATGTGCCAAATTTCATCCAAATCCGTTCAGCTGTTTTAGCGTGAAGCGTAACAAACAAACATACAAATCTTTTCTCTTTATAATACTAGTTTAGATTATGGAAATCTAAATTAATTTGTTGTACTGTATGCATCTGTATTGATAAAATAGGAGACCATGCACGGAGAAAAGGATTAACAATTACTCAAAGATTCTTCTGTTCAAGTAGAAGATTTCGGGTTTCGTTCGGGTAATCGTGTGTACTAATTAACCTATTCATCAACATAAATAATAATAATAATCTTTATTTTTCTCTCTTCTCAAAGGTTCACATAGCTTTAACAAGCACAAGAAATATAGCGTTTTGACAACAATGCATAAAATATGATCCTTTGTGAGAGACTGGCGTCCATACTAGGATACCCTGTGTGACGAATCACCAGGCTCTCACCCCGAATTAAACTTAATTAACATTACATACAACGACAAATCGAACAACAACAATAAATCATAAAGGACAGTGTTCTCTCCGGCTTCATGATACAAGTATATCATCAACATAAAAACAAACAAGCTAAACATCTTCCTCATCCGTGTTTCACAACAGCCGGAGGTCAATCGAGTCGGCCACTCTAATGTTTACTGATAAAAAGAAAACCAATTTGTGTTCCCACCCCCGACCGGCCCTGCCACAAAGGAGCGCTATCTAGCGATAAATTATCGAAATTATTGCATTAAAAATTCCATCTAGTAAGTCAAAGCGAGCCATTATGGCCGCTCTGTGCCGCGTTCAAAAGTGAAACGATGTAACTACATTGTTCTTCGTACACTTTGTGACTTTCTGGTTCCGTATATGTAATTTTTCTTGGTAAACGTTATGGGAAACCGTTTTTCTCTCGGAAGAGACGAGATACTTTGATATATTTAGGTTGTCGGTCCACAGTTTTTTGTTCTAAGATTTAATGAATGTTTCGAACGATTTTAAATTGGTTGTCGTTGCTTTTTTCCGGTATAAGTGGGTAATTGGAAGGTTTTGACGAAATTCGGACTTAGTATGCGTTAGGTTTCTGTGAATTGCATGTTTTGTCAAGTTTTTAATGAGGGTATCTTTTTCAGTCTCTATTAGGATGAACTAAATTCTAAGAACGGGCAAGAATTATTATTTTGACAATGTTGATTCGACGGATTGTTTCTATTGAACATATTTGCTATGGTCCGGTTACCGGTCGAAATGGCGATGCTTGGGAGAGGGCTATGTCCAGCAATGCAGTATGGTTTTTCGGCTGAAATGATGACGATGATGATATTTGCTATATCAAAGCAGCTAAAACCAGTTTTGAAAATAATCCGACTTCTTACTAATATTATAAACGCGAAAGTTTGTGAGGATGGATGGATGGATGTTTGTTACTCTTTCGTGCAAAAACTACTACCATGATTAACACATAGGATAGTCTTATAATAGAAAGATCGACCTTAGGCAATGACTAGCTACAAACAGTGTCAAAACATTAATTATCTCGAACCATTAGCACAGCCCCATAATACCTTCCATACATTCCCAGAAGACTCAACGAATAATCCAGAATTCTGGTACAAAATCCTGCACCATCGATGCATAACTACCTTGCTTTAGCATGGAAGGTGCAGCCAATTTCCTGGAGCGCCTCATTCCAGCTAATTTTCATATTAACGAACACGTCTGGCTTGTCCCGAACGATATGACTTGTTCGTGTAATAAGCTATTGTGTATGAACTGGGGAAGTTTTCTTGATGGTAACAGAAGGAATTATGTTAGGGAAAGATTTCTGAAAGGTTTAAAATTGGTTGAATGGCGTGCACTTGAAGCGGCGTATGTCCGGCAGTGACTGTGATATTGATGGTGGTTGATTTTAATGTGGAATATTTATATTATATTTTATATATATTTATATTATTTTTTTTTTAAAACGTTGCCCCACACTCGGAATTTCTCCTTTGTCGTGGGTGCGTTTACAGACATATAAACTCATATACACAAACAGCCAGACCCGGAACAACTAATTGTAGGTCATACAAATGTTTGTTCCGTGCGGGAATCGAACCCGCGATACGCAGCGCAGCAGTCAATCGCTTAACCACAGCGCCAACCGTGTCGTCATGTGTGGAATGTGTTTTAGGAGGCTAGTGTTATATGTGGTTTTTACAAATCCATTTCATAGTTTAACTAATAGATGAGGACAAGAGTATGAGAAACAGAATTTGTGTTATGTTGAAGTGTGATCCCAACGTTTTATTGTAAATTATCAAAATGGCAGCGCCGTATAAACGGCCGTTTATGATGAGCGAAAGTGGTTATGTAATTCGAATTGAATCGTTTTACCAGTGCAATACGATAAGATTCAGACTTTTTTTGTTACATAATTTTTTAAGTTTTTTTCAGAAACTACGTTTTCCTTCACCGTTTTTAGAGCTGTAGTGATGAAATAATTTACACAGTAAAGCGTCTGTCTGGGTTCGAACCCACGACCTACATCTCGTAAGTCGTGGCCGATACTACCGAGCCACAACTGTTCCTAGACATTGCTATTCAACCTTTATTAAGAAATCAGTCTGTAAATTTTAAACCATGGAAAAGACTCGGTACGAGTAGGTTTCAAACCATTAATTTCATATATGCATACAATATTTTCCTTTATCTGAAATCACGAATCGTGCAGTGGAATTGTTTTTTGCACTGTATTTATCAGTTTTTTTTTAAATCAAGTACAGCGGGGTAACACTAACCGTATCAATGACTTTAATTTTGACAGTTCAACAAGTTTTTTTGATTGAACATATCGATACCGGAAATTTCAATTGTCGTAAAGGACAAAACACGACTTTTCCGAAGAGCCAAAAACAAAAAAAATGTTTTTATCTAATATCTTTTTTGAAACCTCATATCTTTGCATCCCGGTGACGCAATATCAAGCTGTTTTCAGCATTTTAAATCTTAATTAGGCTCCCTGAAACGTTCCCACTAGGGATAATTGACAATTTCGCGAAAAATATTTTTTGTTATTGACTTGTAAAAATGTTCATAGAAACTCCCTTTAGAAAGCACTATTTTAACTTTTATTCAAAATTTTCAGTCTAACATTTTGTGAACAAGGATTCCCTTGTTATTCATATTATGAAGGAATATATTAGCAACATCCTTCAAAATGATTCAGATTGAGATTTATAGAGTATTCCGAATAAGCAATCAGGCGCTATAGAGCTAATACCTCTACTTATTTTTTACAAACAATAGGTACCGGTTGTATTCAATTCACTACCTTTCCTGTAACCATCTGACCAACGGCCAATTAATCCGAATGTCCTATCAAGACCTGACGAACAATTTCATTTACAACAAGAGCGCCGGAAACGCCCGAACTCTCCCGATGATGTACTCCAATATTGCACGCCTTGTTAATATAAATTTTGCACGGGCTATAGTCTGATATAACGTGGAAACTGTAAAAAATATAAATTAAATTCGCCTGTGTTGTGTTTTGGTTCTGCATGTATTTTTTTGTATTGGTAGGCTTTACTTTTTATGAGGGGCTCGTGGCTACATAATAACAGCCGCACGGGTCGAGCAAAGGTTAAGCTACGCTTGCCACGGTCAGTTTGTGGATGGGTGACCATCCATTACATATCGAAATCCCTTTGTGGCTCGGAAACCACGTTAAGCCGTTGGTCCCGGCTGTCATTTGTAGATTTTTCAGTCGTTATGGGTAGTCAGAAGCCCTAAAGTGTACAACCAGTCTTACCAAGGGGTAAGGCTGGTTTTACATATTTCATCGAAATGTACAATAGATAGTCAGGGCAACGGATTCTTTAGCAAATTGACTATTTATAATACCAGCCTATTACGCCTATCACGACACTGTTGGCGTAGTGGCTGAGCGATCAACTGCTGCGCTGCGTGTCGCGGGTTCGATTCCCGCACGGAACAAATATTTGTATTGCCTACAGGTAGTTGTTCCGGGTCTGGCTGTTTGCGTATGTGAGTTTAAATGTCTGTGAACGCACCCACGATACAGGAGAAATTCCAAGAGTGGGGCAACGTTTTTAAAAAAAAAAATACTGTCCCACAGTGCAGGGCAAAGGCCTCTTCTCATACAGAGAATGCGCGAGCATTGATCACCACGCTTGCCCAAGCCTTATTGGCGATTTGAGACTAAAATTAATTATACCTAAGTCCAGGTTTCCTCACGATGTTTTCCTTCGCCGATGTCAGTAATGTCCAAGATAAACTGTGAAAGTATATAAATGAATTGAAAATGCCTCATTGGTACTTGACCAGTATTCGAATCATAACTGTCACTTGTTTCATTTTACATGTCTATCGGTAAAACAATACACTCCTGTGAACTAATTTCACCTTTCACCAAAACAAAATCAAAATCGGTTCATCCGTTCGGGGGCTACAATCCCACAGACAGACACACACACAGAGTCAAACATATAACACCCCGTAGTTTTTGCGTCGGGGGTTATAAATCAAATCTACTAAAAGAATAGCTCTACAAAAAATCAATTAACATAAAATTAAAACATAACACTCTGTATAATTGGTTTCTAATTTCCAGCAGATACCTCGAACAGAAAATCGCTGGCGACTAATAAACGCGTCCCCGTTAATTCATCACAGTTTTTCACTAATAAAAACACGACAAGAACACATTTTTTCTTAGCCATCCCTCCCTCGAGAGAGGCGACACCTACAGGTGAGGTAAAAAAAAAACATCGATTTGTTTGTTGGTTTTATTAGGTTGTGTTTAAGAGTATTTTTAATTGTGTTTAGATAGAAAAGAAAGGAGTTTCCCTCCCTCGAGAGAGGCGACACCTACAGGTGAGGTAAAAAAAAACATCGATTTGTTTGTTGGTTTTATTAGGTTGTGTTTAAGAGTATTTTTAATTGTGTTTAGATAGAAAAGAAAGGAGTTCCTGGAAAGACTTGGGGGGAGGTTCTTTTCCAAGCACTGGAACAGTATTGGATAGAAAAAAAATCTTACTTTGGCCAACTTTCTCTAGGTCTATCTAGACTAAACTTTGTACAGACGCCAGCACATCAAGCTACTACAATCTGTCAAATTTCTTGAATAGATTTTCAACTTTATCGCTAAAACATTAAGGTTCAAGGTTGATTGGGAAAATTTGACAGTTTCGGGTAGCTTGACCTGCTGGCGTCTGTACCTTACCAACATAAATCCTTCTTTTCTGGAGACAGTAATCTTTATCTGGTAGAAAAAACCGATGGTGCTGCAATGTTTGGTGATTTGGCTCATGGTCATAGCTGGACGTAGCGTAATTGTTTTTATTCATAAGGCTAAGTGACACTTAAAAGACTAACCACAAAAGGCAAAAGGACCAGAACCATAAAAAAATCAAAAGACAAAGCATCACACATAAAATTAAATTATTGAAAAAATAATCGTCAAGACAGAAGGAGCGAAACCGTGAAGAAAGCACTAGTGGGTAATAACGGCCTCGTCTCCTCGTACTCGTATAGATTGAGAATATTTTAAAGTGATGTGCTCGTAGCAAATAATGAAATTATGCCGGGAGGGGAGAGCGGGGGCGAGAGGGCCCATCTTTCGCTTTTTCCTTCTTTTGTTTGTTTATTCGTTATTTATCGGTAGATCGAGGAGCCACGTTATAGATTAACATCAAAGGCATTTTACGGCGTATACGATCTCGTTAAAATTGAATGGGCTCCCGTAATGAGGGGGAATTGGTGTTCGGATCAGGTATATTTTTTGGAGCTTTTTAATAAACTTGAAAGAAGTCGGAAATGTATGGCTCAATTGCGTTAGAGAAATTTGACGTGGTGATTGTGAGAAGTTATTCAAACATTTGCACAGGGTAAAGAAAAATTAGTTTATCTATTGCGAAGGACAATCGCTGCTGACTAATCAGTGCCAGATCTTAATACGAGTAATTGACGAGTAATGACGGCACGGTTGGCGCAGTGGTTAAGCGATTGACTGCTGCGCTGCGTGTCGCGGGTTCGATTCCCGCACGGAACAAATATTTGTACGTCGGCATGATGTTTTCCGATATCTTCAACAATCATCGTCATATTTCAGCCAATTTACACAAACACCTAATTAATTATACACCTAAACCTTCCTCATGAATCGCTCCGTCCTTTAGTGAAAACCTTAGCAAAATCCGTTCGGTAGTTTTTGAGTTTATCGCGTTCAGACAGACAGACGCGGCAGGGACTTTGTTTTATAATATGTAGTGAAGTACAAACATAGGCTAAACTATTTCTTTCTTTTCTTCGTTATTTTGTTACTAACACTGTAGACCTTATTGTAGTCTGAATAAATAACGTTAATATATTAATTTATTTAATATCTGCCACTTAGCACACCACATAAAATTCTTCAACATATATAAATACAGAAGCAAGAAAATGTGATCAAAATCGTCCGCAGACCACCCGAACAGTCGTTATCGTGCTTATTGTTGTTTTTAATGAAATGTGACCGAAATGATGGCCGCCGAAGCTTTGTCCGTCGGATCGGTGTCCATTACTCCCCTTTTCCCTCTTAATATCGTGAAGGACCCGCAATAAAATTTGCTTCGCTATTTGGACGAGGTTGCGTGAAACTGATCGTGTGACAACTTTAGAGTCGGAGATAAAGTTTGTGATGCGTTATATGGAACGTTCTATTTGGATTGCTCTGTTTTTGGGATAAGGGAATGGTGGTACAAGTCATTGTGAAGATGGACAATGTAATTAAAAAAAAATTACCTTCTCCTTATTCTTTTCGAGTCGATGGTAATTAAATGTATTTATGTAATATGTTAAATGAGTGAGCCCTGTTGGTGGCCACGCCAATCGCGGTAACACTGGCGTTTTTAAGGTCTAAAAATTCACTCTAAAAATGGGACCTGGGGATTTACTACGAAGAAATGGGTCGTCCGAAAGTAGTTGTCCCTTTAAAACAAGTGTCAAATTAAATTTTTCGGACGGGCAATTACAACTATTCATATGTCCGTATGTGATACGGAGTGGGAAATGCCCTTAACTTCGGCCGAAACTACGGATTTTGTGCTTAGGGAGTAGACCTCATTGTGTGGTCAGTATTTGCCTTACTTATTCGCCAACAAGGTATGGTTTTGTATGTATGTGTTTTCTAGGGTATGATTAAGTATGGACCGGTAATTAAATACAGTATTCCGTATCTATAAGAAAAGAAGACAAAAGGGAAACGTCGTTAATACAATTCCAATGCAAACAAAAACTTCGGAACAAATACCCCAAATCTGTTTTCGACTATCGAAAAAAAAAAAACAAATGCAAATTCAAGGGACACCGACCGAAAAAACACGCAGAGGAAATTAATAAAACACCCACTAAAGCGAAAACAGGCGGAAAAATAGAGGCGGGGGACGAATAGAGGAAAAAAAACGGCGACCAGCAACGTGCTCTTCATTACGGCGAAATGGAAACACCGGATGAATTGATCAATCAGAAATTTTATGGCCGAGAATCACTCAACGGAAAATAATTCCCCGGCCGTTTCGTGCTTGGCTCATCGCCGCTGTTTTAATTTCGCCCTCTTGGGGAGATCGAGTGTCATCCAATCTATCTGACTACTTGAAATAAAAAAAAAATGCCATCATCGCCCCCTCCCCTTTGGAGGAGACTGTCTTAAAGACCGGCGGGCGATTATGTCCGTGGGAGCTTTCAGACGATTGTGTGATAAAGTTATTGATATCTGTTATTAGTTGGGAATTCTCAGCAGCAGTCCTGAGTCGGGGGTTTTGTGTGGTCGATGGCAATGGGCTTGCTCTGTCATATGGGACTTAATCATAACTGGTGAAATGTGGGAGCACTATGGGTACACCTCTACCCAACCCTTCGGATAACGAGATGCGTTGTTTGTTATTCTTTCTTTCCTGATGTTTACTAGTTCTAAGTGCGGCATTTGGTAGAAGGTTCGATGTCCAACAGTCGTTTGAAGGTCTCATATCTTTTATTCATCAGACCCACAGTGCCTTGTGCCTTGCGTATGAATTGCAGAAAATATATAAATAATGATGATACAAGCAATCGGTTACGTAAATTAAAATCTAAAGGATTTTAGGGGGTATAGCAAGCATGTCAAAAAAAAACTGTAGATACTTTATACAAGGTGTAGATACAACAATAAATTAAACTGCATATATATCTAACTAGCTTTTGCCCGCGGCTTCGCTCGCGTTAAGAAGTATACAGCCCGATCGGTTTAAAATTGACAAAGTTTCATCCCCTATTTTATCCCCTTGGGGGTAGAATTGATCAAAATCCTTTCTTAGCGGATGCCTACGTCATAGCATCTACCTGCATGCCAAATTTCAGCCCGATCCGTCCAGTGGTTTGGGCTGTGCGTTGATAGATCACTATGTCAGTCAGTCAGTCACCTTTGAGTTATATATATAGAAGGAAGGAAGAAAAAGCGTCATCTATATCATATATAGATGACGCTTCCAGTCTGCATACGAAAATTCAGTCAAATATATCCAATAGTTTGGTCACTATAGCTGGTCAAAGATTGCCAAAACCCACAGTCGTCCCATCCATACTATTTATACTCTGTTTCTCTCCATTAGGTTAACCTTTTTTGACAGCTGTCTTAGAACGTACATATTCCAGATTACATAAAAGTTAACTTTAAAATGCGTAATAAAATAAATATATAAACTGCCTTATCTTATTGAATTTAATATCTTATTTATGGCTTTGTAGCGGTATCTACAACGCCACATGCGAACAACGCGTCATACTGACGTCACGCAAATCCTGCATCTCGCAAGCAGAGTTTACCGTACAATTAGCATAGATACAATTTCCCAATATCAATCTTTGGGCAATTGCCCGCCAGACATAACACCCGTCTGGTTGGAGGATCCTCCCTTTTCAATGGAGGATGAGTGAACTTTACACCCTGTTCCTCATACCTCCAAACTGGTGACCCCGAGCATGAACGTCAGCGCAGCCTTCGTGCAAGTACTTCAGCGTGACGTCATCATCATCACTCCCGCAAGCTTTAGCGGCGAGTCACCCAGCCAGCCAGCATCCACGGCTTCAACGGGTATCCTGACCACCAGCATGCAGCGACCGCGCATACCTGGTCGTCACCCTCAGCCTCATCAGCAACCTCGGCACAGCACACTGCACTTTCGGCCGGTCAACAAGCAGAGCACCCTCTCCTGGTCGACGCAGCAGCCAGCCTCAACCCGGCGCTGTACGACATCCGACGCACTGGAGTATAACGCAGCGCCATCCACCCCGACTCACTGGGGACATCTTCGCAGACAGTTCCGACTCACCGCGAACTATGCGCCACCCCGACTCACTGGGGCATCTCCGCAGACAGTTCCGACTCAACGTGAACTATGCGGCAACCGGTTCCGACTCACTGGAACCTCAGCTGGCCTGGCAAGCATCGCAAGATACAAGACTCAGCCAACTATCGACCTCCGGTCTCCGGAGGGGAGTGATGTTGCGGTATCTACAACGCCACATGCGAACAACGCGTCATACTGACGTCACGCAAATCCTGCATCTCGCAAGCAGAGTTTACCGCGCAGATAGCATAGATACAATTTCCCAATATCAATCGTTGGGCAATTGCCCGCCAGACATAACACCCGTCTGGTCGGAGGATCCTCCCTTTTCTATGGAGGATGAGTGAACTTTACACCCTGTTCCTCATGCCTCCAAAGCTTCTTACAGACATTATAATACCGTACGTGTATCAATCAATGTATTGCGTGTTGCTGCAATCACTAGTGCCATCTGTCAAAAAACGGTTTACCTAATGGACAGCGTATAAATAGTAGTGATGGGCCGACTATGGATTTTGCCAATCTTTGACCAGTTACAACAAAAAAAAGGCATTAGGTCAGTGTTTTAATTTATTGTCATATTGTTGTCTCCACATGATTGTATATCTCACTCGAGACGCCATTATTGAGTTTAATCCCAAGAGATACAATCTTCGTAATTGTTTACAAATTATTCAACACCAATGCATCGATGTTTAGATTAACCTGAACAAGTAATTTGACGAGTAATCGCACCCCATCAGCGTGGTAATATCGCATTCTGTTTGCAATCACTAATTAATCAAGATCAAACGGGAATAACAATCGCTTGCACATTCATCATCCCGACTGACGTCTAATGTTTTATGGAGGAAAAAATAGAGTGTCGGTAGAAGGAAGATGTCGACAATAGTAGAAACCGACAGCCCTATTACTTGACAAGTTTTATTATTCAATTAATGTTTTTTTTTAATGACACTAAACTTTAAATTTAATATTTGAAATTGTGTGTTTCCTTAAGGCTCCCGCAGAGAGGCGCGACGCGACGGTGCGGTGCGATTCTGCTAGAACAATTCTAATAGAGTCACGTCGCGCCTGTCTGCGGGAGCCTTTATTGTTATAATGCTTGATTTAAATTCTACCATTAAAAAACAAACACAAGTTTAATTTGACTGACGTGTTTATTAATTTGTTTTCGTTGTTTGCAAGCCTAATTGAAGGTAGATTGTACAGGGATCACAAAACACCTTTATTTTATATACGAGTACCTAATTCCTTAGCAAATAAACGATTATGATTATGAATAGTAGAAATAACATCGATTTAAAAACTACACACTAAGCGACGTACAAGCCTGAGGCTAACTTTTCTTGAACTTATGCGTTCTTGACTATCGTGTTATAGGGAACTATGAAACTAAAGGTGTTGCAAAATTTCTGCTTAGTTTAATGGCAGCTGAACCCCAAAATAATCATAGTCTATGTATATCAATTCTAGATCAGAAAAAAACATATTCAAACGAACCGTTTAATATTCACGCTGTCTTAAAAATATTCTTATTTATCAACATTAACAAGCCGAACAAAAAAAGATGCGTCAGCTGCCTCCGATTATCCCAAAAAAATACACCGTCCATCGCTTATTATCCGTAAATTTGAAAGATAATTTTCCAAACGAAAAGATGGGAAGGCATTAAAATAGCAATCAAACTGGCAATTCGGGGGTGAAGTGTACGAATTCAAAAAAAGTACTGCGTACCGATTTGCGATGCTAACCGGCTAAGATGGCGGCCTATACCAGATTTGAATAAAGATCTGCCGTGGACAGGGACTCGTTCCGAATTCGTGAATAATTGAAAGGCCGTTTCCTTATATTGAATTTGTTTTTTTTTGACGGTCAATTTGTTATGCGGCTTGAATTGGAGGACTGGGGAAATTTTGAACTGTCTACTTGCGTAAACATAGGAGGAGCCAAGGACGAAAAAATATGTTTCATTGAATTTTGTAAGGAATTTTTAAGATAGCGTTAATTCGAGGTTTGTTGATGAACAGACCTTGAAAAGCACTGTGTTGTGATGACATAGTTATGAGTAGGTACAGCTTTTCTCTTAAGTGTATACCTTGCTTATAAAGTCATTAGAATATCGTTGTTTATCCTGCTTGCTTATTGAAAACTAGCTTCTGCCCGCGACTTCGTCCGCGAAAAATTTCTTCCACCCCATCGCATCGCATCACCTGCCCGCGAAACGCTAAGCAGTTTATGTGACCTTTTTTCTTTGCTCCCAAGGGTCATAGCGTGATGTTATAGTCTTCCTTGAGAATTGGGCTATCAAATAAAAAAAAAAAAATCAAATCCGACTAGTACTTCCAGAGATTACCCCCTACATACAAACTAATTTTACCTCTTTATAATATTAGTATACAAGTATAGATCAATTTTGATCTTAATTAACGAACTCGCAAGAATTTCCAAAACCCAACAAAGAGCGCGTATCAAAACACTACGCTTCCAAAACAATTGATTTCCATACCCCCGGGAGCATTCAAATGAGGAGTGCAATCGCAATAGCTACAGTATAGCACAAGCAAGTTGCAATCTTAAAAAATAATAGGCATTAAACATCACCCCATGATCAAGGTTTACAGGGACTCGAACGATCAGCCCTGAAGCCATCTTCATTAATGAAAACCATAAAAGTGGGGTTCAGAGGCTCGAAGGACCGTAGCGTAAAAATTCGCGTCAAACGACCAACGCCTTATTAGGCCCGCGGGGGACAGGTGGGGATGAAAAAAATTATAGTATTTAACGATATTAAGTTATTGAAGTTAGATTGGTAGCCAAATTGGGATGAGCGGTAATCTGGATCGATTTTTACGGGTGTTTGTGAAGATTTGTTTTATGGGTACGATAGTACCTAAAAGTAGCCTTTGGGTTGTTTAAAGGGGTCTTCGATACTAGTATCTTTTGAGATTAGCAATAAGGAATATGTTAAGACTGATCGGTTATGTTTCTGCAGTGCGATTCTGTAACCATCTCACCGTGAAAACTTAGGTGAAGTGAGCTGTCATTCCCAATTAATGCTAGGGATTGACAACTCACTCTAAGCTTACTTCACCTAACCTTTCACGGTGAGATTTTCACAGAATCGATCGGCTGGTCTTACTTGTATTCAGGGTGGCAGAGAAATCGATGCGCAAACTGTTACCATGTATTCAGTACCTACATGATTCTGGACCTCGCGTAGAATTTTTTTGTCGGTTTGACCCTGTCTAAGTTTAGTACTTGGGCATGGATTTATCTGTTATATATGGCATAATTTATAACAGACAAATGTGTTGCTAGGGAGTTTGTTGAACCAGCGAATGTTTTAGCTGGTTATTGATGAAGGGCAGGCGTTTTATCTTTTAACATTCAAAAAGAGCCGATTCACAGAATTATGTAAGTGTACTGTAGGTATATTTTCTTGCAATAAAACAAACCAAGATGCCATTCGTCATTACCCTGTTCAAATTCGCCCTTCCATAATGATAACAGAACAATTGCAAATTCTAGAAAACTCCCTTTCCTGAGAGAGGTAGAGATAGCGACCAAACCCATCCGACCCGAGTCAGGCAGACCTACCAACCTACCAATACATCATTCAACTTGGCCGGGACTTTTTATACCGGCGACATTATCAAAATTGTGGAGGCTGCCTCCTCCCGTGTTTCACCTTAATGAGGTTCCCCCACTGTCTCCCGATTTTACAGCTGCCGATAACACGGTTACATTGAATAATTGTCGTAATTTAGTCCGCTTGTTACGCAAAAACATGATACTTGGGGTTTTATTACGTATCGTTGTGGTGATAACGTGTATCGGGTATAGGGATAATTACCAGTGGCGGCTTCGGTTTGATGACATGAAGCAAGGAGAAATGCGGAACACGAGTTCTTATTGCTGTTCATCAAATTGAATTACTTGCGATGGTTAGTACTGGTTTAGCTAGCTTACAGAATTGCCTAGATTTGTAACCATCGAGCATAAAAAAGCGTATTTCACTTTACGTACAGCGTATAAACTGCGCCGTAAAAAAAACGTGTATGTCAACTAGGTTCTATAGTGATGCACACAACACTGACGACCGTGCCTACACACGGCGTATAAACCGCGCCGTAGAAAAAACGTGTCCGTCAACAAGCTTCCATTGTGATCCATACAACACTGACGACCGACGAATAAACCGTAGTTTCACGGCAAGAAAAACGTGTTCAAAAGGCCTTAAACTTGCTCAATCATCTTTCTAGCCTTTTCCCAACTATGTTGGGGTCGGCTTCCAGTCTAACCGGATGCAGCTGAATACTAGTATTTTACATGGAGCGACTGCCTATCTGACCTCCACAACCCAGTTACTGGGTAATACGATACCCCTTGATAAGACTGGTTGTCAGACTTTCGGATTTAAATAGCCACGGAACCCTCGCCTTAAGCTTGCTCAATGTTTATATTTATAAATTAAAAACATCAACAGCCGCCAAAACATTTCCGGCCATTGAGAAACTGTCAGATGGCATCTCAAAAGGCGATAGCAAATAAAAATTCAACTTACGTAATACCAACTATGTCTTTCTACACGTCAGTCGAGACGAACCTTGTAGCAGACTAACGGGCGCCTCGCGACTCGCGTACCTACCTGTATTATTTACCTACCCGACAATTTTTCGCATTGGCCTACCCTCATTTGGAACATGTTCGTCACTAATAGGCCACTTGTATGTTTTAATAACGCGAATGTTCCTCTGTATCATTATAATATCGGAACGCGAATTTTTCAATGCTTTTTGTTGAGTTTTTTCGTTAAAAGTGGATCGCTTTTTGAGTAATGAGAGTTACCCACTTCTAGAGGTTGCATTGATGATACTCATTTTAGTGGATTTTTTCGATTGCACTTTAATTTAGGACTTCCAACAAATTCCAAAATTTCTTGAAAAGGCTTCGCTGCTTTTATGGAAAGTTATTAATTGTGTCTAGGAAAAGGACAGTAAATGAGTCGTAATACGGGTGGCAGAGACACAGACGCGAAAACTGTAACCAGCACGTGATCCTAGACCCCCGAGTGTAATAAACATTTTTTTTTTATAAATTAAATTAGTAAGCGAAACTCCGCGGTCGTGATGGGTACAGAAGAAAAAGAACCAAATACAATTTTTCATTTAACTGTAAGTACTTCTGGTATATTGCGAATCTGGTAATTTGAGAATCTGTTATTCTGAGATCGAGCCATCTAAACATCATAAAACAAAAATGAATTCATTCGATGATTTTTTGCTGAGTCATAGTCGACCGCAGTTATTTAAAATGTCAGTTTTAAAAAACCGTTTTTTTGTGTGTAATCTTCACAGACGTGATTGGTATCGATATCGAAACACGATAAAACATATTACGATATACAACCAGCAGTCGTTGAGCCCCTAAAAAAAGCATTAAATAATTGTTATATTTAATTTCACCACATCAAGTTTCGCTAGCTAATTTAATTTCACCCTGTCACCAAATTCATTGATCTAACTAACTAGCTTGTATTCTCTGCAGGACAAAGGCCTTTTCCACACAACTCTGGCTTTTGCGATTCTAACTAAGTTTCATAAATTAGTCATAAGTAAATACCACTTAAAACTCCCCTCCCATTCAAATTCATCCCAAATTATAAAAAGCCAATCCATTCTTGTGTTAATCTCAAAGAATATTCTGACCTAGTGATCTCACATGCAGCCGTCAGCTTGAACCCATGTCACGGTATCCGCAACTATGATCAAAGCTTATAATTGACCGGGATCCCGTCTGCATCACTGCCTATGGTACATTGTAAGAGGATTCGAATTAGTAGTATTAACGATTGAGTACTCAAAGGATTTGTTAGTGATAGTGGTTCTAAATGAAAGGGGTCGCAGAAATATGAAGTTGTGTTTCTGCGGGATAGTTAAAAGATGGGTTATACATTCATTTATTTATGTATACTTTATTGCACGCCATATCCGCATTGCAGCCAATCGAAGTGGAAGCATAGAACTGGTCGAAGTGGAGGTGCCAGCAGTTGATGTCTTCCAGCTGTAACGATGATTGTACGCCACAAAAATGCATATACGAAAAAAAATCAAACAATACAAAATATACAATGGGCGGCCTTATTGGTTTTTGCTCAAAGCCAAAGCATTTATTTCAAATAGGCGCATAAAAGGCACTTTTGAACGTCAAAAATTACAGTAAAATAGAATTTATTCTAGTCGCCCCTTCCAAATGGTAGTTTTCGTATGGAGAATATGTATGCAAAATTTTTAGTTTTAGAAAAGCATCGTATTCAATAAAAAGAAAACTGTAGTTTTAACGCCATATTTTGTTTTAATACGAGCATTCATTTGAGATTTCGAGGATAATATTCATAGATATCTTGGAACTAAAATTCGAAACGAGAGATTCTAAAAAACGGTTACTATTGATCCTACATTATTGACTTTTTTATCTTCATATATTGTTACGATCAGTATTCTTACATATATATTTCGATTTGTATTTAAATTTCTACAACAGCATTAACCGTTTATTTAATATTTCGTACTAGGATTCGCTCGTGAAGTGTCGTCTAAGTGACGAGAGCTCTCGTGTTTAGACACCGTTAACACTTGGAGGCTGGCGAGGATTTCCTATTCCTCTTTCAAGTCCACTCCATGATTAGTGGTTGTTTTTATATAAATGTTGTATACATTCTGTTGATTATTTGAACATTCATCTTGCTGTTGAATATTAAACCCTTTCTCAGATGCGGTGTTTATCGATAAGCATATTGTCTATATACATTACTCCGACCATAAAACCAATCTGTTTTTTCTTATATCACTTGTTACTGTTAGCCTGCATCATCGAACTGCTGGGCAAAGGCCTCGCCCCATGACTTCCAGCTCTTTCGATCCAGGGCTAAAGTGGACCACTGGTCTTTGTTTTGTCCAGCTTGTCCCGCCATCTTCTACGGGGTCTGCCGCGACGCCTTCTAGCTGTGTCAGGGCTCCACGTGGTGGTTATTTTGGTCCACAGCTCATTGGGCATACGGCAGACGTGCTGTATTTGCTTTGAATTCATCCCGAATCCCGATCTTAGATTCAAGTCTGCACTTTCGGCAGTTTCCTGAGCATCTTCAAACAAGAGTGGTCTACATAAGCAAATCATGCTCCCAATAAAATTACCACTTAAAAAGCCGACTTCCAGAACCGAACATTCTCACCGCGGCCAGAATAAATGCATCGTCATTAGGCAGGGTCGCTTCATTAGTTATTCATCAGGACTCTTCAGCGAAAACGCGCGTTGCCAATTTGCACATATATACAATATTTTTTTAACGAGCCCGTTTCATGCTAGTACGAGGGTATTGAATATGATATATTTTATTTAAGTTAGTAGGGTAGATAAAACTTTTTTCGTTAGAGAAATCTGCGGCGTCTGTAGTTTTGTTGTCTTTAACAAGTTCAAAACTTGTAAGTTTGACGAGTATCTATATCAAAAGCAATATATATAACTTAAATACATTTAAGTTATATATATTATTTAAAAATTACTCTTTACCTAAATTGCAACTCATTGCCCTGGCCCTCTATACCGAAACTGGAACACCGTAGGTACACACCTAATTTGCCTCACAGTTTACCCAAGATCCATCAAAACATATTTATTCCTACCCGCATTTCAAACAAGGAGCGAAATACACAAATAAGGTCTTGCAAATAAGACGGTGGTAGAAACACGAGGGTATCTAGGAAAAATAAATTAAACAACCACCTTGGAAGGCAGGGGATTGATCCGGTAGCATTATTGTATCTATAAACATTTCAATTGCGGTGAGACACGCTTATCCGGGTTGCAAAGATCGCAGAGGGTCTGTGGCGGGGAAAATTTTGGAGGAAAACCTTTGGGACTTTCAGTTTGAAGGAAAGAGAATGATTCGATGTGTAATGTTGTATGTTCATATCCACGGTGACCTTGGGTACAGATTTTGTAGATAGTTTTCAACTGCAATGACTTTTTTTATTTCCCAGAGATTGGATTACTTCCTGTGCCGATACTCTGAGCAGGGAGTTCTATGTCACCACAAATGAATTATTTACAGAATTTTCACACAGTCCCTTAATCCTATAAAACGTTTAGTTATTCAGAAAGATACCGCTGAAATAATTTAACAAACATTTTTGTCAGGTCTTGAGCAGCAAAAGACGTATCTTTCACCCCGAATTTAACACAGAAAGGCCCAAAAAGCGGGCTTCAAGACAAAGTACTGCCGTTCTTATCCCTCAACAAATAATCTATGTAAGGCTCGTTCTCACGGCCGATATATATGCAGATGGAATTATTACCGACGACGGTGTTAAATAAAACGCGAACACCGGCGTCGGGTCTCTTCAACAGGATTACTGCCTAGTGATGAAAAAGGGAAAATCATTTATTTTATTACCTGTGGAAAAATAATAAGCCTTCGGAGAGGCCGAGGTCAAAATATCTCTGGAATTACGTGAGGAATTTTAGAATATAATTAGAAGACTGTTATGTGTGCTGAGGAATATATTTTGTTTTTTCTTTGACAGGGAAATATAGAGAATTTCGGTCCGATGTTTACGAGGTGGCGAAGTTTATTTTATTGCATTTTTTACATTACAGAACAATCGTCTAAACATCATGTTAAATTCATGGAACTAATGCTCCAGTTCATTAGAATATCAAAGCAGGTTTAAGTAGATATAATGGTGCAATTTGAATTCTAAACTCGTAGATTTTAAATATTGATCTCAAAACATTACCCCCATAATGGAAAGAAAAAAAACATTGTGATTTCTCCAGTGACACCCCTTCCTCAGTCACTGCCAATCATAATATTCTTTACAAAGAAACGAAATTCATCCCCATTCTCGCATCACCCTTACGAGTATCATACGTTTCAATCAAAATTATACATACTTATTACGTATAAATGTTGGCGCGTTCTTCTTGCAAATTTTGTTGGTGTACAGATGATTATCGATTGAGTTGCTCAGTTTACAAGTTGAGGAGGCTGATAATACGATACCAGGAGCTACCTAACAGGTAGCGTTGGATTTGTATAGAGTGGTCGAGTGTGTGTTGATGGTTTTGGTGTGACTATTAGCTTCGTTGATATGGATAGTTTAGATTTCAATTTACGCCCAATTATTGAAGGTTAGAATATTACAACTGTTCAGTATAAGTAACTACAACCGGATTGGATAATACTTAGTCTGCAATTGTTCATCATCATCATCATTACCACTGCTGAGTAAAAGCCTCCTGTCTTTATTGCCATGCTTCCCTGGTTTGTGCGAGTCTCATCATAGCAACAATCTGAAATTGTTATTGTACTTTCTTTCATGTGGGTCGTGCCGACCAGAGAGAAAGGTGATTTACCACATGCCACCATAGTAAAACAGAATATACTATTTTGTAGAGAAGTGGTATAAGATTCCAGTTAGCCTTATCTGTAACAGAGGCGGATAACCCAGGATGCGCCCGATATACATAAGAATTCGTAACAAGCAGGAGTTGTGACAAAACTATCACATTAATAATTTTAGTTTTTCAAAATCGAAATATTTTATTTCACATAAACCAACCTGGGCACTTATGAAACGTCAGAAGCTAGGTGCACTATTCAAATTGGACGTTTCCTATGGAGAAGAGCCGGCAAGAAACTCCACTTTTCTCTCTAACTTCAATTAAGCAAGTTCTCATCAAAATAAAAACTCGGTAGCAACTCTATAAACATACGCGGGGTGCGGTGCCCGTGCGTTTTTCGCGGGGTATTATCAATTATTAAACATCAGCATGGAAATAGCACCCGTGAGTCCGTCTCCCCTACATTGCGTACTGGTATAAAATATTCCTGGATTACTGCTCAGCCCGCTTCGGCACCGTGAAATGGTTTTCGGTTTTGTGCATGTTATTAGCAGGATTTGCATGTTTCTGATTTATTGTATTTTTCGGTGGGGGCTGGAGTTTTGATTAAGATGTCAGTGTCTTCGCTGTTCCAAGTTTTGGGGAGTCTGGAGGTTTCATACAATATTATAATCTTATTTCATTTTATGATGCACACAGGTACTTCTTGAGCAGAGATCATTTCTTTATCAAAAATTAAATTCAAATGGGTGCTTGACCCGTTGTTAATTTTTTTCTGTAACTATTTATCGACCAACGCCTTGGTGCGATTGGGGAGGACTATGTCCAGCAGTGGACTGCTATATGCTGATAATGATGATGATGAAGCAAAACCTAAAAATCATAAGCCACCTGTGACCTCCCACCCAACCAACCTCATTGCCACTAAAACGAACCAAGCAAGAAACAATATTCTCGCGTACACAATTTATCTCAGTATCAACTAAGGGAGTTGGTTACTAAGATGTAACTGTAGTTCCTAATCTGTTGCGAGCTGCGATCAAGCGATAGTGTGTGACACTGGAGTAAACAGATCGTTTGACGTTGTGGTGAACAAGTGGCTTTGACAATAGTTCGAATACAAGTTAATGATTACAGGAAAGTGAGAAGACCTTTTTGTGTGACTGAAGAAATTTAAAATGAGTTAGGAGTTTTGGATTGAAAGAATGAATTTTTATGCAAATGTAGATTTCTACGAAGGAAAAGGGTCAAGTCACTATCGTCAACTCATTTTGCATTGACTATAGTAAATCCCCGTCAGCTATGTCAAGTTACAACCTAAAAAATAAGGGTTACAGACCGCGGTCGATCGACGACGTGACGATATATATTTTGAGAAGTATGATATATGTATATAGTGCCCTCCAAAAGATAGTTGACATTTTTCCACTTGTGACACACACACAACAATATGATTTAAAATAAAATAAATAATCAGGTACTCCTAAAGGATTACTTGATTTTATGATTACAGCAGTTCAAATATTTGTATCACTAGAATTTAAAACCATAATGTGGTGTGTCATAGCTGAAGTGGAAAAAAATTCAACTAACTTTTGGAGGGCGTTGTATGAAGTAACATATTTTATAGGGACATACGACGTCGATCCACGGCGGTATAGTTGCACCCTAAGTACTAAACCGCAACAGGGAGCCTAAATAGCTTCATATCTCGTTGACAAGACGATGCCATCGGGTCGGTATTCCTCAATTGGCTACCATCTCGTGCTCCAGCCAGCGGTTGTAATCAAACGCATCGCACGGCTGCTTGCCTTGCTTGGTATTTGAGGAGAATTAGCTAGGACGCTTGAATTGGCATGTTTAATAGCAAGAGAATAAGCCAACTTGGTAGTTAGTGGAAGATCTACAATTCCTCTTAAGGATTTATTTTTTCATCGCACTGACCATCGAATTTATTTTATTAGACTAAATCAGCATACACATAATAGTCATCTTTATCAATATGGGAAACGAACCTATAACCAGCACCCTGATTGCCTTACATAATCTGAATCATTTTGAAGGATATTGCTAATCCATTGATTTATATTTTCGAAAAATATGTCTGCTCAACAACGTAAATAACGCAATGAATGTTAATGAACTGTCAAAGTGAAAGCCATTGGTGTTAGTGTGTTACGTAATTACCCCGCAGAATCCAATTTTTATTTTATTAGACAACCGTCCTAACTCCCCACTTTTGGCAAACACAAATGGACATACTAAAAACCCTACAACTAATTAAATTACTCAAGTGTTCGACGATCCGATATACCCCGAACATCTCCCACAAATACCTGCACCTTCCATTCAATTTTCTAGTCCATTTCCGAATGGCATAATTAAATTTGTCCGTTTTGCCTTACGGGCGACCGTTTTTCCCGACAGTCCCCGACTATGATATCAGTTGAATCTGATTTTATTGTTGTTAGATCTTTTGTTCTGCGTTATAAAGAACCATGGATTTATCAACTAAATTCTCATTAACACAAGGAAAGTTACAGTTTACATCAACAACAATGATTGAAAAAAAAAGTCAAAATCGCAATAACAATTCATTAAATAAATAGTAACATTTCATAATCTCAATAAGCAATATTCCATAACTGAATCCCCAAAATCCATCGCGTTTAATACATCTAAGAAACATCTGTTCTGATATAATCAAATTAATCCATCTAGGAACAGATCGAAACGTCAGACTGGACCAGTAGTGAAAATAATTTCATCCGAAAACCATCCAATATAGACCCCCATCGCACTAAGCAATTCCCCTGGTCAGTACAGAATTTGGATGGCTTTGAGGAGGTCTTGTTAAAATGGTGTTGGGTGTGCGAAATGGGTATTATGATGGATGGTACGCCGACCGAATGGTCTTTTGACGGGTCCATCGCTCAATCGTCGACAATCGCTCTTTGACACGAAGTGAGTGCTAAGAAACGATTGGGGCCATTATTTTCTGTGTCACAGTAGGAGCCTCGAATTGTTATGATTGGAAGGAGATTGATGTTCATCGAAATATAACATTCTTCGGTAGTAACTTTTCATAAAAAGATTTGTTGATGGACGCCAATTAGTTTGCATTATTCGGGTGATGCTAACAGCAACACTATTGTGACGAGAATAAAGAACACAATGATTTTGATAGACTTGAGAATCAAATACATGAATAATAATGACGACGCATGCCTTTAAGAAGCTTGTGATAAGCAAAACACGCGACCAGAGGCATCTAAACAATGCTAATGAAGTCAACGTCCTACTTCATTAAGATCCCCTCAAAAAGGATTAACTATCAACCGATAACAATACATCAAAAAGAATATTACTACAACTGAAAACACGATTGAACCGGACAGGCAGATACAATCTACATTTAATTAACGGTCAAACCCAAACGCCACAAAACATCAAAGGCTATCTAAATACGCTCAGAGCAAAATCGTCTAAACATCGGCATTAGGGACCCTCTAACAATTTGTGTCTTCATACGAGGTGAAATTTTCACCCACGTTTGTCCAATAGTCTATTAAAACCCTACTACCAATAAGACTCTATCCTTTGTTTATAATAAACACTTTCCCTATCTGCGTCCTGCTTGCTCTAGTCTTTCTTTTCATCTTGGTGTCCCTTTCTGCCGTTTGTTTTGTAGTAGCATTCTAGTGCATATCTAGGGTAGAACAGTACAGAATACTCCCCAGGAACGTTAACGACGCACCCCGAGTATGCCTGAGGCCGATTCAATTACTACTGTCGTATTATTTCGACGAAAATATGTATGTGTGTTGTACGTTTGTTGTGGTGTATATTAAATTCTGTTTCGTGTTTATTGGTCACCGTCGGCGATGTTTGGATAAGGGTTGAACGTTACAACACCCGTATATTGGTACGAATTGTTGGTACCTGTTTAGATTAATTCTGGGTGCTCGTATGTCCGAATTTCTCAATATTACATTTCGTATTAAGTTTAAGTTTTGGTAAGATAATGTTAATTTAAATTTTGCTCGTGTGAATAACGTTTCGTTACAAAACTGTGAACATGAGCATGAATATTGCATTTTGTAAAAAACTACTACAAGAACTATGTACTACTGCTAAACCAAAAACTAAAGACGATAAAACTGCTAAATTCATTTCTAATTTTACCGGAATTAAATATGAACTAACTGACAAAGTACCACTTGATCATCACAATAGTTAACCATCGACTATCATAATTCCCATTTGCGAAGATCACGACGTCATTATAACTTAATTCTAAGGGCAATATCAGAGGCGAACTATAATAGGTTTGATTAACTAGCGGCGGCCCGCAGGGTACAATCATCGGCCCGATATCGCCCTTAAACAACTCGATAAGGTGTTATCGGCGGCCCTCGCTGCTATTTATGGGGAGTTAATAGTTATCCCTCAATTTTGGGCCCGAAGATTTGATTTTCTTGATTGATATTATTATAAGCTATATGTATACAGGAGGTATTTCACTTATTCATACAAAATATCTGAAAATTTTGAAAACCGTAGGTTATAATATACTATCAGAAAAATATCTATCTTGCCTGTATACATACAATATAGCGAATCAAAGTTTTCCATTTCTTTTTCTTGTGTTCAGATAGGATTCATGTAAAATGTATTCAGCTGCACCTGGTTAGACTGGAAGACCCCACATAGTAGGGAAAAGGCTAGGTTGATGATGATATGCGTAGAGGTCAGATTTATATAACATTATCATAAAGAAGTAAAATCAAAACCGATCGACATTCAATCACAATTACGTGGAAGTCTTGGACATAATTCACATTACATTAACTCTCAAGAACCATAAGCCTATAGCTACACTAAACAAGTACCAAATACCAAACAAACACAGCCACACACAACACAGGGACGATGCGTGCGGTATATTAATTTTTCAACGAGTGCAGTGGTGCTCTTGAAAACGTCGCCGCTGGCGTCGCAGACAGTCGCGAGTGTTGTAGACGCGACTGTCTGGTCGGTGAGCTACGGAGCCAGCGGAGCGAGAGCGAAGCGAACACGGAGCGAAATGGGAGGCTGTTTATTATAAGATTGTTAGGAGCTAATTGAATATGTCGTTGTGTAGGTAATACGCTAGTGTCCGCAACTCCACGTCAAAGCGCGTATTTTGGGTAAAGACGTCGTTATGTACATCGTATTCCAGTATATGTTTTTGTTAAAATTGATAGACAATTGCTAACTAAACGGACATTAAAAGATCAGTTCTTTGTAAAGAAACGCTCTTCATAAAGTTATTTGATACAGATGAATGCGATGCTAAGTGAATGTGTTACCTATATGTTTTTGAATTTAAATTGCAGTTTTTATTTCTATTACTCTTGTATTTTTTTTTCCATAATCGCTACTCTTATAGCCTTGTTACGGAGGACGCACAAATATAGTAACGCAATGCGCGCAAAATATGGATTCACCGTGAATTCTCATTCACAATATAGTTCCATGTTAACATTTTTGTGTTTTCGACATACGATCTCGGTTATAATCATTTTCTAGTCAACAGACCAAATTATATCAAATTGCTTTAATACTGACAAAATGTTTATAATGTGATGTTCAAGCACAAAAGTAGTGGCGAATATACACATTGCGGATGTTTTGTGAAATCATCATCGTTAAGCAACTCATTGTGAAATCAATCATCGAATAAAGTGTCTGTGTAAGTCCTGAATCACCTAAAATACAAGCTTGACTTAGTTTGGGAGCTGGTAGATCATCTATTATGTGCTGCTGTACAACTATCAAACACCTTAATAAATTGTACTTCATTGATTTTGTTTTGAGAGCCAAATAATTCATCTAAGTAGCTGCATCGCGGTGAATTAGAACCAATTTCCTAATGTGTAATAATATGTGCATAACCAGAGCAATCAAGCCAATTATTTTTAAAAGAGTAACCGTGGAGTTTCTGGCCTGCTCTTCTCTATAGGAAACGACCAATTATTGGAACCGTGCACCTAGCTTCTGACGTTTCATAAGTGCCCATGTAGGTTTATGTAAAATAAAATATTTTGATTTTGAATAACTATTCTTAAATGTTTAATTACATCTTAATGTCTAACTTTCGACTACTTTTCGTCAAAATCTTTTTTCTATATCGATGACTCTCTAACTAAAGGAAACACAAATATACAATTATTGAACATATCATTTTATAATATATATTATATATAACCGCTCCACCCACGCGAGCCAAGCAAATAATAACATGGGATGTTTTATTTTCTATCTGTTTTCCTGAGTCCTAATTTGTTTAGTCGTCTTCCCCCATCATTGTCTTCAGCCGTGGGGGCCCACGAATGATCAATTATAGAGGTTTTCATATGCAAATGTCTCGGGAGCAATTTTAATTATGTGTTTTGATTGCATTATATATTGATTGTGTTCGTTGTCAGAGGTAGAAGGGGGTGAATATAAATGTATGTGATTAAGCGGGTATTGGTTGGTACTCATTTCTGTAAATTAAACATACGTACAGTTCTTGGCGTTAATATGACACCTTATGTTTTAGTTGGAGACTGTCACATATGTAGATCTGAGTGGTAGATACTAAGCTCTATTAAGATCAATTTTTTTAAACATTGGGGTTTATCTATAAACGTTGCTTGTTAATTTATGATAGACGTCTACTTAGCCATGCATTTTTTTGACGTTTCAACGTCTCTTAACTTTATGTCGTCGTCGTCGTCTCTATTTTCTCCTGTGGCAACACTACAGCTAACAGCTGATTTGAATTTGTTCTTGCTATTTTAATTTTAAAATATTTAATTTTTATGTTTCTAAAGCCAATTTCCAATTACTCATCAAGTAACTAGGATAATAATCTGTTTTTTGTATTGGATTCACATAGCAAATGCAAATTTATGTGTAAAAATTTAATTGTGAAACAGTGACAGTTACCGGCTCAAGTGAATTTTGCATTGTCATCTTGTTAACAGGTACAATACATAATATTTTACTTGTTTTTAGTTTGTTTACGTTCCATAATCACACCACACATTACATTGTTCACTTTTATTACGGCTACTTATTGATGCCAATGACCTTTGAACGTAAACATAACCTTAGTTTGGTTTGGTGACAGAACTTCTTACTTCATATAAATTTCATTTTTCCTCTACACTAATCCCCTTTCAAACTGCTGTCTCAACTACCTACTCTCTTTTCTAAATTGTTTTCTCTTCCTTCGTCATGACTATGACTCGTAGTGCCTCGCGTGCTCGCCTCGAAGAGTCCAAACTCAGTGAGGCTTTGAGCCTATTAAAGGCTTCAAGGGAGTCCTGTGACCAACTAATTAAGGAAATAGATGACAATGAAAGAGTGCTCTTTGATGCCAATGAAATGAATAGGAAGTTGAAAAATGAAATGGCTCAGTTATATATTCAATACACTGATGCCATAGAAGCCCGGGATAGGCTCCAGGTTATTGTGGACGGGTTCAGCCAGTGTAGCAAAGAGTATGAACAAGCTCTTAGTCATAAACACCTATTACAACAGCAGCTACATGAGGCTCAAAGTCAGATTACACAACTTGAGAATTCAAATCTCAACATCACCGCCTCGCTGAATCAAAGTCTGTTCAATGAGCTGGTGTCTATTGCCCCGTCAATGGTTTCTGCAGTAAACCCCACTGTTGATTTGACAGGTGATGATGAATCACAATCACGTAATTCAGTGAGGGTAGTATCCAGTAAAAAAAAACTTAAAAAATACATTAAAATCAATAAATACATTGTTAAAACAAAAAAAATGGTAAAGAGACAAAGGTTCTTTATCAAAAACGTTAAATTAAATAGAGAAAGGTTGAATTTGCTTAAACAATTAGATATGTATTCTTTTAATTTGGAGCAGAGTACTAGGAAGTACAACATTGACACAGAAACCTTGCAATCTGAACTTGACCATCTACAGGAGAAACTTAGTTCAATGACTAACAAGTACAATACCTCTGAAGACCTAATGAGGGAATATGTGTTGGCAATGAATGAGCTGGTAAACTCACAAAAAAACAACTGTGAGCATTGTCTAACACCATCCAATGTACTTACGCCAGACCACTCATTGTCAACATGCAATACCTCCTTTCAGCAACCCTGTGTTGATTTGATCATTCCTTCTACTAATAGTTCCAATAAACCTTGTACACAAACTTTAAATAATGATATTGTGTTATTTTGTGATGAGATTGGTAAGGACTTAGGTCACTTGTTGACAAATGAATATCCGGGACACTCAATATTAAATTACTGTATGCCTGGTTGTTCTTTGTTTCACATTATGAAACAAATTATTAAATGTAACTTTACCCAGGATACAACTTTACTAATTTTTGTGGGTAATAGGGGAAATGTAAACAAAGGAGAACTGCTCCAGTATTATAAAACATTATGCAATCTTAGTATAAGAAAAGTTGTGTTGTTTACATTCCCCTATAGTAACAGTTTGCCACAGGAAGAAAATAGCTTAAGATTTGAATTAAATATGACAATGCATAATTTGACATATAATAATAACTTGTTCCATTTGATTGATTTTAACAATTATGTTAGTAATCATTTCTATTTGACAAAAGATAGATATAACAGTGTTATGTACTATCTTTCTAATTATTATAAAAGACAGATAGCTGTGTCGCTATCATATTTTTTTACAATTACAGCCAAAAATTTGGCTAAACAACTTGCTTCTTTTGAGCAATGCAATGACATTTTAAATAATTCTACCACTAATTTGGTCACAATTAATGACATTGTTAATAATTTAAATTAGAAAGTAAGACAATAGAGGCAACCTCTAGCTATATTGTACAGAATGGCAAAAGTACCTCAAAAAAGGGTTTAAAATCAGTAAATAGTATCAACCTGGTGCATCAAAATATTCAAGGATTTATGAGCAAAGATTTAGAAGTAGAATTATTTATGAATTTTAATAGTATTGATATTCTTTGTATAACAGAACATTGGCTGAAAAGCCACCAGTTCTTGTTCAATTTTAATAATCACCAGGTTGGTAGTTCGTTCAGCAGAATAAATGCTATACATGGTGGCTCATTAATTTTAGTAAGTAACCAACTCAAATTTAAAGACCGTAAGGATATTGTGAGCCTATCTGTTGAGCGTACAGTTGAAATTGCCTGTATAGAATTGGAGCATTTTGTTGTATTAAGTGTGTACAGACCCCCATCAGGATTGTATGACTGCTTTGAAAAGGTAATGGATGAAGTGTTAGACAGGATTTGTAACTCAAACAAGTCTGTTATCATTTGTGGTGATTTTAATGTCAATTTATTAGAAAACTCAGGTTCTTGTAGTAAAATTATAAGTCTGTTTCAGTCCTACAATCTTGTAAACCTATTTTTGGAGCCCACAAGAATAACTCCTACTAGTGCCACATGCCTAGATAATATTTATACAGATATTATACCAAGCCACAAAGAAATTATAAATTTACTAGATTCTGATCATTGCGGGCAAAGCATTACTATTCGAAATCAAAACAAAATAGTGGTTAAAAAAGATATCACTGTTAACCCAAAAACTGCAGGTCGCTTGGAGGCTTTCAAAAGTAAACTCACTGATAAATTACCAGTTTTGTCAATTCATGCGGATCCTAATCATCTTTATGGTAATTTTTTTAATATATACTGTAAACAATTTAATTCAACCTTTATTCCCAAGACTATCTCGGTTAATAGTAACGCATCTTTCAGTGATTGGGCTACCATTGGTATTCATAAAAGTAGAACGCGGCTTTATGAACTGTACAATGAAAGGACTTACGTTAACACTGATGCATTTAATTTGTATGTTAGAAATTATTCAAAATTATTTAAAAAAGTTTGTTATATGGCCAAGTCACTTTATTTAGGTTTAAAGATTAAAAACAGCAGTAATGTAATTAAAACGACTTGGAATATTATTAATAGTGAAACGGGAAGGTCTAGTAATCGAAACACTGACTACAGCTTGTCGATTAATGACAACATAATAAAATCAGACTCACAAGTCGCCGAGGCATTTGAAAATTTCTTTTCGGATATTCCCCTTTCAACTACTAAATCCCTAAACTCATCACCTTCTGTTGCTGAGTCTTTGCTTATGGAAAATGTTAATGGTTGCGATTCGGAATTTCATTTTGAACATGTTACTTGTATAGATATAATTAAAACTTTTCACACTTTAAATGTAAAAAAGACTGCAGATCTGTGGGGTAATTCTGTAGAAGTTGCTAAGTCTGTAATTGACATTATAGCGCCTACTCTAGCTCTTATCTTTAATAGTTGTATTGACGGTGGGGAGTTTCCTGACCTCATGAAAAATAGTAAAATAATACCTTTGTTTAAATCGGGTAGTACATCAGACCCCACAAATTATAGACCTATTTCTGTACTACCTACTTTTAGTAAAATTTTTGAGAAATTAATTTTAGAACAAATGCAAAGATTTTTTAATAAACACAAATTATTACATAGCAAACAGTTCGGTTTTACAAGGGGTCGTTCAACTACTGATGCCGGTGTTGAACTTTTAGGACATATTTATAATGCATGGGAAGACAAATGCGATGCCTTGGGCATTTTCTGTGATTTGTCCAAGGCATTCGATTGCGTTTCAGAGCGAGAGGAGAGAGGATTCAGAGCGTTGACGTTAATGGAAAAAGATCTCCCGGATCTATAGTAACAATGGGAGTCCCACAGGGCTCAATTCTTGGTCCTTTCTTGTTTCTTATTTATATTAATGACTTGCCGTACCTCATAAAGGATAATCATGATATAGTGTTGTTTGCAGATGACACTTCACTTTTGTTTAAACTTAAACGTCAGCAGCAGGTTACTGACGAAGTAAATAGCGCGATCTCTAAAGTAGTCCACTGGTTCAATGTTAATAATTTACTTCTAAACGAGAAAAAAACCAAATGCATTAAGTTTACGCTACCTCACGTTAGGCAGGTGAAAACTAATGTGTTGATAAAGGGCGAAGAATTGAATCCTGAAGACAGCACCGTATTCTTGGGCATAACTTTGGATGCTAAGCTTCAGTGGGGTCCGCATATAGACAAATTGTCAAAAAAGCTAAGTTCCGCAGCATTCGCTGTTAGAAAAATTCGTAATTTAACTGATATAGAGACAGCCCGTTTAGTGTACTTTAGCTATTTTCATAGTGTAATGTCGTACGGTATTCTATTGTGGGGAAATGCCGCTGATATTCAGACTATCTTTGTTTTGCAGAAGCGAGCTGTTCGATCAATTTATAAATTAAGTCCGAGACACTCGCTCAGAGACAAATTTAAAGAGATTAATGTTATGACTGTGCCTTCTCAGTATATTTATGAAAATCTTTTATATGCCCATAAAAATATAAAATTGTTTAAAAAATACAGTGATATCCATGATATAAATACTAGGAACAAACACAAATTTGTTGTACCTATAACAAGGCTCAAGAAAATAGGTGGCTCGTTCAGATGCCAATGTATACGCTTTTACAATAAAGTTCCAAGCCCCGTTCAAGATCTAAGCCTTAATAAATTCAAATCATTCATTAAACGTAAGTTGTGCCAGAAAGCCTTTTATACCGTTAAGGATTATATCGAGGACAAAAAGGCTTGGGATTAAGGTGCTTCCAATTTTTTACATATTTAATGTTTTTATTTTTATTTATATTTTTTTTCTCTGTGTTGTTGTTGTTGTTTTTTTTTTTTTTTTGTTTTATTATATACACTTTGACATTAATGGATTTTATATATACTATGACATTTGCTTACTTTGTAAAGTATTCTATTATTTTAATTATTGTGAATGTGAAGACTATGTGGGTCATTTTATTTATATTATTTTTAATTTTTCTCTCTGTTCTGTTAGTTTTTGTCATGGTCTGGCAGTTTGAGTAATTAATGTGGCCTACCCAAATGTCCTTTCTTTGGTATTGTTCGTCGAATCGTCGAGCTCCTTAAGTTTTGAGTTGAGCTGCACGATTTCTGACAAATGCGTGCACTGGCTGGACAGGTCCTCTCAATCTGTGTGGTTCTTTCCTCAAAAGACCATCTCAGACATCGACCTGCATGGTCTTCATATGATCTGACCAAGATTATGTCTGGACTTTAAAAGAGACTGTGACCTCTGAGTTTGTTTCGGCCTTTCTTCTCAGAGTAGTCAGATAGGAAACGCCGACCTCATCTAGTTTTAAAATATGATTGACGTGTAAAAGTGTTTGTACAAACCTACTTACAAAAATAAAATCATTTATCATTTATCATTTATGCAACGTTTTTATTATATGTCAGTTTAATATTAATGTGTTATACACATAAACCTTCCGGAATAAATTCGCTAAATGGAGATGAAAACAGAATCTTTATCCGTTGCGTAATTTTGAAGAACAACAGGGTCACACTGACAAACGCGACATTAATTTATAATGTGTATAGATACGTTAAATCCTTGGATTCTCCTTGATGGACCGTCCAGACCAAATAGATTACGAATCGTACATGGGCAATCATAGTATCCAGTTAGAGATTAATCTTATAGTTTGATACAACATACCTTTGTATCCACGTCAGTAACTTATGGGCAGATGGACGTTACATACCTGTGAACAAAGACAAATTGTTAGAATCAAAAGACTTACTAAAAATTACTTAAAAATTGAAATACATAAAAAATTTAATTGACATTAACATGTAATGCAGGCTGCTTAAATCACAATTACAATCAGCCTATAATGTTCCCTCTGCTGGGACACACGCTTCCTCTTCGTGAGAAGGCCTTAATCCATTACGCGGACCCAGTGCGGGTTGGTGGATGTCACATGTCTTCGAATTGTTGGTTCTAGGACATGCCTCCTTCCTGGTTTCCTCACGATGTATTACTTCACCGTTTTGGGAGCAGTGGTGATGAAATTAAATACACAAAGTAAAGTACCTACCAGGGATCGAACTCACGACCTCGTAAGTCGGGGCCGATACCAACCACCACCACCAAATCCACCACTGCTCAAATCACTCTGAATCAATCAGCTTCAAAAACAAACGAATTCTTCTCTCCGATGAAAACCGAGACTCAACAAATCAATTTCACGTTAAAAGCTATCGCAAACTGGGGTTAACATTTAAATCAGTTTGCTCAATTTATCCCTAAATCCGTTACTCCCGAACAAAAGGCAAACGTCTAAGATTAATATCATCCCAATCCCGATATCGGATCGGTAGAAGTAACGGGTTTGAAAATCGAGAGCGCCCCTTCGTGTCAAGTTGCGCGTAACGAATCGGTGAATTTTTGATCTTAGGGGGGTGTCACCGGCATTATTAACACTTAATATTTAGTGGCGGGGGATGTAGTGAGTTTAGTTACTGTTATCCACTGTTTTGTGGATGTGTGGTATGTTTTGTGAGACCAGAGAGAGTAGGCTTGGGTTATAGTAATTCGTATTGGTAGTTTTTTTTAACTCAAATCAGAGACAAGATTAACCATTTTGTTCATAAATGTTGCTAAATGTTAAGCACCCACGACACAGGAGAAATTCCTAGTGTGGTTGCCCCACACTAGGAATTTATCCTGTCGTTTAAAAAAAAAAATATATATATTAACGACTGTTTAACCATACATTTTTGACGTTTAAAAGTCTCGTATCTTTAAGTAACGTTTACAAAAAATCCCTTATTAAAATAACTAGAATGTTTTATCTCGTAAGTCTGACACGCAAGCTTCGTTTTTGTTTTATATATGCTGCGTCTGCAGTATTAATTCATTCAGTTCCAGGGTTTAACATTTTCATACTTCAATATTATTGATATTTTAAACGTCGTGATCTTCAGCGATTCTTCGCGAGCAGTAGCTTCTATTTCATAGCCACGACATTTCATTTCTTCATGGCCTGTTGAGAAAAGTTGAGCTGTAACACTTACTAAACTCCCCCTTACACTAATTGCCTACATACACAACGTCCTCCAAAAACAAGAAAAAACACCTATAACATAATATTTCGCAGTAAAATTACGACGAAAATATTGGGCTGGCGATAAGTACATAAAAGCTTAAAGTTTAAACCTCCTGGAGAACACCCCTGCTATTAAGCGTAAGAACGGGCGCAGACCGCCAAAGTGTCACAACTCAGTGTAATTAATATTTTAATTGGGCATTTTGTGCGTTGTTACTTAGCTGATATTGCTCGATAAATTCCGTGCCGCTAATAATGTCTAACCCCCTACGTAAGTGCTTTTGGTTTTAGATTTTGTATGTGTGTCGAGGTGTGGTGATGGAACATTGTCAACTGTCAATGTGGTTACGAAAGACATTATATGTGTTAGCCCAGTACTTCAGTCGCGTGAAAGACGAAATCAATCTGTGTTATATGTACTTACGAGTATATCAAAAGATTATTATAATTGGCTTTGCAGCATCCGATACCGTTTCGATCTAAATATTTATTTATATCAACATACAATTTATGGAAGTTAAACAGTAGTAAGTTATCATTTCATCACCACTGCTCTCAAAACGGTGAAGGGAAACATCGTGAGGAAACCGGCATGTCCTAGAACCAAAAAATCGAAGACATGTGACATCTACCAACCCGCACTGGGCCCGCGTGGCAAGAT
The DNA here is from genome assembly GCA_949629185.1 of Apamea crenata. Taxonomy (NCBI): domain Eukaryota; kingdom Metazoa; phylum Arthropoda; class Insecta; order Lepidoptera; family Noctuidae; genus Apamea; species Apamea crenata. Next base: position 15,057,820 of record OX451372.1, read on the forward strand.
TACAGCCCACTCGTTCTCGAAGAGACGGCCTGTGTCCCAAAAGTGGGAACATGGCTGATTTATGATACAGTAAGCGGGATCAATGGCAATAGACACTAAATGTTTATAGAAACGATTCCTCTAACATTAATCTAAATGAACCATTGCAAATCATCGACTCAAAACAAAGCGAGTCGAGCACTTCAGTACCATTTAAAAATCCACACTTAACACAAGGGTGAAAATCATTGCGCCCTTCAATCACTATAATCACCTAGCAATAACTGTGTGTAATCAAACATGCACATACAAAAACTAGGCTTTGATCTGATACTTTTGTTCAGTTCTAATGAGACACCTGAAGTGCGAAGGGCGATGGAGGGCCATGAAATCAGTTGATAAACTCAGCTTGATACACGAACTCAATGTGGATTTTTTACAATTCAATGGTAAACCAGTAATGGTGGTTTTATAATAGTCTTTAGGAGAACAGTTGTGCCCCGGTGGTAAAGGCCCCGACTTACGAATTTTAGGAAGTGGGTTCGAGCCCAGGCTTAACTTTGTGTAAATTATTTCATCACTACTTCTCTCAAAAACGGTAAAGGAAAACATCGTGAGGATACGATGTCCAAGAACCAAAAATTCGAAGACATGTGACGTCAACCATCCCGCACTGGGTTCGCGTCGTGAATTACAGCCCATTCCCTCTCACGGAGAGGAGGCCTGTGTCCCAGCAGTGGGAACATTATAGGCGGATTATGCTTAAGAAACTTGCTTAACAAGCTTGATGGTATGGTTCATGCTATATCTACCTTAATCAAGTTATTGATTTACCGAGACGTGATTGGGTAACAGAGCAACATTATTAATTATAGGTCTTCAGGGAATTGCGAGTAGGGTCATAATAAATATGGCTTTTATCCTTTTCCGTATTTTATTCCGGGATTCGATGAAACTGAAAAGTAAACACTATTATATGGATTTATAGCTCGGAAGTTAGCTCAACAATAATAGGTCATTGTCGTGGTAGAAAGGTTAGCATTCTTTTCTTTCTGTTTTCATAATTTTAAGGGGTTTTTTTTTCTAAAACCAATCCACAGCTTTTTCTTTCTTTATTAGGCAGCGGGTAGCAGTGCTGATTATCCAGAGTGCGCCGGGGAATCAATTTACATATCGTCGATCGTGAACGTCTTTTAATGCATCCGAATTTTGTGTTCATCTGCCTAGCTTATTTTTATGTTTGGGTCGGCTTCCAGTATAACAGCATGCAGCTGAATACCAGTATTTTACATGGAGCGAATGTCTATGTGACCTCTACAAGCCAGTTACTGTTTAACACGACAAACCTTAGTAAGAATGGTTGTCAGCCTTTCGTATTATAAGTCGTAAAGCGATTAATATCCCTGGAACTTAGGCGCCATACACAACACTTAACGCAGTTTACGATCCGCGGTACGCACGCGTTAAAAAGCGGCAGCGATCGCGTCATATCGCTCTCGCCTGCCTAATTGGTATCTTTGATCGCTTACCACCGACTTTTAACGGGAATTACGTGGAGTTCGGTGGCGTTTTTAAGTTCATTCGATTCATTACGTACGGTTTATTTTGTATATTTTAGGGTCTAATTTACAATTTTCGAATAGGCACTAACTAACAAAGTCACTAGACGTTTAAAAGGCACTTTTAAACGTCAAAAATTTCAGAATAATAGAATTGATTCTTCGAATGGAGAAGAATGGGCAAGAAACTACATTAACTAAAAATGGTCAAGAACAGCCGATCGATTCTGTAAAAATCTCACCGTGAAAAGTTAGGTGAAGTGAGCTGAGAGTGAGCTGTCAATAGCGTCAATCTCTAGCATTAGTTGGAATGACAGCTCACTCCACGCTCACTTCATCTAAGTTTTCACGGTGAGATGGTCACAGAATGGCACTGCTGGTCTGAAAGTGTTTGCCAAATACATAAGTTAATTGTCTACCCGGAGACGGTGCACAGGACATTACTTTTTTTGGAAGTCCATCAAAGATCCAAAATGCTTGTACACTCGAGAGCAATGAATCCGGGTCACTTAAAGAATGTTAAAAATCTCGGAAACTAAAAATGATAGGTTAATGCAATAAATTGTATTTAATAGACAATGTAATACTCCTTAAATGAAAGTTAAAAAAATATGAGTCACCATACATTTTATTAACACAAAATTACATAAAGAAAAAAACTGCTGATCTCTCCTTAAAACAAAAATAGGAAACATGAAATTTTTGAACTTTATTACGATTTTCTTGAATTTTAATACTTCGTATTGCCTCCTCGTGCTTCCATTACTGCGTTTACGCGGTTTGGCATGCTGTACACCAAGTTCCTTATACGATTTTGGGGAATATTCTCCCATTCCTCTGTGAGAGCAATTTTGAGCTCACGAAGCGTGATTGGGGGAGGGTTTCGTTGTTTTACGCATCTGCCTAGCTCGTCCCAAGCATGCTCGATCGGGTTGATATCCGGGCTGCGCGCTGGCCACTCCATACGAGTAATGTTCATCTCTTGAAGGTAGTCATTCACAATCCTACCTGTATGAGGTCGGGCATTGTCATGCATAAATATAGCATCCTCACCTAAATTGACCATAAATGGACCAACGTGATCATTGAGGATTTCTTCCACATATCTTACGCTAGTTAAAGAGCCGTTTTCTATGATCACCAGCTCTGTGCGACTTTCAGAAGAAATTCCGGCCCACACAAGTACAGACCCACCACCGTAGGCTACTTTTTCTTCGATGCATGCTTGCTTGAATCTTTCCCCTGGTCTTCGATACACTCTGTGTCTTCCATCGTGCTTGTAGAGCATAAATTTTGATTCGTCGGAGAACATAACTTTTGACCAATCTTCAATACTCCAATTTACGTGGCTCTGGGCATATCTTAGTCTTGAAATACGATGCCCACGCTCCAGTTTAGGGCCGTTTGCAGGTCTAAGGGGTTTTAAGTTAGATTCAGCAAGCCGACGTCTTACTGTCCATGCACTTGGGTTACTTCCTCCGAGGCGTCGAAACTGATTTGTGAGTTCAGTTCCTGTGAGAAAGCGATTTCGAAGCATGGTGTTCACCAAGTATCGGTCTTCTCATGCTGTGGTACACCTGGTTCTGCCCGTTCCTGGTCTGCGTAGGTTAGAACCAGTTTCTTCGTAACGTTGGAGAACTCTTTGTACTGTTGACAGCGACACACCGACAGTCCTGGCTGTATCGCGCTGACTCCGGCCGGTTTCCAGCATTGTAAGTATTCTGGTGCATTCTTCAGGCGTAAGCGACATAATTTCAGCTTGAATAATGAATATAGAGCACTATCAACATGGTTTATGTACCCACATAAATGACAGATTACAAACAAAAGCAAAACCAAATGCTGTAATTTCGTAGTTCCATCTTCGAAAGTGGCCCTTTTTCAAATTTGATTTTTTTATGATATAACTTTACAATAACTAAGAAGTTTTAATAACTTCATTTAAGGAGTATTACATTGTCTATTAAATACAATTTATTGTATTAACCTAGCATTTTTAGTTTCCGAGATTTTTAGGATTCTTCAAGTGACCCGGATTCATTGCTCTCGAGTGTATATAAGTATTTGATTCTAGAACCTTTGTAAGGTTTTTTTTAAGGTAAATTTTAAAGAGTTTGGCTTTGTATAACATTGTAACATAAACATAACATCACGCCTGTGAATCCCCGAAAGGTTAGGCAGAGGTGCACCTTACATATACACCCACATTTCGCCAGTTTTCTTCAAGTCCCATGTGATAGGGGCTAGCCTATTGCCATGAACCGGGCTCCAACCCAGACTCCGAGCGGCTACTGATAAATTCCTGATAGAAAAATCTAATAAAGTGTTATTGGATTTTTCTGCCTGATCTGGGAATCGAACCCGCGACCTCATGATGAGCAGTAGCGCTTGCCATCACTAGACCAACGAGGCAGTCCTGGGGGTTTACGCCGAAGTAGTATCGGCCGAATGTTCGGCCGTTTCCTGCTACGAAGTTACTACTTATTTGGTTCGGTCGGTTTTTTCGCATTTTTCAATAATATTCGGTTCGGCCATGTGTCGGTCCGATCCGAACATTCGCACTTTGCACTTCGGAGTAGACCCCCTGTATAGATACTCGTAGCATTGTGTCTCTTCTTAAAGCTCGATGTGACATTTTACGCTCAAGTAACTACTGTAAGTAAGTTTACGCACATATATTCCCTGATCCAATTAGTGAGATGATAATGAAATGGGGCGAATCTAATCGCGAACTCGGCGATCCCGGGTGGTCGCTAGAATCAATAAATCATCTCGTCTCAAAACGTTGGCGGCTGTTCGTTGGATACACACGGACGACTGTATTAAGGAACCAGGCGGGCACCGTTCCTCTAGGAAACCTCGACGCCTTACAAAATCTTCCTGACCTGACCCAGAGACCTGTGCCCCAGCAGTGGGAACATTATAGGCTGATTATGTGGTAGCCAGCTAGTCAGCTGGCTACCACATAATCAGCCTAGAGAATTGGGAATTGCGAACGTCTGACGCACCCTGCACGGTGGTGCAGGGGCGTAAGTATCGCCAATTCGCGCGAATTGAAGGCTACTCTAATGCACTTCGTGATGATATGCTGTCCAAAATGGAAAAGTTTTCAGTATTTTGTGTTGATGAGCGGTGTACGAGTATTTTGGACACGCGTTAACAGCTATTTTCCAATATTTATTCTGCGATTCTCCGTTACAAAGATTAAGACCTCAAACCTGAAGGCCAATTCCCGTAATTATAAACGTTCAAAATCTAGTCGCAATCTCATCTCAGCGACAATCAATGTCAAAAACTTGTCAAAAATGTAGGGAGATTAGCATGACCATGTCTGTAGTGCACAGTATCAGGGGAGCCGTAACAGCATCCCCTGAAGATGATAGCGGACAGAATGGACTCGGCGGTCATGCGTCGCTTCACTGACCTGTATGTGACAGGACGGTGCAGGTCAGTGAAGAAGTACGTCCCTATGTATATTGTTTCCAATTTTATTCCCACTGTTATTTTAATTGCACTAACATAGTTTATAAGATTTATGTTACTAACCTTTTCTATGGACTGTAGCAATTGTCTGAGAATAAACAATTTTTATTTTTTTTTATTAGAAAAATTTCATCCAATAAATTGATTCAAATATCAATCAGATTCGGATGTAGTAAATTAGATAAACATTGATTCTTTGCTTTAAAGGACCATACTGCTGGCAAAAGCTCGTCGAATTCACAACCAGTATCACATACATGTATTAATGAAACAAAGTTCCCTGCAAACACTTGTAGGCCTAAGTCAGTCGCAAGTGTAACCACAAAACGCCCTCTCGGGAGTGGCTCGTATGTTGTACACAATGGTACACGATGGTACACTGTGCGTTCATAGTGCCATGGTTTTTATTACTCGACTTATGTACCTATGTTTGGATGTTCAAAGATGACATTTTCCAGGAGATTTTTGGGCCTTGAAGGTTGAAGTAAGATTTTGTGGATGAGCCTGACTGATCCACCAAATCTTACTTCTACTCTAACCCTATTAAATGATACAAAACTATTGTTTTTGATCAACATTCTTATAGTGATGGATGATGTAAACCAAAGTAGGTACTTATGTCTTGTGAGGTCTTAATTAACTGATTCTCGCCTTCTGGTGAGCTTCTTCTCGGTGGTCTGTAGTTGGAACTGGGGTAGGTAGAAACTGCAGACCACCTGCTACATTTACATACTTATTTTGCTTCGTTTATGTTAAGTCTGTAATTATTATCCTAATACTAATAAGACATTGGCGCCGAGTCCCTTGTTAACAAGCTAAACTAAATTTAAGTTCACTGCATCTTTTTCTTTCTATTTCATTAAGAAAATGACAGAAGATAAATATTAGTTTAGTCTTGTCAAATTAAGATACTCCATAGACAAATTAGTCGTGATTAAAAACATGGCGAATAAAAATACGTCAATTTACGCCAGGCGCTGACTAATTTGACAGGACTAAACTAATATTTATCTTCTGTCCTTTTCTTAATGAAATAGAAAGAAAAAGATGCACTGAACTTAAATTTAGTTTAGTTTGTGAACAAGGGAATCGGCGCCAATACCTTATTATTTTCGTTAAAAATGTTACCATAGACCTCTGCACACTTAAAAGTTTTTGGTATCTTAACTACAAAATCCATCCATTGAAAAGTATGTCATCTTGAAACCAAAAACATTTTATGACTATTGTCAGGTCATTCCGATTATGTAATCAGGATGCTAATCGAAGCCCAATTCTCGTAACTTAAAACGTTCAAAATCTAGTCGCAGTCTCATCTCGGTGACAAACAAATATCAAAAACTTGTCAAAAATGTTGGGAAATTAGAGGTGTTTTTGACAGATTGAGACTGAGATTAGACTGTGAACGTTATTAAAATATCAAGAATTGCCCCTCTGGTTGATTCCAAGTTTTTTTTTTTAATACAAAACACAAAATAATGTGTGTACCATGCTAAGACGAAGCGGAGGTAAAGTTAGAGCGACACAGTAATCTCCGTGTCTTGAGTTGGAAACGTATTGTGTTCGACGACGTTACACCATCGGCATCTTGACATAATTTCGACCCCCGTTGTGGCAAAAACCGAGTATGACCGAAACATTAGACTTTTATGACTACTTTTTTAAAGTTAAGTCCAGTTCTTTTTTAAAGATTTTTGACTTCGCTTCAGTATCTTTTTCAGTTATAATCATATTACTTGAGTACATAAACACAAATTAAGCAAAGGCCTATAATAAAACATTGCATTGAAACTTTACTGACTGATCAATGTGTCAACATGACACACAAAAAAAAAATCTGAATTATATTTAATTAACAAAATATAGTTAGTATAAAAAAACAAGAAACAGTCACATATTTGTCCTTTATCGTTGAAATTAATCCAAGACATCGATACAAAGCGTCCTCCCAGCGCTATCTCCTGTCCACATCGACACTTATTTACCCAAATCACCCCATCCCTAAACTGAGACAAAGTGTTGGTGTACATTAGCGGGTGGCGGGGTGTTTTTATTGCCTCCACGCCTTAAAATATTGTCTGATTCATTAGAGGATATTTCACATTTAAGTTTCGTGTGAGCTCTTAGCTTCCCTGTGAGGATATTCCCAACTTTTGAGTAGCAAACGGAGGCGATCATTTAAAAAGGGGAAAGGTGGGGGGTTATAACGACACAGTTACAATTTTCTGAAAGGATATCGTTACGTTCGCGTAATAAGACGCTAAGATTCCGTTATACTCTTAATTATGGTGGGGGGTGGGTGGTGTAAGGTAATGACACATGTATGTAAATATTCGCTGTAACGACTCGAGGTGGCGACGTGTTCACGCCTTAATGGGCGCTTGGTTGTTTTCTTTGATTAAAGAATTTTATTACCGTATATAATTCACGATTAGACGTTAAAGGGTTTGGGAGGAGCTGCGTTTTCTTAAGATAAAATGTTCGTTGTAATGACGGGTGCGTGATTCCGGATCGTAATTGTTATTGCCGACGGTTTGCGGGGCGGCTGTTTGAATGTAAGCTGCCGAATTGGATAGTGTTCCTATTTTAATATTGGAAGTCGATACTGGTAGTCTTTGCTGGAAAGGAGGTGACTAACGATGAGGAGCAATAGGAGAAGTATGGACGAAAAAGAGGTTGCGCTAACTGAATGATGATGAAGTCGACACTGATATTCTTTGAAGGCTTCGGAATTTGGGAATGAGCGTGTATTTAGTTGTGGGGAAAGTTAATCTCCGATTTTCCGTGGTGTTTTAATTACCATGTTGTTTTTGGTGTTTCGACAAAATAACGTTTCACGTTGGTTTTGTTTTTTTGGTAATATAATGTACCAAAGGACCAAAAATCTCATTATTCAAGGGAAATCGTGACCCGGCTCATACAAATTGTCTACTTTTATGGCAGTGAAATCAACTAAAATTCATGAAATTGTTGACAAATGTGACGTTTTGGGACCATGAACCCCATGAACATACCTTTTGAACTACCAACACCACATCACGCCTGTAATCCCCAAATGATTAGGCAGATGTGTACCTTTAATACACCCACAATTCAATATATGATTATTTAAATTTTAAACAGACAGTCATGTTGTAGAACTATATTTTACGAACACTTATTAAATTATAATTATTGACATTATTTATAAATCTAATCAATAAATTAAACTGTATTGACTGTATGATATAATCTAATAAACTAATTTAATATATTTTATAATGTAATATGCCCAATTATCATTAACGAAGCAAGACTGTAAGTTTTATTATGATTACGATGTATGTAATTTCATGATATTATGCATGTACTAGAAATATTTGCACGACTGATAGGCAAGTCGAATATAGTGAGACTAAAATTATTTTACCATGTTATTATGTAAGTACCTATAATCTGGCAAATAAATAAATTTCATTTCATTTCACACTTCACCAGTTATGTTTGGAGTCTCATGTATTACCACCGAGCACATATCCAGGCTCTGGGCTGGTACTGACCTTTGAACAACTAACAGGTTGAGTACTAACAAGCAAAATTACTTTTCCACCATCCATTTTACTGAACACATATCAACTGTAATTTTTCCGCTCTCATATATAAATTAGCGTCCCATCTAAACTATATACAGGGTGTACACGCGTCCTTTACACCCTCCTTTTGAATCTTATAACCCGCTCGCGTTTTAAATTTTAATGAATATAGATATCTTTATTCGCTTTGAGCGAGCCTCGCCTGCTCAGTGAGAGCGCTGATTAAGGTGCCGTCCCGATGTAGCTATTTTTTCATAATTATGAAATATATTTTTATAATATGGGGGAGACCTTTTTCCAGCAGTAGGAAAATATAGGGTTATTTGTAAAACACCAGCAACCTAGCAACAACTTTTACTATGGGACCAAAACTGAAATCGCGAAAAAAAAATCAACTGTTCCCTACATTTATGTTCGCATAACTCGTCAAAATGTAGGGAGCAGCTGATTTTTTTTTCGCGTTTTAAGGTTTGGTCCTATAGTAAAAGTTGTTCATAATGATGAGTACCTACAATGACTGTTGATGATGTTGTTGGTGTTTTACAAATAAACCTGTATATGGAAAAAAAATATCGTGTTCTCCTCGTGGTCGCTCCTGATACAGCTGAATACCAGTATTTCTGGTTTTCAGCTGCATCCGATTAGACAAGAAGCCAACCCCAACATAGTTGGGAAAAGGTAGTTTTGTTAAATTTTAAAATATTTTTCAAGGTGATACTAATTAATCTGCTTTCGGACCAGTATTTACGCACTTAGGCCCACTTGTACCACAAATCACTATATTGCGCTAAATAATTTTAAGTTATTATTATAAAAAAAACATTTTTTTTATCTGTGCCTTATTTTAGTGTCTTAGCTTTTATCCTTTTGTAAAAAATAATAACAATAAGGAACGTATAAATGAATATGAAAATATCATTCGGTCTCTGTTAACTTCAAACGATTGACAGAAATAGAACGATGCTATCTTAACACCTGTGGTACAAGCGAACTTCAAAATAATCATGCCTTATCATTTTGTATACTTACAAAATCACAATTATTAAGAAGAAAGTTAGTTTAAACGGAGCAAAAGGATCAGTCATAGAACAAAAAAGCAGTGCAGTTCAACTTCTGCCCTGGTATAAGAGCTGGTGGTAAGGCCCCAGGCAAGGTAAGGATCGCAGCACGTTCTGTAGCTTCAACCTTCCCTCACGGAAGGGTGTGAGTTTATTTATGTATGTGTAAAGTTAGTTTTGTTCGAAACACCAATTCATGGTACAGACGCCAGCACATCAAGTTACCCGAAACTGTCAAATTATCCCAATCAATCTTGAACCTAATGCTTTAGCGATAATGTTGAAAATCTATTAAAGAAATGATGTGCTGGTGTCTGTACTTGACTCACCGAACACATTAAAGGTGCCATAAACAAAACAAAAAATGTACTCAAAATAAAAAACAGTACCCAATAACCGCCGAACATTCGCCGCCACCCCGAACACCGTTCGCCTACTCCCGCAGCGGGAACCCATCTTAAATTGTGATTAAAACATTCGGAGCGCGCCATTAAATCTAATATGCAACAGAATCATGTGCGATGTGTGTGTAGCATGCAGTTTTTTGGTGTAATAATCGTAATTAGTTATAACGGTCATGTCTTACTTTTAGCTGGTAAAGAAATTGTGTCATGAATGGGTTATTTTTTTATTATGTCACGATTATGTATTTAGTACTTACCTATTTGTTTATTTCTCAGTTTTATGGTAAGTACCTACATTTTAGATACTCTATAGCCAGTTTAGACGTGATTGAAAACATGGCTACTAAAAATACGTCAATCTACGTCAGGCGGTGATTAATTTGACAGGACTAAGCTAATATTTATCTTCTGTCTTTTTCTTAATGAAATAGAAAGAAAAAGATGCACTGAACTTAAATTTAGTTTAGTTTGTGAACAAGGGATTCGGCGTCAATATCAGCCAATTTTTGTCCTACTGCAGGGGAAACGCCTCTTCTTCTAAAAAGAAGGCATTGGCCGCTTGTGCCTCCTTTTTATGAGTGGCTGCATTGATGATCACCACTCTTGCTCAAGACGGGTTGGTGATTTCAGATTTACATTAAACGTAAGTCCAGGTTTCCTCACCATATTTTCCTTCACCGATGCCAGTGACGTCCAAGATAAACTCAGAAAGTAGTTAGTTACATGTGAATTGAAAAAGTCACATTGCCCGGAGTCGAACTACTACACCACTTACGTAAAAAGATAAATACTTAAGTTCTTAAAAATTTCCCTAGAAGGAGCGCAATGTTTTTGAAGCAACATTTCATTCTCAATTTCACAGGCGATATCCAAGAAGTGATAACATGATTAAGCGTTCTACTTAGCGTTGTCGCGCGTCAAATGACTACCATAATGACGTTCAATAACCGCTCCTATCTTCAGACAAAAATTCAGTAAACATCGTTACAGTACCTACCGTCAATTAGTCGGCAAGCCGTGGAAGCCATCACTAATTACTGGCTATCGTCGATGTGTGGCCGCGCCTTCACGTCAAACGCGTCATAGTAATTGATGGTATGCTTTCTAATTAAATTGCTTGTATTGAACTAGTATAGTTTATGAGTAAGTGGTTCGGTTTATAGGGCATGTACTTATGTTGGTATTCATTGCGGCGTTAATTTCCTTGTCTCAGCATAATCAGCCCATAACTTTCCCATTGCTGGGACAGAGGTCTCCTCTGTGTAAGAGAGAGTGGGTCGTAATCCAACACGCGGGCCCAGTGCGGGTTGTTGGGTGTCACCTGTAGGTTTGAGAGCAGTGGTGAAAGTCTACTTCGAAGATACGACCTACAACTTCTAATTTCTCTGCCTGTTTCCAAGTAGGTACCTAAGGACCAAAAATTATGTGAACTAAAAAATAATCTTTCGAAACTTTTCCATCGTCTCTGTTTACATAAAAATAACGTAATGCTATAGTGTCGTCAGCACCTTAATTGCAAGTGCCTAAACGATAGCATAAAATGTAAATAATAATTTATTTAAACGTAAAATTAACGACCGTCATAGCTCATGGGCACCGCCTGTTTTTCAACATCGCATGCATCGATTAGCGTGCACCCTGACAATTCTAATAGAGATAGGATAGTGTCCAATAATCAAACAAAAACAAAATGAAAATAAAAACAAAAATAAAACTAACTAATCAATAAAATTACCTAACAAAAAATAAACTATAAAATATAAAAATAACTTACAAAAAACAACAATTAACTTGAAAACCTTTTTGAATATTTATTTGAAACTACCAGCCATGTTAGTGCAAGTAAAATGACATTATACTGTACTTACATATTTTAAATCGTTTTTAATTAAGCTACTGATTTGTTTGACCTAACAATGATCAAGTGAAGTTTACTATATTGGTCTGGTTATAATTTATTTTCACATCATCTATTCTTTTTTTCGAGTCGATGGTAAATTATTAAATGATTTGAGCCCAATATTTATATTATTATAAATATATTCATTTAATATTTATATTATTTCTAGTAGTAGTAGTACTTTCACATTAAACAATCTGACAAAACTATATGACAATAATTTCAGGGGTAACATCGGACGCACCTAAACTACCATTATCATCATCAAATCAAACCATTTCTACCACTTTCAGCTAACAAATATCAAGGCATACCCTAACGTCAATACCTTCGTGATGTCAGTAATTTAACTTCACCCAATCGATTAGGGTGTAACCTATGATTATCTAATAGTAACTATTAATAATGTCGACAGCAGCGATGCGATCGTCAATTGTCATGGGGATTCGACCTTTTATGATTATTAGTTATTAGACTGTAAGTGAATTGTATATCAATGGTGTTGTAGGTGGGAATGGGTGTTATTTCGTTCAGTTTGAGGGTTGTTTTTTTAACAGGGTGTAAATGGGGTGTTTGTGTATCTGTGGAGATCGCTGTTGGTTGCACATTTGTATAACCCCTTATCTTCTACTATTTTGTAAACTCAACTCAAACTCAAAACTCAAATCATTTAATTCAACTAAACCAATTACAGGCACTTTTGAATTGTCAAAGGGTCGGTCAGTCAGAAAGATGAAGCTAGTTGCCCATTCCAAAGCGTAGGTACCTATGGAGAAGAACGGGCAAGAAACTCCATGGACACTCTTTTAAATCATAAAATTCTTACAAAATATTTGATTACATCATTCGTGTTGAAATTAACCATGTGAGAACGATGTAGAAAAGACGTGCACGTTAAAAGCGTCCGTTATAGAAAACATAAAAACAATTCAGAAATTAAAAATTACAATAAGCCGTGGCAGCTAAGAGATGACCAGTCCCTACTGACGGCGCTCGTTCACGAACATGACGTATGGATCAGCACCATTCAGCTCAACCATTTTGAAGGGAACTTAATGATCCAATACACACGCCACCACCAGCGAGACATTAGAGTGAGCATGACATACTCTCAGCCGCCAGGGCACATTTAAGTCAATGAAAGACGTACCCAGTAAATGGTAGCTTGATATAAAGTACATAGTGCTCACACGTGTGCTATGCAATTATACAATACTAAACAATTGAGTTTATACAATGCAAATATAGTTTTCTTCCAATGTTCCGCAGCTCCAGCAATGTTTCCGAATGCTAATTAGTTTAAGCGCCCCTGTGGAGCTGGACCAGCATTGAGCCAAGCATTTTTGTCAGCGATGTAATCCCCTAACTTATAATATGCTTGGCTACATAGTGTGCGTTTAATACAAGATTTAAATTTCGTTTCATTCAGTTGGAGTATGTGGGGAGGAATTTTATTGTAACATTTTAAACAGTACCCCATGAAGGTTGAGTCTACTTTAGCCAGTCTGAAACCTGTTTGAACTAATTGGTCCCTATTTCTAGTCCTATAGTTGTGTTTTTCACCTCTTTTGTTGAACAGATTTAAATTTTTTCTTACGTACATGATGTTTTCATAGATGTATTGACAAGGTACCGTCATGATGTTAATATCTTTAAACAGTTCCCTTAAAGATCGACATCTAAAAGAGACAAAACAAAATGATTTGATGATAAGTATTTCAGTTTTGGGTAAATAAAGCAAAATAAATAAGCAACCCGAAGATTTTTTTTGTTTTCTAGTCCTGAAATATATGGAACATATCACGTAGTACGTAAGGACCAAAATTGCGAAGCTACAGAGATTTTTATTTGTTGGAGTCTGCAACGTCATCGCTAAAACTTATAACTTTAAGCCCTGAGAAAAGTGGCAGAATACCTAAGCTAACTAACCTAAAACAGAATCACCACAATATGTTCTTAATTTTGTTTCCTAACGTTAAATATAGACATTAAGTTCATAATATTTGTATACATAATATAAGAATCACACATAAATATTAACGCTAATTAAGTTATAGAAATAAGATAAAGTAAAGCTAGGGTCCAAACAAATAATTTAAACGCGTACGTAAAAAAAAAAAAAAAAATTTTATTAGTATTATTGAAAACTTTTCCCAATTACGGAATAAAATTATAAAACTTTTATATAATGGTCACTCATCATACAAAAGTTTTATAATTTTTAATAAGAAAGAAGTGGATAACCGCTAAATATAAAAATAATAATTATTATATTGTTTTTGATTAGTATTATTGAAAACATTTCGTAATTACGGAATAAAATTATAATTAATCCGGAAGTAACTCGTCATCATACATTTTTTTTAATACCTACCTAAAAAAGATGTGTGTAAACTTATTTCTTGCAAAGATAAATAAATGTAGAAATTCATAATTCAATATCTTCAATCATACTCGATGACAACAACGAGACTCCCCCAACAGAACGCGTATCGAATTATTTAAACATATTTCCCTGGACGCAATGTTGCTATGCAGTATTACTTACAGGGGTGGACAGAATTAAATACTCTAGATGAGAGATAAGTATAGGGCTGACACATAAAACATGCTTTTAGGTAGCCCGCGAAATCCAAATTTTCATACGTTTTTTGAAACTGCAGCCCTGTTTTACGAGTATATGTCGATTTTAATTTGATTTGTGACATTAATAATATTCATTATCATCATTCATCATCAGCCTATAGCAGTTCACTGCTGGACATAGGCCTCTCCTATTGCGTGCCATTCAAATCGATTATCGGCAACTCTCATCCAGCTGCTACCCAGCCATCCTGCGAAAATCGTCGCTCCACCTAGCCTGAGGGCGTCCCACCTTACTTTTACCGATTCGCGGTCTCCGCTCAAGAACACGTCTATCAAATTGATCTCTTTTATAATATTAACTGAATAATTTTAATAAATACTCTAAGTTATTCATCGGAAATATATTATGAACATTTCATGAAAATACATAATTATATTATGACTTTTCGTTCCGATTATTGATACATTTGTGCATGCAATCGTTTTTAAACGGTCTGTTTTTACGCGGTCAATGTATTTTTTACGAAGTAGGTAAACCTTAAAAAAAATATCATCCATATCACACAAAAACATCAAGGGCGCAGCAATTCCTTCCCTAGAACAGTCATAGATATAAATTGTGTGTAAGAAACCGATATTTCCTCATAAGCTACGGAGGAGGTCACATCTAGATAAATAACATATGTCCAGCCGCCCTCTGTGGCGCCCCCTAGTGGCCGGCGGTGGCTAATCAAATATCTTTTCCTGCTCCCGAGTAGGTGACAATACGCGACACGAAGGGATGCTTGTCAAAGTTCTGTGCATTATTTTTATATTGAACTTATCCAAAAGGTTCGAGCAATGTGAGGAAGCTATTTTTTACCCGACCACGGCAAGACTAAAGGCGGGTTATGCATGAGCATAATCAGCCTATAATATTCCCACTGCTGGGTCACAGGCCTGCCACACACACACAGGTCCTACGAGCCACATCTAAAGCGATCACCAGCGAACAGCTTGGAGAATATCCTGGAGAAATACGACCACTAGCGGCGTGCGAACAAGAAGACGACCACTAGCGGCCGGCCAGGAGGAGCGGCTTCACTCAGGGGCGTAAACCTTTACAAATCCTTACCCCATATACCCCTTTGTCCTATTTGTACTAAAATCGCCTTATATCTTATAGGAACAACGGGTGTGGTGCGCATTATTCACCACAGTGGTTGCAGGATAACCGTGAGTACTCTTTCTTCCCATAAATCGTCAATATGAGTGAGGCGTTTAAGGAATTAGTGAGAAAACGGGGTCCTATTAAGGGTAGTCTGACGCTGTTTGTGAAAAGTGTAGATTCCTTGTCAAATTCTGATGAGCTAACTGCCAAACAAATAAACTTATTAAACCAACGGCAAAACGACAGCATCGTATTTAATTTTCCAACGCCTCTGAAACCCTAAAAACTTCTCCGCCCTGCTGGCGCACTACAAGGCAATAACATTTGGTGGCTCTCGGTGAGAGGAAGTGGGCCGTAATCCACCATGCGGGCCCAGTGCGGGGAGGTAGATGTCACATGTCTACGAACGCTAAAAATAATATACTTATAAAACTCAGGAGTGATCCTTGTCATCATCACTAGTAAAACAGATTGATGTAATGCTTAGACTGTAATGATACTATTAATATCTATTTACGTTTATAAAGTACCTAAATATACCTCGTATCAGGATACAGACAAGTATTTGGGCACGAAAAAAAAAACAAAAGATTGAGTGCCACTGTCTGACGTCTGTACGAGGAGCGAATGGCAAATGATTAATAAGGCTAATACCATTAGTGGTACGGACGACACATTCGATTACTATTGGTAACACTACGCGGTCTCATGGCGGAAAATAACAATGTAATTGTTGCAAAGAATATTGGACTGGATATTATGCGTTTTGGTGAACAACATGACCTGCTAGATGAAAGGATCACGGATGATAACCTCGTATCTTCGTCAATTACTACATAAATTATGTGTCCGACTCCTCAAAATTACAAGCAAATATTTGTAGGCTCTAGAAATATAGTTATTCTCCTGCCCTTATCCCAATTTCTTTGGGGCCGGCGCAACATGTCTTTTTATTTCGTACTTCTCTATTAGCCGTCATCTCGTTAGCCTTTCCCTTTTTAGTCATATCATCTTTCAATCCATCCATCGTTTTTTGGTTTTCCCATAATATTATAAGCCTCCCACATTCATAATCAAAACTTTCCTCATGACATTTTCCTCTCACCTTTGCATTACATGTCATACCCTGACAATCGACTTCCACACAACTTTTTAATCACCGGTCCCATTTTCAGACTTCCTCCTATACATACTAATTTATTATCATATCAGACTAAACAATATACCGGCTATAGAAATATGTCAGAATATAATCATTATATCACGTTACCTAATAAATGACAGAATATGGTCCATCGAATCAAACATTGACCAAGAAAATTATTTGATAAATAAAACCTGAATTCGACTAAAGGCATAATTATAACAAACAACTACAGCCAAACAACACCAAGTAAATATTGAACCCATGATAAATGACAGAACAATGAATGGAAAGTATCACCAGAGACCATATATTACGTGATCTTCGTCTTACAGCCTGTCGGGGACACAATTACTCAAAACTAAAGCCGTGTCACCGATATAATGGACAATGGACACGCGATGCAGGAAATAACCTGAGATGACACAAGTGGTACTGTTTATGTAATTGTTGATGAAAATAACAATGTTGAAAAGGAATTAGTTACATTTTGAGTTACGATTCTTATATAGGGGTTTATTTATAAACGATGATTAAAGTTAGTGACTTACAAACGTGAAGAACGTATGGTTAAACAGTCGCTTTAATAAATGACAATTTCACATTACTGGAATGCGTCGAAGTAAAAATAAATAGACAAGATAATTTAAATTTCTCAGTAACCTAACCTTTATTTCTAGAAAACTAAACATAATAAAGCTTTAAGGAATGTTTATTATTAGAAATAGGATAAACAATCCCAAGCTATCAATTACAAGGCCAATTTACTACTTTAGATGCCAGCATTTCCCTTCACGACATTCTTTTCTCCCAAGATCGACACGAAATACACCCTCTAATTCCTGAGAAAAATTCCACTTTCCTATTTACGGACAAACAAGGGACAGTCGACTGTATAATCATTTATCTCGAGTTTAATAAAAGGAAGATTATTTAGTGCTGTGGACGAGGCAACGCTAATGTCGCATGATTTAATCCCATTTCATTGGGAACTCTGCCAGGGATAGCTATCGGGGTGAGGATAGTAAAGACTGAATAGGTGTTTTTTGGGTAGGAAAGTTAATAAATATTTTTTGGGATGAATTGGTTTAAGGGGAGTTGGAAATAAAGTTGAATATTAGCCTAAGCCGAAACGTCGTCAAAGAATCAATGTTAGGTGCTAAACTGTTGAAAGCTGTTGATGGTTAAAATATAGTATTGAATATAAAGGCTAAAGTTATTTATAAGAAAAAAAACCATACATTTCAACAAACTCAAGACCACTAAACCAAGACTCGGACACAACAATAGAAAACCGAACACAATTGAACGCGTGGTAATATTTCCGCTAAACCCCATTATATTAGTAGATTAAAGGCCACTTTACTCAATATTCCATAAAATATTGCCTCATAAATAGACGGGCAGCTGCAAAGACGTGATCAGACCAGGGGTCGGCGAGTGTAATCCCGTTAAAAATTGCCAAACAGAAAACAAACTGACAATGGCGGGTGGTTGTACATCAAGTGCCTTAAAAAGAAGGACGAAAAAAAAGGAATTCGTCCGAAAGTAAACGGTAGATGACGTCCGAAGACAGATTCCGGGCGGTTCCGGACGACAGATACGAATGAAATCGGATGGGTGTAATAGAGACTGGCACGGTCAGGCTAAATGACCGACATCCGGCCGTAGACAAAAGCGAATCCGCCGTAATAAAGCAGGATTGATGAAAAAGCGCTAAGCCACGCCGATATAACTGCAAGACGTAAGATACAGGATATAAGCGGATACTTATACTTCATTGGGGCGAGTTCTATTCGAGGTAAACGCAGAATTTTATTTTAATGAAGATTTTACTTAAAATTTCTCTTTAAATGAAATACAGCCGAGTAACAACTAATTGTAAGGGTCTGAAATTGGACGGCGCAGTTTAAATTACAATTGAGAAGGAATCTTAACAACGTTGTAGACTTTATAAACGACTTTCTGAATCCCAACATCACGGTATACTACCACCAAATCTTCAAACAAACATGTCTTCCAATCCAACGAACAAGATATTCGCCAGTGTTTGCACCAAACAATGAGACTTCAGTCGGGGCAGCTTTAACACAAAGCTATTGCTATTACAGAGATCGCGAAGAGCGGACCATCGAACACTGCCAAGCTTTACCGGACTCACTTTACCGGGATTTCGGATATGACGTAAAGCACTCACTTAGATCTCCCTCCACCCCCTGACCGAGTTTTTCTCCTTCTATTTATTAGCTTAGGATACATTTGAGGATGAAAGGAGATTCGGCGGGATTATTTTTCGGCAATGCAATATGAGGGTTTGTGATGTCGTTAATTATGGTGCGCTATTATTGGTGGATAGTTTTTCGGCTCCAAGATGTTTTGTTTAGGTTTGAAAATAAGTTTTTGTAAGTAAACTATCGTAGTGTGTGACGCCCCCCAGCTAGATGGACGGACGATCTAAAAAAGGTGGCTGGGGTAGACTGGATGCGTAAGGCGGAGGACAGGGTGTTGTGGCGCAGTCTGGGAGAGGCCTATGTCCAGCAGTGGACTGCGGTAAGCTGAGTTGATTGATTGATTGAAGTAAACTTGGTTGTATTAGGACGTCGAAACCCAGACCCAGATGTTACTGAAATAATTTTTTTTCAGGAAAGTCATGACAGGTGGCCTTATAAAAGGAGCGTCGTAATATAGGGGTCGTATGCGTTTTTGGGTATTTTAAAAGGCCCGTCGCAGTATCTGGATTAACGTACCTTTGATGCCCTAGCATTTTTTTTAACAGCGAATAATTGATGCATAATAAAAATAATTTTAAAACAGGCAAATACTGAAAAATATAATAATACAAAAATACAAACTACAAAAAGTTTTACTAGCAAAAAAAAAAATATGTAAACACGCTGTCGATAAATGAATAAATATTCGCGCACTGATACCTTTTCTCAAAAAATTGAACTTAGTGCTAGAGTAATAGAGTTTAGACTCACTTCTGAACACAGCCACCTTCCGAAGAAAGCCCATATTTTCAAAGCCCCCACAGATTTGTCTTTGACCGAGTGAAACGCTCCACAAAGATATCCCGAAATAATGAGAGCAAAACAAACACGTCACCCAACCATATCGTAATTTATTAACAACACAAAAAGCGGAATGGCTACAATATTTACAGTTGACCCGAAATTACTGTTTCTTAACTCACAAGCTTTGTTGTAAAATGAAACAGAATAGAGAACATACCCTGAAGGGACACCTGCCAACCATAGGGTCACAGTAACATATATTAATAACGCGTTAATTTATTAACAAGCACTGTTTATCCAGGGATTAACTGAGAATAGTTTTAGTTGAACAACAAAGGGCTGAAAGGGTTCAAAGCGAATTTCTTGGCAACATATTTACCCAAGGTGTAGGTGATAGTAATTTTACGCGCGAGAGGTCCGAGCCTTGGACGATGGCAAACATGCTCCCCGGGACATGCCTAAAATTTTCACGTACATTATAGAACAAAATGTTTCAGAATCAAAATCCGTTGTTTGTTTGATGCTGTAAACGGTACATGTGATTGTAAATTAGAACTAACAAGTCTCACAATCAAATACACGTTACTCATGTTAAATTCAAATGTTTGTTCGTGCGAAATGAGATTTTGTTACAACTTTTGTACGATATGCTAAACTGAAAGCAGACGGTGTTTATTTGTTAACGTGTGGAACAATGAAACTAACTACGTTTTAGACGATGTTGTGGAAAGTAATTTTGGTCTTGATTTTGATAGATTCAATGTTGTTTAACAGATTGTTGTTTTAGTCGACCTTTACTTTGGTCTTCCCTAAGTTAAGTAACGCTTAACCTTTCATTAGGTTCGTTATAACATTTCCAGACTTGTGTTGTAACAAAATTCAGTTCTCATAACTACCAGACTATTAAAACACACAAAACTATCTCCAAATCACAAAGCTGAATCGTTAACTTTGTTACATTCAACATTTTCAGTACTTGATGTTTTATTTGTGAACTCTCCAGTTAGTGCTTACTTCTCAGAAAAAAGTCTGGGGGTATCGCAAAAAAGCTATCGCACAGCCAGGACAAAGAGCCGGTTCACTAACATAATTAAAATCTCCCGATTCCAACTCCGAGCGTCGCAAGCAATTCCCTACTTTTTAATTATGGAGAAATATCCAAGGATAACATGGTGCTGCGTTTATTCACAGAGAGTGGGTAGGTACATATCCCCGGGACAAGTCGAGGTGTAGCCAAAGAAAACACTGGCTGTATGCATTTCGTTTTTTATCGTTATGAAAAATGTTCTTTTTTTTTTGTTTGAGACATTCTCAAATTGAAAGCAAATAAACAATGCCTGACTGACAGGGAATTCGGTATTACAAACGAGTCTTTAATTTATACAGCATAGAAAAATACAGCTATTGCTGGTAACAATGGAAGGCGAAATGTAGGACGCAACAACGTATACATGAGCAACTATGAGGATTATAAAGTCGACAAGGACAATAATAACATACAAGAAGCAGAATTTAATGAACTCAATCCCGAATCACGGAACCAACAAATTATGAACGCCAGTGAAAAACCCTTAAATCCTCACACGGGTCACTTTCGATACGGACAAGTCAAACATCCACCCACTTCTCCTGAAGCCGAAACCTTACAGATTAATTTACCATTCACATTAATTAATACCACTTGTAACAATAGTTTTATTTGCACCGTCCGCCCGTGTGCTCCGACAAAGAGTTTTCCCAGTATTATTTTCTATACAATCGTTGTTGGACGAGTTTAATTTGGTACGAAATCCCCGTCGGGGTGGGTAGTTGTTAAATAGTGCACAATAGATGTGGCCGGTGGTTCATTAATGATGCATCGCTTCGGTTCGGACCTTCGGAGGACCTTTTGTGGATGCCTTAGGTTCGACGCATCGGGCGTGAGAGGTGGTGTTACGTCATAAAAGTTTTAGAGTGATTTCAAATTCAACGGGTTTTGAATAGTTAGTGCGAAATATTGGCCGATGGTTGCCCGTGTGGGGTGTTAAGGATTTCTCGATGGAAATATTTCACACGACCCTGATTTGCGGAATTCTATAGCGAAAAAGTAAACTGACCAATGTTTCGCAATTTTAAGAACGTTCACAGTCGAATCTCAGTCAACAATAAATGTAGGGATTTTAGACGTGTTTTTGACCGATCGAGGCAAAAACACTTTTAAAATCTCTACTTTTTTGACAAGTTTTTGACATTGATTCTCGCTGAGATGAGATTGCAACTAGATTTTGAACGTTTTTACTAACGAGAATTAGCCTTCTGATATAATATGTGAAATAGAGTTGAATTACTCATACAAAATAAAGGTAATTCATGAAACCGTGATACAAAACCAAACCAATTTTCAAAGGCAGATTTATAAGTGTCCCCATTCATTCAAAATTATGTTTTAGCACCTATTAGCATGGTTGCCAAAATCATTATCCGAGAAAAAAAAGTCGCCCTGCAGGGAGAAATAGAGAAAGAATCAGATTTCCGAGTGGAAACCCGAGGGTTTCCTGTGAAGTGGCATGATAATTATCCTTTAATGATCCGTTCGGAGTCACCATCGGTGAGGCCCGGTATTAATATTCCATGCATTTGGTGCTGGTACACATTTTGTAGTGATCATGTTGACAAATTATTATTTTTTTGACTGTTTGATAATTCCCTATTCTAAAAAAGTTGATAAACAAGTATGCCAATTTGAATTGAAGGGCTGATTTTTCCAACGCCAGATAATTTTATCCGAGGAATAGTTTTGAATTGTTGACAGTTCTCCTATACAAAATCTGTCAGACGTCAATTAAATTCTACGAATAAAGATATTATCTGTCGATTGAAAAATAAAGCCCTAAATGTTGTATTTTTCTTCGTTATCTAAGTGACACTTACTCGTAATAAATTAACTTTTTTTAATTTAGTTTCGTAAGCTGAATATGAGACGAGAAGGATACGCGATAATTATGCTCCTACTAACTCCGGAAACCTTTCGAAACGAGAAATTTTCTACTTATACCATACACATTTAAAACTTGTTAAGTAAACTTGAAACCGAGACCAACTATTACAGTTACGATTTTTCTATGAACGTTGTTTAGTGCGCATCTCGAAAGGAGCAGACTAAAAAGAAAGTGCCTGGTGAATCCGATCCTACAATCTTCATTTTGCTATGTATAATATCGTTAAGAAAACTCGCTTCGACTCCGTTCCGCGGCAGTGTAAATTGAGCCATAGGAAAGACCACTAAAGCGAAGCCGCAGGAAAATGCCAGTCTAAAATAATTCCTACCTAACTACAAATCCTGCCGATCCTGTCAACAAGTCTGTACATAGCCCGCGGAAGTGCGCTTTCAAGTCGATTGTTTCACGAGATTTTAATAACGGTGCAACGCAAAGAACAAGTCGGGGGAACCATTGTTGACTTCAAGATGGTCGGGCTCTCGTCAAACCCGACGCCACTCCGCTTCTTCCAGTTTGATTTTATTAGGTTCATAATAATTCTGTAGTGCCTACAATTCATTCGATATTCGATTGACGGGAATAACATTTTAAATGAGAAAGAAGGGGAGCGCTGAACATTTAGAAGAACTTGTGAATTGGGGAGAACTTTCAGCGAGTAGATGAACAACTTAAGAATAGAGATAAAAAAAACCGGACAAGTGCGGGTTAAACTCGCGTGGAAAGGGTTCAGTACGATGAATATGTTACTCAACAAAAATATTTCATGTAAAGTAGGTTGCCAAGACGGATCCCAAGAACAAACTGAAATTGTAATTGAAAAACACACAGTATAGTTTGCAAAACTTTTGTTTTCAATTTTCTAGTTTGAACCCCACATTCAAAAATTAATTTATTTACGTTACACATCCGTATTTGGGTCACAGATATTTATATTATGTGTACCAAATTTCAACTTTGCAACACCAATTTCCTCCGAATCTAGGAGCAAATTGGATTCGGAGCAAATTGGCTGTGATAGACGGACATAGAGACAGACACACGAGTGATCCTATAAGGGTTCCGTTTTTTTCTTTTTGAGGTACGGAACCCTAAAAATCAATAAAAACACCTTTTAACAGTTATCAAACCACACAAAAGCATCGCTATAGTTCTAACATATTGCAATTCTCAAATAAGCCTTAAGCATAACATTGTGAACGCTTGGACGACGCAGTAAGTTACAACTACCATCACCCCACACACCAACAAAGACATTCCCAAACTTACTACAATGTCTATAAACTGAAGTTTCTTTTGATGAGATGCATAATCCCTGGAATGTGGCCTCTGTATGAGCGAGGGTCGAATCAATGAAGGTGGCCATAACTCACATAGTTCCCCAACTATCATAACAAGATCCTGCGAACTATTCGGACTCTTTGTCTTTAACCTCGATGCTCCTTTAGTGCCAATAAATAATGTCATTACCTGTTCATGAGATGCTGTGAACCATATTCGGGAACAATAAGAAGATTTGGGACGCTATTATATGCATATAAACAGAGCGAGACATCGGTCGCGGTTTATTAAGGGATCCTTATGTTTCTGGAAGGGGTTAGGGCGTAAAATTAATGAATGGGACCTCCCATACCTTCAAGTTAGATGACCTTCAAGGTCTTTGGAGAATAAACTAGTGTGGTGTAGGCGTAGAAGTGCATATCGTAAAGTGGTAATGACTTTATAACTCTCGTAATAATATTAAATTGAAAAGCGATATTTTAGAGGTATAAGATGGTGGTTGACGATGGGTGAGATTTGTGAGACATCATATCTATACTAATAATAAAGCTGAAGTTTTTTTGAACGTGCTAATCTCTGGTATGTACTAGCAGTCGGATTTGAAAAAATATTTTTGGGGTTGATAGCTCAATTATTGAGGAAGGCTATATTATAGAACCCTTAGAGCTAAGCAAAAACTAAAAAAGTCAGAAAGAATGCTGAGCTGAAAACGAAGTACCAACTCGGGCAGGCGATGTGATGCGACGGGGTGGGCCGGGGGAAAAAGAAATTTCACGAGACCGAAGTCGCGGGCAGATGCTAGTTTTATATAAATCTTAGCAATTTGGTCAAGCAAGAGGTGCGAGTAGATTTTCACATTTATAGTGTTACTATTACTTTCGTCACACACAGCAAACTCATGAGTCACCGAAAACTACAGGAAAACCTAGCTCTTTAATCATCTTCAACCAAATGAATCATTACAAAAAAAAGTTAATGTAGTAAAAATTCTCAATCGCATCCAGATTTTTTCCCTCCAACCGTAGGCAGCGGGGGCAATTACCAACATCTCGGACACAACGGCGCAGACGTCCTCGACTCACAATGGTCTCCACTAGACTCTCGCTGTAACGAATCCACTACTGCGTACTATCAACCAGTCCCTCGCGAAACTGGAGCGGGATTGTTTGTGTGACACTCCTGCCACAACATAGATGGGTGCAGAAGACCGGCTCCAGACAACGAGCCAAAACCGGTGCACGCACAAATAGACACGTACGTATGGCAGTCTTACGGGATACGCTAAAGTATCCCGCGAAATTCCAATTTACTTACCGTTTTTTGCAATTTGCAAGCCAGTGTCACGTTGTATGTTGATTAAAATATGATTTGCGACCGTAACCAATACAGCTGAATTATAATCATTAGAATCTGCATAGGTACTGTAAATAAATATTTGATATGGTCGGGAATCATATTTAGATCAACATACAAGCTGAATAGCTGATACCTGCAAATTGCAAAGAAATTAAGAAAATTTTAATTTCGCGGACAAAGCATTGCTGTATTCGTTGTCCTAGTTCTTCCTGAGTTCTAAGTTAGAATATATTAAAATATTTGCAATAAGACGAGAGATGATGTCATTCATGTCTCCTCGGGTTAGGATTATAGCCTGACGAAAGACGACCTAAAGAAGGCGGCTGGGACAAATTGGATGCGGAAGGTTGAGGATAGGTTGTTGTGGCGCAGCCTGGGATAGGCATAGGTCCAGCAGTGGACTGCGATAGGCTGAGTTGATGTCGATTGATGATCGCTTTTACCCCAACTTATGCCAGCTGCGCGAGTTCTCTTGCACTCGCTGTATGTAGATGCGCGTCTCTGTGTACGTGGATTTCCGATCGTTGTATGCAGTCGAACTTCTGTTCCTATCTACCTGGTGCCCCTACACTACCAGTTAATGATGTATGGGGGTTCATTACACGGCCGGTTTTGTTTCGCACGCTTTTAGAATTTTTGAAAGATTATCATACTGATGATAGTTGCTGTTTGTTGTTATTATAATATTCCTTTTCGCAGTTGATAATTGTATGCTTGACGATGTTAATGATGATGATACAGACTTATAAAATAAGGATCGAATAATAATGATAGAATGGAATTGCACTGGATATATCTGCCGCATTTCAGACGATCTATGGGCAAACTTACGACCCAGTGGGTCCCGCTTAATGGCAAACGACATCGCGGCAGGCCCAGACGGAAATGGCATGATGACCTGGACTCCTTTTATAAAGATTGGTCCTTGACAGTTCTGGACAGAGACAGGTGGAAAGAGTGCAGGGAGGCCTTTGCCCAGCAGTGAGACATTAACGGCTATTAATAAATAAATGATAGCTAATGAAGTATAGATTAAGAACACTGATAAGCTTTTGGGATAAGATCGTACAGAAAGCACCTCAAACTATTTTGATAATAGTGTACCTACTGCCAATTAATCAGCCCATGTCGTGACAATATTCCCTCCAATAATTCACAAACATCAAACCCATATTGTACGAACAAGGCGACAACTACACAAAGCCTTTATTGGCCCGTATCCCACACAATCCATCACAACCGTTGTTTCCCCCGTCCAAGGGTCTCTTGTACCCTGATCATTATTTAAAATATAGATGAGTGTTTTCTTTCCGATAATCGAGACCAGGATTGAGGGTTGAGCACAATAGGCAAGGTCCTTTTAAAAGCGTCGCCTATAGCGGTAGTCGGGGGCCTAAAGGACCGAGTCGCGCTTATTTGTATTAGTAAATTGAAGGTACACTGTCCACTCTATTGAGAGCCCCGTCGTTGCATTCTTCGTCTCCCTTTGGATTTTCTTTTTGGGTACCGTGAATAGTTGGAATATTTGTTTTTTTAAAGCATCCACATTATTTTAGTTTGAGGTGTTATCCGTTAAACTTTCTGTAAAATATTTTTTACTAGCTGATCCGTCGAACTTCGTACCCCTCAGAATCAATAAGGACAAATGTATGAGACAATGAATTATCTTTCCCCATGTTTTATCATAGTTATTCTGCTATTCGGGGCGGAGACAAATCCAACAAATCAATTATCATAAAAGTAGATCCAGCCGTTCTTGTAAATTAAGGACTAACCCGACTTTGTTTGTTATACAATATATATTTATATGTATATATCTTATATATTATTTTCTATCGTGCTTGTTAGTGATCCTAAAACTTCTACTAGTTTTTTTTTTGTTTTTACCCGTGAGAACCTGTAATTGGCTCTATGTCTCATATACAACTGTTATCCATCTGTAATAACGGTTGGTTCTCATATAAATAAATAAATGAGTATCTCCTGATACAATTCAGTTCTCAATATACATACATTGTATATGTATACGGAAAAACTTTTGTATCGAGTCCCTTCTCAAATAATTAGCGGCTCACAGAGACTTCCTGTTACGCAATCAACAATATGCAGTTATTAACGAAAGAAATTCCACCCTCAGTCTGACTTTTTTCCTTTTCAATAGCCCTGGAACCATCAAAGTTCGTCCAACTCACACCTGACCGGTTTTATATATTTCAAAAAGGGGAATGGGGCGCGGGGGGATCAATTAAGGTGGTCTTTGTGAACATTATATCGACGCGCATTGAAAAGAGTTGTGATTTTCTTTGATAGCACGCAGACGTGGTTTGCCGAGTGAAAAATCAAAGGACCTGCCATGGTGATGCATGAAGGGATTTATTAAGATTTAATGTCGGCAACGACACTCCGAGGCGGGAAAAGAACGAGTTTCAAGTGCTCACCGCGATGTACGTTTTACATGACGCCATTTTAGATTTGTTCGTGTAAATGTGGAGTGGCGAGGTGAACGCGCTGCTACGCTCAACTATGCTGGATTTAAAATAAATATTTATAGTTTGTGTGGTGCAATTAAATGCTGGGATCAATTTGTTTGTGAGCGTTAACTTCTTTGGTTTGAGAATGTCTTAAAAGTTTTGTCTTTTATAAATGATGCGAGGATTCTAGTAGATCCTTTGATATTAACTTGAGTTTATTGGAATAATAATTGTTGTTGTTATTGTTGTTTTTAGTTGTATGTTGTATAGCGAATGACGTGTGGTCCAACTTAATAAATACTACTTGACTAAAACCTTCGTAGTCGCCATTTTCTTATTTCTGAATACTTACTTCCTGAATTCTGGTAGAAAATATTTGTATGTAGTCAAATTCCTTTACTATTATTAAATGAAACTTTTAAGGGCTTCAAATCGGATTCCATTCGTATTCCCTGTTCTTTTGTCCTGGTCCTGATCCACTTCAGCGTCTTTTCACAATCGGGCTCGATGGAGCGACCACAAACACTATCTACGATCATCGGCTTAACATGCTGAGTTAATGAACACCCGTGGGCTTACATATTCACACTAACCATGTACGGACATAGAGAGGGGTGGTAAGTGGGTAGGAGGGAGGCGGGAGGCGAGCCGTCTTAGAGAGCCTTGAGACACTCACACGGGTGTGCACGTTTTAAAGTTTTATTAGTAATTAATATGTGAGATAGAGATCTAGTGAGGAAAGGAGAATAAATTGTGTGCTTGGCTCTCTGGTCTTTTAAGTTTTGTGTAGTACCAGTAGTACTTTTATTCATTTAAAGAAAATAACGTTTACTTGCAGTAAAACAAGACGCAAAAAAACTTAAACACAAAAAAAAAACAAGTTGAGGGAAAATATGCGTCACATCCACGCAAAACGGCCATCGCTCAGCATAATTCTGTGACCCTTGCGAGACAAAGCCACAGCGCTGGTTTTTAGCGACAGCCGGCGTTGACGTCATGACGTCAATCGGTGCAGTATAAAATGAGATACAAAAAAAATATATTTATACACAATACAAGTTCGAAATCTTTATAAAAAATTCAACTATCATTTTTTTTAAAGAGTCAGGAAATGAAAATATAATTTTTAGCAAGATAATTTCCAACAATGTTGCTTACGGACCAACCAAGTCAGCAATGAAAATCTTTTAGATATTTTAACTGGAACTAGGCCCTTTATAAATTACACAAAGCCAATCATAACACTAACTGCTTAACTGAATAAACTACAACTGCTAGCATAGTTTCGGCTTGCTAAAGCTAATTGTATCATGCTCCGACATCCCGAAGACTTCACTACCGCTTTGACCGAGCTTATCGCCGAACTTTCCCTCAACGAAACCCCAAAATATCGCTGGCTGTACAAATTAATCCAACTATTGGCACATCAGACAATACACATGAGATACAACTAATAACTTGTGACGTCAGCAATGTGCAGTTAATTCCAGAATGTTCGTTAGTAAAGGGCCCCAAGATATATCGTCTCCATGGGACTTGTTTATCTTCTGCTGGGTTATCAAGACCATTGTGTCGATATTCCGATGGTTTAAGTGAAAGTTATATGGTTATAAGCATGTGGTATTGATGAAATGGAGGGAACAGATTATGATTTTATTATCTTTGTGTAAGAAACCAGGTTTTGGGACTTACATATTGCTCTTTTTAACACGCTTTTATTAGCTTCATTTGTAATTACTACATATGACCAGTTTGTGCATTTTTTTTAAACTTCGTATTTAGCCCGTTTTTCGTTCAAGTGTCATATAAGTACTGTAAAATATTTCAATTGTTTAATAATGGTAAAACATGTCAGAAACCAAAGCAAAACTATTTGTCACCGAGTGAAAATTATAAAGAACAAGGGATGTCTAATACTATTATTTATTCAGGTTCCTCATCCAAAATGTCAATAACTTCACAAATATTATATCCCAACAACAATTAACAGGTTCACGAAAACTCCGTTACGACTACCCCGTTTTTCTTAGCCCAATATCTTCCATTATCACAGGCCACTAAACAAAGTTTACCATTCTACCCTTCTATTGTACCCTCGATAAATCAGCCACCCAACACCACACACTATCGAGACATTATTAATTAAAATCCTTGCAAGAACACACCTGTCCCAGGATACCTCCTCGGGGTACCCCGTAGCAATCGGTTTAGACAAAGAACCGATGTGCCTTGGGCCGGTAACTTGAGGGTAATCCATACAGGGCTATCGATAGGTACTAGGCTGTATGTTTAATAGATTCTGTGTGGTTTAGTTTGATTAGTTTTAGGATAATAAGCTTTTAGTTTAGCTTGGAGAACTTTGGTTGGTTCAATTCAATTAAATGCTACACTGAAAACTTTATTCAGTATGGGAGAAAGTGTTAGCACATTTTGAGTTTTATATTACGCACATCGCAAACCTTACATAACTATGTTAATTAGTCACCGTCAAATCGGTTTAGGTTCGAATTATTGTTTGAGGATTATTGACAATCTTTAAAAAGAAAGAGGAACATTTACGTCACCTTAAAACTATTATGCTTATAGTTTTGATTTTATTATGTTACAAAACAAAAGAAAACGATTCAATCTTTCTCTAGAATCGACAGCAGCTTACGAAATCGAATCGTAAACCAATGCAAAAATCAACACAAACCATTAATTACAAACCAATCTTGGTACACAATAAATAAGGCCA
This sequence comes from Apamea crenata, assembly GCA_949629185.1. Taxonomy (NCBI): domain Eukaryota; kingdom Metazoa; phylum Arthropoda; class Insecta; order Lepidoptera; family Noctuidae; genus Apamea; species Apamea crenata. The sequence continues at coordinate 15,088,489 of OX451372.1, forward strand.
CAATCGGAACAAATGGACAGGCGGCAAATTAAACCCATGCTGTTCAATCCACATACATTAGGCACATCGATCTAACACGTCTAAACAAAGGCCGTGGCGAAATGCTTCCGAACACGCGATTGTCTTAAGTTCACCTCCCAAATCTTTACCTTTATCCTTTGTGTGAATTTAAACCTTGATGTCTTGAGTCTTTAAGTTTAGAATCGGTTGGAACTGTGTTGAGAACTTGCGAGACGGTGTTGTTATACCGAAGTGTAAGGCAAATGATAATTTTATTGTAAAAAGGTGGATTCGTAAGGATAGTGTTATATTATATAAAACATTAAATTAAAAAGATGACAGATTTAACAGTGTACTCCGGTGGAAACTATGCATCAGAAAACGCCATTTGAAGAAGGCACTCAAATTAGAGGTCATATATTATAAATCTATTAATTAAATCCAATAATATAATTTCGCTAATAGATGCACGGATGGTGGCAAGTCCGTATATGAAATTATATACTTTATGCCAGATAGTTTTTTCCAAGTTGCAAATCGGTGTGAAACGCGGCCATCCTTAATGCGGCCCGACCAAAAACAAAACAATCCGATGCTCACCTCCTCGCGTCCGGTTCCGTACAGTAAATTTACATTCCCCACCATCCATCCCCGAAGTCCATCCGGGTTGGTAATAAAACGATCTTAAGGTACGGAGGAAAATATCTTAGAGTGTAAGCTGCAAGTTGTAGACTTTCAGCGCTATTATATTTTTCATTATAGCATGAAGATGGGATCGAAGAAATGTGATACGAGGTGCCATCGACGCGATAGACCTTTGGGTACGTAATAAATGAATGGGCCTAATTAGAAGGCTAAAAGTCACCTAAAGGGCAATTTAGAGGACTATGTTTGGAGTTTCCCTTCGTGATCGAATGAAAAGGTCCGCAGAAGAACCAAGGTAATCGACATAGTCCGAAGAATTGCCAAACTTAAGTGGCAGTGGGCACGGGTGATAAACTTTGAACGTTAATCTCAAACTCCTTTTCGCAGTTCACCATCGTTTTTTTCGTCCTTCTAGACCAAATTTTTCCTAGGTATCAACATACCCATACACTAATCTACATGGTCCTCATGATCTAACCATGATTATGTGTCTGGACTTTAAAAGAAACTGTGACCTCTGAGTTTGTTTGGGTGTGATTTCCCTCGCCTGTTCTCAAGACTTGAGCCTGTATCTCGATTGCCACACGGGCCTCCGGAGCCTCAAGATATACGCCGAAGGGTACCACTCTTCGTCCGTGTGTTTACAGGCTGATGCTATCGCGTAATTGTGACAATATTTGCTTTACACATTTATGTATGGAAGGCGGGTCAAGTTAATTGTTCCGCCCAGGTGTAGTGCCCCCAAAATTACCTATTGAGTAACTGATTAAATCGAAGGTCTAGGTGGGTCACTTAAGTTGGTTTTAATTAAAATGTTACACAATGTATACTGTCTGAAGTGTCTGGACATTAATTGGACCTAGTTTAGGTCAACGCGTGATGTTCCCGAAGCTTCTATTGGCTGGATAAAGAAACACGTGATTATAAGGTTTACTGTAGTCACGTTTTTTAAACAAACAAAGAGGTTTCAACCTCTTGAAAGTTTTATAACAGGAATAATACTTTTCAACGTTTTACGCGTCACAGAAGCCGGAGAATAATTACTAAGCGTCATTCTTTTGTTTATTGTTTCACGTAAACAATGTCAAGAATGATATACGAAAAGGCAACATAATGCCATTCAACACCATTCCAAAATTTTCCTTTTTGCGCATAACATTTCTCATAAATTTCTAACAAAAATCCAGTTCCGCGTTAAAAGCCATATAGTGACCACCCCGTAACTGAACATTCGCAGCGATTTAGGAGCGTCTTGGCCCGAAACGGCGAAGGTGAAAAGTACACCTAAGTTCAGATTAACAATCGGGCAGGGCAAAGGGCTACTCGGACCGAAGGACCGGATCCAAAACAATAAATCCGGCTAGAAAGACCACGGCAGTTAAGCTATGCGTGTGGAGGGACATTACCGTATCTACATTATTATATGCGAAGTGACACTTTCTGAAGTTTTTTTGTGATTTTGCTCGGAAAGCTGTATATTTTCTTTTTTGAACAGATTTATATCAATTATGCCAAAAACTACATTTTGTTTTAATTTATACATGCGAATGTATAAATTATATATCGCTAGTAATAGAGGCTCTATTACTAGCGATATTAAGTAGGTAATTCTATTGAAATATTATAGCATATTGCCAACTCCAACCTCGACGAGTCTGAACAGCTATGTTTCTTTAACTCATACCCACAGCAATATTTCTCTCCCCAAATGGACCTTATCCAGCTTCCACTAAATCTCGGGCACTCTGGTCACTATAAATCGGCCAATGAGATGTAGTGATTTAATCGGAAACCTCAGGGTCCCTCAGGAAGCCCATTAAATCGTATGGTCAGAGGATAATTAATTCCGTGGTAACGTTTCAAGTGAGATTAATGGCGGTCGGATCGAAAGCTCTTTTCAATGGCCGTTCCTAACATGTTCATTGTTTTGTTTAGCTATTCATCAATTTGGTTAATTGATTTTCTTTGGTGTTTCAGAGGTTTTTGAGTTTAATTGTCTAGAATAGAACGGGATGTAATGTAGTTTTATTCGTATATGTCGTAGAAAAAAAGCTACTAGTGCACTGGCGATTTTAATTTGTAACCCGTTAGTTTTGAGTAGCATCGTGGTGATGGACCTTTCCTAGAAGAGCCGTAGCAGCCACATAACGGCCACAGTGACGGCTATCATGAAAATGATGGCAGTGGGGTTTCACTTTACGGCGTCAAAAAACGCTCTCTAGCTTGTTGAGGGCAGTGGTGGAAACGGCGAACAGTCGAAACGGTAGGTTGTGGGTTAGAACCCAGGTAGGCGCTTTATGTACTTTGTGTAAATAATTACATCATCACTGCTCTCAAAACAGTAAAGGAAAACATTGTGAGGAAACCGGCATGTCCTGGAACCAAAAAATCTAAGACCAATCCGCACTGGGCCCGCGAGGTAGATTACAGCCCACTCCCTCACGAAGAGAGGAGGCCTGTGTCCCAGCAGTGGGAACTTTATAGACTGATTAAGTAAACGCTTGTTGTGTAGAGATATTTACTTTAAAATATTAGGTTTTTTCGTTTCCAGATATCGATACCCATAACGTACGTGAAGTTTACACTAAAAAAACTGATAATTACTTCAATTAATTACACTAACTGCGGTCATAGACACCAAAAAAAAACTAGCATCAATTTTGTTTTTGATTTACCATGATCACGGCTGCTGAGTTTTGCTAGCTAATTAAAGACCTTGTATATATTTTTGATTGCACGGTGATTTGACGGCACGGTTGGCGCAGTGGTTAAGCGATTGACTGCTGCGTTGCTTGTCGCGGGTTCGATTCCCGCACAGAACAAATATTTGTATGACCTACAATTAGTTGTTCCGGGTCTGGCTGTTTGTGTATGTGAGTTTATATGTATGTAAACGTACCCCGTTTAAGGGGCTCGTGGCTTAGTAATAACAGCTGCACTGGTCGATCGACCAGGTTAAGCTACGCTTGTCGTGGTGGGTCTGTGGATGTGTGACCATCTTTACATACCAAGACCCCTCTGTGCCTCGGAAAGCACGTTAAACCGTTGGTCCCAGCTGTCATTTGTGGATCCATGGCAGTCGTTACGGGTCATCAGAAGCCCGAAAGTCTGACAACCAGTCTTACCAAGGGGTATCGTATTTCCCAGTAACTGGGTCGTGGAGGTAAGTCAGGCAGTCGCTCCACGTAAAATCAGCTGCATCCGGTTAGACTGGAAGCCGACCCCAACATAGTTGGGAAAAGGCTAGGACGATGATTGCAGATGATAATGTATTATTGTTAATCCAATGGATTTCCTTCTCTGCAGTTAGACTCCCGTTCGGTCCATTGTGCGTGATGGGTCCTGGTTAATATAGCAATTTTTCCTCACAACAGCACAGAAGCTTCTTGGGGAGTCCACAACCTCACTTAACTAGTAGTCTCGAATAATTGGAAACATGTTTCCAACATCGCAAAGTCATGTTGCAGCCACATCGTGCAGCCACTACATATTTTGTTGTATAACTTTTAGTCAAGAAAAATATCATCATCATCTACCTAGCCTTTTCCCAACTATGTTGAGGTTGGATTCCAGTCTCCCCGGATGCAGCTGAATACCAATATTTTACATGAAGCGACTGCCTATCTATCTGACCTCCACCGAACCCTGTTACTGATGGGTGATACGATACCCCTTGGTAAGACTGGTTGTCAGACTTTCGGGCTTCTGACGACCCGTAACGACTGCACAAGATCCACGAATGACAGCCGGGACTATAGGCTTAACGTGCTTTCCTAGGCTCGGAGTGGTCTTGTTACGTAAAGATGGTCACCCATCAAGGGACCAACCACGGCAAGCGTAGCTTAACCTGATCAGTCGACCCGAGCGGCTGTTATTACTTAGCCACGAGCCTCTCCTTTAACAATAATATTGTAATCAAGGTCCTGTCACTCCATACATTACACCTGTCAATCCGGGACTTTGCGACTGAATTCGTTCGTAAAGCGATCGCTATGAATGTCGAGACTGCAGGGGCTGGACGCGCAGAGCATTGCAGGCTTTATTAGTATAATAAGTGCTCCACAGGTTGCACGTGTATGACGTTCGGCAATAACTAATAAAGTAATAGTTTGGTATAACAAAGTAATCTCGGTGTTTTGTCAAGTTGTAAAACTGTGCGTGACAGGGGCGAGACATTTGTTAAAAATAAAATATTATTATGCCTAAACAGAAAAAGAGGGTAAACATAGAAAACTCAAATTCAATAAAATTATACAAGACTTACCCATACTTAGAAGGATTCTGTGCTGCTACCGAACATGCCATATTAGTCACGGCCCAGTAGGCCGGAAAAATTAAAAAAAACCGTACCATCGACTCAAAGAAGAATAAATTGTTTGTTCTTAAAACAACATACCTGAAAAGGAAATAGATACTTTTGTAAATACTAAAATAAGATTTCAATTTTACTAAAACATAAAAATATCTTTGTCTTCGGCTATACAACTGTCTCACTTTTTGATAATTAAAATATTGTCTAGACCTGTCTATTGTGAACAATAAATTATTATTAATGTTTATTTCTAAAGCACTTAACCTAATTCACATTTGGTTTTAGCCACACAATGAAAACCTGTCAGGGTTTATCTGCATGTTGGCGAGCTGTTCATATAATATACAATATTGGATATCAATTCTTGAATTTACATAAAATAAAGCATTTTAATAAAGACTGAAGTGCACAAATAATCAGTCTGCCTAGCTTTTTCCCAAGTATGTTGGGATCGGCTTCCAGTCTAAACTGAATACCAGTATTTTACATGGAGCAACTGCCTATCTGACCTCTATAACCCAGGTACTGGGTAATACAATACCCTTTAGTCGCTAAAACAACATGTTGTTTAATAAAATAAAGTTTAAGAAATAAGGGGGAAATGTAAATGAAAAAATTGTTAAATATTGTATGGTGGTTTCGAACCCTTCGTTTGCGAGTCGACTTGGCCAATTTTTAATCTACTTCAAAAAGTACCCCTTGGCCAAGCCAAGGGGTATTTTTTGCCAAAAAAAGTCTGACAACCAGATAAGACTGGTTGTCAGACTTTTCAATAACATGTGTATTCAGGCTTATCAGTTAAAATGACCACTGTCGAGCTACATTGTTAAAACATTCAGCCATCACAGAATGTTTAAGCAAAATCAGCCTATAATGATCCCACTGCTGCGAAATAGGCCTCCTCTATGTAATAGGGAGTGGGCCGTAATCCACCATGCGGGCTCAGTGAGCGTTGGTAGATTTCACATGTCTTCGAGTTTTTGGTTTTAGGAAATCCCAGTTTCCTCAGGATGTTTTCCTTCACCATTATTGAGAGTAGTGGTAATGAAATAATTTACACAAAATAAAGCGCCTGTCTAGGTTCGAACCTACTACTTACAACTTGTAAGTCTGGTGGCCACGACTTACAAGTTGTAAGCAGTAGGCATTTCCTGCTACACAACGACTAATTAAGTAACTATAATTATTTTACACTGCTGTCATATACAGGGTAGGTTTGAGATGGGGCAGTAAGGGCAACTACCTTAACCGTTGTAGCTACAGGAAGACATTCTAAGGAAACTTTCCTAAAAATTTTTGATAAATTTTGATTTGCATACACAGATTTTGAAAAAAATGTACTAGCTGGAAAATGGGCAAATTTCACAAAAACTTTTTTTTTTGTCAATCGATTCTGTTTCTTAAAAGGATTAAAAACCTCTAAGCCAACTGAGGTTTGAGTACTAGAAAAGTCTAATCATTAAACATGATGATAAGCCCGAGTGCCTCATTATGATAATTATTACTAACGCAGAAAATTACATCATGACACTTCATTACAGGAAAAACCTAGTAAAATAAGACTGCGGTGATAGATAACTTGTGTATTGCTCTTCAGAAATAGAACATAATATGATATTGTAATATTAGAACTGTCTGTTTGTTTTGTACTTTTTGTGTACTGACCAATATTATGCAAGATTGCATTCTTAGGCTTGTTCGAAGTTACACTTATAAAATTATTTTAATTGGGACATAAAATAATAGATTTACCTACCCTATTACAACAAGATTTGATAAATATTATGTGCAGACGAGTTTGCTTCGAAAACAAACAAAACCGAACCATTAAATTGTTTGAAAGTGTTCATAACAAGACAACATAACCTCAAAATGTTTCATAGCAAAAAATCATGCCGGCATCAAATTCAAGGCTAACTCAATGAAAATATCTACATTTTTAGTGCTACAATACCTGATAAGGGGTCTCGTCACCACTTTCTTCCAAATGCTTCAGATTTAAACTCAGTAAACAGTTCTCTTTGCAGTTCCAAACATAAAACACATCATCCTTCAATTCGATCAAATTTCGCAACTTTCCATTAGGATTTTCACTCAAACTGTCTTTTAGATCCTTAAATATTTTATGGTTTGGTAATTTAGTTTCGTACAAACGGCTATCCATCGTGAATTAATTAAAATAAACTCTTGTTTTGCTAACGACAATTTCACAAGTTATTTTTGACAGATAATGTCGCGGTATTTTGCTGCGTTTAGTTTCTTCGTCAGAACACGTTTCGGTAAGCTTATTGGGTTAAAATTACGATGCGTTGACAAGACAATAAATGTAGAGATTAGAATAATAAATTAAAAAAATATAGTGTTGTAAGTACATACATCAACGATTTATGACTAATTTTATTTTTCTTACTCAGTAGGTAAGGAATGTGAACAAATACACTGCTGTCGCATAGAAGAATGTCCTCCCATACCTATTAACATTGTAATTTGATAACATTGTAAATGCCAATAATGTATATAAGAGTCACCGTGGAGTTTCTTGCCGGCTCTTCTCCATAGGAAACGACCAATTGGAACTGTGCACCTACCTTCTGACGTTTCATAGGTGCCCATGTAGGTTTAAGTATGTAGGTATGTGAAATAAAATACCTATTTTGATTTAATAATATTTTTGACCGTAGGTAGGTATCTCTAAACATCCTTTAAGGAGAGGTATGAGGACTTTGTTGACGGCGCGACGTGGCTTAGCTGCCGTCGCCGCTCACCTGAATGAAGGAGGAATTTAGTTTAATAGTTATGAAACAAGCTAAAGTGGCAATAGCCTGGACATATGTATTACTCCGTAAAACTGATGACCGTTGGGGTACTGTTTTTGCGTGGAGGCCGCGAATATGCAAACGTATGGTCAGAGGCTTTCAGGCTAAGTGGAGCTACGGTAAGAGCAGGGTGACTCAGAGAACATATTATAGTTTTTAATTATGGTGTTTAGGGCAATTAGGGTAGCTGGTATCAGCTGGCTGAGAGCAGCCGAGGATAGAGCCAAATGGTGTGCAATTGGAGAGACCTATGACCAGCCAGTCTCAATTTATGCGGATGATATGGACAAAACCATGACTTATCACGAGGAGTAGGTACCTACTTATGTTTTTTTTTATGTTTAGGACATTATTTAGTAATGCATCGTCGCCAATCGACCAAGTAGGCTCAAATGAAACAACGGACACTCAGGTAACTGATTGTGCCACACACACAGAGCTGTATATCACTTTGATTCGCAATGGTATCACGTAATTTCATCTCCCTCTGCGCGGCCCATGCTTTCTTATAAATAAAACAACATAGAAGGCAATAAATTCCATTCTACAAGATTTCGTACGTGAATTTTCGTTGTAATTTAATATTTTGTATGGTTTAAAGGTTTGTGGATTGTTCTTGGCATTGAATGAGTGCCGCCGTTGGTCGAATTGCGATTAGGAATTCGCTTCGTTTAAACTGCATCTTTTTGAAACTATTTATGTATAATTTTTGTTAATTATACCCTGTCCACTAAGTAAACCGTTTTTTGACAGGTACTAGTGATTGCAGCAAACACAATAGGTACATTAATTTATACACGTACGGTATTATAATATCTTTAAGAAGCTTATTAATAAGATAATTCAATAACTTATTAAGGCAGTTTATATACTTATTTATTTTATTTCGTATTTTAAAGTTAGGTAACTTTTACGTAATCTGGAATATGTATATAACGTTCTACTTCTAAGACAGCTGTCAAAAAACAGTTAACCTAATGGACAGGATATAGGTAACATTGTTGTTTACTGAAGAGCTTCGTTACTACTCGATTACCAAATGACGAAGGTGGTACAAAACAAAAAACCTAGTAATATCTACTAGTTACGATCCTATGACACTCGGCAATACTGTAGCTGGTAAGCTACAGTATTGCCGAGTTTAGTGAAAGAATTTTCGATATCGAATCAGCGGGGTAATTGCGTAACAAATAATAATAATAACAATCCTGTACGAGTCGTAATAAATACTTTTTCTTTCTTTAACACATTATCAATAAGAATGGCTTTCATTTTCGCAGTTCAACAACATTAATTGCATTATTTAGGCAGCAGACAATATTTTCGAACATATCAAGCAATGATGGTTTAGCAATATCCTTCAAAGTGATTCAAATTATGATTGACTAGCTTCTGCCCGCGACCACAGTATTACAATATCGCGACTATGTCCCCGTGAAGCAACTTTCTCATTTTTTTTTTCTCTTAGGTTCTTAAGAACCTTCACACACTACAAAGTATTAGAAAACTTAAAAAAAAGATGGATGAAATCGGTAAAGTCGTTCTCAAGTAATGTCGTGACCAAAGGAAATAGGGTTCCGGTTTTTCCTTTCGAGGTACGGAACCCTAAAAATCAAATTCAAATCTGCCTCATGTGTCCATCCATGCTACGACTCTTCTCAGTGAGTGGGAGCGGGTGTAATCCAATTCGTGGGCCCATTGTTATTGGTGGTCTTTCAATTTTTGATTTTATGACTTAGCTGTCATTCCACCTCACGCTAGGGAAACTACTGTAGCGGTATCCACAAAACGCCACATGCGAACAACGCGTCATACTGACGTCACGCAAATCCTGCATCTCGCAAGCTGAGTTTACCGTACAATTAGCATAGATACAATTTCCCAATATCAATCGTTGGGCAACATACTATTGACAGCTCACTTCACCTAAGTTTTCACGGTAAGAATTTGACAATATTTTGACTGTAGTTTTTAAAAGAGCGGCGTGAGTGTTCGTGTATGGATTACTGTATGCTATAGGTACCTACAGGATTTCCTTTAGAAACCAAGATCAATGTCGTCGTCGCAGACTGAATAAGTAATACAAAGCCGAGTGCCGGTCGCGATGCCGTCCTACCGCCATTGATAAATTTAGCAGAACTCTCACATGATATTAAAGGGTGGTGAATGTACGATATGCCTCCCTCTCCGATCTATTATTATGCTGGGCAGGCCTCCAGAATAGGGCTGCGCGTTAGTGTTTTTATTAATATAGGTTAGGTTAGTTTTTTTGATAATTTAAGAAAGTACTTTTCTTTATTGAGATCAGCACCCTTATTGCGTAACACACGATCAATCACAATCTGAATGATTTTGAAGGATATCGCTAATCCATTGCTTCATATGTTCGAAAAAGAATTGTCTGCTCAACAATTACGTAAATTACGCAATGAATGTTGTTGAACTGTCAGAATGAAAGCCATTGCTTGCTACTGATAGCGTGTTACGCCATTAGCCCGCTGAGAAGTTTCTGTGCTAGATATTGGTTACTCTTAACTTCTTTGCAGTGAGGATGGTTATTAAAATGGGTTCTAATCTCTAATAGGTTCTACAATACTCAGAAAGTGTTTTATATTTTGTTTTAATGAGGTAAATTAAGTTGGTTCTAATTTGTCAACTCACATTACGCTACATAGTTACAGTAAAATAAAAATTGGATCCTATTCGGAATTAAACATCATTGTCGTATAGCAAAATCATAGACAAATACAGGCTAATGTCTCGTATCCTCCTCACTATTACAGCCTTCAATTCTGCATTGCTTTAAAACATACAAATCTACGTACTTTCAAAGCGCTACATTTGGCGCGTGGCCAAAATCGGAACTAATGCCGCCATCTTGTTTTTTCAATACATTTTAACCGCAACGTCATACGAGCGCCAAAAACACAATATCTTCGTTTACATTCCTGGCAACCCTGAGTTTGTCCGTCGGGAGGACACCGATGACTTGTCATTAATAACGACAGTAGAAATGTATCAAAAGGTGACGCGTCCCGACGTCTGTCTCGGCCCTTATTTATGATACCAACAAACAATATTTATTCGCGTCTATATGCCGCGGGCATTAGCCTGTGACGGACGTGCGTTGTGTCAGATATGTTAGGGTATTGTGTTCAATTAAAAGAAGAAGATTATTAGGAAGATTTTCAAATGGTCCTATGTCCATGATTTAAGCTGGACAGGCTGGGAGCTGGTTAGGCTGACAGATTTCTCAAATTGCACGCCATTCCATTCGTTTTTTGTTTTTATTTAAGGTCATTTTCTTACGGTCCAGGAGCCTCATTATCAGTCTATAGCCGTTCATTGCTGGACAGCGTCATTCCACTCGATCCTAGCAGGCTACTCTCAGTCCCCTGCTACCAGCCGCCTACAGCGGGTCAATTGTTAGGCTCTATATCTTAACTTATTATATTGCTGTCAACAAAAAATATATAAAATACTAGCTTGTGCCAAAACAACTTTCTTATTTTTTTGTCCGTAAGAATCTTTTACAAAGTAGTAAAAACTTAAAAATAAAATGGATGCAATCGGTAAAGTCGTTCACAAGTTATGGCGTGACCAAGGGAATAGGGATTCATTTTTATACAATAGATTAAAAATTAAAAATTGTACTGTGTCTTTGACATATCTCGGGACCCTGGGGTTCCGGACTTTTGGAAGGCTTACGAGGGGCCGAAGCCAACTCGCAGAGGCCCGATAGACGCTTTCAATTAAAAATATACTCCATTTCTGACTGAAGTCCATAGTTTGTTAGTATTTTGCTGTTAGTAACAATAGTGCTTAGGTGACTAGGTTAGTATTGTTAGTTTCACAAAATACATTTTATTTATTCAGTCCTGTGACCTGTGACTGTCGCCTTTCAGTGTCCCTGAAAAGGACAGTTCGCTTTGGCACCGATCATTTTTAGAATGCTGTTGTAGTGTTGTCACTACCATGCAGGCGTAGAATGAAAAAAAAAATACAAAAAAAAAGAAAACATTATTACACACACAAAATACACAAAAAATATTATTATGAAATATCCTACTATCCTATCCTACTTTCTACTAATATTATAAACGCAAAATGTTGTGAGGATGGATGTATGGATATTTGTTACTCTTTCACGCAAAAACTACTGAACGGATTTTGATGAAACTACAGTTTACAGTAGGTATCATAAATATCAGAATAACACATAGGATAATTTTAATGCCGATATTCCCACGGGATCTACACTTATTCGGGAGAAACCGCGGGGTGCTGCTAGTTTTTAAATATACCTAACAGTTTTGCCCGCACCTAAAAATGACGAGAATATGATCCATTCTTTGGCACGAGTAGAAAGGCAAATTATTATGGACGAACAGAGATAACTTCCCTACAATTAAAAAAAACTGCAAATCACACAAGCATATACATATCGTATCCAAACAAGCCAAAATAGGGTGGCATCACCAGTTTCAGTCACGTACAAAATATGGGTATACAATTTACACAATATCGTCATATGTCAAGTGTGTCAGAGATCCTCACGAGGCATCTACCCCAATTACCGTTAGAATTGTTTCGCACCAGCTATCTATTACTTCCCTGGCTCCCGACTTGGGAATTGGGACGGTGTTGCGTGATAAAAAATTGTTGGATCTGTCGCAGCTGTCATATTTGTCGCATTTGTTGTCTATTCTTGGGAAAACGTCGTGAAGTAATTACTATGATTGATCTTACTATGTGTATCCGATTACGATGTAGCTTTTGTTAGGTAGGTGTGAGCTGAATCATCAATATTTTGTGGGACGGTAAGGCTCAATTTACACCGGCGCGGAATGGAATGGAAGCGAGTTTTGGTAGCGATATTACCTATACATAGCAAAATTAACTTTATGTCAATTGGCTAACGTGCAAACTAGGTACCTACGAGCTTTTTACTGCCGGAATTCTCGAGAATGCGCGAGGATTCCTCGAAAGACGCGCGACCTTTTTTTGGCTCCTATTTAGTTTGTATGTTATACAATTGACATAAACTTCATTATGCTATGTATAATATCGTTGCAAACAGTCGCTTCCATTCCATTCCGCGGCATTGTAAATTGAGCCTAATAGATTTTTTTGGAAAACTGAGGTACTTTTTCGTGGAAAACATTTTTCTTGATCTTTTTAAGCTCGCATTTGGTCACGTTGACTACCACTTACTTCTTGGTACTTTTTAAAGTAGGTTAAAAAGCGGTCAAGTCGGCTCGCACATGAAGGTTTCCATACCACCGTACAATAATTAACATTACATTTTTTTTAAATACGTTTCTCCCTTATTTTTTTTACTTTATTTAATTTAACTACATGTGGTTTTAGCGGCCATTGTCTTACCAAGCGGTATCGTATTACCCAGTACCTGGGTTGTGGAGGTCAGATAGGCAGTCGCTCCATGTAAAATACTGGTATTTAGCTGCTTCCAATTTGACTGGAAGCCGATCCCAACATAGTTGGGCAAAGGCTAGGCAGATGATGATAAGTACACACACTGAACGTCAAGTTTCTACCTATTACAGTTCAAAAGATACACCCCTGTGACAGACGGACGGACGAGCAGTGAAGACGTAATAGGCTCCCGTTGATACCCATTGGGTTTTTTTCCATATTTGTCATGAATTTTGCCTATTATGTCAATAAAATTGTAACAAAGATCTTAATTTCTTCTGTGTTCACTTATGTCCTGTTGACGTTAAATGAGCATTAGTTACCGGGTACAGTTAAGCTATTACATAGGTAGAGTTAGTGGGTAGTGTAGGTACATGGTGACCTAACGGAACCAATACAGTCCGCCTATAAATCCGACGGGACGTCCGAACACTTCAACTGTCTTAACCGCGTGCCCCTACGAGGTGTCACTGGATCACAAAGCGGTGGATAAGAAATAGTACAATAATAACCTTACAAAAACTTTGAGGCTTGGAAAGAAAATAAGAAAAATTATTTATTCTGCACCCTAATTGCGTAACGCACAATCAATCTCAATCTGAATAATTTTGAAGGATATTGCTAATCCATTGCACAAACAAGACGCATATTCCAAAAAAAGACAACATACACAGTAATAAAAATTAGCCAAAATCCTCCTTTTCAAATAAAATATCAAAGTTTGACATTGCTTGTTGTCAGGGCAGGTCACGATTTATTGGTCTTTTGAAGTACAGACGCCAGCAGGTCAAGCTATCCGAAACTGTCAAATTTTCCCAATTAATCTTGAACCTTAATGCTTTAGCGATAAAATTGAAAATCTATTAAAGTGACAGATAGTAGTAGCTTGATGTGCTGGCGTCAGTATATACTAATTCCATGAGTCACACGAAGACCAAAGACAATAAATGTTATGAAATAGCCACTGACCTCTAATAAACAAGCGTACTTGTATAATATAGGTTAGTGAAGATAGCACACTTTGTTACATTCTTCTACTTCACACGTAAAAATATACGTAGTTTAGCGTGTGGTATTAAGATTGTCTAGTTAGCAGGTAGCTGAGTTGGTAGCAAAGATCGCTGCCCAGGTTGCGGGTATACCAAAGAAAGGAGTAAGGGGGTGTTAGAGGGGATGAAAGTTTGTATAGAAACTCAGCATTTCTTAGGTTAGGAATGAAAATTCATATTTATGCTATTGGTAAGAAATAAAGAATTTTGTGTTTCAGCGTTTTCCTAAAATCATACCCCAAGGGTCACTTTTCGGGAAAAATTTGGGCGTAAGCGACTAAAGGTACAGCACAGCTCAAAATGTAGGCTCTATTCCATGAGGCTAAATTTAATAATAATATTCGTAAATATCATAATATCAACATCTATCGAGGCTCTCGTTAGGCGGTTGGATCATGGGCCTGATTCAAAGCAGTACCTACTCCTTGATACGGCTCGCATTGGAGAAGGTTTTTCTCCCTGGAGCCTTGACCACCGGTAGCTTGTACCCTGCTCCCGACACCGCGGCGGACCACTATTTCTTATACTTTGAAATGTTTTTTATATTTATTTTTCCTATTAAAAAAAATATTTAAAAATGTGAAAGATAAAACAAAAGATAAATGTTAAGCAAAAACATGTATGCTCTTGTTATTTTGTATTTTACCATCTTTTTATACCAAGTTTTAAGAATATAAATATTATTCTATTCTATTCTAAAGAACTAAATAAATAAACAATATCATAAAGCGTATTGCCAATCGTTCTACACGAGTGGCCTGTGGGTGAGGCATACTAAGAGATCCATTAGACGCCCTGCGTATCCAATATGATAACTGCTTCAGGATGTTGTTGGGACTGCCGCACTATTGTAGTGCTTCCAGTATGTTCGCATTTGCGCATACCGATGATTTTTACGCCATAATGCGCAAGAAAACAAATTCCATCTTGTCAAGGGCGCGGTCTAGTTCTAACAGCATCCTAAGTATGTTGATGGAAAAATACGACGCACCTTGGTTGTCGCACGCTGTGGAGGTGCTGGTCAGAAGACCGAAGAAAATTTTAAGGTTAGCTGTGGAGCTAACCTTAAAATTTTCTTTTTATTTTTGTTTTTGTCTCTATGGTTTTATTTACTAACAATAGTTTTCAAAAACAATATTTCTAACAATTGGGCTTAGTTGCCATAAATAAATAAATATTAAATTGAATTGAATTGAATAAGTAATAATAAAATGTCGCAACAGAACTTCTTATCCAGTATTTACACTAATTCAAGGTGTACCAGCCATATGTTAGCCAAGAAAGGGTTGAGCAAGTGCTACCTGTGGGGTTTGGGGCAAAAGAGGGGGAGAAGGGGGTGGAGGGTAGGATTTACACCCCTCATTTGTTTGCGATGACCCCCGAGCACTATCTCCTTAGAGCGTCTTGGTATCGCCTTGGCTTAAGCGTCGTTTACGTTATTATGTTTTTGGCGCTTTTCGGTTCATTTTGTTTATCTATATTGGGTTTTTGGATACCTAGTCGATCTGTAGGTTTTTATCGAGCTGGTGTGTAAAACCTTTTTGGCTAATACTTAGTACCTACATATGGTTAGACATTCTTCGGTTGCTCAACGTGTGGGGGCAGGTACCCAGCCTTATTGCGTCATTATTGATCTTTATTTACAAAATAAATTTCACCTTTTTGCAGAAGTGAAGAAGATTTTGTATATGCTAATATGCCACAATGTGAGCACTTACGTCATCATAAGCCTACAGCAGTCCACTGCTGGACAAAGGCCTCTCCAACTGCACGCCATTCAGCTTGATTCTCGTCAACTCTCATCCAGCTGCTACCAGCCACCCTACGAAGATCGCCGCTACATCTAACCTTACGTTTCCTAACTAACCTACTTTTAACTAAAAGATGCGATTTTTAAGGTTGAAAAAAAAGAGTTCTTCATTCTGGCAGACACCAAAGGTTTGACCATCATCTGCCTAGCCTTTTCCCAACAATTTTAAGGTCGGCTCTGGAAGCCGGATGCAGCTGAATGCCAGTATTTTACATGGAGCGACTTCCTATCTGACCTCCACAACCAAGTTACTGGGTAATACAACACCCCTTGGTAAGACTGGTTGTCAGACTTTCGGGCTTCTGACAACCCGTAATGACTGTCAAATGTCCACGAATGTTGTATTTTTGTTTGTATTTTTTGGTTAGACACTCTAGCAGCTAATATTAGCTAATACGCGTGTATCAAATAGCTTGGAGATATTTAATCTGTCCAGTCTATTCTTAAAGCAGTTCAGTGTGGCCATCACAACATTTTCTGGGAGCCTATTCTATGCTGTTACAACTCGGTTAGACAAGAATTGCTTCAAAGGCTATGTACAGGACAATAACTATTAGATATTCTGTGGCATTACACTAAAATTATCTAAGACACGAACCTTTCAAAAGTACAACCGCCTTCTAGCTAACGTTCACTTAACACCGTTTTAATATTAAGGCTGTTGGCAATATTTACGTCAGTTATTAGGGAGGACGATGAGCAGTGCCACTTACCCTGAAGCTCTCCTACAAAGATTGGAGGCTCTTAAGCGATATAGTCCTGTGATCTTGTGCACGTTCGGATAATGGCCCGACTAAGTGCAGTTTTGAAGATTTTCATGCAAGCCCATCGGAAAACTTTATTTATTTATGTACAGACGCCAGCTACCCGAAACTGTCAAATCTTCCCAATCAACCTTGAACCTTAATGCTTTAGCGATAAAGAAAACATTAATTTGACAGATTGTAGTACCTTGATGTGCTAGCGTCTGTACACTGTAAAATCTGGACAAAACCAACGAGCAGTGGTCCACTTTAGCCCTGGATCGAAAGAGCTGGAAGTCACGGAGAGAGGCCTTTCCCCAGCAGTGGGATGATGCAGGTTTACAGTAACCAGTAACACTGTAAAATACATACATATAGCTAAGGAGTGGAATTGTCTGCCTGCGTCTGCATTCCCGAGTTCATACAACCCTAATCTCTTCAGGGCGAGAGTGAATAGGCTTCTTCTGGGCAAGCTCGTTCCACCGTAGATCTCATCCCTGCCTCTGGGCTGGATTGAGGTCAAGAGTGAGCCCATTGTCAATACAAAAAAATGTTATCTGTCTAACAATAAGTCTTCTGTTAATTAGAATTTCATACCATGCTACTGAACTTTTCCCTTTAAAAGAGAAGAGAGAGGAGGCCTGTGTCCCAAGGCCTCCTCTCTGTGAATGGGAGTGGGCCATAAGCTACCACGCGGGTCCAGTGCAGGTTGGTAGATGTCACATGTCTTGGAATTTTGGTTCTAGGACATGCCGGCTTCCTCACGGTGTTTTTTCACCGTTTTGAGAGCAGTTGTGATGAAATCATTTACACAAAGTAAATCGCCTGTCTGGGTGCGAACCTAAGAACTTTTTCACTCCTCATAAGCACCTCAGGACAGCCATTTTATGTGTGGATTTTATATTAAAGGTGCCATAGTCTTTCCATGCTCCTAGATAACTAATTCACTTTAGCCACGCAAACCCATAATCCAATATGTTTATTTCCATCTGCAATTGTCCTACACCAACCCGGGGTTGTCCTTGTCCAGTAATCGTCGGTTGATGCCTTATTCAATTATAAATATCGATGTCCAACGGGCATACTGCAAGTTGGCTTCGGTCCCTCGTACGCCTTCCAAAGGTCCGGGACCCCGAAATATGTCAAAGATATTTTTTAATAATAATAGTATGATGAAATACACGCGGACGAAGTAACGGGCAACAGCTAGTAGTTTTATAATCAAAGGCTTTTATAAATAAACGCTTAGTCTGACATCAGGATAAAATAATTGGCAGTCTTTTCCTGTTGATGTCGCACGGGCAAGGACATGACGAATTAAGGTCGGATTCACCAATTGAATTGAACGCGATCAGCACATCTAAACTGCGTTCAAGAACTGGGTCAATATTCCACAAAATGTTGACATTGACAGTTCTTAAACGTGGTTTAGTTGGTAAAATATCCAATGAGAGGTCTATAAGCAGTCTACTGTATGTTTACTGCACACTTATACTAATTTTATTCAAGCAAGACTGTTTGCCAAACAAATATATATATTCGACCGCGTAATTGATTTACCACCCTAAGCTGGATGCCACTTGCACGTTATACAACGACAAAATCTTTTTATCTGTGAGACAGTTAGAGGTTTAAGTATTCCAAAATTGAATTATTTGATTTATTTCTGAAACTATAAAAAGATATGGCGTACAGCCGCAGCAGCAACACTGGCACATCACGCCGAGCTAGGAAGATGCGATGGTGTCGATATCTATACATGACAGATAGATAGTTTCAACCATAATGAAGGCTCAATTTACTGGGGATTGTTGACAAAAGTGGCACAGAAATTACGAGGTAGAATATACAAACCAAATCAAATCAAATTATGATTGGTTTGCAAACATGGGTATTTAGTACATAGGTATTTTATTATAAGAGTCCTCCATGTTCTACCGTCACATGGGCATGCAAATCATAATTTGTTATTTAATTTACACATTTCTCGCCAGCTGATCGACACTTCACGTGACCAAAGGGCTGGGTCGTTCTTTGGCCAAAGAATTAGCATTGCCATTCAACGTGGCAATGCTGCCATCTTTGGCCATAGAATTAGCATTGCCATTCAACGTGGCAATGCTGCCAGTCTTCTAGGCACGTTTCCGGATACCCGATGCGGACGAGTACTTCGACGTCTAAGTGTCCTTTGTTTTTGTATTTATTTGTATAGTTATTTAATTTAGTAGGTACCTAGTGTAAATGGTTAATTAATAATTATGTTTATAATAACTTACAGAAATAAAAACTAAAATCTATTTGTACAAAAGAAAGACATACCTATACATTTACACATATTAAAAGATAAGTATTATAATTTTAAATAACAATTAGGAGAAATTTTTTTTTTTTTTTTGCCTTTTTCTATATTTTTTCGTATTATATGCTTGTATGTAGTATATATTAGTGTTAGTTCGATAAATAAAAAGGTCATTAAAAAAAATAGGAGAATAAAATAATACAAATTACAAATATTAATGTCAAATCGTTTGAATTATAGTAAAAAATGTTACAATAATACTATAATGGCAAAGGTTAAAGTTATGTAAAAAAATAGTAAAAACATAACGTTTTTGCAACATCACACGATAATGGCCTTTGAATACAATCCAATGAATAATTACAGCATTCTATGGAACTATAATCGACGTAGTAATAGAGTATCAATTATGTCCTCTATCAAGTCTGCCACGGTAAAGTTGTTTAGCAGCAGTTCTTCACGTTTAGTCGACATTTGACAGATTCTACTTTTGACATCATAGTCTACATATGACAGATTCTACATATGACAGATTCTACGTTTGTCAAATTTTGAAAAAAGTGATAAGTAAGGAACATTGAAATAATAATACTGTTTATATAGAATCAATCTTACACATTTTATAACTGTGACGCTGTGGCTGTGTGGTTTGGTTTTACATTCGAAAATATGTTTCTGGCACTCGCCAGCCGCTACCGCGGCACCGCTCCCTTCGCTCGCTCGGCTCGTGCGTTATGTGGTCGCATTTCTAACCTAACCTAGCTTATTCGATTTAAAAAAGATATATGCGTGTAAGAACGCAAGCGTAAGAACGACTGGACCAATTTTTATGATCTTTGAATTGTTTGATTTGTCTCCGCCCTGAATAGCAAACGTAGAATATGTCATATGTAGAATCTGTCATATGTAGACATTAAAATGCTTATATAAAATATAACTATTTACACTAAGTACTAAATTAAATGACCAATCAGTGAAACTGACTAATCAACAAAACTGGAGTGTTAATTAAACTGACGACTGAGGAAAAAACCGGTGATACGCGGGTTCAAAATATACATAATATATTTACAAACGTGTAACCTTGGAGGCGTATGATACGCTTAATATAAACTAGTTTACTGGCTTGTCTACCGCATACCGCTATTTTAAATTACATGACGCATGTCTCGTACCGGACAGGTTTGTCTTCAATACATCTTTGTATATGTATAGATCATTGTGTAAGACGCTAACCCTTCAATACGCTACCAGTCCTCGTACCTAACAGTCGTGCAACATGAGCTTCAAGAACAAAGTGGTCCTCATCACAGGCGGCAGCGCCGGCATCGGTGCAGCCACCGCTGAACAATTCGCTAAAGCAGGAGCTACCATTGCCATCGTCGGGAGAAACGAAGCCGGGCTCAAGGCAGTGGCCCAACGCTGCGAGAAACATAACGCTCCAACCCTCATCATCAAAGCTGACGTCGCCAATGATGCAGAAGCGAAAACCATCGTTGAAAAAACAATTGAGAAGTTTGGGAAACTCGATGTCCTCGTTAATAACGCTGCTATACTGAAACACACGTCGCTCACAAGTCCAGATGTGATGCAAACGTACGACGAAGTGCTGGGCGTCAATCTGCGGGCTGTGGTCCACTTGACGAGCTTGGCGGCGCCGTACTTAGTGAAGACAAAGGGCAACATCATCAACATCTCGAGCATACTCGCCAAGACGTACGCACAAACGTCACAGTGGATGATGTACTGCGTTTCTAAGGCTGCTCTGAACCATTTTACTCACGGTGCGGCGTTGGAGCTGGCAGCTTCAGGTGTCAGAGTGAACATAGTGAGTCCAGGCCCCGTCCACACTAACATGCTACAGAGTTTAGTGAATGATAAGCTTTGGGACGACAAACCCAATGCAACTCCTTTACAGAGAGTCTCCGAACCAGAGGAAATAGCTGATGTGATAATGTTTCTGGCTAGTGATAAGGCTAAAGGAGTGACAGGCTCTAATTACAGTGTCGACAATGGGGTGCAGCTGAACTTTTAAAAAGTAGTACAGTGTTGTCATCACTTTTTATTGAAGAGAATCACGTTACGCCAGTTACGCGTAACGTAAAAAGAAATCAACTCCAAAAACAGAATTATGAAATAACTTTTATTTCTGAAGTCTGTGGCAAAAAAACTAAAATACAGATATCAAGACGCAAGAGAAATGTGTGGATAGACATTCGTAAATACACCTTTAAAAATGTGCGCGTGGGTGTGTGGGCGACAAAAAGTACATCCTGATAATAATTCTACTCGCCTAGTACCATGCTTCACAAAATGTTACTTAATTTGATCTATGTGACTTTTTCTAATCACAAGTACGTTTTACGGCGTTTAGTGTACTTTATATGTATAGAAATTCTGTAACGCGTCTGATCCGAGAAAAAATCACCATCAAGCATACAATAGGGTTATAAACGGACGTAACGCGACTCCGTCTCTTATTGTACGTATAGCAGTGTTCATAATCTCAGAAAATTTACATTCCAACGCCACTTAATCAGTGATCTACTTTTTTAAATGTATTCTAAGTTGATTTTTGAGTAACATAAATGTCCTAATAAGTTTTTGTTTGCAATATAATTTGAACTTTGTTAAGTATAACATTCAGTTTATTGTTTCATAACTCGAAAATTATTCCAAATTCCTGGCTCTGTAATAATAAATTATAATATTTAGCTGGACAGCAGCTGATAGTTTTGTATGAACTTGAATCTTGAAATCAAATGTTTTTATTATAACTAACTTCAGTCCATCTGTTAAGCATTCGCAGAAAAGAAATTAAATATATATAATTAGATGTATGTTTGTTTTGAATATAATTGATACTTATGATTAACATTCTAAACTAATATTCATCATCTGCTTAGCCTTTTCCCTACTATGGTGGGGTCGGCTTCCAGTCTAACCAGATGCAGCTGAATACCAGTATTTTACATGGAGCGACTGCCTGTCTGACCTCCACAACCCAGTTACTGGGTAATGCGATACCCCTTGGTAAGACTGGTTGTCAGACTTTCGGGCTTCTGACTACCCGTAACGACTGTCAAAGGCACGGATCTTGTTATGTACAGATGGTCACCCATCCACGGACCAACCGCGGTCAGCGCAGCTTAACCTGTTCGATCGACCCGTGTGGCTGTTAGTACTAAGCCACGAGCTCCTCAAATAAAAAGTGTAAAGTCTGACATAAGAAATTAGCAGGAAAGTGTGCCAAAAAGGCCAAGTTCAGCAAAAATGCCAGAAAACTAGTGCCTGACGCTGGGATTTCGACAATTTTCTTCGGGGGTTCAAAGTGCCGACGAGAAGAAAACTACGTTTATTGTTTTAAGGTTCAAATCTCAGGACCACGGAAATAAAAAAAAAAGTTTTTTTTTGTTATTGTTTTTATTTGTATACTATATTCTGCCCGCGACTTCGTCCGCGTGTCATTTCTTGCTCCTCTGACCCACCCAATCGCATCAAATCACCAGCCCGCGCTATCACATCTTTTTCTCTTAGCGTTCTTTCCGACTTTTTGCTCGGCTCCTAAGGGTCATAGCGTGATGTTATTAAGCCTATATAACCTTCCTCAAAAATTGGGCTATCGAATGCAGAAATATTTTTTCAAATCCGACTGGTAGTTCCAGAGATTACCCCCTACATACAAACAAACAAATTCTACAACATTATGATATTATAATATAGATATAGAAGTACAGATATACAGGGTCAAATTAAATTAGCTCGCGAAACTCTTTAGATGAGATGGGTGTCGATATCTAAACACGATAAAATCCTACTTCTTTGTAACTCTTTCACGCAAAAAGTACTGAACGGATTTGGATGAAAAATGATTTGATGTTTTTTTTTGTGGGTCAACGACCGCTAATAGTTTTGTTGCTTGAAGAGGTGAGAAAATCTGTTTTCTTTTGTTTTATCGTCCCATCACGTCTGCAGAGTTTCGCTTGCTAATTTAATTTGATCCTGTAGATATACACTGATAAGATAGCAGGAGGGTGGGGGGGGGGACTTTTTATAGGATTTATAAATTTAAACTTTTCGCACAAAAAGGTACAAAGGCGGACTTAATGCCTTAGACATTCTCTACCAGACAACCAAGGGTGGTGAACAGATTAGATGGCAGGTGCTTTGATTGAGAGGAACAATGATAAACAAAGTCTTAAATCTAGTTACACGAATACATGAGTAAGTTATATACACATACATACTATTATAAAAATATAAAATTGTTTAAAAAATACAGTGATATCCATGATATAAATACTAGGAACAAACACAAATTTGTTGTACCTATAACAAGGCTCAAGAAAATAGGTGGCTCGTTCAGATGCCAATGTATACGCTTTTACAATAAAGTTCCAAGCCCCGTTCAAGATCTAAGCCAAATTCAAATCATTCATTAAACGTAAGTTGTGCCAGAAAGCCTTTTATACCGTTAAGGATTATATCGAGGACAAAAAGGCTTGGGATTAAGGTGCTTCCAATTTTTACATATTTAATGTTTTTATTTTTATTTATGTATTTTTTTCTGTCTTGTTGTTTTTTTTTATTATATGTATACACTTTGACATTAATGAATTTTATATTTACTATGACATTTGCTTACTTTGTAAAGTATTCTATTATTTTAATTATTGTGAATGTGAAGACTATGTGGGTCATTTTATTTATATTATTTTTAATTTTTCTCTCTGTTCTGTTAGTTTTTTTCATGGTCTGGCAGTTTGAGTAATTAATGTGGCCTACACAAATGTCCTTTCTTTGGTATTGTTCGTCGAATCATCGAGCTCCTTAAGTTTTGAGTTGAGCTGCACGATTTCTGAGCAATGCGTGCACTGACTGGACAGGTCCTCTCAATCTGTGTGGTTCTTTCCTCAAAAAACCATCTCAGACATCGATCTACATGGTCTTCATATGATCTGACCAAGATTATGTCTGGACTTTAAAAGAGACTGTGACCTCTGAGTTTGTTTCGGCCTTTCTTCTCAGACTAGTCAGATAGGAAACGCCGACTTCATCTAGTTTTAAAATATGATTGACGTGTAAAAGTGTTTGTACAAACCTACTTACAAAAATAAAATGAAGTATTTATCATTTATTACTATAATATACAGGGTGGCAGATACATCGACGCGCAAACCGTAACCATGGATTCAGCACATGAGTTTAGACCCCATAGCGTCGAAATTTTTCGTCGGTTATTAAACCTTCTTAAGGTCGTTCATCCATCTAGCTGGGGGGTCGTCCCACACTACTCTTGCCGATACGCGGTCTCCACTCCAAGACTCGTTGGCTCCACCGGCCATCGGTCCTTCGACAAACATGGCCAGCCCACTTCAGTTTGCTTACTCTGCAAGCTATGTATGTACCGACATACATAGCTTGCAGAGTACCGAACCGGAGTTACCGAACTCCGGTTCTTTTTCGGATCATTATGCCTTTATGCATTCAGTAATAACGTTGGACAAGGATCAACTAAACTAGAACTTGAACTATATAGGTCAATGTTATTCCTTATCAGTCTTTGTTTGATTCATGTTTTGCAACATTGCAGTATATGTATACGCATGCCTTTCATAGCTTGATGCCTATAGTTGTTCGCACGTACGATAAATTTATCGTGTACTGGATTGTGAACTCTCCGTGTAGAGCCGAGCGTTGAGATTCCAACACTTCATACCAGCGCGTCAAAAATACACACAGTTGGATTTTCAACTCTCGGCACTAAGCAGTGAGCTGCAAATCCGGCAGTGTGTTTTTCAGCAAATTCCCGTCGCTTCCGTTTGATTCCTTTGTTTGGTGCGTGCAGGGAGTGGGAACATTACTCCCTTTCTAAGAGGCCTGTGTCCCAGCAGTGGGAACATTATAAGCTGATTATGTAAAGTCGGGCTGAACCTACATAAGTTGCACTTACCGACAGTGTTATCTATATGTTGCATATGAGTAATGGCTCAAATGGTATAAATAGAGGCGAACTTCGCGTACCTACTTCCTTTCCAGATCTTGGTTGGATCTGGGCCGGTTGAATTCCCCTACTAATCATATTAGACAAAACAAAAACAAAAATTACAGTGCCTCGTGAGTTTACGCTAGTGTATACCAAGGAGTGTCCAGTAGGTACATAAACGGTATGTTTTATCAAAACTTTGATCAAGCCCCATTTCACATGCTTTCCGACTTTTGCGCGACAAGGCGTGGTCTACGAGCCGACCGCGGCAAGCGTATAGCAGGTCAGTACAAATTGTCAAAAAATGAAATGCCAATCGATTCATATTCATAATAATTCATATTCATTGTTGGGGCCCGAGTGCGCGTCTCCTTTTTAAGGATATTTCTCGTCGGCTGGTCGACACTTCACGTGACCGGCTGGGTCGTTCTTTGGCCAAAGAATTAGCATTGCTATTCAACGTGGCAATGCTGCCAATCTTCTGGGCACGTTTACGGATGACAGCGATGCGGACGAGTACTTCGACGCCTTCCTTTGTTCTTGTATGTATTTGTATAGTACCTAAGTTAGTTAGACATTTAATTTACACAACAAACAATCTTATTCATTGTTTGTAGCCGTAATAATTTAAGGTGTTACCTACAGGGTCTAAGGTAGCTCACGAAATTCAAATTAAACGATACCACTGTATGAAGTCATCGTAATGCTGTGCTGATGTAGATACTCGACAGACAGGAAATTATTAACAGTTATCTCGCATATTAATGACTCATTAATTATGTAGATAGCTACATCAATGATGCGGCAATAATGCATATTAAGTGCTGCGCAATTCAAACTCTTTAGATAAACCGTATATAATACATTTTTTTCAAGCGTTCATGGCAGTTGACAATATTACATTCAACTCAAAGAAACATAAACAATTGTAAAAATAAAAATTAAGTAGATTTGAATTATTGTTGAATAAATACTAGCGCCTCAAATGGCGTAAATATACCTAATAACTTTCTTGGGAGTTATATGTTTGAGCCGTTTTGGGTTGAAACAATAGGCCCATGGGGTCCGAGTGCTCATCGCGTATCACATCGCCAAGCGGTGGCACTTCACGTGGCCAGCGGGCTGGCCAGTTCTTACCTCAAAGAATCAGCTTGCCATTCAACGTGGCAACACAGCCAGCCTTACTTTTCCCGCTGACAGCGACGCGGACGAATTTTTAGATGCCCAATGAGCTTTATATACTTGTAATAACGCACATATTTTGGTTTTAGATTGTAGTTTATATTGTATAGAATAGAATACGATACGCTTTATTATGTACACCATATAAATTACAGAACATAAGTATATAAGTGTAGTGTGTATAAATTAAAATTAAATTAAATAATCATTTATTTCAGGAAGTTATTCCAATATTAAGCACTACAAATTACATAGAAATATACATAAAACATCACACATTAAAATATAGTGTAGTATAGTGTGTATTGTATTTAAGATTTATTCAATCAAAATGAATGAATAAAATTATTAAATTAAATTGTTGTTGTCAGAATTGGATTTAACTAGTGATACAACACTATTACCTGGTGGTATCGTTTAACTACCGTACCAACGGAGGTACGGCCAGGAGTACGGTGGGTCTGCAGTGAAATTAACTTAGGTTTTTTGCAATTTGCAGGTCGGACCAATGGCTTAACGTGCTGTCCGAGGCACGGTGGGGTCTTGGTACGTGAAGATAGTCATCCATCCACGGACCAACCGCGGCAAGCGCAGCTTAACCTGATCGATCGACCCGTGTGGCTGTTATTACTTAGCCACAAGCCCCTCCTTTTTGCATAAGATTTATATTTGGCCAAAGCTCAAGTGGCTAGGTCGTATGTTGTGTGGTCCTGCAAACACACAGCGTTGGGTTTTTTTTTGTTTTTGTCAACCTAAAAAAGGTGGCTGGGACTGACTGGATGCGAAAGGCGGAGGACAGGGTGTTGTGGCGCAGCTTGGGTGAGGCCTGTGTCCAGCAGTGAACAGCGATAGGCTGAGTTGATTGATTGATTGACTGCATGGCATGGCTACGTTTCATTTCCTACGTACCCTGGCATCGGGTCGCAGTTAATGATCCCGTCAACATTTTCATACAAAACGAAGCTAAGTACACGTTCGTAGCTTAGCCGTGGTCTACCGTGGAACAGCTCCTTAAGACTCCGTAGGATTTCTCGTATCGCCAACGTAGTTAATAACCCTTCTCTTCAACACATTCAAGTAACCACTGAAAATCAGCGCTGTGCTGTGGGTCCCCCATAGCACAGCATCATGCTGAATGGAAGCCTACTTGTCACAGTCATGGCGTACAGCCGTCGACTATTTCTGCTTTGTGCTCGTGATTGTATGTACTCGTAGATATATTTTGTTATTTTTTTCTGTTCACCTACTCGAGTTAGTTATATTTTTGTATGCACGTGTTTCTGTCACAAATAAACCTATTTTCCTGTCTCCTTTTGTAATCAGTTATTCTATTTCACATGTCTAGGGAAAAAATGCAGCAATACCAAGTAATTGTGTTCAAGGAATTGCCGTATGTTTATATTGATAAACACATATGCGTGCCGAATACGTGGATAATATGGCCATATGAACCAATAGGAACAGTTATTGTGGCGTACCCCGTGGAAGAACCATCGCGCACACGGGATCGAGTAAGAAATTATGAAAATTATTCGAGGGATTGGAAAACTTATCTGGCTCACGTTGAATACGCCACAAGTGAGTACGTAAAATATCTACTAAATAAAAATCTTGAATTTTTACAAGGAGATTATTGGAAATTCTATCCCTATAAGCTAATATCAACTGCCCAGTTTTTTCCCAATTATGTTGGGGTCGGTTTCCAGTCTAAACGGATACAGCTGAATACCGGTATTTTACTTGGAGCGACTGCCTATCTGAACCACGGCAAGCGTAGCTTAACCTGATCGATTGACCTGTGCGGCTGTCATTTTTGGATCTCTGACAGTCGTTATGGCCTGCCGAAAAGTTAAATTAGTTTCGCTCATTGTAATTTGTCCTTTATAGTCTAAGCTCCAATTTTACAATTATTGATGTAAAATGACGGCATTAAAACAAATTACTTACCTTGTCAACACTTAAATAATATTAGAACATGCAAAGAGGAAATACTTCCAACCGCATTGATAGCAAGTATAGTGTCATCTCAATGGTGCAGATGAGACAATCAATGAAGTTTCGTTTGCACCACTAACGGTGCAAACGAAACTAATTCCTCTTTGCATGTTCTAATATTGTCTCCTCTGCACCATTGATAGTGCAGGTCAATGATGCATACGGTACAACGGGGTGTTTATGACTACAAATTTAAGTTGTACTTATTATTTACTTAACTTGACGGCACGGTTGGCGCCCTGGTTAAGCGATTGACTGCTGCGCTGCGTGTCGCGGGTTCGATTCCCGCACGGAACAAATATTTGTATCACCTACAATTAGTTGTTCCGGGTCTTGCTGTTTGTGTATGTGAGTTTATATGTCTGTAAACGCACCCACGACACAGGAGAAATTCCTAGTGTGGGGCAACGTTTTTTATAAAATTAAAAAAAACTACACAAACTAAACTACTTAAACATACTTATTAGTTACAGTGTAGATACTCGTAGTTAAGTACTAAATTACTGAATGGCGAACGCGAACGCATCCTCAAATCGGGTTCCCAAAGCCAATAGCATGCAAATGTAGTTTTTTGTATCTTTAAAGATAACTGCCGTATTATTCTGTAACAATCTCACCGTGTAAACTTGAGTGAAGTGAGCTGCTATTCCACCTGGTGCTGGGATTGACACTATAGCTCACTTGAAACTCACTTCACGTAAGTTTCCACGGTGAGATTCTTACAGAATACACTGGTGAACACTGGTTCTATCAGAATACCATCGCTGTGGAATTTATTTTTTAAATTTCGCTGCATTATGCTGAGCTAGGAGCCTTTTTGGCTTCGCACAACCGGTCTATTCTGTAAAAGTCTCCCCGTAAAAACTTAGGTGAAGTGAGCTGTCATTCCACCGAATGCTAGGGCTTGACACTATTGACTCTCTCACTCACGAGCTCACTTCACCTAAGTTTTCACGGTGTGATTTTTACAGAATAACGCTACAGCCGATCGATTCTGTAAAAATCTCACCGTGAAAAGTTAGGTGAAGTGAGCTTAGAGTGAGCTGTCAATAGTGTCAATCCCTAGCATTAGTTGGAATGACAGCTCACTCCACGCTCACTTCACCTAAGTTTTCACGGTGAGATGGTTACAGAATCGCACTGCTGGTCTTTCCTTTTTACTGGTTGTTTTTAATGTATAAATTTGTTAGAAATGCTCCATTTTTCCCAAATAAAAAAAAAATCTTTCTGTCTTTGGCGTAGATCATGTCTTACACGCTATTTTTTATTCTATTTCTGTTACATTCAAGTTCATTATCATTTAATAAATGAAAACTGCTCGAGCATCTTGCTTCTCTATGCACTGATCCTGAGATGTACAGAATGCGAAGATTTCCACTTCTTGATGGGTCTTTTCACATCCTGAATACAGAAATCGAACGTATTTAAAACTGATGATCGACACAAAACCTCATTTATTTGATTGCAGATGGCTACGTCGAAGCAGAAACATTTATAAAATATCTGGAAAACAAGGGAATTGGGGAGACAGATAGGTTGAACGAGAAACGAAGCCGTGGTAAGTGTTGAATTCACACTCAAGCTGCGTGTCGGGTCCATCTTGTGATGCAACAGGAGGTTTGTTAGCAGTGCGAGTCATTATTATTATTAGCCTCTGATGTCTTACTGCAGGGCAAAGGTCTCCCTACTCTTTTTACATTTATCTCTGTTTAAAGCTGCTAAGGACCAGTTCTTGTTGAAGGAGTCCAGTTCATCCTGCCATCTATTTCTGGAGCAGCCGCGATGTCGCTTCCCATTAAGAGGGACCCATTGGGTCGTAAGTTTGGCCCATTGGTCGTCTGACATGCGTTTGTCAGATTTGTCCCAGCCCAGTTCCATTTTAGCGTGCCAGCTTTCGAAGTGACATTAGTTATCTTTGTGATGGAACGAAGATGGTATTAATGAAGGAATTAACGAACGAAGATCGTATTCCTAACCCGGTCAGTAATAGTGTGAGTCATACATTGCATAAAGGTGTGCACTCTATTTAGACTGCGTATCATGTTAGAATAGTTTACACACAATAGTCCACCAAAACACAAAATAGTCGAGTGTGAATTTGCCTTTATGTTTGTCTCCAAGTTCGTATAAGGCAGATAGTTCACGTCTGCCATGCTGTTCCTGTGTACTTTTCAAATTGTGTCTAGCGGGGTAGTTTCGTAACACACTATTAGTAGCAAGGCTTTAATTTTGACAGTTAAACAGCATTCATTGCGTTATTTACGTTGCTGAGCAGAATTTTTTTTCGAACATATGAATAATAATGTTTGTTTTTCTGAAGCTTTACTAGTTTCTGCCGGTGACTTCGACCGCGTGAAATTTCTTATTCCCCTGACCCACCTGCCCGCGTAGTCACTTCGTTATCGGTTAGCGACCTCTCTGACTTTTTGCTCGGCCCCTAAAGGCATAGCGTGATGTTAAATAGCCTTCCCCAAAAATTGGGCTATAAAACGCAAAACGTTTTTGAAGTGAAAACTTCTTTAGCGGCGTTGTGCACTTTTGTTGTGAAAGGGAAAAATTTTAAACTCGCGTCAGGACACGTGACCTGATCGAAAATTCGTAAGACGGAGCTCGCGTCAGGACACGTGATCTGATCGAAAATTCGTAAGACTGAGGGAGAGTAGACCGCATTCCAAAATATCAAAAATGCGCAACGTTAATATTCAAGTTTTCACTTCTGCCGGCGGCGGCGCTCCCGGAGTGCAACCCGTTGTTTTTTTTTTGCATTTACAGCCCATTTCTGGTAGTTTCAGAGATTAGCGCGTTGAAACAAACAAACTCTTCAGCTGTATTCATAATGATCATCATTTCAGCCGAAAGACATCCACTGCTGGACATAAGCCTCCCCCAAGCACCTCCACTTCGACCGGTTCTCAAGCGACCGACTTTCGTCCGGTTCAGCTGAATTATTAGATAATAAAAGGAATATTTTATTTCAGAAAATCCATCTACAGTTCCGATGCAAAATACCATACATAAATTCCAGCCCGGTGGTGTACTAGATTCTGAGGAAGACAAGGTAGTGTTAATTTCATCAGATGATGAGCTGTATGAGCCGTCTGAGCTGCCACACCCAGCAAAGGAAAAACGATCAAGAGTATACAAAAGTGATAAAAACATTGTCATTCTTCCTCCAGAGTACGACTCTAAATCCTCAAAATGGACATTAAAATATAATTTCTTTAACAGTAGAATAAACGAGCGACTTATTGAACTCAAACCAGTAGGGAAACAAACTGGTATTTATATTGGCGTTCGTGGATATGGAAAATGTTTTGAAGAATCGACGGATGACATGACATTAGCAGAAAATTTAATGATGCAAATTTTTACCGAAACCGCTTTATCAGTATGCACGTTGACTGGAAAAGTGGCCGTCAGTGGTGGGGAGAGGCCCGGATTAAATGCTAATGCAGTAGACGTGTTGGTGTCATTTGTTATACATCATGGATTCGGTGACGCCAATAAACAAATGATTAGAAAACGTTTAAGAAGTAAACTTTTTCAGTTGAGATCCCGACAAAACTAGTTCAATAAAATGTTTGACAAAACAGACTTGATTATATTTTTGGTTAAATGGTGTATGACTGTTGACCTCGTAATTGCTTTACCACTTTTGACGACAATTCCCACTATAGCTGTACAACGATCATTTGACCAGTGGCGCAGCCCTAGAACGAAAGAGCTGAAAAAAGCTAAAACAATTAAACAATATCATACTTATTAATTAAGTAACAGTACATAATCTTGGATTGGATCACAGTGCACAAAAGCCGGCATCGTGGAATTTAAATAAAAAATATTGTCTAAACTGTATTAGTTTAGACAATATTTTTTATTTACATTCCAAAAAACGAGAAAAGATTAGATTTTTTGTATGTTTGTTTATTTGTTACGATTTTTTGTATGTTTGTTTATTTGTTACGGCTTCACGCTAAAACGGCGGAACGGATTTGGATGAAATTTAGCACATGGGTAAACCATGACCTGGAGTAGGACATAAAATATTTTTATCCCAATACACCCACGAGATCAAGACTTATACCGCGGGGCGCAGCTGGTGCTTTATAAAATTACAATGTCAGACAAATGACGCCTTTAGATACTACTTAATAAAAATGATAACGTATCAAGTAAGCTAATATTGCGAATATTTAATAAGATTTATCATTTGGTTCATATATACATATGACGGAGAAGGTACGTCTCTCTCGTTATCATCAGCTATATTTTAACTGCTGTGGTCGTACTATGGGTAGTGTTGAAAGAAAGAAAAAATAAAGAAAATACATTTATTTGCGGCAAACATGACACATAAAAAAGAACAAACACACAAAAAAAAAAAAACAAGTTGGGGTTGTTGGTTATTGCGTAGGTAATAGAAAAACCGTTTGCAGTTCCAATCAAATCAAATAAAAAATTACGACGCGTTCTAAATACACTGGTTCGAAATTAGTAGCTAAGAGTTTTTACTGATAGTAAACTAGGTGGGTTTGGTATTTGTTTTATTTTTGATTGTGTTTAGTTGTGGCTAAGTAATAACAGCCGCACGGGTCAATCGATCAGGTTAAGCTACGCTTGCCGCGGTTGGTCCGAGGATGGGTGACCATTTTCACATACTAAGTCCCCTCCGTGCCTCGGAAAGCACGTTAAGCCGTTGGTCTCGGCTGTCATTCGTGGATCTTTGACAGTCGTTACGGGTCGTCAGTAGCCCGAAAGTCTGACAACCAGTCTTACCAAGGGGTATCGTATTACCCAGTAACTGGGTTGTGGAGGTCAGATAGGCAGTTGCTTCATGTAAAATACTGGTATTCAGCTGCATCCGGTTAGACTGGAAGCCGACCCCAACATAGTTGGGAAAAGGCTAGGCAGATGATGATTGTGTTTAGTTTAGTTTAGTTTCATGATCTTCTGTACGAGTCGCAATAAATACTTTTTCTTTCTTTCTTTCTTTCTTTAGGTGAACATGAACAGGAGGGGTTTTTGGCTAGGTATTAATAGCCGCACGGGTCTATTGATTAGGAAGCTACTATCTGTACATACCGAGACCCTTCAGTGCCTCGTGGTCCCGGCTGTCGTTTGTGGAACTTTGACAGTCGTTTCGGGTCATCAGAAGCCCAAAACTCTGACAATCAGTCTTACCAAGGGGTATCGTGTAACTTAGTTATAGATTTGTGGAGGTCAGCAGATACGCAGTCGCTCCGTGTAAAATACTGGTATTTAGCTACATCCGGTTAGATTCGAAGCCGACCCCAGTGTAGTTGGGAAAAGGTGAGGCAGATGATGATGAAGAAATTAAAACAGAACATCGTAAAAAATTAAAGAAAACAACAATTATTTGTGTTGTTAAGTATTTCATTGTGTTGTTAATTGTCACTTTTTTAATTATTTAGTTACCTAAGTACTTGTCTTCTCGTGACAAGCGGGCTAGCTTTTGCCTTGGCCAGAGCCAAAACGCTGTAGTTTGTTGTAAGGTTAAGGGCTGATTGCTCAATCGACAGATATTTTTTATTCGTAGAATAAAATTGACGTCTGACAGATTTTTTATGGAAGAACTGTCGAAAATTCAAAATTATTCCTCGGATAAAATTATCTGGCGTTGGAAAACCAGCCCTTAGTGTTACAATATTTTATTTTATGTTTATAGTTTGTATGTCGATTAGTATAATTGATAATTAAATTCTTTTTTGCAATAAACTTTTGTTATAATTATGATAAAATAGAAAATACAAAGAAATACTTTGAACACACACCACAGCAGTTGCAGCTTCACAGCGCACCCTATCAGAATACCACCAGCATCATGCTGAGATAGGGGCCTTTTGACCTCTTAATGGACTTTTTGTTTTTATTTTTTATGTTTATAAGAGTGTGTTTAGTCTATTCCGTTATATTCCCGAGACTCAAGTCCCAATAAATATTTTTTTTTTCTAAATAAAATAAGTATTAACGCATATTATGTATTTTTATATACTTTAAAATAGATATATAAATAAATTGTCTTTAATAAAAAAATCGATTGAAGTCACCATTTTATAAAACCTATCTAGCCACAGTGGAGATAATAAGTGTATCAAAATACGCATTCAAGGTTGAGTTGATTAACACGGCATTCGCTACAGTGTTCTTTGCAACGCCAAATAAAGTGGTACTATCAACATGAGTTTTAAAAATAAAGTGGTCGTGGTGACAGGCTCAGGGTCTGGTATGGGAGCTGCGACAGCATTACTCTTTGCTGAAGAAGGAGCCCATGTTGTGATAGTAGACTCCAGTGAGACAAGAGCCTACACTACTGCAGAGCAATGCAAACAATACGGCAACAGAGTGTTCGTAATCATTGCAGACGTCTCCAAACACGAGGACGATGAGAAAATTATCAAAAAAACAATTGAAACTTTTGAAAAACTTGACATATTAGTCAACAATGCAGGCACTGTAAAAGATGGGAAAATTTTAGATGGAACAATACTTGATACTTATGATGAGATTATGAACACAAATCTACGTGCTGTGGTGGCCCTTACGTCTTTAGCAGCTCCATATTTGGCGAAGACCAACGGTTGTATTATCAATATATCAAGTGTAGCAAGTACGGAAATCAGAACTGCGTACTTATATCCAGCATACTGTGCATCCAAAGCAGGTGTGGACTCTTTTACTCGTGCATCTGCATTTGAACTTGCACCATCAGGTATCAGAGTGAATGCCGTTAATCCAGGACCTGTCCAAACAAATCTGCTAGTCCATGGAGGAGTCTCCGGCAGTTGGGAAGAATGTGCTAAAATAACAGCTTTGAAGAAAGCTTCACAGCCGAAAGAAATTGCTAATTTAGTTCTGTATTTGGCCAGTGATAAGGCGAACAGTATTACAGGAGCATGTTATTTAATAGATAATGGAATGGCACTAGTGTAATAATCATTTATTGTTATCAATTTTTATGAATTAATTAGGTATTCGTTTGAATCTGTTTAACAATAATGAAACTTATACTGTGTGTATAAATAACTAACTATTTACTCTAGGTACTAAATTAAATGACTAACTAACTACTATACAAATAAATACGAAAAGGACGCTTAGGCGTCAAACTACTCGTCTGCATCGCTGTCATCCGGAGACGTGCCCAGAATACTGGCAGCTTGGCAACCTTGAATGGCAATGCTAATTCTTTGGCCAAATAACGACCCAGGCCACGTCGCGTGAAGTGTCGACCAGTCGGCGAGAAATTTCCAAAAAAGGAGACGCGCAATCGGGCCCCATGACCCGACCGTTTTGACCCCAAACGGCTGAAAGCAGTAGTTGTGTTATGTGTGGAGTGTCTCAGCAGCCGCAGCAGCGGCGTCAGCATAAACATCAATCAATTTAGATCTAGTTTATTGATGACGTGTAGTTTTAAAGAGTTCTTTAGATTATATGCTTCTTCACAGAAAGTGTGAATAGTATTATTAAATGTCAAAACATAAAAATATTGAATAACGTTTATAAAAAAAAAACATTTTTTTTTTCATTTTTGTATTATATTTTGTACATTTCTGTATAATAAGTACGTCACATGAGTGAAAAAAATTATTATGCATAGAAAAAAATGCCTTACCGGTTTTGGTAACTGAAAACTCGAGTCTCAAGTAACCAATGATAACCATGGCCCTACAGAGAGAGTCGATGACGTTGATATATTTGACAGTAAACGTGCTGGTGATGCTGAAGAAAACGGCATGGTCTACTCAGACAGCTTCGATGATACCTAAGCACCTCCTGATATTGACTATTTAATTTTGACAATTCAAAAGTGCCTGTAAATGGTTTAATTGAAATAAATGATTTGAGTTTGAGTTATATCGTCTAATTATCACGGTGAGATAGCAGCCTTTTGGCCTCGTATAGGACTTTCTGTTTCATTTTTCTTTGTTACTTTTTTTATATAATTTGTTTATTTTTATTTTTGACTGTGTTTAATGTAAAATTCCTGATGGAAGAACCCAATAAGACTTTGCCCGGGAATTAAACCCAGAACCTCATGCTCAGCAGTAGCGCTAGCGACCACTGGACCAAAAAAGCAGTCAGCCATAACAATGTTTTTAAATAAGGACAATGACGAGAGGTTTATTAAGTAGTAGCAAATAATTATGAGCGCGACGTCATAGTTTGAGTGGAAAATACCCAATTAAATTATATAGCGGAATTACGGAACTGCAGTAAAGTAAGTACAAAAGTTGATAAGGGAATGTTGTATAAGGCCCACTTATCTAGGTGTTATCTGCGGTTTCACTCGATTCTAAGTCAACACTACTTCATGTAACTCTATTATTGGCTTGAGTGATAATTGTCATCATCTCGCTATCACTGAGCAGTGTAAGCAACTGCATTAAGCTGTTCATTGATAGTGGTGTGAACATTCATAACTCATGTAATTTTTTTATACGCTCTTGAGATTCCTAATAAATAAATGTACAGACGCAGCACATCAACCTACT
This sequence comes from Apamea crenata, assembly GCA_949629185.1. Taxonomy (NCBI): domain Eukaryota; kingdom Metazoa; phylum Arthropoda; class Insecta; order Lepidoptera; family Noctuidae; genus Apamea; species Apamea crenata. The sequence goes on from OX451372.1 coordinate 15,125,275, forward strand.
ACAATCTGTCAAATTTCTACAATAGATTTTCAACTTTATAGCTAAAGCATCAAGGTTCAAGGTTTATTGGGAAAGTTTGACAGTTTCGGGTAGCTTGACCTGCTGGCGTCTGTACCCAGATAAAAATCTTACCTTGAGCATGTCGTTAGCTTCAACTTTTGCGTTGGTGTCACCTGCAAAAACTGTCAGCTGTGTGTCGGGAAATATTTTATTAGTGTAATTAATTAAATCATTTGTAAATAATATAAAAAATAGGGTCCAAAATCGATCCTTGGGGTACGCCCGCTACTATATCTTGCATAGTAGACTTATTATATATTGTATTACCATTTGCTTGCATATTACTAATATACACGTACATTTTCCTGTTTCTTAAATATGAAGAGAAAAGGTGTAAAGTTTTGCCTCCCACACCGTAATGCTCCAATTTTGCAATGAGTAATTTGTGGTCAATTGTAACAAAGGCAAAGCTTAAATTAAGAAAAATGCCAGCTATCCTCTTTTTCCTATTCATTTTAGTAACAATATCTTCCACCAATTTATATATATACAGAGCAAATACAGAGCAAAGAGATAGGTCTATAGTTTTTTGGATCTGTTTTATGAAGAGGGATAATTTTTGCTATTTTAAACTGTTCCGGAAAGATACCTTCTGAAATGCATTGATCGTAAAAATCAGCCAAAGGTTCATCTAAATTTTGTTTAAGTAGTATTGGAATGTCGTCATAGACACATGATTTCTTATTTTCCATACCATTTAATGTTTTCACTATCCCATTTGGAGGAACAAACGCAATGACCATGTCATTTTGAACTTTTTTAGTGCTTTGTTCAAGAAATATATGGGGATTTAGATTCCTAATATTACTCAAAATACATTTATAGTTAAATTGATTTACTAATACGTTTGTAACATCTAAGGGATTATCTATAATTTTACCGTCAAATTTAAGCAAGAGAATTTCAGAATTTGGTGCTTTTATTTTATTCGTGGTTTTATTTATAACTTTCCAAACATCTTTACTCAAATTACAAGAAAACCTGAAGTCTATTCAAATTTATGTTCCAAATTGATGTTATTTAAAGTTAAATAAATATCAACTTTATTTCAATGGCAATTAAGTTGTTTTCACAGTGACTAGCACTATTGAAACAGTTATAAAAATGTTTGAAGTTGTAGAGTAAACTGAACTTTATTGAGTAGAAATGAAAGTTATTTTTCCATAAACTCACATTTATTTACTTTTTTGGGAAATTTGTCGCGAATGCAGATTACTTCACTTATGATAACTAATCAGGTGATGTGAAAATTACAACTGTGACAAAACAAAGTCTTGGCTTTATTTATTTTAAGTGCTTGATTGTACTTCGGCTATTTTGAGAATATAATGTTTAGCGAATCTAATATTTTGAGAATCTGCTATTTTGAGAACATAATATTATGCGAATAAAGGGATGATCGTTGTTGTTTGACAAACAAGCCAAAACACAGTGACCAAAAAAGGATGGAAACGGGGTCCTTTTTAGTCAGCAGCCATTAATGGAACTTAAAACATTCGGTACAATCATTCTCCTGCTCTTATCTCAATTTACGTGGTGTCGGCGCAATATGATATTTTCCATACTTCGCTATTAAACGTAATATCGGTAGTCAGCCCCTTTTTAACCATAATATCATTCACACAGTCTATCCATCGTTTCTTTAGCCTTTCCCTAGAAATACATCATACATTTACATTAAAGACGTCCACTGCTGGACAAAGGACTTAAGTTTGCCTACTCTCCGGGCTATATCGAATTGAGTATAATATACTCATTGATTTATCCACTACTAGCGACACGACCCTTTGGCACGGTTTTTACGACTTAACAAAATTCAGCATCCAGAATTATTTTATAATACGCCAGTTCAATATATATGTAGTATTATAGACCTACCCCCCCCCCCCCCCTACCTGTAACCTTTTCTAAATGATGATAAAACCACATCAAAATCCATTGCGAAGTTTAGAAGAACAACTCGGTCTCAGACAGGCACGAATAGCGACTTGAATTTATAATATGAATATATTATGTAAATAACGATACAGATGTTTTACTGACCAAAGTGGTGGAAGACAGGTTGGAACTTCGACGCGCAACCTGTTACCATGGATGTAGCACATGATTCATTCTGAACCGACGAAACGATGATTCAGAATCGACGAAAAATTTCAATGCAGGCGTTGTCGTCTGACAGATTTTGTATGGAAGAACTGTCCAAAATTCAAAATTATTCCTCTGATAAAATTATCTGGCGTTGGAAAAATCAGCCCTAAGTAGTATAATTAGGACAGCACTAGTTAGGAATAAATGGTGTGGAATAATCAGTGGTATGACAAACGAGAAAAAAAAACCAGTTTGTCATACTGGTGTGATAATCTGGTGTGACTACGAGTCGGCAAGGGTAATTTTTCGTCGGTTATAAAAGGGGATCTGGAATCATGTGCTGAATTCGTGGTTACAGTTTGCGTGTCGATGTCCTTGTCGCCCTGTATAAAAGAAAAAATCGCTTTGATAATACCATATTGTTCCATAACTCAAGTAGCGGATGTTGGAGCAAAAACAGCCAGACTGAGACTTTTTTTCATATAAAAATATTATCATCAAATGCTATTAAGTATGTTTATTTTCCATGGTTCTTAAAAACACAAAAATATACTTAAGGAAATCTGGAATTATAATTCACCATGCTACCATTCAACTGTAGTTTAGCTAACTCATTTTGTAATTTAATAAAGAACCATTATCTAATATGAAATTCGAGCCAGTGATGCTCTTACCCTTATAACTGGCTACATACAATATCATATCAGCAATCTCAGCAGGCTCTGATATACGTCGCAGCGCCGTGTTATTTTGCATTTTTTCTAAATCTACTTTCATATCTTTGAAAATATTAGTACGGACTGGACCAGGACTGATTGAATTCACTCTCACTCCATAAGCGGCTAGTTCCAAAGCAGCGCTTCTAGTAAAATGGTTCATTGCAGCCTTTGATGTCCTGTATGCTATGTTTAAAGTTCTCGTGGTACTGATTCCAGATATACTGGATACGTTGATTATGTTTCCTTTAGTTTTGATGAGATGGGGAGCAGCGAAGTAGCTGATGCGGACAACACTTCGTATATTAGTGTTCATCACTTCGTCATACGTTTTCAAGAAGTGATCTGCCAAAATACCAGCTTCTCTCAATATTCCAGCATTGTTGACAAGCACATCCAGTTTTCCAAATTTGTCGATAGTTTTCTTAACAATTACGTCTGCTTCGTCATCTTTGGACACATCTGCTTCAATGGCTAGTGTTTCTCCTCCCATTTTCGCTAGACATTGAGCAACGGCTTTCAATCTAGTTCCGTTTCTGCCGACCAGGGCTACTGTAGCTCCCTCCTTGGCAAATAATTCTGCCGTAGAAGCCCCAATGCCAGCACTAGCTCCCGTGATCAGAACCACTTTTTGTGCGAAACTCATTTTTACTAATCATTGCCCAATTATTGCCCTGTGATGTTCGGTTATAACATCGATTCCAATGAAGGTATGTCTGTCATGTAATTAGCAACATGAAAGTAGATACTATGACGATGATATTAGTAGGATAGAATCGTTGCACGCGCAGCTGATAACTAATCGTTGCACACGCAGCTGATGACTAATCTTTCTATTTAGTGGCTATGACGATCTTTTGAACACAACATGCAAAGAGCCTCGTAACAAATACTAATGATATTATTAAACTTTAAACTTTGTAGATTTTGCGGAGTTATTACAATTATGCCGTTGTCGGGTGATGATAGATTTTCAAACGCAGAAGATCGTTCAGTGCACAACAAAATTGGCCAGTGAAGAAAATGAGAAATAAAATTACAATTAAAATTATTAAATTGACACATCGACCATCCAAGTTTTCGGAAAGTTATGGCTGACAGATGAATGTCATAACTTGACAGTTATGATTTAGTTACCAGTGTCACAAAAATCTTACAGTTATCGTAAATAATATTTTTCCGCGTAGGTATTTAGTTTGCATTGTTGAGACAGATCAATAGGAAGAATTATAAAACTAGACTTCATTCATCGCTTTTCATCGGGTGAGGTCGAGGACAAGAGCAAGTCAGAATCGCAATGGAAAAAGACTCTAGTTTCTTCCATTTATTCGTTGACAAACCAAGGAAAAAAAAAAAACAACATTACAAGACGTTGCGCTGTCCCCAAATAAATTGGGTAACGTGCAGGAGAATGATGATGATATTGAATTGATGATGAACGACAAAATAAATTAAAAATATTTAAAATGTAATATTTTTAATAATTATATATTTCAAGAACATTTTTAATATTTCATAAACATCAAAAAATATAATTAATCTACGTACTTTGGTAAGTACTATGTACGTTATTTTCAGTCGTCAAATAAAATAATAGATCTTTTTAAATTTTTCACAATTTTCAAAAAAATAAACGTTGCTTATGAAATAAACTTCAATCACTTGCACTGGTGTTATCATTAAACCGTAGTTTACGCCACAAATTAGAGCCCGTGATGCCTTTACCTTTGTTACTGGCTACATACAATATCAAATTTGCGATCTCAGTAGGTTCTGATAATCGATGAAGAGACATAGTTTGCATTTTATCCGATTTTTTTTTCATACTATCATAAATAGATAATCGAAATGGACCAGGACTGATTGTATTCACTCTCACTCCATGGGGGGCTAGTTCTAAAGCAGTGCTTCTGGTAAAATCGCTCATCGCAGCCTTTGATGTCCCGTATGCTATGTGTTGAGGTCTTGTGGTATTGATTCCAGCCATATTCGATACGTTGATTATATTTCCTTTAGTTTTTATGAGATGAGGAGCAGCGAAGTAGGTGATGCGGACAACACTTCGCATGTTGATGTTCATCACTTCGTCATAAGTTTTCAAAAAGTTGTTTGATAGAATACCAGCTTCTCTCAATATTCCAATATTGTTGACAAGCACATCCAGTTTTTCAAATTTGTCGATAGTTTTCTTGACGATTACGTCTGTTTCTTCGTCTTTGGACACATCTGCTTTGATAGCTAGTGTTTCTGCTCCTATTTTTTGGCAAAGCTGACTAACCATATTTAGTTCATCTTCGTTTTTTCCGACAATGGCTACTGAAGCACCCTCTTTGGCAAATAACTCCGTTGTGAGAACACCGATGTCGTCACTGCCTCCTATGATTAGAACCACTTTTTGCACGAAACTCATCGTCCCAACACCTCCCCATTTACTGACATGAGAACAATGATACAACAGAAGTATTTTAATAAAGGTTTGGTGGTATACATGTGTGTTGCTACTGGAATGAAAACTTTATGTACACGTTTAGATTAAGTGCAATTATTTAACACAATTTTGCCCATAACACGTACTACGATAGTCAATCAAACGTAGCAATTTCATCAGCGAAACAAATTTGGTCGCTGAAGAAAATCAGACATAGAAGCACTTATAATCTGAAAGGCCATTGAAGAATTAGGTTTTCGTGAACATGTGGCTGACATCCTGATGACATTTATGAAGGATGAATGTCATAACTTGACAGTAATAATTTATTGTCAGTGATATAGAGCAGCCTAATTTTATGGTTACACTGCTACGAGTATTATTATTTTGGCGCTCAACTAACGTTGACAGAGGGCGCCACATCTTAGAGCTATAAAAGGGAATATCATTAGCGTGTCTAGTGTTCTGTCATCGTGGATCAAGATTCCTGGAACGATCTCTTACTGCATGTCTAAAGCTGCTATGGATCATTTTACCAGAGGGGCTGCTACGGAGTTGGCTTCTTATGGCGTTAGAATGAATTCTGTCAATCCTGGATCAGTGATAACAGACATTGCAATAAATGCTGGGATGCCTCTTTCTCAGGATAATATTGTTGAAAAATTGACTGCTTTGGGAAGATCCGGGTCGTGTTATCTTATTGATAATGGTATGTTTTTAAAGTAAGTTTTTAACTTTTTGTTTAAATTTTGTCTAAGTTTCTAGTTACAGGTGTGTTTCTATATTGTGCGTAATTTTTGTTTTGATTTGTATTGTTGTAAAAATTGTATCAATCTTCTTTATTTGTAAACATATCAATTTATTATATTCACATATTCTATGATTCTACAGTCCGGCCGTCAAGAGCATGCCTTCTTGACACCTGTCAGGTTCGTACAAATGAATACGTGTATTGCGTCTGACAGGATTCAAAAACGGATTCCTTCGACGGCTGGACAGTAATTTTCTTATAGTCTATGGCTCTGCAATTGAAGTGTTTGAAATAATAATCATTATCATGTTGGATTCGTTTTAGTATTAAATTTTGGCTTAATATAATTCATTTTATCATAATCAGCCTAAATGTTCCCACTGCTGGGACACAGGCCACTTTTCTGTGAGAGGGAGTGGGCTGTAATACACCACGCGGGCCAAATGCGGGTTGGTAGATGTCACATGATGTCTTCGATTTTTTGGTTCTATGACATGCTGGTTTATTCACGATATTTTCTTTCACTGTATAATTAATTTTATAGTCATCTATTATTTGTCATTCTGAGCTTGATCATCCAAAGGCTATCTTTTTATCATAAATATATTATTCTTTGCAATAACCATGTCCTCTTTATTTTAAATTGTGTACAATAAATCATATTACTCTTATTATATTGTATGAGCAGCCCAATCTCATTTATACTGTAGACAACAGAAAATGGGTACTTATAATACTTGTCTTTCTTGAGTTGGTATACATGAGAGATAGTATGCAGAAGCTCTTAATTACAGCATGTGACAGGAACACTAAATTTATAGTCAAAAGTCCCTTGTCCCGAGCGGGTTCAACGGAGATCAATAAATTGTAGCTTAATGCATTTAAACGTCACGCTTGTTTCTATCGGGGTAAGCATAATACTGTGTAGGTAGGACATTTTATTATACTACGGGTGTAGGTGGTCTGTTTAAAAAAATATGGGCTCTGTTAGATCTCGTAGAAGATGGCGGGACGAGCTGGGGAAAACAAACGACCAGTATTTCGCTTTAGCACTGGATTGAAAGAGCTGGAAGTCATGGGGAGAGGCCTTTACCCAGCTAACAGTAAGCGTAAGTGGTCTCCGTTGCCTATGGATATTGCAGTACCAGAGGTATGTTAATGCAGACACAAAACAGTAGCAGTGCGAGATGGTAGATGTCATATTTCTTCGATTTTTTTTTGTTCTAGGACATGCCGGGTTCCTCACGATGTTTTCCTTCACCGTTTTAAGAGCAATATTGTTGAAATAATTTACACAAAGTAGAGTGCCTGTCTGGGTTCAAACCAACCTAGAACTCGTTAGTCGTGGCTGTTTTACCACTGGGCCACCTTGGAAATCACGAACAGCCGATCGATTCTGTAAAAATCGCGTGGAGCACAGCGTGGAGTGCACTCTAAGCTCACTTCACCTAACTCTTCACGGTGAGTTGGTTACAGAATCGCACTCCTGGCCAGCAGAAGTGTTATTTATAAATGATACGAAATTATTATTTCCCTTTTTTTCCCACCAGTTTTCTTTAGCAGTCACGATTTATTAAATCTAGAGTCTAGAACATAAAAAAGGGATCCCACCATTTATACTGCTAAAGGACGGTTTGACTGGATTCCAAATGAGAAAAGTTTGAACGAAATCCACTGTTGACGAGTCAATATTAACTAGAGAGCTGCCACTTTTTATTTTTCTGTCTGCTGTATTGAGATCCCAGAAATATAGACCTAATCTCTTTAACTATAAGGGTCATGGATAAGGTTGTTTGTATTTTTTGTGTTTTTAGTAAGTTGGTGGTTTCCCAGCTTTCCGATGAAGTTTTTTCTAATAAGGACTGTTGCAATGGTGTGCTGTTATTCTGCCTACGATATCTGTTTTGATTTTAATTATTTATTAGTGTATTTGGATGTTTAGAATTTAACGGATGCTGTCATTCCCACCAATGATAAAAAAATAGATTATTTACAACATAATTTAAAGGTTAATGTTATACAGGGTTAAATTAAATTACCTAGCGAAACTAAAGGCGAGATATCTAAAAACGATAAAATAAAAATAAACAAGATTTGATTTTTTTTTTCTTAGGGGTCAGCGACCGCTAGTAGTGTTGTTATACAGTTCTATTCCGTCGCATCGCATTGCCTGTCCACGCCATTACTTCATGTTCATTAAGCGTTCTTTCTGACGTTTGTTTTTACTCAGCTCCTATGTATTCTATCGTGATGTTAAATAGCCTTTAGGCTTCCACAAGAATCGGGCTATCACATGCATAAAATATTTTTTTAAATCCAACCGGTAGTTCCAGAGATTAGCGCGCCCAAACAAATAAACAAACTCTTTAGCTTTATTATTAGTACTAGCAGTGCTCCGCAGTTTCACCCGCATAAGTCTCGATCCCGTGGAAATATCGGGATAAAAAGTATCATATGTGTTATTCTGATGTATAAGCTATATTACTGTGAAGTTTCATCGAAATCCGTTTAGTAGTTTTTGCGTGAAAGAGTAACAAACATCCATCCATCAATCCTCACAAACTTTCGCGTTACCAAACAAACTCTTCATAATTATTAGTTCTATATGGATTATCCGATTTCATGCTTTTCATCTTGGATAATAGATATCTTAGCACCATTACCTTTAAGACAAACGCCACCCAATTTCATAAGCAGTTTAGTTGTGTTATTGAAAGCCTTTGCCTCTATTGTGTCCGGATCACCGGGGTACAACGGCCATATTCCCGCGTATTGTTTGTGGCATGACGCTCTGACCGACAGTAACCCATATATTCATCCCATTATGTGATCTTGCATAAGGCGCCCTGTGTTTGGACAAACATACGGACGAATGGTTTGGTCGACTGGGGCTGGATTTGTTCGGTCCAACAACGGCTGATTTGAGTGAGAATCGGTTACCGAGAAAAATTGGTGAGTAAAGAAAGAAAGAAAGAAAATACGTTTATTTGCGGTAAATATGGCGCATACAAAGAACAAAAACACATAAAAAAATAACAAGTATGGAAACATGCGACACATCTACGCAAAAAGGCAGCAATGTTTGTCGTCTGCGTTGTGGTAATGTATGATTTTAAAAATCTAGACTCCAGTTAATCATAGCACCTGCGGAACTATTCTTTAAAAATCTCATTTTGAAAATTTAGGTGAAGTGAGCTGTCAATAGTGTCAATCGCTAGCACGAGGTGGAATGACAGTTCACTTCCAACTAACGCCGCCATCTTGATTTACCAAGCATGGAATTAGTACATACTAATTCCATGCTTTTGAATGGCATTGAATCGAAAGTATGGAATCAGTATGTACTATTTCAAGAGATACTTGAAGCACTTTAGGTTCTTCGACCAAAAGTCCCGCCATCCTCTCAACCCGTATGTCACTCTCTCTATTCGACAATTAAGATTCCTTAGCTCATTGTAATTACACCTATGCGGGTTTCTTAATGAAGTTAAAGGGAATTAATTATTTTAGGGGGCATAAATTTAATCTGGGCCGACCTTTACTTATGATGGCACAATGCAGACCTTAACTTGATTATTGTGCGTTATCTTTTAGAGTTAATCTTGTGTGCGTAACGTGGACCCTGCGGTGAAATTAATTTTACGCCAAAATTTTAAAGTGATTTGGAAAGGTTTTTCTTTCAGCGAGGTAATTACTTTCATTTTGACAGTTCAACAACATTCATTGCGTTATTTACTTATTAGAGTAGGTAGATCAGATTTTTTTTCCAACTTAAGAAGCAGTGGATTAGCAATATCCTTCAAAATGATTCAGATTGTGGTTGCTAGTGTGTAACGCAATTAGAGTGCTGGACTCATGGCGATGTGTACGGAGCCTGATCAAAAATTTTGTCAAAAAATCTAATCTGACCTAAATTGGTGAAAGTTTGAGAAAGTGCTACGTCTAAGATTTGAAACTATTTTTGATAAAAAAACATCACGCTTGTATTCTCCGAAGGAGTAGCCAGAGGTAGAATACCTACCCAGAAATTACCGGAAGTCTTGATTTGTTCTTGGTTCATTACCCAGACTTCAGGTAAGAATTTCTTGTTACAAATTACTATGACGCTGCCCGACACGGGAATCAAAACCAGGACAGGCTCAGCAGTCATGGTTGCGAACACTAGACCAACAACACAAGTCAAGTCCGCCTTTGTACCTTTTATGTTGTATACAACTTTATCTGTATTAATATTATAAATGCGAAAGTATCTTAACCTTTTGTAGCATTAATGGCTGAACGGATTCGATAATAACCACGACAAAAAATTTAAAAAAAAAATTGCAACCGCCATCTTGGATTTTTATTGTGACCTCACTATCCGCTTCAGCGCCCTCGAATACCATGAAAACTATCTCTCTCTCTGACTCACTCTATTAGAAATTATGTAATAAAAAGTCGCATGTAGGGGGCATAACGCTTTTTCGTTACGTGACGGTTTCTCGAAGTTTACTCCTACCGCATGTTCCGCTAAAGAATTTCGTTCTAAAAACAATACATAACACAATACCTACGTTAGGCCATACATAATCAGCCTATAACGTTCCCACTGCTGGGACACAGGCCTCCTCTCTGTGAGACGAAGGGTGCCGTAATCCACCACGCGGGCCCAGTGCGGGTTGGTAGATGTCACATGTCTTCGAAATTTTGGTTCTAGGATATGCCGGTTTCCTCACGATGTTTTCCTTCACCGTTTTGAGAGCAGTGGTGTTGAAATAATTGACACAATGTAAAGCGCCTGTCTGGGTTCGAACCCATGACATACAACTTGTAAGACGGGGCTGTTACCACTAGGCCACCACTGCTCCCACGTTAGGACATAGGATATTAGGATATAGATAGTACAGTCACGAGCACCAATATGTCAACACTTGGCCACTTTCAATTGCGATTTTTTTGTGAAATAGCGAATGCAATGTTGAAATACGACACATTACATAAACCTATGGGTTCGAAAATGGTATGTTCGTAACAACATAAAATATCATTCAAAAATAAAGGAGTAAATCACTTTTTAATAAAGCCGAGTGTATACATACTTTTGCTCGTGACTGTACGTTCCCGTGGGATATTCGAAGCTAGTAAATAATAAATAGGTAAATAAGACAGTCTTTATAAAGAGTAATTCCGGACAAAAGTCACACGCACATACAAAGTTTTGTATTCACATAAAATCCTTGGTGTGGGGGGATAACAAATAGTTGAATGTGTGCGGTTGATTTTTATTCATTTGTCCGCTGCCCCGGATCGCCGGAGACATATTGGCTGGTCCGGCGAGGAAATTGCATTCTGCGTCGTCCCCTCGATAATTTGTTCTATTTTGTTGTAGACATGGCTTCTGGTGGCTTTCATTCTTTGGATGCTGGCCTGGATTGAGAGTAACGTTTGTAATCTAGAAAGTAATGAGCCATTATCTTGCTAATTATTGGCGTGTGCTAGCTGCCATATGGCAAATAAGTTAATTTAGCAGTTTTGTTAGTTTTTGATTTTTTATTTTGTTAATTTTTTGCATGTCGTGTTGTCATTACTTAACATGTGTGACTGCTCCGTTGGTCTTGTGGTTGCAAGCGCGGCTGCTGAGCGTGGGGTCCTGGGTAGGATTCCCAGGTGGGGCAAAAGTGTTATTGGGTTTTTCATTAGTAATTTCTCTCCCCGGTCGTGTCGGATTGCCGTCCCATCGGACTATGAGAGTAAGGAAAGAGAGAGTGCACCTGTGTCTGCGCACACACTTATTCACTATAATATGTCCCGCGCCTAAGCCTGGTCTCCGTTGAGATTGGTCGCCATGGCCGAAATTTGGTCTGGAGGACTATTAATTAATTAATTAATTTATTTATTTATCTATTAATGTTATTGTAGTCCTCCAGTAAAATTAAGTTTTTCTAATTTACAGTCCGCTGTGCTGCTGGGGAGTTTGTTGCGCCACTTCTTCTTTCCAGCTAAAGCACTATTAAGTCGTGAAGGGCGGGCGTGGCGGGGGACAGTCTCATGTAATTTTGACGTTCAAAAAGTGCTGATTCTCGGCCTAGTTTGAAAAAAATGACTTTTTTATTTTGTTTTTTTTTAGTAACTGTTGGTAACAGTGGCTAGTCAACATTCTAAATACCTACTACTCCTACACCTAGGTATAGGTACTACTGCCTACACCTAGGTGTAGGAGTAGTAGGTATTCTGTTTTGGGTGTTCGAAAACAGAGAAAATCTTTTAAGCCGTACGTTTTCGGTTTTTTAACAAAAATTAAAAGTAATTTCTCGTAACGTATTAAATACGACATATAGGAATGTGGCCGCTTTTCTTTAGATCGAATTTTGTTGCTTCGTGTCTCAATATGAAACTTAATAAAGGGTATTAGAAAATTCTAGACACACTTACCGAGGTCGCTGATTGAGCAGATTTTCATAATTCCTTCTCAGTCACGAGATATTTTTTTTTTAAAGTAGTGGCGCTTGTAGCCCTGTGAGCGCCCTTTTAAAACCTAACCCGATTTTCGTCGATGATTTTTTAAATTACTATAATTAATTAATTCAAACAATAATTATTGGAAAAAGTGGTGAGATTTAAAGTAGAAACCTTATAAGTACAAATAAATGTGTAGGTAACCAATTTCCTTTACTGTTTGCGTAAGAATTTATCCTAAACAGAATCCTAATTGCGTAACACTTTCAATAACGGTCTATTTGATTTTGAAGGATATTGCTAATCCATTGCTTCATATGTTCCAAAGATTTGTCTGCTCAACAACGTAACTAACGCAATTAATGTTATCGAACTGTCAAAATGAAAGCCATTAGGTACTACTGTTAGTGTGTTATACATATAAGGTCCCATTAAAATAGGTGGACAAAATTTTAGAAATCATTCAGACCACCAAAATAAGGACAATGGTAAAAAAAATATATAAAAAAATGCATTAGATACTTACAATTAAAATAATCAGCTAACAAAAATACACTTATAAATGGTGGTTACCCAATGCATAAACACTTTGTTAAATACAGAATGATGTGCGATGCGCAGCGGGGCACAAGTGCAAGTAGGTACCTGCCCATAATGGATGGATTTTTATTATTTTAGGTCAAAATAAAATCATTTTAATCAGTGTTTTTTTTTTGCATGGATATCTTTGGTTAGACGTAGGTACTGAGCGCTGTGGTAAAATTTGTCCATCTATTTTAATTGGACCCTGTATATGCAACTATCCCTCTGGGTTTCTTTACACTTTCATCAGATAGGTACATTACAGATTATACTTACGAGTTATTTTGGATGAAATCCCCTCATTTGATCCTCCATCATCATTTTTAATTTGTCATTCGACCACTTAAGCCGAACATTTTAGCTACTGCAATCATTAAAAGATCTCATATAGCCCGACACGTTTCTTTAAACAATAGTGACAGCTGTCTATGGCGGCACTACCCATTGAATTCCCTGCATCTAGCGCAGTTAATACATTATATAATCTACCAGAAAATAGGCAAAAACATACCTTAACGTACTGTCAATAAGGACGGGTGCGAAAGTAATAGTAAGCTGGTAAGTGTGTAAAAGGAAATGCTACCAATGCTGCGATTCGAAAAATGAAAATAAAACTCTATCTGCGATGGTGTTGTTAATGTGCGTTTATTTTTGCTAGCAGACAAGTGGATTGCTTTCAGAAGCATGTAGAATGGATAAAAATGTGTTTAGACTATGAATAATCGCAGCCTCTTGTAGGTAGGTACATAGATACAGTACAAACCACGTCAGTGGCAACCAACCAGCGCAGCGGGGTAATTGCCCAACACACTATAAGTAGCAAGCGCTTTCATTTTGACAATTCAACAACACTCATTGCGTTATTTACGCTGTCGTTCAGACAACTTTTTTGAACTTTTGAAGCAATGGATTAGCGATATCCTTCAAAATGATTTAGATTGAGTGCTGAATGAGATGGCCTGTTATTCTATTGAAACTCCGTACTATGTACGTTAGGGCAGTTCAAGGTAAACTGATTACCACTGATTTGCGGTCGACTGTACTTCTATGAATTATTATTCAAATTAATATTTTATTAGAGAAAACATTTGAATTTTTTGTACATTTGTTTGTTACGTTTTCACGCTAAGAAGACAGAAAAGAAACATGAATGGATATAGGAGAGAGATAGAATATTTAAAAAAAGTAAAAGTATGTCTGTCACTGAATCACGCATAATCGCATAACAATAACGAAACAATAATTATTTCTTATTTAAAATAATTCCACTAGATGATATAGATTCAAAACATTTGTTCCTAAGGAACTTCAATTGATTTTCCGTATTCTCAGTAAAGCAAGGGTCAATCCCCCATTCAGACTTTATTGCATGTTATTGAATACATTCCAAAGATTTGGACAAAGATCGGGTTGTTACCATCACCCCTACGACCCATTTTTATGTATATTTCGATACAAGTGATGTTTCGTTATGTTTGGGGCGATTCAACCATTCAACGAGTTTGGTGTTTTGGTGTATGAAATGTTATTAATCGGAATCAGGACCTCCTCTAATATTGAGGGACAAACATAACAAATTTTGAAAAAAAAATTGCCAATTTATGCGCTTATTTATTTATTGAAAGCTGTTTTGGGTCGAAACGCTCGGGTCATGGGGCCCGAGTGCGCGTCTCCTTCTGAAGGAAACTCGTCGGCAGATCGACTTTTCATGTGACCAGAGGACTAGCCCGTCCTTTGACCAAAGAATTAGCATCGCCATTCAACGTGGCCATGTTGTCAGTCTTCTGGGCACGTTTCCGGATGACAGCGATGCGGACGAGTACTTCCCAAGTATCCTTTTGTTTTTGTATTTATTTATATAATTAGTTAGTTAGTCTTTTAATTTAGTACCTAGTGTAAATAGTTACTTAAGAGATTATGAAAATAAAATTAATTAATCTGTTATTAGTATGGTTTTCCTTTACTGAAATAAATAGGCGCGTTAATTTCTACTCCTTTCGCAAAAGACATCCATTTGAGCTCAGACCTGTAGCTAGACACTTGGTCATGTTTCTTTAGGTTGAATATGAACCGGATACCATTATTGAGCAGTTTGTCAAACTTATCCAACCTATTCCAAATAAACATAAAAAGGTTATATTCATGCATCACAATATGCGTAAGTATCCTTCTAATTAATTGGCTCACCACTCCTTCCTCCAATAAAATATCTACGGTAATAAAGATTAAAAACAATGCAGAACAAATTACCTGTATGAACGGGCAACACTCACGCGTGATTAAAACATGGCGCCCGAGGACGCATAATAAATTCTCGACAGCCATTTTTTCAGAAAGAGAAAACTGTCGTATTTCCCACTACGCTCATAAAATATCCTGATGCGACGAAAATAGAACTGTATGCACACCCGATATTGTTTCTTTGAATTTTAAATATAAAACACATTTGGCGTTTGCCGCCAAAATTTCTAACCTCAAATTCTTATTATCTGACAGTAAGGACGATATTGGCGCGAAAACTGTATCTATCAGCTATGTTTTACGTTTGCAATGCATGATACGGTTTGGGGGACGAATGGTATTGGTATTTTAAGCAATATTAACATTTTCTGTTCATGTGAACTCTACTACGTTAGAAATAAAGTAGGTATTTGTAGTTTTAAGGTTGTGTTAAGATTGTATGACTGCGGCGTTCTCGTTTACGAAGGATGTTTGTAAATATTTTAAAATATGCAAATAAGGTTCTCAGTAAATGTGTCTGATGTTATTGTCGTTCGGTAGATTCATTGAATAATTGTATTTGTTTGTTCCTTATTTGTATCTTTGCCTTTATGTATTTGTACATGCCTGTATACATTTGTACTTCTTAGGAATATTCTCAAATAGGTGCTTAGCTCTATTTTCTGATCGATCATAAGGAAGCTCTTGAAAATATTGGAACAAAAAAGAAATAACTATGGTTATCATTCCTCAAATACCACTGCACCAAAAGTTGTATGACAGTTAATAGCCTCAGTAAAAATAAAACAGTCAGTCAGAGGGACTCCTGACAGAAGTGAAAACTTAAAACTATAAAACAAAAATAAAAAAAAATTTCGTAGGTATCAAAAATACAGTGTGGCAGGGACATCGACGCACAAACTGTTACCATGGATTCAGCACATGATTCTAGACCCCCTAGCGTAGAAACTTTTCGTCGGTTATCAAAAAAAAACAGCCGTTTTATAGAAAAGTGCAATACCTACGCGGTCAAAATGTATGGAAGAGCATTTTTTTTTAAATTACCGACGAAAAATTTCAACGCTAGGGCGTCTAGGATCATGTGCTGAATTCATGGTTACAGTTTGTGGGTCGATCTCCCTGCCACCCTGTAAAAATTTCATAATTTGTAAATTTAAATTACTTAGCCTGGTTTTCACATTTAACGGCACTCCGAACAACAACAAGCACTACGCGTCATATTCATTCATAGCTACAGATATACAGGTGGTGTTAACACCATGCCGGTGACACGAACCCATAAAATTTCCCGAAAATTTCTACCAAAAATCGCTCAACGCACCTTAGAAGTTTTCACTTCAAAAATCAATAAAATGAATGTCCCGAACCCACCACATTACTTCTCAACATTACCATACGATCAAAGACTAGCTTCAACTTTCTGACTAACTGACCGACTATTTAATTTTGACAATTCAAGAGTGCCTGTAAATGGTTTAATTGAAATAAATGATTTGAGTTTGAGTTTAAGTTTGAAAGTATAGGTGTGTATAGGGCTTTGAATATCCGTGGCATATCTATTAGTCGGCCATTTTTTTTTTCACAATGGCGTGGAACCTGTATAAATCAAATAGCTGCCAAACCCCGTAGTGTCACGTTTCCGAGAGTATAACGTTCAAAGCAAAATATGGAGGTCACGTGATCACGTGAGATCCATATTTAGAACTTGCTTACATCTTGTGCATAGATCATCTATTATACAAGGTGTCGTTTTGCATCCTCGTCAAATTCAAGGAGGTATTCTATGCTACTGATTTTCGATACGAATCAGTAATAAATTATGTTTATTTTTTTCTAATTTTCGGAAATCGGCATGTGTCGCGGCCGGTTATACGATACCATAACGCGATTCTGTTCTTCGAAAGTGGTGTATTCTGAAATACTGTCAAACTTAATTAACTAAAAAATCAAGTAAGTATGTATTCATTATTTACCAGGGAGCGTAATTTTATTTGATTATTTATGTCTTTCATAACAGCTTCCTGAAAGGACAGTGACCAAAAGTCGTACCAAAAAGTCTCATGCATCAAGATCAAAATATTATAGTAATTATTTTCATAATTTTTTACGACATTACGCGTCAGGGATTTGATTTTTGAACAGGGAATTTAATTTAAAGTAAAAAAGTGTTGATATTATTTCATTCTCTTTACATGACGTTCCGTTTCAAATGATATGATTAATATAACCTTGAATTTTGAAAGTGTCATGATCACGTCTTTCAAAAACTATGTAAAAAAATATACTTTGCCGATTCTACATTAGTTAAAAATAACTAGAATAAAATAGAATAGATTTTTTATTTAAACTATTATCATTTTTTTAGAGCAATTATGGCCATTCGTGTATGACATGTCAAACAAAATAAGGTGCCTAGTAAATAAAAAGTAGTAAGTAAGTAAATTTTTTTGAAAATCTCCAAAACCGTTTTGTTTACAAAAATAACTTTTTTAGGAGTTAATATGATAAGTGTAGTCTATAAAAAACAAATTTTGACATTGATGCAGCATGGTACGGGATTACATACATACATGAGCATTGTCCTTTGACGAGGATGCAAAACAGCAGCTTGTATGTATACAGTAAATAATCAATGATAGATGATTGATTACTTTTAACTTTCAGAGTGATTATTTCTAACATCTAATGCATTGATGTCAGCTATCGATTTACAAAGGTTTCATGCGTGGCCGCCATTTTGAAAAAAAAAACCAACAAAGTGGCGCGATAGTATGTATGCCAGGCTCCATATAAAAATCTTCAATCCACTTTAGTATCATCCATCAGTATTAGGTCCTGCAACATGGCTACCGGGACTCGAAGAACTGTCAGTTTGGAGCAAAGAAACGAATACTACCTACATAACTTGACGGGTGAGACTTGGGCAAACAAAACCATGTGCATTGGTCAGGGAGTCTGTCGTGATGGATATGGTAAATCAAAATAAAACATCATTAGCAATATAAAATTAAAAAACATGTTGAGAATCAGCCCTTTTTGAACGTCAAAATTACGTAAGGCCACGTCTTAACCGAAAGCGATCACGCTTGAGTAGGCGATCGTGGCGATTGTTCACACGAAACACGTGGGCTGTGGGCCCAAATAGCACAGAACTGGTGCCCTGACACAGTGCGGCGGGGTCGTGGCAGACCACGGAGGAGATGGCGGGGCGAGCTGGATAAGTACCGTCACAACTGGAAGGAGGACGAGCGGGCTCGCGAAAGATGGAAGGAGTGGAGGGAGGCCTTTGCCAAGGAGGGACCATGTAAGTTAATAAAAACAAAACCTCTGGCAGGAACGAAGTTCAAAAAGAAAATCCAAGATGGCGGTTGCGAAAAGTTTAAAAATATTCGTAACTGCCAAAACTATTTCTCTCTCTTTCTATTATATATAATAAAAATCCGCATCGAGGGGGCATAACGCTTGTTCGTTTAGTTTGTTTTTCTAAGAGTTTACTCCTGCCACAGCTCCGTAAAAGAACTTCGTTCCAAAATCAGATGCCTCATCCACTGTTGAATCCGTGATCTACACCATGCACATTACAGCAGCGAGTAGCTAGACAAGGCTGCCTCCCCTTGGATTTCGCGGATTACTCTCATAGCATGCAAAAAACGGAAAAAAAGTACGTTTGTCTATCAAAGAAATTGAATTTGTTCCGAACTTTTAGCGATGATTGATTTTCTCTTTTATTCGAAAATGATGCAATTATACATAGTTGTAGTGCTATATGCTGCTATGACTAGATGAGCCCGCGACTTCGTTCACGTGCAAGTCGGATGGGTTTTTTTTTGCGCGGCACAGTATTTATTTTTCTAAAATTAAATAGCCTAAGTTAATTCTTTTATCATCAGTTATCTGTAAGTGAAAGTCCCGTCAAAATCGGTCCAACCGTTTCGGATATTGGCTGGAAGAAACAGATAAACAGACAAACAAACATTTTAAAAGTTGTGTCTTTGCAAATTTTAACATTTTTGCAGCCGCCATCTTGGATTTTCATTTTGACCTCACTATCGGCTTCAGCACCCTCGAGAACCATGAAAACGATACCCATGACGAAAAATTTGAAAATTTTTGCAGCCGCCATCATGGATTTTCAATTTAACCTCACAGTCGGCTTCAGCACCCTCGAAAACCATGAAAATTATCTCTCTCTCTTTCTGACTTTCTCTATTATATTATGTAATAAAAAGTCGCATAACGCTTTTTTGTTACGTGACGATTTCTTCAAGTTCACTCCTACCGTAAGTTCCGTTAAAGAACTTCGATCCAAAAACGCGAGCATACCCGCATGATAAACACTACACACGCCAAACTAAATTCGAGAGATACCCCGCCGTGTATAATTACGCCGAATATTTTCGGATACACTCAAAAGCAAGCTGCTCGAGTGTTGGCATATTCAAAAATTTCAATACAAACCGCTGCAAACCAGGCTTACGTGACACACAGAGTCAAAAATCGTCGAGTATATTTCGCACATCCGCTCCTTTTTCCGAAAGTTTGATTTTTTGTCTTACGACACTATTCGAGGTGCGATTTGTTAGCAGCATTATTTTAACTACATAGTCTTCATCAATGATATTATGAGTAAAAAGAGGTAGGTATATGATAGGTTACCTAACCAACGACCGATCTTCAAAAACGGCGCAATGTCATACTATTAGATGACACGTTGAAGCAGGACGGCATGTCGTAATTATCGGGAGCGAAAAAGAGACAAGGCGATACGTGACTAGGCTATTTAACCATGTTTTGATGCGGCGTCGCAGTGACTTCCTTCTCGGTTTATCGTCGTCGTGACAATGATGAAATCAAGTAGTTTGAATGTTATTATCGCAGCTAAAAGGATCTTCTGGCGCTCGGATGCCATTGACAAGAATCAGCTGCTGGTACAGTACCAAAGGAGATAAGTAACCAGGGTCGTCGGATATAGTTGGAGTTTAGTAAGAAATCGATGGATGTTTTCAAATGAAATTTTGTTTTATAAATAAACTGTTTGTTTTCTATTAATAAACCGTTACTGGCAATCCATTTTAGCAGTGTGTGATCTGCATTATCAGCACTCAGCATCAATTCTGAACGTCAATGAGCAGACGCCGTGTGTTCAGTATGATGCTGGATTACTGGACCAACAATTTCGGTAAACAAGTTAAAAAAAATACAGCAAAGTAACTAACAGTTTTATTTTATGCTGATTTATTTTAGAGGTTACCTACTCGATATTTGTGTCTATGCTTAGCCCTTCCCAACTATGTTGGTGTCGGCTTCCAGTCTAACCGGATGCAGCTGAATACCAGTATTTTGCATGGAGCAACTGCCTATCTAACCTTCACAACCCAGTTACTGGGTAATACGATACCCCTTGGTAAGACTGGTTGTCAAACTTTCGGGCTTCTGACTACCAGTAACGACTGTCATAGATCCACGAATGACAGCCGGGACCAACGGCTTAACGTGCTTTGCAAGGGGCCTTGGTATGTAAAGATGGTGACCCATCCACAGACGATTCGATCGATCAACTTGTGCGGCTGTTATTATTTGGCCACGAGCCCCTCAGTAGACTGTAAATATAGATTTTAGAAAACCGGGTGAAATTAGTAGGTAAGTTGAGCGTATCTATCTATATATATAAAATTCAAAGTCCTGACTGACTGACTGACTGACTGACTGAGACATCAACGCACAGCCTAAACCGCTGGTCCTAGAGACATGAAATTTGGAGGGTGTATTCTTCGTGAAGAGTAGGTATCCACTAAGAAAGGGTTTTTCGAAATTACACCCCTAAGAGGGTGAAATGGGGGGATTTTGTTTGTATGAAAAATTTTATTCCTTGAGTTAATAAACTTGAAACTTGGCACGAATACTTATCTAAGTAAATTATGAAGTTGGGCATTTTTTGTTTTTATAAACTACCCCCTAAATGGTGATTGGGGGGTTTCAAAGTTTGTATGGAAGAATTTTAGCGCGCGGTCCGATTTGATCGAAACTCAGTATTTATACCTAAAATTGAAAGGAAAGAATAATGTGTATCAGGGTTTTTCGAAAATCTACCCCTGACGGCCTGAAAAGGGGTAGTCAATTTGACAGGGGAGGATTTTACAGCGTGGCTTGATTAACTCGAAAATTGGTATAAATAATCGTTGAGTCAAGTTATGAACACATCCCAAATGATTTTTCAAAATTCCACCCCTGTGGGGGTGAAAAGCGGGGATACAGTTTATACATGAAAAATCTTATTCATTAGGTTAATAATCTTGGAAATTGGCATGAATACTCGCCTATGTAAGCAATAAAGTTTATCATTATTAGTTTTTCAAAACTAACCCTCAAAGGGGATATAGGGGTGTTAAAGTTTGTGTGGAAGAATTTGAACGCGCGCGGTCCGATTAACTCGAAACTCAGTGTACTGTGTGTGTACTTAAGACTAAAAATAAATAATAACACGTATGAGGGTTTTTCGAAAATCTACCCCTAACGGGGTGAAAAGGGGTAGTTAATTTTACAGAGGAGGATTATAATAAGTGGCTTGATTAATTATAAAATTGGTATAAATCATCTTTGAGTCAAGTTATGAATTTTTATGGTTTTTTTTAAATTCCACCCCTGTGGGGTTGAAAAGCGGGGATACAGTTTATGTGAAAAATCTTATTAATTTCGTTAATAAACTTGAAACTTGGCAACAATACTTGCCCAAGTAAGTAATAAAGTTTATCATTATAAGTTTTTCAAAGGGGGATATAGGGGTATTGAAGTTTATGTGGAAGAAATTGAATGCGCGGTCCGATTAACTTGAAACTCAGTATTGATACTTTCGACAGAAAATAATTAATAATAAGTATGGAAAGTTGTCGAAAACTGACCCCTGACGGGGCAAAAAGGGGTAATTCGGTTTTTAGGGAAGGATTTTAACTTGAAACTGTATGTAAGATTTTCACGCCTAAACCACTGAACTTCTGATTTGGCAAAGAGATAGATGGCATTCAGGGGAAGCACATACTTTTTATCCTGGTAGCACGTTCCCGTGGGATAACTTCCGACATCCACGCGGGCGAAGCCGCGGGCAGAAGCTAGTTATTAATAACTAAAGCCTAAACACACATTCTTAAAAAACGTTAATAAGCCATCCCGTATTGAGAGTTGAGTACTACCCGAAATCACAACAAAATTAACCAACACATCCTACTCAATCCACCAACCTTACGCCCTTGGAATAGAGCCTAGAATCCTATTTATAAATAGCAAAAACAAGTTTGTAAAGTCTGAAATGAAACATGAAATATTCAGACACGCCTGACGTCGACTGATTTCTTTCTTCGTATGTCGCTTTGACTCATAATAGAGTGGTCTAATATTTATGTGGGGGTGGCCTAGGAGACGTACCTATAGGTAAGGTTTTCCATACCCGCGTGATATGTTCATTTTGACGGGTCTTTTTGAATTGGGGTCTGTTTATTAGAAACCAATTGACCCCATTTTGTGTTCTTTTTTATGCGTCATGTTTGCCGCAAATAAATTATTTTTGTTTAAAAAATAAAAAAAGAATTGTAGGGCATCAAAAAATTCGTCCGCATCGCTGTCAACACGACCAGTGCCCAAAAGGCCGGCAGCATTGCCATGTTGTATGGCGATGCTAATTCTTTGGCCAAGAAATATTAATAACAAAAACATTGTGTCATACATAAACTGAGGCATCCCCGGAAAGTTACAATAGTACTTGTGTCGGAGCTGTGTCATCGTTGTGTCTGTCGGAGAATGTTTTCTGTTTCTTCATATGTTAGAGATCTTAACCAATCACCTATTGTTCTTTTATAATCGTATAACCGCATGGGATATATTTCACACTTAAGATTCAGTTTATTATAGATGTAGGTGGATTGTGTAACATATTGACGTCTAGCAAAAGCTGATTGAACCCCTGGAGAGTAGGCCACAATATCTCAAAGTCAAAGATTTATTTGCAGATAAATATGGTTACAAACGTACTTACAATGGTAGTGTAATAGTAGCTTAACATATACAATCATAACATAATGACATGCACATTTTGTGGTGTAGGTACAATTACATCAATTAGATTTAAAAGGAATTCTTTAATAGTATAGAAGGTATTCTCAATTAGCCACCTGTGGAAAGCCCTTCTGAAGTGGACCATTGGAAGTTCTTTAATTTGGTTAGGAATCTTGTTATAATTCTGAATACACTTATGGTAGCAACTTCGTCTATATAGTTCCGTTTTCGTTCTAGGAATAATCAATCTATTAGGATATCTAGTTTGAACTTACATTTGTCTCCCAGTTTTTCAAACATCTCTGGGTGAGATTTGGTAAATGGCTCTGCGCTTTCTGCTCTGAGTATCTGGGTCAAAAGGAAGACATTTATGCAGGGTTAAGGTCACATTTAGAACATAACGCTGAGATGTCACATGATTTAGAATTTTTGGTTCTGGGACATGCCAGTTTTCTCAGAATGTTTTCCTTCAGAGAAAGAAAGAAAAATTGTTTATCTGCACGAACAAAACGCAAATTACAAAAAAAAAACACATAAAATATACACATACAAAATAGCCAAAGCCTCGCGTGCTCAACTTCGCCGTTTTGAGAGTAGCATTAAATGATAAATGATTTTATTTCTGGAAGTAGGTTTGCACAAACACTTTACACGTCAATCATATTTTAAGAACTAGATGAGGTCGGCGTTTCCTAGTCTGAGAACAAATTCGGAAACAAAATCAGAGGTCACAGTCTCTTTTAAAGTCCAAACATAATCTTGGTCAGATCATACGAAGACCATGTAATGTAGATCGATGTCTGAGATGGTCTTTTGAGGAAAGAACCACGCAGATTGAGAGAACCTGTCCAGTCAGTGCACGCTTTTGTCGCAGAAATCGTGCAGATCAACTAAAAACAACGATAAGGCTAACCTAATGGCCCCTTAATAATTTTTCACTATAGGACACACACACACACATCTCCATATAACATATAAGCATAATTCATAGGTACACAAAATCATTAACAAACAAACAAAAAAAAAAACAATCTGCAAACAACAATGACTTACAGAATAGCCCTTTTTAATAACCCAAACGGAATTATAAATAGAAACTAATGATACACAAAGCGTTTGTCACCATTACAAATAATTGTATGAAATCATACAGTTTGTATGGGAGCGGTCTGAACTAGGATTTTATTGTAATAATAGATTCTTATCAAGCGAGTAGAAAGGGCGATTTTTTAATTTTCCTAATAGATTTAAATGTGAGTTCTGATATAGGTATGGTTCTTGTAAGTCGACTGGTTTAAATGCGTCCCTAGCAGATTACGCCTGATTTTTTTTATAAGCGGCCGGCCCTGCTCCGCAAGGTTTTAACTAGTTTAAGTTTTATTTATTTTATGTTTGTTTAGTATTTATACACTTATGTGTACTTATAATAATACAGGGTTACATTAAAATAGCTAGCAAAACTCCGCAGACGTGATGGATATCCACATACAAACATGATAAAACGAAAAATACACACAGACTGGACCCGACCATTTTTTATTTTTTTCTTTTAATGGCATTTCGCAGGTTAAGCTAGAAGGTCATTATCTGGACTTACTTGTGGGTGGCTCAATAAACAAAGGCCTCCAGCCAGGGCTTAAAAAACTTAAAAACTAAGCGACTACACACTAAGAGCACCCCCTGTGGGGTACGGACCACGGGTTAGGTCGTTGCTGGAGGAGGGCAGCAAGATACATGCTGGATCGGAATTATTAAGGGACGAATTTAAAACTATTGGCTCAGCGGCGTGGGCTGGCTCGAGCAAGGGTCGGGGCGGACATGTACTAAGGCGTCGCGACGGGCCTCGGCGGCCCAGTGCGGGATGTCACATGTCTTCGAAGTTTTGGTTCTAGGACATGCCGGTTTCCTCACGATGTTTTCCTTCACCGTTTTGAGAGCAGTGGTGATGAAATAATTTACAAAAAGTAAAGGGAGAGAGAGCCTGTCTGGGTTTGAACCTACGACGTACAGCTCGTTAGTTGCGGCCGGTGCCACTGGACCACCAATGCTCATTGGATCAACAATGCATAAAAGGTAAAGTTAAAATAGTTATACAACCTGTTTTTTTATATCCCATAACTCTAGGGGGTCATATAATTGTACTCATCATTATGAACCACTTTTACTATGGGACCAAACCTGAAAGCGCGAAAAAAAATCTGCTGTTCCCTACATTTACTATGTTCGTATAACTCGTCAAAATGTAGGAAACACCAGATTTTTGTTTCCCTAGAGTTATGGGATATGAAAAAAAAACATGTTGTATAGCTTTTGCAGTATCGCTCGATCCGGAGCTGTACACTTATATCACACATTAGCTATAATCTGACCACACCCGTCTATTGGCTGACCTCCATAGCCGGTTGTGTAGTTATATTAAATAGTTATGGAAGCATAGTTTTATGACAATTTCATGTCAATGTATATGTCACTAACAAATAGAGGGTGGGCTCTCTGAAGTTATGATATTGTATATTTTAAATGTGATTATTCTTTATGTATGTCATGTAAATATGCAGGTTTATATTCTAAAATATTTTTTTGTTGCTTTATGGGAATTATAATACCTATCTTTTGTTTCATGCTTATGTACAATGTACAGACAGGGTGGCAAGGACATCGACGCACAATTTGTTACCGTAGATTTAGTACATGATTCTGAATCCCCTTGCGTTGCAATTTTAAGTCGGTTATTTAAAAAAAAAATCTCTGTTTCATACATTTTGACCGGGTATGTATGTATTGCATTTTTGAATGAAACAGCAGATTTTTTTTATTTGCTAACCAACGGACATTTTCTCAATACTCAATTCTTTACTGCATTCCACAATGTAGGCTTGGGTAGTAAATATTTGCCAAAAATCATGGACCCTGTCGGGCACAGCAGAAGAAAGATATGTGGAGAAAAGGACTTAACTTTTACGTATCTTATTATAATCTAACTTATTCTAAACATACTTTTAGAACAATAATTAATTTATAATAAATAAATCCCTGGACATTTCACACAGCACCATTTGTCCCAAGCTAAGCAACCTAATGCTTGTGTTATGGTAACAAGATGGCTGATAAACTACTTATATACAATTTTTTTTTGTAAATACATACATATTATAGATAGAAAAACACCCAGACTCGGAACAAATACATGTAGGTCATACAAATATTAATAATAATAATAATACAACATTTTGCTTATTATACAGGGTGGCAGGGACATCGACGCGCAAACTGTAACCATGCATTCAGTACATGAGTTTAGACCCCATAGTGTCGAAATTTTTCGTCGGTTATTAAACAAATATATTGCTGTTCCATACATTTTGACCGCGTAGGTATTGCACTTTTCTATGAAACAGGAGATTTTTTTTTTGATAACCGTGGAAAAATTTTTACGCTATGGGGTCTAAACTCACGTGCTGAATTCGTGGTTACAGTTTGCGCGTCGATGTCCCTGCCACCCTGTATACTTGAACTGGTTATGCGTTTCAAGGATTCAAGGCTTGGCAAGGGTTTTTTTTTCAAGGTTTTCTACGCTAAGGTATTTAAAAACTCAAAAAAAAAACACTACTTATAACACTACTTCTATTTACATTAGGTATTAAATTATTTACTACAACACCAATATCATCAACAACGGAAGATTTTTCCAATTCTGTGATGGTTAAAACTTTCTTATAGCAGTTTTAAGCAATGTAATTATAATTTTTAACCAGTGCGCAAACTGAAACCTTGAATTCAATGCATGATTCTGAATCCCCCTGCGTTAAATTTTTTCGTACGTATGAAAATAAACCGGCTAAGCGCGAGTCGGACTCGCGCACGAAGGGTTCCGTACCATTATCTATAAATATCACGTCTGTTGTTTGGGAGCCCCCCTTAAGTATATATTTTATTTTGTTTTTAGTATTTGTTGTTATAGCGGCAACAGAAATACATAATTTGTGAAAAATTCAACTGTCTAGCTATCCCGTTTCTAGAGATACAGCCTGGTGACAGACAGACGGACGGACAGACAGCGAAGTCTTAGTAATAGGGTCCCGTTTTTACTCTTTGGGTACGAAACCCTAAAAAATTGCTGTGCAATTACATTTTGATCGCGTCGTTATTGTATTTTTCTATGAAACATTTGTTTTTTTTTGATAAACGACTAAATATTTGTACGCTAAGTTGTCTAGATAAATGTGCTGAATTTATGGTTACAGTTTGCGCACTGGTACGTCAGTACTATTAGTTTTTTTTTAAACGTTGACCCACACTACGAATTACTCCTGTATCGTGGTTGCGTTCACAAACATTTAAACTCACATACACAAACAGCCAGACCCGGAACAACTACCTGTAGGCAATACAAATATTTGTTCCGTGCGGGAATCGAACCTGCGACACGCAGCGCAGCAGTTGATCGCTCAGCCACTGCGCCACCGTGTCGTCATTCTGTGGCAATGGTTAAAAATTTATCCTGTATAAGTGAGCATTATCAAGCAATCCCATTTCAATACACAAGAACATCACATTGGTCCTTAATTAACTTCAAACACATCGTTTAAAGATGATTGTTTATTTCCTACCTGAATAATACCAGTTACATTACGTAAGTACCTAGGTACTTATCACTAATTGCCACTTCTAGTTCTCTCATCATTGTTGTCAAAAACATTGCAATAACTGCGACTTTACTCGTTTTTTATTAATAACTAGCTGGCCCGACAGACGTTGTTCTGTCCAAACAATAATTTAGATGTACAGTGCATCCTCGATATAACAAATCGGAAGGGAACAAGTAAATATTCGTTAGATCAAGTAATAAAACGTTAAACGTAACGTAAAACTGAGGTTTGTTATATTGAGGTTAGGTTGGTGTATTTATTATAAAAAGGTAAAAACGGGTCGAAACCTGTCGCCACTGAATCAAATACTATTGGGAACGTTATGTATAAAAGTTTTGGGTTGACAACATTCGCTAATTAGAGGTTTACACTTTTTTTTTAAAGTTGAAAATTCGTTATAAAGAAGACGTTGTTCGCAAAAATCTTCGCAATGTAAAGGTATATTTTACATTGACTCTTATTGACGATTCAAGGGAATTACGAAGAATTTGTTAAATCGAGGAAGTCATTATATTGAGGTACGTTATATTAAGGTTGCACTGTACAAATATTCCACAGAAAAAATGACACTTCAGGAAACTTTTCTATGCTTTCTTTCTGTAAAAATGAATTCGGAGTATAACGAACATTTTACATAAAAAAATTGCCAAATCAGTCCAGCTGTTCTCAAGCAATGCCCTTACCAACGAACAGCATTTTGTTTTTATTTACCTATCTACTAAGACTAGCTATTGCGTTGCGATGCCTATCCCTTTTTTTGTTAGGAACCTTCTCCGGAACGCACACAACATCATACCAATGTTTACGTACGTTTGTATACGGCAATTGATTTTTATATTATGTTGATAGAAAAAACCCCAATCGGTTCAAGACAAAGACATTTATTCGTCGAATATGGTAGATACTAAGGTGGTTGGTACATATGGATAAGTTTGACACATCCGCTACTAGCGGCATACGAATATTTACAATCTGAACCTAATGTACACGTAGGTATAAAACCTAACTTATATACTACTTATACTCTAATAAACAGTACCTATAAAATAAAATAAAACAACAATAACAACATTTCTATTATATAACTAAATAAATCTACCTTATTATTTAAAAAGAATATTATTCACTTATTTACCCTCCTAATCAAAAAAATCTTTTAATGTGTAAAACTTATTTTGAAGAAGCCAATTTTTTACTTTTTTTTTTGTAAAAATAACTCTATTAAGAAGTAATTTGATGTCAGTAAAATGCCCTATTGTAAGGTAAAAAATAATTGTCACCAATTCTACATACAGATAGCATCATTTGTTACTTCAATACACATTATCATGCACAAAATACTTTATGTTCTAACACACTTATCTTTATATGCATTGGGTGATAATTTTATCACATCAGTCTATTTTATGTCAGCATCACAGATCAGACGTTATACAGAAATAAAGTTGATTAAAATGAGTTTTGCGAAAAAAGTGGTTCTGGTCACAGGAGGTAGTGCCGGCATCGGTGCTACCACAGCAGAGTTGTTCGCTAAAGAAGGTGCTTCTGTAGCCATTGTTGGAAGAAACGAAGCCAAACTAAAAGCAGTTGCTGACCGGTGTAAGAAACTAGGAGCAGAAACACTCGCCATCAAAGCAGATGTGTCCAAAGACGAAGAAGCAGATGTAGTTGTCAAGAAGACTATCGATAAATTCGGTAAACTGGATGTGCTGGTTAACAATGCTGGAATATTGAGAGAAGCTGGCATTCTGTCTGACCATTTTCTCAAGACTTACGATGATGTTATGAACATTAACATCCGAGGTGCTGTCCGTATTTCCTACTTCGCTGCTCCCCACATCATCAAATCTAAAGGAAACATAATCAACGTGTCGAGTATTGCTGGAACATGCACCTCAAGACCGAAAAACATAGCATACAGGACATCAAAGGCTGCAATGAACCATTTTACTAGGAGCCTTGCTTTGGAACTTGCTCCTCATGGGATAAGAGTCAATTCGATCAGTCCTGGTCCAGTCCATACTGATATCTTCGAGGGCATGGAAGTCAATGAAGAAAGCCTGAAGAAGAACACGGCACTGCAAAGAATATCGGAGACTACTGAGATCGCTGATATGATAGTGTACGTAGCTAGTGATAAGGCCAAGGGCATTACTGGCTCTAATTACGTAATTGATAACGGCACACTATTGATGTAATATTAGTAGTCAACACATTTATGCTGCGGTGATAGTGATAACAGCATATTGTCAGGAACTAAATGTATCTATCGTTATTTGCACCTATATGTTGCAAATAACGGTGCTACAATGGTGTATGTATATCTGTTTAAAATTATTTATGTTAATCAACACTTTTTCATTATTTTTTATTCACATATAGGTGCAAATAACGATAGATACAGGTTTGTATATATACAAACCAGTTATTAAAGGTTACATGATTGAATAAAAATGTATGATAATTTTAATAAAGATTAATATATTCTAGTTACTGTGTTTATTTTTTGTCTCGTTTATAATACCCAACATTGCATTGCCGTTTTGCGTGGATGTGACGCATATATTATGTTCCCCCTACTTGTTCTTTTTTGTGTTTGTGTTCTTCGTCTACGTCATGTTGACCGCAAATAGACATATTTGCTTTCTATTCTTTATTTTGTTTAACATGTGACTTCGCTAAACAAGACAACCTTGACGAATGGTCAAGTTTAGTACCTCTTATCAATGACATTATTACTCGACTGCGTTGGTTGGTGGTTTAAAGATTAATGGTTAAAATACAGGAGAAATTAAAACAAAAATTGTAAGTAAACATTGATGAGACGCGAGTGGTCCAATGTTTATGAAAAAGTAAAGAAAACAATGTCTTTTGGTGCCTTACTGAAAATAATATCAATATACACATTTGCAAGGTAAAGTGAAGAACGCTCTAGGCGCAAAATGTAGATTTTAATAAAAAAAACTAGTAAAGACAGAATGTATGGGATATTCTGTCTGGAAGAACACAGCGTTTTACTTTATACTTGAATAAAAATTTTATTTTATTTTATTTTTTTTATTTTAGCGAAGATGACAAATTAGACCGAACTACTTAAGAAGGATTGAACTGCAATGTCAATCATCCGAGAGAAATGGAGGAACGGAGGGAGGCCTACGCTTGTAGCTAAGTAATAACAGCCGCACTGGTCGATCGATCAGGTTAAGCTACGCTTGCCGCGGTTGGTCCGTGGATGGGTGACCATCTTCACATACCAATACCCCTCCGTGAATCGGAAAGCACGTTAGGGCGTTGGTCCCGGCTGTCTGACAACCAGTGTTACCAAGGAGTATCGTATTCAGTAACTGGGTTGTGGAGGTGAGATAAGCAGTCGCTCCATGTAAAATACTGGTATTCAGCTACATCCGATTAAACTGGAAGCAGATAATGCTGTTTCACTCCTGGGAAAAGGCCCCCCTCCACTCCTTCCATCTTTCGCGATCAAAATACATCCTACTTCCTACTAATATTATAAAAGTTGGTATGAATGGATGGATGTTTGGTACTCTTTCACGCAAAAACTGCTGAACGGATTTGGATGAAATTTGGCGCAAAAATGGTTTATGGCCAGGATTAAAATATAGGATACTTTTTATCCCGATATTTCCACGGGATCGAAACTTATGCGGGTGAAACCGCGTGGCGCTGCTAGTAATAATAAAAACGCGGAAGTTTGTGAGGATGGTTGAATGGATGTTTGTTACTCTTTCACGCAAAAACTACTGAACAGATTGTGATGAAACTTTACAGTATAAGCTACATATATAGCTTATACATTAGACTAACACATAGGATACTTTTATCTCGATATTCTCACGGGATCGACACTAATGCGGTTGAAACCGCGGGACGCTGCTAGTAAAAATATTTGTACCTAAATATTGAACTGGGTGCAAACTACACAGCTAGGTGGTAATGGTTAGTGTTCGTAACAATATAACCGTTACAAAACAAAGATATCAGCTCAAAAAGCCTCCCCAACTTAAATAGGACTGGCCTGGCTGTGCTGCTGTGACTGTATTCTGGTTTAAAAGGAATGAGTGTTAGTGTATCTACTGACATTTAATAATAATAAGCCTTTATTACCAGACCTAGCTAGAGATTACGGTAAAAAAACCTTAACACGAATTTTAGTATCCAAGTAATAATCTTATGCTAGGTAATGTCTGGAGCCTAACTTCACACTATCCACGTAGTATGCAATACGTACTCGTAGACGTATAAAGTCCGACCCAGTGAGGTACCATTGGACAAGCTTTGTCTCTGGATCAGCAACGCAACAATGCCTCTGGAAATCATTAGTCCATTGGCGGCCTTAACGACCCATCATCAGGAGGGCAACTCCTTCGTAATTTGCCATCCAATCACATAAAAAAAACACTATACAATTTCATACATGCATTTATTTACAATCAAAATTGGATTACAACAATCACAAAATTGGGAATCACTAAAGAAATAAAAGAACCTACTTCAGCATATAACCATTATCAATAACATAACACGACCCGGTTACACTCCTAGCCTTGTCACTGGCTAAGTACAGGATTATATCACCAATCTCATCAGCATCTGAAGATCTTCCCAGTGCTGTCTTACTCGCAATATTTCTACCCTCTTTTAATTCTGGAGCCATGTCAGAACTCGACACTATGCCAGTTATAACTGGTCCGGGATTGACAGAGTTCACTCGCACGCCAGAATCAGCCAGTTCCATTGCAGCAAACCTAGTGAAATGATCCATACCAGCTTTGGAAACGCTGTAAGACATCATTGCTGGTATCTTAGCTAATGTGGATGCAATACTGGATACGTTTATGATGTTCCCTTTGGTTTCTATGAGGTGTGGGACCGCTAAGTTGGTGATGTGCACGACGGGGCGCAGGTTCGTGTTCATGACCTCATCGTAGTTCTGTAATAGATTGGGTTGCAGTATACTCGCAAACCGCAATATGCCAGCGTTGTTGACGAGTACATCGAGTTTCCCGAACTTGTCAATAGTTTGTTGAACGATGGTCTTTGCTTCCTCGTCTTTGGAAACATCTGCTTTGATAACGAGGGTATTCGCTCCATGCTGTTCACAACGTTTAGCAACTTCCTTTAGTTTGTCTTCGTTTCTTCCGACGAATGCAACAGAAGCTCCCTCCTTGGCAAATAACTCCACAGTAGCCGCTCCGATGCCGGAGCTGCCGCCCGTCACTAGGACCACTTTGTTGGCAAACATGATGAACTATATGGCACGAAATTTGTTGGCTTACTAACCCAAAGTCGTTCAAATATATCGTTTTATCTTGTAAAGTTATCGTCTAATGAATCATTAGTACCTGATAAGACGTATGAAGCGAATAGTATATCTAATGACAAATTTCTTGTCATATATATTTAGTACGACACGAAATTTCTGGCATACCAACCCAAAGTCGTTCAACAATATTGTTTGATCTTGTAAAGATATCTTCTATTTAATTTATCCTTAGTAACTGATAAGTTTTATTTCATTTTTATCTAACTGATAAGTCGTATGAAACTATTCGTGAACTACCTTATGAACTTATCGTGAACTACCTTATGAACTTACCTCATTTGAATTTAACGTCATCATCATCTGCTTAGTCTTCCCAACTATGATGAGGTCGGCTTCCAGTCTAACCGGATGCAGCTGAATACCAGTATTTTACATGGAGCGACTGCCTATCTGACCTCCACAACCCAGTTCAACGTACCTATCTTTATCATTATCACTTTTGCCACCTACCTCCTAGAAGGAATAATAATTCTGTTCCTATCATTTTTATCATACCTTTAGTTCATCAAGCGTATTGCTAATACATTTTTTCGCAGTATCCTTATTCGGAACATACGTTTCTTATTTCTGTTTTCATAGTATTACTAACAATACTAACTGGACTTTGAGGTTGGAGAAGTTGGAGTCGCGTTACAACTCGTGCGTGGTCCGACACATCATCTCGGGAAGTTCCTCAAGAGTTCTGGCCGAAGGGTGTTGTGTACCGCCGGTTTCGTGGTCGGCTATATGACACCAGTCAGCGAAACACGACACACACTTCGTGTGCGCTAGTTAGTTTTTTAGTGTAATTATAATGTTGTATGTATTTATAGTATTTTTTAAGTTATATTAATATTGTATTCTATGTGTTTATATGGGCCTTGATGCCTGAAATAAATGGATAGATAAATAAATAAGAGTCGGACAACCATCAAGTATGTTGACTTTGCTCGCGAGGTTGTCGACATGTGGGATGTGGGTGATTATAGTAATGATTCCTTCTTCACTTTGCACTCTTGTCAGAAGGCTCGTGGTCCTCATGTAGTTTCTATAGTCGTCGTTGCATAGTCGTGACAGCCAATGGCTTAATTGCCAAGAGCTTCGACAAACACCTGAGGAGGCTCTCGTTGGGCAGCTGGATCAAGAGCTTGATTCAGAAAGCGATATTTCTTTTACACGGCTCGCATTGTTAGAAGGTTCTTCTCTCTGGAGACCTGATCGCCGCTGATGGCAGGCTCTTATTTAATATATTTTTTTAATGTTTTTATATTCTAATATTTAAAAATGAAGTTAAGAATTCAATAATATTAATGACACCACCATATGATGAAAATGCAAGTTTTATAAAAATAAAGTTTATTAAAAGTACACAATTACTACACCTACTTATTAAACCTAAAGCAGGTACACTCGCAAACTGAGCGCTCTCGATATTTAAATCAAACATAACATGTCACCGAAGTCCACTAATTGCCCACACGCATGCAATGTAACCGTTATTAATATTACCACTCTAATATATTTCTGGTGGCGCGTGTACCTTTTGGCATTTTAATGTTAATTGACTAGTGTTCGCGGTTGTACATGTATTTAATTATAAATCTTTTTTTGATTATGGATAGTTTACGTGTATGACTCCGTGTTTGGTCCCTGCAGGGTGGGGTATTCTGATAGCTGACAACACTATCTTTGCATTCCTTTTTCTGATATTAGACATGCTAGAGTTGCCTTCTAATGTTTTGTACGTTTTTGTTCATTAGTAAGGAATGTTTGGTTTGGTGGGCCCGTGGCTAAATAATAATAGACACTCCGGGTCTCGGAAAGCACGTTAAGCTTGGTCACGACTGTCATTCGTGGATCTTTGACAGTCGTTACGGGTCGTCAGAAGCCCGAAAGGCTGACAACCAGTCTTTCCAAGGGGAATCGTATAACCCAGTAACTGGGCTGTGGAGGTCAGATAGGCAGTTGCTCCATGTAAAATACTGGTATTCAGCTGCATCCGGTTAGACTTGAAGCTGACCCCAACATAGTTGGAAAAATGCTAGTCACGTCACCACTCCTTATAACAGCTCCGCAGCTTTAAGACTTGGTCTAGAAAAAACCCCAACCCTCAGAAGCAACCATTCACAAATTGTCATAATTGAAAACAAAAACACTCTAACAACGTACAAAAATAATTAAGGTCAAAACAACATAATAAATCATGCGGCAAAACAATCAAATCTAATACGTATGGCCCCAATCCTCGCCCACTAGTTGAGAGGACATATTTTATTAATTACCTTACAGTGTTATCACGAAATATTACCTTTATGTCCCATATTTGCATATCGTGTTAGTCTATATGAGAATTTGGGCGTGCCGAGCATGCGATGACCGGGCTGAGTCAGGAGCGGCTGCGGGAGCGGGAGCCTCAAAGATTTTGGGTTACAAAAACGGCTATTGCTGTTTTAAATATCGCAGCATTATGCTGAGGTAGCCTTTTTGGCCTCGCACAGGTTTTGTTTATTGTTTTTTTTTTTTTTTTTGGTAAATATGGGATTAGGTAAGTCACGTCGCGCGTCGGTCGCATGCACAGTGACCATTGTGCTACAGAATCCAAGCGGTGGGTGCCTGAAGATGAACGGCGCCGCTGAGGCCGGCCCAGGAAGAGGTGACGAGGCGACCTAGACGCGTACCACCGGGGTTGTATCGAGGTGGCTCCAGAAAAGGATGCCTGGAAGGATTTGGGGAAGGCCTTTGATCAGCAGTGGAACAGTGTAATTATTGGTTGTCACCACATAACGGTCGCTGTGACGGCTGTTTATCTTTGGATTCCTAGGAAAGCGGTTCCGTCATGAAAATCGGTCATTTACATCAGTATTTGCTATAAGTTAAACCTCGGTGCCCAAAGATTTAAATCGCTAGATTTGCTTTTACCGTACTTAGTCATGCGAAAGGGGTTCATACTGAGAAGAGTGAGCTAACATATTATTAAATAGCGTTTCCATGACCATCAAGTCGAGTCACTGCGTCATTGTGTGTCAGAGGTGTCAAAACGAAACAGAATCGCGACCATCTTTTGACGCGGTAGGGCGAATGTAACGATTTAAATCTTTGTCGCTGTGATCATTTTCTTGACAGCCAGTTTCAGTGACTTCATTCGCCAGTAAATTACGGACGCTATGTGGCGGCCACCGCTGTTCTAGGAACCTGTAGCTTTAGCAATACTGCCCTAGTTGCAAGTGATAATAGCTAACCTCGTATGACTTAACCCGTGTTATATATTTGATGAAAATTTGGGCGTATCCATCGAAATACGACTCGACTGTCCTCGCGTTCATTTTAATGATTTTGATAGACGCGCGATTCCGAGCCTCCGTATTTATATAAAAGCTTTTTATTTGATTAATTTTTGGTTATTACTTTCAGCATCATTGGTTTATGTTCCGTATTAGATAGCATAATCAGCCGTTAATGTTCAGTGCGGGTTGGTAGATGTCACATAATGTCTTCGAATTTTTGGTTCTAGGACATGCCGGTTTCTTCCCGATGTTTTCCTTCACCGTTTTCTGATAACAACGTGAGCGTCTGTGGAACTAATATTTTTGATAGTGAGTTTTACAAAATGCGTATATAAAAAGTGTTCTAAATATCTTGTAGTAAACACAAAATACACAAAAAAGTCTTATTAAACGATTTAGATCTCAATCATCAGAGACGTACCAAAATAACACGACGACCGTTTGCAATAGTGTATGAATCGGCATACAACACAACTGTCATTTAGTATAGTATATTTAGTCCAAGTTAAGCTACGCTTGCCGCAGTTGGTCCGGGGATGGGTGACCATTTTCACATACCAAGTCCCCTCCGTGCCTCGGAAAGCACGTTAAGCCGTTGGTCCCGGCTGTCATTCGTGAATCTTTGACAGTCGTTACGGGTCGTCATCATCATTCTCCTGCCCTTATCCCAAATTATTTGGGGTCGGCGCAACATGTCTTTTTCTTCCAAACTCCTCTATTAGCCGCCATCTCGACAGTCACCCCCTTTCTAACCATATCATCATTCACACAGTCCATCCATCGTTTCTTTGGTCGTCCCCTACTCTTATAGCCATCGACATTCATACTCAAAACTTTCCTCACGACATTTTCCTCATTCCTCCGTAATACATGCCCATACCATGACAATCGGTTTCCACACAACTTTTCAATTACCGGTGCCACTTTCAAACTTCCTCTTATATACTCATTTCTTATTCTATCCATTCGTGTAACACCACACATCCCTCTCAGCATTCTCATCTCAGCTGCATGCAATTGCCTTTCATTCATCCCTTTTGTGGCCCAACATTCTGATCCATACGTTACGGGTCGTCAGTAGCCCGAAATTCTGACAACCAGTCTTACCAAGGGGTATCGTATTACCCAGTGACTGGGTTGTGGAGGTCAGATATTAGGCAGTCGCTTCATGTAAAATACTGGTATTCAGCTGCATCCGGTTAGACTGGAAGCCGACCCCAACATAGTTGGGAAAAGGCTAGGCAGATGATGGTTTAGTCCAGCGTACTTATTTACTTGGCCAGTGTCCCATCGCCAAAATCCGATTCTATGGTGCTCATGCCACACGTGCTGCTTAATGTTATATTTGAAAATTAATTACCAGTATAGTTATATGCATGTTTATCAACAACCACGAGTCGTGGGTCGTTTGAGCCCACATCCTACCTCAGAAGTTCATAACCCTGTTACTGCTACCACAGCCACCTGAACTTCAAGCACACATCAATTAGATAGTGTTAATAACTCGAACTAACGTGTAAGAGCAATGGTGGGGCACAAATCGTTAGTGTCAACAACGGTCAGGAACTTGCTCGGCAAATATTCCACCTTTGGACCTGTCTTGGGGTAGTGTGCCTGTAGATTAAGGGCAGGAGGGAATGTCCTTAAAACAATAAAAAGAGAACGAGAAGGCTATGGTTTCATAACAAAAGAAAGAAAGAAAATACTGTATTTATTTGCAGCAAACATGACGCATAAAAAAGAACACAAAAAAAAAACAATTTGGGGGTAAACATGCGTCATATCCACGCAAAACGGCCATCGCTCAGCATAATGCTAAGACCCTATATGGGACAGAACCCAGCGTTGGTTTTCAGCGACAGCCGGCGTTGACGTTGTTGTTCATCGGCTGCATAGAGTGTCTGCAGTACGTCACATCACCATGCTTGCTATGAAAAGTACTGATGGTGATCTCTTTGAAATTCTCACTTTACAAATTATAAGGAGTACCATAATATAATTATCTGGGTCCAGTTTAATGGAGCCAGATGTCAATGACCAAAGCCAATTAGAAAACGATTTTTATTGAAAGTCATTTCAAAAACATCTGTTTGTCCGTTTTAGACGTTACCTACCTGATGTAAATTTTGAACTCCAAAAAGTGCTTATAAATCGACTTCAAAAAAAGGAGGAAGTTCTCAATTCGGTAGATTTTTTAATATATTTTTATTTTGTTTGTCACCTCAGAACTCCGTTATTTAGAAGTCGATTTGCAAAATTCTTTTTTTATTTGAAAGGATATACTTTCAGTTCATTTCAGACCCATAGAAATTTCATCAAAATCGGTTCTGTAGTTTGGTTATTCAACAAAAATTACTTGTAAAAATTCAAGTACCTAAACGAAATTGCGTCGTTGGTTTTCCTGTAATTTTTTTTTCTAGAATATGATTATTTAATCTGCGGGCAAGAGCAGGCTCAATTATAACTATGAATGAAGTCTTAATTACCCGACCGTATTCTAAAGCACTATTTTGGTTTCGAATAAACCCGCCTGCGCCATGGTCACTCTACACCCAAAACTCAAAATGTACAACTTGGACATAGTTGCTCACAGGAGCCGCAGGGGTTATTGTTTGATCTCTAATCAATCCAGGGGTGGCGAAGTTTCCAGTGGTGGCTAATTAGGGATTATGTATGAATTTGTATGTTTGGACAAGATTTAGGGTTATGCTGCTATGGGGAACCTTGTCAGATTTGAAGGCACAGCTTTGCCAAGATAGCCTGATTGAAAACTGGAGTTGTTTTTTTAATCACAGATTTGCTAGCGCGCAAATGATACACGATGAATGAATGATGAAACGTGTATCTGCAATCATCATCATCTGCCTAGCCTTTTCCCAACTATGTTGAGGCTGGCTTCCAGTCTAACCGGAATACCAGTATTTTACATGGAGCGACTGCCTATCTGACCTCCACAACCCAGTTACCGGGTAATACTATACCCCTTGGTAAGACTGGTTGTCAGACTTTCGGTATACTGACTACTAAACGTGTATCTAAAATGTGTGGTCATATTTAAGGAGTGGTACGCCATCAAACTGAACAACTTTCTGCTTGAGACTAACATCGTTATCGCGAAAAAACAATCAGCTGTCCTAGGTATTGAAGTTTTGTGTAGGACAGCTGATTATTTTCCCATAGAGAAAGTTGTTTAGTTTGATGGTCTGAGGTACCACCATCCTTAATTTTGACCACACATTTTAGATACACGATGTATAGCTCTACTATTCAACGAGAAACTAGCTTTAGAGTTTAACTGTTTTAATATTTCATTATATGTCATTTACTTTAAATACGTTTTTAATTCAGCTGCGTCCGGTTAGACTGGAAGCCGACTCCAAAAAAGTTGGGAAAAGGCTAGGCATCTACCTAGCCTTTTCTCAGCTATGTTGGGGATGGCAAATGATAAATTTAAATAGATTCTTTTATATTTTATGAATGTGAGAACGTTGTAGGCCTCGTAGACTGTAGATTTGTAGACCATTTTCTATTTTGTTAAGTACCTGGTACCTACTTGTTGACAGGCCTACACTGTCCTCCCATACCTGTTAACATTGTAATTTGAAAACATTGTAAAAGCCAATTATTTTTAAAAGAGTAACCCTGGAGTTTCTTGCGGGCACTTCTCCATAGGAGACGCCCAATAAAATTGGAACCGTGCACCTAACTTCTGACGTTTTCTAAGCGCCCATGTAGGTTTATGTGAAATAAAATATTTTGATTTGATTTGACTAAGTGAATACATATTTTTTAGCCTCGGCTGTACAGTGTACATAGTTTTGTAATAAGGTATGATTGTATGAAGGTACATATGTGCAAGTAAATATTTACCTCCACTACCAACTTTCCAATATAATGGCGCAACAGTTGCTCAACTAACTGTGGTCCGACTCCGTAGGCTCAGTTTCAATATTTGTGTTCCACAATAGCATCGTATCGAAAGTTTCCCCGGCTATATCATCGCGAAGTAATATGGTCACAGAATAATCAGTAAATGGAGTGTTTCGAATCATGCTTGTCTTCCTCGACAATAACATCTTATGGCCTGACCAAGTATGTTTGGACTTTGAAAGAGAGAGACCTCTGAGTTTAATTCGATCCTTCTTCTCAGGGTAGTCGAATAGGAAATACCAAACTCATCTAGTTTTAATACATAATTTATTTTTGACGTGAAAAGTCTTTTTTTGAAACAACACAAAACAACTTTTTACAGAAATAACTATCATGTATATTGTAACAAGTGGCGAGTCCGTGGTAATCGCTATATAATTATTATGTCAAACTCCGTTATTCAACTAGTATGTTACTAATTCAACCGAAGTTGTGACTTAAGTCATCAAAGAATACCTACATACTTACTTAACTTTAAAGCCACCTTTATATCTTGCATTTGGTCAGCGTAGGCATTCTTCGAACGTATATGCAGAGTAGATGCGATAGGCTGAGTTAGTCAGTTGATATGCACAGTCGATGCTGTGCAAATGCGACGTTAATCCACGAAAACTATGTTGCACCCGTGTTTGGATCTCACGATTTTCTCAAATCTGTCATAATAATGGCCGCGCTCTGTGGAATTAGGATGATACAATAGGCGGTCTTAGAATAAAAAAAAACG
The DNA here is from genome assembly GCA_949629185.1 of Apamea crenata. Lineage (NCBI taxonomy): Eukaryota > Metazoa > Arthropoda > Insecta > Lepidoptera > Noctuidae > Apamea > Apamea crenata. The sequence continues at coordinate 15,166,532 of OX451372.1, forward strand.
TAAAATATTTATTTGCATATAATGTTGGTATTTAGGTGAGTTGTTACAAAGAAAATGGTTTGTTTCCAGGAAAATTCTACCATTAGGCAAAAATTTGCTGTCATAACTAATACATATCTAAGTGGTGACTAATTCCCTTAACCGCAATCATTTACTACCTGAGTATGAGTAGCATAAACTTAGCATTCCATCTTCTATCTCATCTGTGTCCCCGAGCTCATCATCTGCCGGTTGTAGTATTGACTCTAACTTACATAGCTCTCATATTGAGTAAGTTGTTGCTTGTGTAAGGGTACTAGGTACGCCCGCAGTTGGCGGACTTTGATTATTATTGTCGTTTAGACAATTTGTACCCGATTTGGTGACTGAAGGGAAGCATCGTGAGGAAACCGGCATGTCGTAGAACAAAAAATTCGAAGACTTGTGGCATCATCCAACCCGCACTGAGCCCGTGTAATAGATTACGGCCCACTCTCTCTCACAGAGGGAGGGAAAAATGAATGACAAATGATTATTTAAAAAATAAGATTATAAAAACTGATCATTTGAAAAATATCTCATTTCGACAACATAAGTAATCGTTTGACTCGCAAATGTTTTACTTTGAAAATATTTCAAATGTTAAAATATTTTTCCAAAATATTCATTTCACCAAGTACATACTTCGTTTGTCAAATTTGCGATTTTACAAAATGACGGTAGATAAATTGTTATTTAAAAATATATTGCCGTAACTATTTCATTTTATTGCACTGTCATTTAAAGTGCGTGAGTGTAGTTGTTGTATCGATAAAAATTAAGGAGGCATCCCAGCTTCTAGTAATACGATACACCTTGGAAAGACTGGTTGTCAGACCTTCGGGCTTCTGGCGACCCGTAACGACTGTCAAATATCCAAGAATGACAGCCGGGACAAACTGCATAACGTGGTTTCCGAGGCACGGAGAGGTACATAAACACGCTCACCCATCCACGAACCGACCGCGGGAAGTGTAGCTTAACCTGATCGATCAACACGTGCGGCTGTTATTACTTAGCCACAAGCTCCTCTTAGTAGTAACTTACAACCCTTCAATACGGAAAATGATGACGTTAATCTCCGTGCACATAAAACGGTGTCCACTAGTTCTACGGCCTTTTGCAACTGTGATACCAAAAGTCGCAATCGCGGCTTTGAATGCTATGAATGCACCCTTATTAGGCTGTGTTTACACTGACCGGAAGACGTTTCTTTCAATGCCACGCTCGGACCGGCAAGTCAATAGGACATCATTACATGCCCGGGATGGGGGAGCTGCGTTTAGATGGGATAGTAGCCGTAGGTGGGATAGCCAGTCGCTTGGGTGATTTACTGGCTAGCTGGAACTAGATGCGGTAAAACAAGGTGATAAAAAAAAATAAACATGTGGTCCACTTCCTACTTAATATTCTAAAAGGGAAAGTTTGAATGGATGGATTGATGTTTGTTACTCTTTCACGCAAAAACTAAAGAACGGATTTGGATTTAATTTGACACACATATAGATTATAACTAGTATTAACACATAGAATACTTTCTATCCCGATATTCTTACGGGATCTAAAGTAATGTGGGCGAAACCGCGGGGCACTGCTAGTACATACATATTTTTAACGAAACGTCTCTGACGTGTATGCTAATATCTAGAGAATCTCGATTGTTCTTAATTAATAGATTAATATTCTCTGTTTTGGTTAGTATTATATAAAATTACATGAAATAATAATATAGTAGCATGTGAAACCTTGAAAAATGGAAAATAGGTACCTTCCTTTATAAAGGAACAGCTGTGCGATTCTGTAACCATTTCACCGTGAAAACTAAGGTGAAGTGAGCGTGGAGTGAGCTGTCATTCCAACTAATGCTAGGGATTGACACTATTGACAGCTCACTCTAGGCTCACTTCACCTAAACTTTCACGGTGAGATTTTTACAGAATGGCAGTACTTATATAAACACAAAATGACCAAAAGAAAATCGAAGGTGTAATAAAAATGATAATTATGTGTGTTTGAGTTTGACTGCACGGTGTCAAAAAAAAAACGGTCTTTATTTAGAGTTTAATTTGAGGCCGTAAATGACAGCACATGCCGAAAATCGAGTTAAACAGCGTGCAATAGGAGAGGCTTATGTCCAGCAGTGGACTGATAAAGGCTGATGATGATGAAATGACAGCACCGCTTTCATAGAAAACCAAAGCTTGTACAGTAACAAGCTAGTAAGTTGCTGGCAAGTCAGCTATTCCACGCAAACACTCCTCCATTGGTATTCGCTCAGAGTCGGTCAACATTTGTCTAGAGCTGAAAGGCGCGGAATGACCATCTGTCGTCTCATGACCACTGTGAATACCACGCAGGCATTGAAGGCAGGCTTTAATAGATTGAATACTCGATGGCAAAGGCTATGTAGAAACATAACATAACATCACGCATGTATACCTTGAAGGGATAGGCAGAGGTGTAAAGGACACACACATTTCGCCAGCTATGTTTTGGTTTCATGTAATAAGGGTCGGGAACAGTAGTGGCCCCGTGGCAACGGTCCTGACTTACGAGTTGTAGATCGTGGGTTTGAACCCAGACAGGCGCTTTTATTTTTATTTTTGTTTGCCTATGTTGTCTAACTGCTGGGCAGAGGCCTCCCCCAAATCATTCCAGGAACTGTTATCCCGCGCCACCTCGACAGGCGCTTTAGTTTGTGTAAATTATGTCATCACCACTGCTCTCAAAACGGTGAAGGAAAACATCGTGAGGAAACCGGCATGTCCTAGAACTGAAAATTCGAAGACATGTGACATGTACCAACCCGCACTGGGCCCGCGTGATGGATTACGGCCCACTCCCTGTCACTGAGAGGAGGCCTTTGTCCCAGCAGTGGAAAAATTATAGGCTGATTATGCCCAAATTAGGCTGAGAATCAGCCCTTTTCGAACTTCCTAGTGATTTCGATGGGAAGAAGAAGTGGCGCAACAAACTCCCCAGCAGCACAAAGTATCAGTTATTTCTTGAATAAAACAAGGGAATTACGTTCGAAACCACCACGGGGTATCTATGGATATTAAAATATTGATTACAAGAAGGTGATACTTTCGGTATCATTATTTGCATAACCACACTTTATTGCCACCTTCAAGATACCCCTTACACAAAAAATCACTAGCAAAAATGAACCTTGTGTCGCAAAACATAATGTTGGTTATTAAGTGAAGACCTGTTTGTTGTATTTCTATGGTGAAACTCGTGTGAATTGTGTTAAAGATAAATACCGATGTATACTTATTCTTTTAGTGGATGTGCTATATGATAACAGCCACAAGGGCCGATCGAAGCCACAGCCGCGGTCGATTCGTGGATTGGTGACCATCCATTACATAATTATCACGGCCCCTCCGTGCCTCGGACAACACATTAGGCCGTTGGTCCCCGCTGTCATTCGAAGATCTTTGACAGTCGTTACGGGTCGTCAGGAGCTCAAAAGTCTGGCAACCAGTCTTATAACAGGTATTGTTTTACCCAGTAACTGGGTTGTGGAGGTCGGATAGGTAGTCGCTCCATGTAAAAAAAAATATTTAGCTGTATCTGGTTAGACTGAAAGTCAACCCGAACATGTTTGGAAAATGCTAGGCTAATTTATTTATTTATAAAATACATAGCATAAAAAAATACATCGAACACTACAAAATATACAACTCTTCCTGATCCCGGGCTGTCGTTGGTGCCAATATTTTGTATACAATACACTAAAATAGATACACAGATATATACATATTATCCTAAAATAGATTAATAGATTGACTGTCTTATTCTTTTAAATAAGTAAAACACATACACTTTACTGACCTTAATACTTCTCCAAAATGGTCCGGTGTAGGCGCCCGGAGTACTTACAACCTGTGCGCGTTTATGAGGATAATCGTAGCATGCAGGATTCCACATCAAATGTTTTGTATTTCGTAATGTTAATTACTTTGCATACTATTCTGTAGAATCAAGTTCTTCCATCTGAACAGACAACTGTGCTGCTGGGGCGTTTGTTGCGCCACTGCTTCTTCCCAGCTAAAGCACTAGGAAGTGGTGAAGGGTGGATGTTTTGTGGGACTGTCTTATGCTGATTCTCAGCCAAGTTTGAATGAATGGCTTTTGAATTTGATCTTTCCATGGAAAAGACACGTATGTTCAACTTTGTCATATAACACGACAAAATATACAATCTTCAATTAAGTACATGTGATGGTAAATGCACTTTTTCAACAACTACAACAACAACAAAACTGTAACCATGAATTCAGCACATGATTCAAAATTCGTCGAAAAAAAAGATCTGCTGTTTCATTGAAGAGTGCGATACCTACGCGGTCAAAATGTACGGAACCGCAATTTTTTAAGTATTTGGTTAGTATAAGTAAATGTTTTCTCAAAATAAAAATAGATTAGATTATGTACCTACTAATTTGAGACAGTCACACAAAAATACAGTGTTGCCAGTTGGAAAGCCGCGACGCAACAAAAGGGTTAACCAACCCCCAACCCTCGAATGTTTGTGCTAGGCAATTATTCTATTGTTTTTTTATTTATATTTCTCCAAGTTATCACAGGAATATCTCCTAATAAACTTTAAGATGGAGACGGGGCGAATTCTAAGTGTTGTTTTATGTTAATACAAAATTATAGTTATCAACGTCTACAACTTTGATTTTGTTAATTTAAATACTTCAGAGTTATTATGTCCGTTTGTTGTGGCTTTATTGTGAATTTTAATTTTTGTTCGAAGTTTGTTGGTGACGGTTAACTTACCTATTAAGGAGCATTTGATGTCACCATTTTCAGGTACTCATTTTTTTTTTTGGCTAAAGTGATTGTTAGCGTATTTTTTTTGCCACTGATTTTTGGAAAAATAATAATAATAATAATAATATCCCTGGACATTTCACACAGCACCATTTGTCCCAAGCTAAGCAACCTAATGCTTGTGTTATGGTAACAAGATGGCTGATAAACTACTTATATACATTTTTTTTTTTGTAAATACATACATATTATAGATAGAAAAACACCCAGACTCGGAACAAATACATGTAGGTATACAAATATTTGTTCCGTGCGGGAATCGAACCCGCGACACGCAGCACAGCAGTCAATCGCTTAACCACTGCGCCAACCGTGCCGTCAAATATATAAAAATTAAAAATTATAGACAACAGCAGATCTATTGTGTAAATATCTTCCTGTGAAAACTAATGTGAAGTGGTTTTGAAATGACCTGTCAATAGTGACAATCCCTTGCATCAGGTGGTAAGACAGCTCGCTTCAAGCTCACCTCAGTTTTCACTGTGAGATTTTATGGAATAGACCGGTTGATCAATGAAACAATTTCATACGAATTGACACGAATGTCAAGCGATGATGCAGTCGAAGATCGTCGATATGAATAAATAAGGAGAGATCGCTGGCTGTGAACAATCTCGGACTACCAACCGAAGAAACAGCCAATCAGAGGGACGATTCTCGTAATTTTAAGAACGTTCATAGTCTGATAAAAGAAAGAAAGAGAGAAAGAAAGAGTATTTATTGCGACTCGTACAGAAAGATCAGATCAATCAGATCTCAGTCTCAATCTGTCAAAACGACCTCTAATCAGGCCACTCACTAAACAATAGCATTTTTAGCAATTTTATAGGTTATGATCGTAGTTCTCAGTATTCCCGTTAGACGAAGTATAATTATTATTACCACTGTAATCTAGACATCATAAGGAACAAATCAACACGCGTTTCATTAGTAGACGCCACCATTTTTGTTGGGCCTATTCGCCGAACAAAAAAAACTATCTCCTTTTTGACAAGTTTTTGACATTGATTGTCGCTGAGATGAGTTTGCCACTAGATTTTGAACGTATTTAATTAGGAGAATTGGCCTTCTGATTAAAACTCAAAGGCTGATGGCAAATATAAATCATTTTAATAATTTTATAATATAATAATTTTAAAAGTAAATTTTAACTGGATTTTACTGTCCCAGTAATTTAAAAACAGATCAACATAAGCAGGTGGATTACAAAGCACAAGTGTAGATTATAGCATAATGTATCAATGCAGACACCAACAGTTAACAAAAAACTTTACAAAGTAACCTTAACTGCTCAACTCTGTTACTTTGTTTAACTTGTCATCACTGGCTTTATTTAAGGCTGGTGTTAAGATGCTTTTACATCGGGGAAGGGCCGCTGCGAAGTATTGCAAAATATTTTAAAAGAGTAACTATGGAGTTTCTTGCCCATTCTTCTCCATACGAAACCACCTTCTGGGTCAGTGTCACTATTTTCGGGCAATAAAGTATAACTTACATACTAGGTAAATTAAAAGAAAAAACAACTCCGCATGCCCTAAAATAGTTACCACAGCATGCACAATGTATTATGAGCTCCTTAAAATTATAAACTAAAAAATAATATGCTGCCCTTGGACTATAATCATTATTAGTCGAGTTTGATTATGATTTCACTTTGACTTTTTGTTTTGGAAATATTAAGAAATTGTGATATTAAGAATTCGTAGAAAGAATATATTTACATTATATAAGCTAACATTTAAAATAATGATATGTACATGTGAAAAAATAAGCAAAATAATCATAGGGCATCAAAAAATTTGTCCGCATCTATGTCAACAGGAACAGTGCCCAAAAGGCTGGCAGCATTGCCACGTTGTATGGCGATGCTAATTCTTTGGCCAAGAAACAGGCCAGCCCTTTGGTCACGTGAAGAGTCGACTAACCGCTTGGCGATATCTCGAAAAACCAAGTGGGCACTCGGACCCCATATGTTCGAGCCGTTTGGGGTTGAAACACTAGGGGTGTTTCAACCCCAAACGGCTCGAACATATAACTCCCAATCAGGTTGGAATATTTTCACCGTTTGAGGTATTCTGCACCAGCAGCAGCCATTCCAGTACAGCCCACCGTGAATTGGAAATAATTGGTGGGCATTTCTGGTGAAATCTTCGAAAATTGATTAAAGAACTTGCATTAGTATAAGTAGGTTGTATAGTTTTCGACAAAGGCCATTTTTTTGACCAGGCAATCAACATACTGGGCTTCGGCTTTTTCCAGCCTTTAAATAATAACAATAATATTGGTCTAGTTGGTTTTATTTTTATTTAAAGTGCATTAGTTAGTTTCTTAATAATAGTTTCTTTTAAATATATTACAAAGTAGCTATTATAAATAATAATTAAAGTAGCTTTTTGTGTCTGTCTTTGTGAAGGTGTTATTCTTCGAAATCAATTCTGGTTCGGTTTTCACCATCATTTAGAAAAAAATATTCCGAACGGTTTATCTGTATAATAAATTAATATTGAACTTACATTTATGTATAAAGAAATCTCGATGTTTTGTCTAGTCTTAAAAACCGTGCGAAGCAGGGGCGGATCACTAGTTGTAGACTAGTGATCCGCCCCTGTTTCGCACGGTTATAGAGATTTAATTTTAAGCATCTCTTTGGATCTGTGGTGCCAACTCAAAGTCGCCACTCATATTATAATCTCCGCAAGTGTACACAACTCCTAAGAAGTTATGCTAATAAAATGATATTGTTTTCTTTAGAAAGTGCTATTAATTAAGAAGTGTCGCAGTCGCATTTTATTAATCCCCCCAAACTCGGGAAGACCTATTAATGTTGGAAACTTCTCCTCTTTAAAAGACACAAGGTGTTACTGGAGCAATAAAATACAATATTATTTATCTTTAGATAATAATTCACCATTTTTATGGCAATTCTTGAAAGCAGTTTTGTTTTTTTTCATGGAGTTATGTTTGAAACTTTGGATAAGAGTCACAGTTAATGCAATTGCGTTTGTTGATAACTGCTGTTATTTGTTAACTTGTGAAGATGGGTATTAATTCAAATTAGGTGTTTGTTTGCGGCGCACGGGTCGATCGATCAGGTTAAGCTATGCTTGCCGCGGTTGGTCTGTGGATGAGTGATCATCTTTACGTAACAAGACCTCTCTGTGCTTCGGAAAGCTTAAGTCGGGTCCGGGTGTCATTCGTGGATCTTTGACATTCGTTACGGGTCGTCAGAAGCCCGAAAGTCTGACAACCAGTCTTTCCAAGGGGGATCGTATAACCCAGTAACTGGGCTGTGGAGGTCAGATAGGCAGTCGCTCCATGTAAAATACTTGTATTCAGCTGCATCCGGTTAAACTGGAAGCCGACCTCAACATAGTTGGGAAAAGGCTTCGGGTCACTAGACGATGTAATTAAGGATAAATAGTAAAAGGTAAGTGCTTGAATTTTTATGTTTAGATATCTGAAGGCCAATTCCCGCAATCTGAAACGTTCAAAATCAAGTAGCAGTCTCATCTCGGCGACAAACAAATGTCAAAAATGTAGGAATGTTAGAGGCATTTTTGACAGATTGAGACTGAGATCAGACTGTGAACGTTCTTAAAATTACGAGAATTGCCCCTCTGATTTATCGGCTTTTGATAATAATTCAGGGCACATTCATTGCTCGCAGAACAGATTGCCCATTGAACCACCAAAAGGTTCTGGAGTGGTGACCGCGTACCGGAACGTCTTCCGGTACGGTAACGGTACGTCTACCGTTGGAAGGTCTCCCACAAGGTGGACCGATGACCTTGGTAAGGAACCCGCAGGAAGCTGGAAGCACAGAACCAGTCGATGTGGCGGTGCTTGGGAAGGCCTATGTCCAGAAGTGGACGTCTATCGGCTGAAATGACGATGATGATTATTCCTACTATAATATTATAAACGTGAAAGTTTGTATGGATGGATAGATGGATGTTTGTTACTCTTTCACACAAAAACTACTAAACGGATTTGGATGAAATTTAGTACACAGATAGTTTATAACCAGGATTAACACATAGGATCTTTTTATACCCCATATTCCCACGGGATCGAAACTTATTCGGGTGAAACCGCGGGGTGCAGCTAGTAATGCATAAATTCAGATATGTGTAAAGTTTGAAAACTGGAAGTTTTTGTTCTGTGTTCACAAACTGTCTCACTATATTTTCTAAACACCGAATATCCTGTAATTTTTTAACCTACTTAGCCAACAGCCAACCTGCCCATTAACACAGAACCAACTAATTTTATTATGACCCAACTTCTGCTTCTAGGCCTTTTAGAAACCATCTGTCCTGAGGGGCAATAATGCCCCATTAAGTACTATAAGAAGGTTGCCTAATGAATTTAAATATCCCTGAAGCCACTCCTGAAAGCTGACACATATTCTCTCAATAACATTACACAATTAGGCGCAGTCGGTTACAGCAAAAATCCATCTCGAACTTCGCTCTTAAGGGCTCTCCAGTTGATAACTCGACCACTCGCTACGTTCTTGCTACGAGCTATGAACGCTACGGCGTAGGGGTTTCGTAGACACGGCTTCGTGGAATATGCTTGGGTATGAAAAGAAGTTCTGTTGCGAAAATAATGCGTGTATTTTTTTTTTTGATAAAATGTTAAGAATTCTATTTTATTATTTATTTATAAAATAAAATTTAATCATTTATTTTTTAAATTCAGTTTTCTTGGTGTTTTGTTGAAAACTCGAATATTATTTATCCTGATTTTTTTACGAAATTAAGGACCGATTCCTATTTCGATACGAAACTCTTGAAATTTTAATTTCGTTTTGATATTATTATTTTAGTAATAACAATTTATTCAATTAATACAAAATATTTAGGCTAATATAAAATATTATCCCACTCAAAATTATAATTTTATTTCCTTTATTTCATTTAAAAACTTATAAATTACATTTTTCCGTAGGTTTAGTTGTAGGTCGTAGGTTTAACCCAGACAGGCGCTTTACCATGAGTAAATTATTTCGTCACCACTGCTCTAAAAACGGTGAAGGAAAACATCATGAGGAAACCGGCATGTCCTAGAACCAAAAATTCGAAGACATGTGACATCTGCCAACACGCACTGGGTCCACGTGGTGGATAACGGCCTATTCCCTCTGACCGAGAGTGCAGCAGAGTTCCCAGCAGTGGCAGCATTATAGGCTGATTATGTAAATTACATTTTTAAATATTTTTATAAACAAAAATATAAAAAAACATGTTAAAATAAAAAAAAAAACAAGTATTTAAATGAAATAAAGGAAATAAAATTTTATTATTATTATAAGTAATACATTTTATCATCATACTATATTATCTTTGACACAATGTTTAAGTTCAAATAAAAAATAAAAATATTTTTACATAATTATAATTTCACGTTACATTTTCAAAACTGCCACATCCAAGTCTTCGCAGTTCGTCTCCGAAAAGGTGGCATTAGTGTTCCGTCAACGCATCCTCCCAGGGCTTCACTAGAAACAATAATGAGTCCCGCAGATTTCCCCAACGTGTACTACCGCCCTACGAATTTGTAAAGTTATCAAATTTTCAAAACTGTATAACGCATTACGCCGCGTCGTCACGTCGGGATGTATAATTATAATTGCAATTATTACTTTGCTTGTGACTGGATTTATTGTTGTAAGGAAAGTGGTTTCGATGTGGCTTTGTTTTATTTTGTTGCTGAAGAAAGGAAGGAAAAAGTATAATACCCGTAGTATTTCTCCTTTGCCAAATAAATCCATCCAAAATTTGTCTTTCTGATATCACTTTTAGCGGTAAGAAATGCCCTAAGTAAAATTTCTACATTTATGTCTGTGATTTGTAAGATTTATATTATAAAGAGTATTCTATTCTATTATTTCAGAAGGCCAATTCTCGTAATTTAAAACGTTCAAATCTAGTCGCAGTCTCATCTCGGCGACAAACAAATGTCAGAAACTTGTCAAAATGTAGTTAAATTAGACTGAGGTCTTTTTGACAGATTGACACTGAGATCAGACGGTGAACGGTCTTAAAATTACCAGAATTGCCCCTCTGATCGTTACGAAAAATAAATTATTGTATTTAATATGTTTTTTGTAAAATCATATATTTAAATAGGTACATATAGTAGGTAGTTATTATGTTTAAATGTAATATTATTGTATTTTTCTTTGACCAAACTTGTGTCTATCCTTTGATTAATACACACATTATTATTTTTTAATTTTATGTCACTGTAGGTAAATTAGCAATGCCAAAATAATACCATCACACAAATATTTATATTTTTTATTTGAAATAAAAATTAATTTATAAAAAATGTAAATAATGTTTGCACAGTCTTCACTCGTTACGAAAATCTAGAAACACAGAACATGTTTTTTTTTCATATTGTTTTTTTTTTGTAACTCACCCCACTGTAACACGATTATAATAATTTATGTCAAATTAGCATAGGCATTTTCATTAAAACAAAAAGAAAAAATTTATTGATTTTATGAAAAATAAAAACCGAAATAATAATATTCAAAAATCTGGAACCCAGAACTCAACAAGTACTACAAAATTAGCAAATCTAATCAAAACTAGCACATAACGCGAGCTCATAAGGCTGGCTACACACGTCGATACATGAATGTTGCAGCGCAGCGAACGAAACTAGTCGCGTCGCTCTAATACGTAATCATACGCGCGCTACCATCATTATTTAGCGTAGGATGGTCGTGGTGTGATATAGAGCTGTTGATACCACCAGCTTTGTATATTTATTTGTGAGAAAGAAGATTTTTAAAGAAAATCCTGCTGGCTAGTTAGTAAGTGGACCATTCCAAGCGACTAGCAAAAAGCAATAAAAATGGTTTTGATAGCGTGTCCAAATGTCGTAATAATTGATAAACTGATCAAATTAACAATCAGTAATGAAAACAAAAACGGTGAAGGAAAACATCGTGAGGAAACCGGCATGTCCTAGAACCAAAAATTCGATGACATGTGACATCTACCAGCCCACACTGGGTCCGCGTGGTAGATTACAGCCCACTCCCTCTCGAAGAGAGGAGGCCTGTGTCCCAGCAGTGGGAACATTATAGGCTGTTTATGTTTATGCTAATGGAACCGAGTTATGTATAGACACTAATGATCATACATATTACATTATCATACTTATCAAAAACAGTAGCCGGCAATTAAGATAGCACATCAAGTTTTATAAAACGTTCGGCTAACCGTACCAGTCCTTTTCTAAAACTAGATGAGTCCATTGTAACGGTAACACCCACTCTTAAAACTTCCACCTAATAATACCGTTTGACATGTACCAATTTTGAGTTCATTTGATATTAAAAGGTTTTCAGCGGCAACTCCGCGGAGGCAGCGTTGGCACTAAATAGTGCGCTAGTTGTAACATTATCTTGTTTGTTCATTAGATTTTGTAATGTGATGTTAGGCTGGGCAACTACCTGAATTTGTAATTCTGCGGATTTGGGTCGCCTCGTTTGTAGGCTGTTGTATTTTACAATTTAATTACTGTTAAATCTAAATTAGGGCTAATTTTTCCAATGCCAGATAACTTTATCGGAGGAATAATTTTGAATTTTTGACAGTTCTTTCATACAAAAACTGTCAGACGTCAATTTTATTCCACGCATAAAAAATATAGATCTATTGAAGTGCAAGTATATGCATTTTGATGTATTGGTGATTTTAATGATTATAATTCTGAAAAATCATATTTGTTACGTTCGCGATTCATATTTTAATCAACATGACACTAAAATTGAATTTTGCGGGCTACCCTGGCGTTTCCCCATCCCATGCTGCTGCTGCTACTTCCCTGTGAAACTCGATAAGTAGAAAAAACCACTTGGATCCTCATCACTCGATAACGTTTCCACTGCTGGGACACAGGCCGCCTTTTTTCGAGAGGGGGTGTGTAGTTGGTAGATGCCATGTCTTCGAACTTCTGGTTCTAGGACATGCCGGTTTTCTCACGATGATTTCCTTCACCGTTTTGAGAGCAGTGGTGATGACATTATTTATACAAAGTAAAGCGCCGGTCTGGGTTCGAACCTACGACCTACAACTCGTTAGTCGCGGGCGTTACCACTGGGCCACCACTGCTCCAATCACTCAAGTAAACTATTATTTATTTGTTTATAGTAAAAATAAAAGAACATTCCCACAAGAAAGTATCCTTCCAAAATCATTTCATTACAACAAATGGAAATATTCCAAAAGAGGCTTATTTAAATAAGTGAAATTAAAATTAATCTATAGAACGATTAAAATAAAAGCTGGTGGAATCCCCCGAAGACGCTTAATATAAAATAATAGAAAAACTTATAAATATTCACAGAGCGGAGTTAAACCTTTAGCTGGAGTGACGGATTCGTTTTTACTTATTCCACAGAAAATCTGCTTAAAATCCGTATTAAAAGAATCACTCGGAATTTATTTGTTAGGCGGCGCAGGAGATGAGAGAAACGCGTTTTTACAGACTCAACTCATACACAAATCATTATTTCGAGACCGCGTATCACTGTTCAGTTTCTCTCAGTCGTCAGTTTATTTAATTCGCCAGTTTCTTTGATTAGTCAGTTTCACTGATTCGTCAGTTTTACCGATTAGACAGTTGCGTTAACCCGACAGTTTCCAGTATTTGCCAGTTTTCGTCAATTTTATCGAACCGTCTAAGAGTTTTCACTTCACAATTATTGGCTTAGACTTTTGTTATAAACATTTACACTTTTAGGTACTTTCCGAGACTATCGTTAAGCCACGCCACATATAGTAATACAATCTACAGTAAAAACGATGAAGTAGGTATAAAAAACTTGACAAAAAATACCTATTTGTTCAAAACCTTACCTTGGAACTTTACTTGTTTATTCGTCCTTGTCTTATTTTCTATGTGAGCAATAAAATTAATATTTGAACGTAACATAACCGAAGGCCAATTACGGGTAATTAAAAACGTTCAAAATCTAGTCGCAATATCATCTCAGCGACCATCAATGTCAAACATTTAAAAAAAATGTAGGGAAATTAGTGGCAATTTATTTGGTATTTTTGACAGATTGAGATTGAAATCGGACTATGAACGTTCTTAAAATTACGAGAATTGCCCCTCTGCATCCCATAAATGGCTTTCAACACCAATAATAACAAAAGTATCAATGACGTCCCTATTCCGATTTCCCTCAATCGCTTCTCCCCTGCACCGCTCCATCGAGTTTTCTCCTTATCTCGTGGCAATGGTCGCGATTCAGAGTGGTTACCCTTTGGATGTTGTCGTAGCGAATGATTTTAAATGTAAAAATTATTCAAATACGCCTCGGATAAGACGCTCAGCGGTCGAATAGTTGACGTCTTCCAAAAACTGGATCGGGGATCGGCGTTTTTGAGTAATAAGCCTGTATTTTCTGGCTCAAATGTTTCGGCATAATTTTTGGCGTGACAAATTTTGAATTTTATCATTTCTGTTCTGTTCTGTTATGTATCTTGGTGAGTTCGAGATAGGGAGATGGGGAAATTAGAGGGAGACCTTTTTATTGGGTTGGTGGCACATTAACATTTTATTTATTTATTTAAGCCTTTCGTACACATAAGGTACAAAGGCGGACTTAATGCTTTAGGCATTCTTCACCAGTCAACCAAGACCCTTGGTTGACTACGGCTGACGACCCTTAGTGTAGAGATAAGATGAGAGATGATGTTTAACATGAGTTAATACTTAGGTAATAAAAAAAATATTATGAATTATAGATAAAATAGGTACACAAGAACATAAATAGTTATTTCAGATGGTAAATAAGTATTATATGGCACTGAAAACTCGGTATCAGAAATTATTATTTTATTCTCCTGATCTCCTTGTTGATGGAGACCGACGTCGTCGAATAACTATATTTTTGTAAACGTGCATGTCTCAAATCTCACAAAGACGTAGGATTCCACTCAATGATTTTTTTTTACATAACATAACATGCCGTCGAAGGGTGAGGTACGAGGTGTACCAGGTGTACACCCACATTTCATCAGTTATGTTTAAGTTCCATGTAATAGGGATGAGCTTATTGCCATCACCGGTTCAAATCCAGACTCCGGGCGGCTACTAAGAAATTCCTGATAGAAAAACAGACCAAAAAACATTTTGCCTGACCTGGGAATCGAACCCAGGACCTCATGCTCAGCAGTAGCGCTTGCGATCACTGCAACTACGAGGCAGTGTATTTTTTTAATTAGTGGTAAAATCGCGCTCTTCGTAGAAGAACTCAAATCCCTTATGAATTTATTTCCAACATAAGTAAACAGACGCTTCAGAATTTACTGCATAACAAAAATATATGCAAAAAATGTCTGCACATCGTAACAATTATTGTATTGTATTAGACTTCAGTGATTCGTCACGAAGACTTCAATTAGCAAACCGACGAACAGTTAGCACCCCTCTAGTGGAGTGCACCTCTAGTATGCCACAGCTAATTAATACGAGAACCAGAGAGCATTGTTTAGTGTCTATGGTACGGAAAACAGAATGTTTTTTAAAGGATTTAACTTGAATTTTCAACTAATGGTGCGAGAACGAGCGGTTTCGAAGAGTACTTTAAAGATGTAATTTTTTGTTAGAAGCATAATAATATTGTGTAGGTTTTTCAAAGGATATAATTGAAAGAGATATCCATGTTACTCTCAATAAGAGACTAGAATGGGGATGGGTTATAAAAGGAGTTTACAGGGCCAACAATGCAGTTATAAATATGTCTAAAGAAAAAGTAAAAATGTCAAGTGTCCCATGTCCCATGTGTGTGTTGCAAAGTGATAAATGATTTGAAAAAATCACTTCTCACTACACAATTTTGTTGATTTATTTTATTATTTATGTACAGACGCCAGCACATCAAGCTACCCGAAACAATTAAATTTTCCCAATCAACCTTGAACCTAATACTTTAACGTTAAAGTTGAAAATCTATTAAAGAAATTTGACAGATTGTAGTAGCTTATTGTGCTGGCGTCTGTACCCAAAGAAATAAATTTTGCAAAGTAGTAAATGATTTGAAACAAATCGCTAATACTACGTAATATTGTTTATTTATTTATGTACACTCAGTAAACTGGATACAGATACGCCATATTAGTATTGAGTACAAAAGTTATTTAATAGTGTAATGGTGGTTTTATTCTTTTTTCTTAGGGCTGATGTTTTCATCGTTAGATAACTTTTATTCGAGCAATAAAATTGACGGTTGACAGTTTTTGTATGAAATAACTGTCAAATTATTCCTTGAATAAAGTTATCTGGCGCTGGAAAAATCAGCCCTTATCGTCTTTACTTTATATTTTTGTTAATACTTATCCGAGTAAAAGAAGGTTCTGAATTGAACAGTTTTCATTAGCAATCTTGCCACATCTAAACATCTAAATTAAAAGAAAGTGGATCAAGTTTTAAAAGAAAAACAACCCTTTACACTAAGGAAACATCAAATCATCAAACATAACCTGTAATTTCAACCATAAAACGGAAATTCCCGCCAAAATGGCAGCCATCTTGTTTTGAAACTCAAAACATTAGAGGCGCGACTTTTGAAAAAATAACACTTTTTCGAGCGTAATCGAATCGTTAACCCTAAATTGGCATCTCGATAACAAATTCAATTTAAAAACGACGTTCATTGCTCTCATCTTTGACAATTCTGTTGCCGATATAGCAGAGGAAGGGGTTAAGATGGCTGCCGATAAACAAAAAAAGGCGAAAAAAAAGTTAATTTAACTTCGAGCGAGGAAACGAAGTCGCAGCAAAGAATTTTTTTCTTGATATTTTATTTATTTTGTAAGGTTGGTTGGTGGTGTGTTTTTTGAAGGTTTTAGTGTGACAACATTATAACCGTGTTATTGTTTAGTGTACCAAACAATAAGACTTGCATAATAATACCAATGCTCTTAAATAGGTTTTAAAATACTTTTTTTTGGATTGGTATTAGGGTTGGAATTCGTAATTTACGTCGAGGGGCTCATGGCTAAGTAATAACAGCCGCACGGGTCGTTCGATCAGGTTAAGCTACGCTTGCCGCGGTTGATCCGGCGGATGGGTGACCATCTTCACATACCAAGACCCCTCTGTGCCTCGGAAAGCACGGTAAGCCGTAGTTCCCGGTTGTCATTCGGATCTTTGACAGTCGTTACGGGTCGTCAGTAGCACGAAAGTCTTACAACCAGTCTTGCCGAGATGTATCGTATCAAAATCAAACACAGTAACCGGGTTGTGTAGGTCAGATAGGCAGTCACTCCATGTAAACCATGGTATTCAGCAACATCCAGTTAGACTGGAATCCGACAACAACATAGTTGGGAAAAGGCTAGGACGATGTTGATGATATTCTTTTATCTTCTGGCGTCCCGCTTGTCAGCTAAACAGACTCCTACTTACTGTTTTATCTTTTCTAAGTCAAACTGTAAATTAATGTTTGTCTTGTATTTCTGCCCTCCATTTATAGCGGACTCGCGGAGGTTGTATGTATGTATTATGTGCTAGCTTTTGCCCGCGACTTCGTCCGCGTGAAGCAACTTTCTTACATTTTTTCTTTCGGAAGAACCATCGTCGTACTTCAAGGAATATTCTAAAAAAAGAATTAGCGAAATCGGTTCTGCTATTCTCGAGATTTGCCCTTAGAAAGACATTCAGCGATTCATTTTTATATTATAGAAGATTGTGTGTCTTTTAGGCTGAGCTAAATAAATGTATTTTCTTTCTTTCTTTAAGAACCTTTTTGCAGAAAAGATCGCCAGCTCTATACAAATACCGATGATCTCCAAAGACCAAAATAAAAAGCAAAAGCAGTCCCAGAGACAATACAACAGAACATTCTTCTAGTCAACTCACCATTATAATTTACTCCTGATTGGGATCAAGTTGAAATTAAGAAAAAATAAAAGGGACAAAGGGGGACGGAGGAACGTGATTGTCTTTTTTTATCTGTAAGACTTGATTTAACAAACAACCCCTTTCTGTGTGGATCTCTTTGTGTAGGATTGTTGATTAACGGGCCCAAATTGGGTGGGTTCCGATAATGAATGTGTAATTATCGTCGCTTTCTCTGTTCTGTTTGACTACTCTGTGTTATACTGTCTACTATACCCTGTCCATTAGGTAAACCGTTTTTTGACAGATGGAACTAGTGATTGCAGCAACACATAATACACACGTTTGTGTGTGTGTATTTTGCAGAACCTAAAAACTGGTGTAGTATACCAGTGTGTAGGTTCTGCCGGACGACGAATGAAGTTAGTATAATATATTTATTTAATAACCTCACGAGCATGGGGGCTTGATTCACCGACTCCCATTAAAACGGAGCAATCAAAAGTCAACATATACACAACCGGTGATCGAAGCTGCGGCCCTCCCTAAGACTTATTTGTTCCCACTGTAATTCCGTGTTCGTAATGGCTAACGATACGATGGTTTTGAGTGGACATAGGTTACATTTTCAATTTGAAAGAAAGAATAGTATTTTTTGTTCGCCGTTCATTTATTGTGACTCTAACAGGAAAATCACAAACTATACTAAATTGAAAAAAAAAAAAAAAAAATATCTAAAAAAAAAACGGGATGCACTCCGGGAGTGCCGGCAGAAGTGAAAACTTGAATATTAACGTTGTGCATTTTTGATATTTTGGAATGCGGTCTACTCTCCCTCTGTCTTACGAATTTTCGATCAGGTCACGTGTCCTGACGCGAGTTTAACATTTTTTACCCATCAACACAAAAGTGCACAACGCCGCTAAAGAAGTTTTCACTTCAAAAAGGAACGTATAGAAAAATGAAACAGAAAGTCCTATACGAGGCCAAAAGGCTCTTATTTCAGCATGATGCTGCGACATTTAATTTATTCCTAAGTTTTTAATCAAAAGGCACCTTTGACCTACATTGTTGGTTTTATGTTATTGGAAGGCAAGCAAACTGCGGGGTAATTACGTAACACACTAACAGGAGCAATGACTTTCATTTTGACAGTTCAACAACATTCATTGCGTTATTTACGTTGTTGAGCATCTGCCTACCACCATGGGGGTAGGCAGATGTAGTCTTTCAAAAATACCTCTAATTTCCCTACATTTTTGACCAGTTTTTGACATTAATTGTCGCTGAGATGAAACTGCGACTAGATTTTGAACGTTTTTAATGACGGGAAGTGGCCTTCGCGAGTACTACTCACCAGATTTTTCTGAATTCTGTATATAATATGTTCTTCTAGGGCGCAGCTTCCCAGCGTTCACCACTCGAGTGTCCACTCAAATCTACCTTGTGCCTTTTGTATAAACAATGCATTTAAAAAAAAAACTATAGTGACAAAGCACCTGACATATTATTTCTTCATAGTTGTTTCGTCAGCAACACATCACAGAAAGCCGTATCCCCACTAAGCCATCATCATAAGTCTAAGGGGCGGTGTACACTGGCTAGTTTTCACATTAAACAGTTTCCACTCGGCCCGGCCAGTTGTCCGAACACGATTAAATTCGGTCGTGTACGGCCCATTGGCTGGACAGGGCCGGACTCCGTTTTATGTCTTAGAATTTGTGGTGCATGACGTATTGAGGGACTAAATCGATAGTAGTTGGTATATTTTATTTGTTTACATTGGTGAGATATGTTCGAAGTAATGATAGAGTTGTGTAGCTCTGTTTGCTTCCTAAAAAAGGATACAACGTGTTTTTTTTTAACTTTTAATGGGACCAAACCTGAAAACGCGAAAAAAATCAGCTGTTCTCTACATTTACGTTCGTATAACTCGTCAAAATGTAGGGAACACGATTTTGGTTTCGCGATTTCGGGTTTGTCTCCATAGTAAAAGTTGTTCATAATGATGAGTACAATGATCCCCTAGAATTATGGGACATAAAAAAAACACGTATAAAATATAAATAAATCTATGAAGTAATTAGTGCTCATGTAAAAATCTGCAATATCGTACCTACATACAGAAATGCAATAAGTCGGTACTTAATCAAAATGAAGTGTATCTGTATGTGGTACTTCATTTAGTTTTCGAAATTACCAGAATCGACCCAATAGTAGTAGAGGTATTTTTCAAATTCATGAGTAGGTGGGTAGGGACTATCAAAATAAATGAATAAAAAAAATCCCAATAATCGAAGTTCAGTTAAGTAAAGATATTTGATTATTTTTTACTACCCATTAATGTCTCACTGCGTTTTTGTATGCGTCATGTTTGCCGCAAATAAATGTGTTTCTTCCTTTCTTTCTTCACTGCTGGGCAAAAGCCTCCCTACTCTCTCTGTCCTGAGCTGCCAAGAACCAATCTTTATTAAAGGAGTCCAGCTCATCCCGCCACCTCCGTCTGCATAGTGATTAGCGACTGTTTAACCATAAATTTTGGATGTTTAAACGTTGCTTAACTTTAATCATCGTTTATAAATAAAGCTCAAAATCTTTAAGTCTAAAATAAACTATATAAAATACGGCCAAACTGTATACCTATTTGTTTTGTAAATAACGTGTAAAAACTAGTTGTTTTGGCAGAAACAATCCGTCCCCCTGTAGGTCAGTTCATCAGAGGTCGGATATCGTAAAGATATCGGCGCGACACTAAACCGAAAGGGTCACTCTCCGCCCTCCGGTTTACGAGAACGCACTCGGACATGAATGTACATACACCGTTACTATTTAGGGCGAATTTCACCAGTGAAACTGCACGCGATCGGCAAATCTAAACCCCGTTCAAGAGCTGTCAGTATCATCCAAAATAATGACGTCACTGCATAATCAGCCTGTGTTGTTCCCACTGCTGGGACACAGGCCTTCTCTCTGTGACAGGGAGTTGGCCGTAATCCACCATGCGAGAAGTTAACTGTGCCAAGTTTAGTTATGTTTCTCTTTCACTCATCTCTTTGAAGTTAAACTTGGCTTGGCAGCCTATTTTGTAAAAAACTCACCGTGAAAACTTAGGTGAAGTGAGCTTGCCATGAGCATTCCACCGGATGCTAGGGATTGATACTATTGACAGCTCACTTCACCTAAATGCGATGAATATTTATAGAATAGATCGGAAGAAGTTGATTTAAAAGAAAAAAAAAGACAGTATGGTATGGTTTCTGTGTTGTGTGTGTAGCTCAAAATAATCGTGAGTACTATAGCAGACTTGACTTTCATTCCTCTGCCTATGACACACCCCTATCAATTACTATATAAACATTGTTTATTCTGCACAAAGAAAACGCAAATTACAAAACAAAATTATGACAAAAAATACTTATACACGTACAAAGTACCCAAAAGCCTCGTACTCAAGTATATAAAAAGTTGTTAATTTTGTCCATTGCTTGATGTCCAAGGGGCCAAGGACCAAAGACAATCCTCTTTCCACCCTTTATCCCTTCATCCCATTTTTTTCCGCTTTTCACCATTCCCTTTTTGATTTCCCCCAGTCTCTTCACCTATACTGATAAATGATAAATTATTTTATTTCGTAAGTAGATTTGTACAAACACTTTACAGGTCAATCATATTTTAAAACTAGATGAGGTCGGCGTTTCCTATCTGACTAGTCTGAGAAGAAAGGCCGAAACAAACTCAGAGGTCACAGTCTCTTTTAAAGTCCAGACATAATCTTGGTCAGATCATATGAAGACCATGTAGATCGATGTCTGAGATGGTTTTTTGAGGAAAGAACCACACAGATTGAGAGGACCTGTCCAGTCAGTGCACGCATTTGTTACAAGTCGTGCAGCTCAACTCATACCTTAAAGAGCTCGACGATTCGCCGAATAATACGAAAAGAAAGGACAAGCACAATATCTGTACTAGCACTTGGCCAGTGTAAACTACAGTAGTAATAGTATAGTAACAAATCGAGCTCTCGCGATCGAGCGCCACTTGGGCCTTACAAATAACCATTAAGTGTGCCCCTAAGTACTGTACGCTACAATATAATGTGAGGAGGGATGAAATCTTGGGCTATGTGAGATGATTGTCTCTGTACGGTTTCAAAATCTTTTGCGGTGATGTTATTATGAATGTTGATGGTAATCTGTGTGTGTTTGTACAGGTAACTAAAAACCATGAGATGACGTAAAACACCCAGGAAAAAAAAAATTTTTTTTCCTCGCGCCAAATCGCTCGTAAGGCTACACTCGAACCAATCAACTCAGCCTATCGCAGTCCACTGCTGGACATAGGCATCTCCCAGGCTGCGAAATTACACCCTGTCTTCCGCCTTCCACATCCAGTCTGTCCCAGCCACCTTCTTAAGGCCGTCCGTCCATCCAGCACAGCACACGACTCTAACCAGCATGTGTTGTATTTATTATACATATTATAGATGGCAACTCGTAAGCTGCAAATTTGTCTGCCTAGCCTTTTCCCAATTCTGTTGGGGTCAGCTTCCAGGCTGTCCGCATAGGGCTGAATACCATCATTTTACATGGAGCGACTGCCTTACTGACCTTCACAACCCAGTAACTGGGTAATACAATACTCCTTAATAAGACTGCAAATTTTTATACAACCAAACAAACACAAACAAATAGTATTACCTTTGTATCATCAGAATACCAGCGCTGCGATATTTATTTTTCAAATTTCGCAGCATCACGCTGAGATAGGAGCCTTTTGGCCTCGTATAGGACTTTCTGTTTCATTTTTGTTTTTGTAACTATTTTTTTAATTTTTAATATAATTAGTTTTTTTTTTGACTGTGTTTAGTTTAGTTTGTGATCTTCCTGTACGAGTCGCAATAGGACGCTTTGAGAAGGCAACTCGTATACTGCAATCACAGACACAATAAAATCTCCACTATATCTCGCGTAGATCTACGTTCCGCGTAGTATATATTTGACAAGTAAAGGTATTCCAAAAGTTGAAAGACTGCAATATAATCAAAGTCAAATAATTTATTTCATAAGAACATTTATAAGGCTTTAGATTGCTCATTGCAAAATGTAATTTCCTGTGAAGAAAAATGGACATAAACAGTTCGATAGGAACTCCTTTTATAATACCTATCTACTAAAAAACAATGCAATATCCACTATGTAAGTAGAAATAATCTTTATCAAAGGAGTCCAGCTCTTCCAGCCATCTCCGTCTGGGCCTGCCGCGATGTCGTTTGTCCTTGTCAGCTCTGGACAGAGAGAGGTGGATGGAGAGTAGGGATGCCTTTGCCCAGCAGGATAAGTGCAAATAAAGAAAAAAATATATAGCTTAATAAGTTTTTTTTTTGTGCTCAGTTGAAATCCTCATGGACTACCTCCATCGTGGGGGTGACAGAGAGGTATGTCGGACTCTTACCGGCTAAAAACACCGCGGTGTTCCACTTCTGCCTATGGCCGGGGGTGCGGGATTCGCATAAACATTCATCGCTTCAGACAAAACCTAACCCTATCAACACAGCACTTTCAATAAGAAACTTGTAACCCACAAAATTCGGTACCTAATGAAAACATAAATAATTGAGCTCCGTTAATACACTAATAATGGGTTATAACAATAATTAGTTTGGCGATTTGGGTCCCGATCCCTCGGGGGTCAAGTGGACCGATTGTCCTTTGAAGGGTTGATTAAGATGACCGGTGGGGTCGGTTCGATTATAGATTAAAATGTAGATACGACAGTTCTTTTGCTCTTGGATGAGTTTAAAAAAAATAAAGTTTTGAATTTTGCTTAGTTTTTTTCGTAGTAGGTGGTGTGCTGTAGTTTCTGTCTACCCTCTCAAAAGTCGTGAGTTCATGTAAAACTAGGTATTGTATATTTATTTTATTTCCTATTTTGTTTTTGTTATCTGATCGTATGCTGCACCGGTTGACGTCATCACGTCAACGCCGTCTGTCGCTGGAAGCCATCGCTGTGACTCTGTTTCGCATAGAGTCGTAGCATTATGTTGAGCGATGGCCGTTTTGGCTGGATGTGACGCATATTTCCCTCAACTTGTTATTTTTGTGTTTATGTTCTTTCTCTGCGTCAGGTTTACCGCAAATAAACGTATTTTCTTTCTTTCTTCTTTCTTTTACAGATTAAGTGCTCACAAATAAACAGAATAAACGCAAGAATGTTTCGTAAGATTTGAAACACTCTAATTATGTAATACTACATAACTTTACATACATAGCCTGTATTTCCTGGAGGAGTAAGGCAAAATGTAAATACCTATAATGAAGACATCCATCATTATAGGTATTTACATTTTGCCAGTTCAAGAAAGAAAGAAAATTATTTTAGTTGGGATTAAATTTTTTTGTGCGGAACCCTAATCCTTTTTATGAAAAAAGTAAGTAAGTCCCGTCAAAATCGGTCCAGCCGTTTCGGAGATTAGCCGGTACAAACAGACAGACACAAACATTTTAGAAATTGTTTTTTTTATTTTAAGCATTTAGTAAAAAGCTGTTATTTTGACATCACAAACAGACACTTCAATTTTATTTATTTGTAAGTATGTATATACTATTTACAGCAACAAAACACTATATTGTATTCTATTTCAATTTTCCACATTCCTGCGTAGCTATCCCATGTCACATCTACCTCTTAATCTATGCCAGCCTGTAATGACCAGAGAAAGTAAGGGGTGGACACAAGTTTAATGCGGGCCTACCTGTCTCCAGGATTAACGCAACTCCGCTATTTGTTCTAAAAGGGGTTTTTATAAAAGTGCTAATTACTGCCCGGACCTTTGATGTGTCGGTTTTAGATACTTAAGTGTAGACATGGTTTAAAGTATTTTTGAGAATGGAATCGTAGTATTGCTTAGTATGGAAAAGTATACGATAGGATTATAGGTTATAACTCATATGGTTTTAGCCATAAATTGTCATGATGGTTTTGTTTCAGTAATTACGTTTGTACAAACACTTTACACGTTAATTTTATTTTAAAAACTAGATGAGGTCAGCTTTTCCTATCTGACTATTCTGAGAAGAAAGACCGAAACAAACTCAGAGGTCTCGAGTCTCTTTTAAAGTCCAAACATATTCCTGGTCAGATCAAGTGAAGACCATGTAGATTGATGTCTGAAATGATATTTTGGGGAAAGAAACACACAGATTGAGAGGACCTGTCCAGTCAGTGCAGGCATTTGTCAGTAACTGTGCAGCTAAACTCAAAATAACATGAGAAACACTGGTTAAGTAATTAATAAACGTTCTATAGGAATGAGTAACTGAACAGCATGTATAAAGTTTATGAATAGAAAACAACATTGTTAGTTATGTCTAATGGTAGAGTGGTGGGTTTATTGCATTTTTTTTTTAATATGTAAGGATCCGGTGGCGTTCTGAAGTTTCTGCCTTCCCCCATGGGAAGATGGCGTGTGTTTACGTATGTGTGTATGTGACAAGCACGTTCTATGTCCAGGCAAATCACTGTCCATTCCAAGGTTGCCTGGAAGGGATCGCAGAAAGCAACAAGGCTGCCCATTTTATATTTTTAGTGTTCGATCTTTTGTTATGTATTTTTGTGGTGTACAATAAAGTACATATATGAAAATATGTATACGTGATCTATCATATAGTATGTTAGCCAAACAAAACTAGGAAAAACATTGAGTGTTAAACTATTAATTTTATATTATGTATATTTGTTGTAAGAAGCATTAAAAAGTTCTGTCTGTAAAGGTTGGTAGTGAGGCTAATATGATCCATAGGCCAGTTGTACTGTACTTAGAAGCTTTTTAATACAGTCCATTATATTACCAATATCTATACCCAAGATCAGAAATCTTAACAAAGACATCTGCTGGAACTCGCCCTCTTTCGTGCCAACAGCACGCGCGATACGAAAATCAAAAACAATAAGGATTTTTTCATTAAAAAATGAGCACAATAGCCGTACGACAATAGTCCAGCGAGTGGATTAGACAAACTGATTATATGTTCGTCTTTTTTCTTTATCTTTATTTCGCTAAAAGGATAAAAATAATTACAAGATGAAAGATATTTCCTAGCAGGCGCTTTTTTACGCTTTTTTCGCTTTTTCTTTGGCCCGAGACGCGATCTGTCGCCGTCTCATTGTGTTATCCATTGGCTGGTCGCTGGAATAGTGTGGATTATGAAGAGAGAAAATACGTTAAATAATAAAAATTGGACCATAATTAAATCTCTAATAACTGCTCTCAAAACGGCGAAGGAAAACATCGTGAGGAAACCGGCATGTATTAAAACAAAAAAATCGATGACATGTGTGACATCTACCGACCCACACTGGGCTCGCGGGGAAGATTACAGACCATTCACTCTCACAGAAAGGAGGCCTGTGTCCCAGCAGTGGGAACATTATAGGCTGATTATAGGCCAGTGAACTCCACTTTCACATTTCTTGTGTACTTTCTGAGTTTATCTTGGACATTATTGACATCAGTGAAGGAAAACATCGTGAGGAAACCTAGAATCATAGTTAATATAAGTCTGAAATTGCCAACCCGTCTTGAGCAAGCTTGGTGATCAATGATCGTGCCTTCTCTGTATGAGAACAGATGGGCAATTCTCGTATTTTTAAGAACGTTTGCAGTCTAATCTCAGTCTCATTCTGTCAAAAGTACGTAAGTAATTTCCCTTCATTTTTGACATTGATTTTTGCTGAGATGAGATTGAGACTAGATTTTGAACGTTTTTAATTACGAGAATTGGCCTTCAGGCCTTTGCCCTGCAGTGGGACTTCGTTCCAAAACCTGCCTTACTTTAATCTGTCTGTTTTTTTTTTCAATTATTTTGAAACCATTTTGAATTTCTAAACACCTAGCTTTCAAAAGTCGTGTCCACAACATTTCATCGGCATGTTTTAATTCATTTCTTAGTCCATAGTAATTAACCCTTTTAAGACAATTCTTTGCTAAGGGACAATAATAATAAGCTGACAAATGAACATTAATGCTAAGGGCATACTTCTACGTGACACGCTTGTCCTAAGAAGAGGGATCAGCAGAGCTGTAAGTAATCAGATTAATAGAAAGTATTGAGTAATAAGTAATCTGTTTTAATTATTATTATAGGAGCAGTGGTGACTCATTGATTACAGCTGTGACTTGGAGTTTCTTGCCGGCTTTTCTCCATAGGAAACGACTTATTGGAACCATGCACCTACCTTCTGACATTTCGTAAGTGCCCATGTAGGCTCATGTGAAATAAAATATTTTGATTTTGACTTACGAGGCGCTTTATTTTGTGTAAATAAAATCATCACCGCTGCTCTTAAGACGGCGAAGGAAAACATCGTGAGGAAACCGGCATGTCCTAGAGCCAAAAATTCGAAAACATGTGACATCTACCAACCTGCACTGGGTCCACGTGGTGGATTACGACCCACATCCTCTCACTGAGAGGAGGCCTGTGTCCCAGCAGTGGGAACATCATAGGCTGATTATGCTATTGTCATAATACAGTACAGTCAGAAAGTGACACCTTTGACTGAAAAGTTGTGTGGAAATCGGTTGTCATCGGTTGGCATGTGATGTGGTGTGGAGGAATGAGGAAAATGTCGTGTTTAAAGTTTTGGGTATAAATGTGGATTGTTGTACGAGTAGGGGAAGACCAAAGAGACGATGTATGAATTTGTGTGATATGGCTAGAAAGGGAGTGACTTCCGAGATGACGACTAATAGAGAAGTATGGAAGAAAAAGACATTTTGTGTCGACCACACATAAATTGAGATAGGGTAAGAGTAGGTTGCTGGGATGGACTGGATGCGGAAGGTGGAGGACAGGATGTTGTGGCGCAGCCTGGGAGAGGCCTAATATCCAGCAGTGGACTGTGACAGGCTGAGTTTCTATTTTTTTTATATAATTCACAAAACTGATGTACAATCACAAATGCATTAAAACCTTTACGACACAATATTTCTGATTGAAATCTACTAGATGTGAATCTAGCATGCACAATTTAAGTAAAAAAATTAGGTAGTGTTTAAAAACTTACAAAATGTGAACTTTTCCATAGATACCTAGTGAAAAAGTTTTGGGAAGAAAGAAAGAACAACTAAGTATAAAAAAAATATAAAAATAAAAAATATAAAAAAAAAATTATACAATTAAGACTCTAAGTTTAGTCCTGACTGAGGCTAC
Organism: Apamea crenata; assembly: GCA_949629185.1. Classification (NCBI taxonomy): domain Eukaryota; kingdom Metazoa; phylum Arthropoda; class Insecta; order Lepidoptera; family Noctuidae; genus Apamea; species Apamea crenata. The sequence goes on from OX451372.1 coordinate 15,194,485, forward strand.
AGAACCAGCAAAGACCTCTATTTCATCACGAATGGAGTTGGCAAGAGAGAGCATGCGGCAAATGGGTGAAAAATTACCAATATTAGTCCGACTATGAGGCAGGATGAAAGTCTTTCGGTTTAGAAGCGGCTACTATTACGTGGGACACTAAATTTATTGAGTTGAGTTGATTGATTGATTGAAGGGTAAGAGGATAAATGAATGAGTACCCAGGAGTTAATATGGCACTTCAAGATCTAGAAAAACTCACACTTTAATAAGTGACAGTCATGAGGTTTGCTCTACAAAGTCGTTATTTTACTTCTGAAACTATCAACTCAATAGCAACATTATTTTCATTACAATAAAGTTATGGCGTCACGTTAATATTATATGCAAATCTGCCTATCCCCTCGGAAAATAGAGGCGTGATGTTACGTCAGTACTAAAAGCACATTCTCAAATAAACAACCAATTTCAAAATTGAAAAGCTATTTCTGTAACATCTAAAAAAAAACATTCAAGTATTTTTAGACACTGCGTCAAACAAAACACTTATATTTTTCCTTAAACCAAAACGTACGCCATCAAAACACCATTACCATAAAATAGAGCCTTCGCATAAAAAAGCTACGTCACGCCGCCCGCCCTACGGCGACCGGATGCGGGCGTGAGGCGGTTATCGGTTATCGATTGGTTTCCGATCAGCCAACCGGAGCGAAGGCTGGCACGCCCGTATGCACACGCCTCTGCACGGGATGTGTGGGCAGGAAAACTTATTTATTGGTAAAATAGGGAGTTTCTTGCCCATTCATCTCTATACAAAACTACCCTTTGGAAGGGGCAACTAGAATCAATTGTATTTTTATGTAAGTTTTGACGTTCAAAAGTGCCTTTTATGTGCCTATCTGAAATTATTTGACTTTGATGACTAGTAAAAAGTTCTGTACGGAATAGAAATAAGTTCTTCTCTAAAATTTTATTTACGACTTTTGAACTGATATTATACACTACGATATTATAAGTAAATAAATGTTATTAACCTATGTTATTGTTTTTCATATGCAACACAGCATAAACTTATAATACAGTCCTTTCTCGCAGCTGGCGTGCGTGAATGACCAGATGTATGTAAACGAAGCAAGAAGAGTATGTAAGGATGGTAGCGTTCTGAGGTTTCTGCCTATTCCCATGCGAAGGCGTGTGTTTATGTATGTATGTCAAAGAGTCTAACCTCTCTACTGATCTCTCTCGGGTCGTGTCAGATTGCAGTACCATCGGACTATGAGAGTGAGGGAAGAGAGAGTGCACCTGCGTCTGCGCACACACTCTCCGCGCCGAAGGCTGGTTTCCGCTGAGATTGGTCGCCATGGCCGAAATTCGGTCTGAAGGACTTTTTTATTTTACAAGTCAAGATGACATGCAAATACCATAGATCAATCATAAACTATATACCATTCCTTCCCCTAGCTTGACAAAATAAACATAAATCAAAATCTTTAGCGTTTTTAGCTAATAATGAACACTAGGCACCGCTCGCAGTTTTTTCCCATCAACTGTTTGTCTTATTGGGTGTGGTGGCTGACATGATTCAACACGAGTATCTCCATGAGTCGCATCTGTTACATGAAGTATTCTATGATGTAACAGATGCGACTTTCTCTGATACTAAAATATCTAGAGTGGAAAAGACGTCTAAGTTCATTTCAGTATTTATTTTAAAGAAAAGCTACGAAATGCTAGCGCCATTCAGTTGAAAAAAAAAAACAATAATATATTAGCATGTAAATATTTATTCAATGTATACTCGTAAGTGGCTTAACACTTCATAATATGTATCAACTCTTAATATTCCCTTCATTTTAATGGGTCCTTACGTTAATAAGTCCTTGCATACTACTGTTATTGCAAGAAAATGTAGTTACAGTACCCGGCCATAAAGATAATTATAGGCCTCGTCTAATAAAAAATAGTTTTGTAGGTAGAGATTTATTTAAAAATTGTTGGAAGCCCAACAAGTTTTTAAAGGTTCATTCATTTAAAAAAGTATACTCTTTTGAACTGTGTTCTGTCTATACATACCTATTGATGCTCGACACTGTATAAAAATATCTAAAGATGCTTCCCATCTCCGTATCTTCGAACCGATCAGACTGGACATGCGCGCATCGGTGTATTTTTTTCTGTGGGGCGTGGCCTTCGATACTTCGATAGCTATCGATATTGATACACCACGCCCTTACGACCTGTCGATACGATAATGTGTATTCACGCCCACGCTTGATCGTTATGAGGTAGTGGTTGTTGCCTTTTCCCTAACATTAATTACGTGGTAGTAATCCGAACGAATAATTTCCTATGTATCGTTTTCATTCAAGATACGAGTACATTTAAATAAAAACGGTTGGTATCAGTTCTGGATAACAGCGAATTTTATTTATGTTTTTGTAACAAAATCTGAAAATAGAAAAGCGAGTCAAAACGAGTAAGTACAAAAGCAAGTTGCAAGAACACCGATTGTAATACTGATTATTTTTGATAGTGACATGTAATAATGTCAGTATTAAAAATAAGCAATAAAAATGTCAATTTATTAGTTGCATAGTTACGAATTCTGAGGGGCTATTCCCGTATTTTTATTTCACATTCTAATTTCAGTCTCAATCTGTCAAATATACCTCTATTTTTTTTAGATTTTTGACAAGTTTTTTAAATCGATTAACGCTGAGATGAGATTAAACTGGATTTATAACGTTTTTAACTGGCCTCAGATTATTGTAATTTTTGTTATAGCCAAAACCTGCGCTTAGTAAAGCATGGCTCTCGCGTCCCCGGCATAAATATGTGGCGGGTGTCACAGATGAGAAGCTATACAAAGCTGAACTTTTTCTGGATGTCGATGTGCTGAAGAGGATGATCATGGTCATACATTCATACAAAACCCAAGCAGTTCTCCCACGGGGGTAGGCAGAAACTACAGAACGCCACCTGCTGCGATCCTTACATATTCCTTTTGCCTCGTTGACGTTCATACATCTGTAGGCCAATTCTCGTAATTTAAAACGTTCAAAATCTAGTCGCAGTGTCATCTCACCGACAAACAATTAATGTCAAAAATGTAGCGAAATTAGAGGTATTTTTGACAGATCGAGACTGAGATCAGACTGTGAACGTTCTTAAAATTACGAGAATTGCCCCCTGGTCATACACACACGCCGGTTGTGAGTACTACACACCTGACCTTTTTGAAGAACATCACTAAAAAAGTATATCAGTATGGCTTTCTAGGACGTCCCTTCCCGTCGATTCCACTCACATCTGCCTTGTTAGTCGCTACTTATAGTTAGTTGCCTCTCATTCATCCTGTCCACATCACCAAACCACCTAAGCATACTCTTTTCTCTTGTTATCACTACTCTTGGACCATGCTCATGTGTGAACATAAGCTGTGACAACAGACAACGCCGCGGGGCGTAAGCAAGCGAAGCTGTAACTCAATACGCCCAGTGCGCAGACTCGAACCGATACTCGAAACCGATACGTGGGTGGGCGGGGCGTGTGCTGAACATACCTACTGGATATTGTGAAAACTGAAAGTTATTATGCGACTGTAATAAAAAAAGGATTTATTATTCAGCAGATTTTGATGTTTTAGTTGTCAAAATAACTTCAGTTGCAACTTTAAGAAACGTACAATTGTTTCTGATTATGTCAACTCAAACTTAAAGTTTATATTTCAAGCTAGCTTTTACCCGTGGCTTCGCCCGCATGATTACCCCGTTACTTTGCCTAACTCTTCAGGGAATAACAGGCTACATTATTAATACAACAGGTCACGGTAATTCATTAAAATCAGGGACAGAAATCATCATCTGCCTAGCCTTTTCCTAACTATGTTAGGGTCGGCTTCCAGTCTAACCAGATGCAGCTGACCACCAATACTTTACATGGAGCGACTGCCTATCTGACCTCCATAACCCAGTTACTGGGTACGATACCCCTTGGTAAGACTGGTTGTCAGACTTTCGGGCTTCTGATGACCCGTAATGACTGCCATAGATCCACGAATGACAGCCGGGACCAACGGCTTAACGTGCCTTTCGAGGGGTCTTGATATGTAAAGATAGTCACCCATCCACAGACCAAGTCCGGCAAGCGTAGCTTAACCCGATCGATCGGCATGTGCGGCTGTTATTATTTATCTACGAGCCCCCTCTATACTTCTATTATTAATCACAATCAACCCATTTTATCTAACCAACCCAATTACGACCTTTTAATACTAGCACACAGAATAAAACAAACTTATTAATATAAATAACCACAAAGAGTTGTCGTGGGCGGCTTAAAACGAAAATGCTGTACTAGGTAATGAGTAAGGAAGTGATATTTATGACCTTGTCTCATTACTTAATGAGGGCGCCATGGGATACAGGTCTTAAAGGGGTGGAAAAATACACACGTTACTACACCTAGGAGAAGTGGTGGCGTAGTGGTAGCGGCGGCGACTTATGAGTGGTAGGTCGTAAGTTCGAACACTGACAAGCTTTTTTTTTACTAGCCGTTAATGTCGGTCCAGAGCTGCACTTTAGTTTGTGTAAATTATTACATCACAACTGCTCTCAAAACGGTGAAGGAAAACATTGTGAGGAAACCAGAAAAAAATCGAAGGCATGTGACATCTACCAACCCGAACTGAGCTCAAAAGTCATTTATTCAAATTAGGCTGAGAATCAGCACTTTTTGAACGTCAAAATTACAAAAGACAGTCCCCCAAAAACGCCCGCCCTTCACCACTTCCTAGTGTGTATACTAGTATGTAAAATTGTTTCGGTTAAGTTAAGATATTACATTGTTATTAATTAAATAGTGTTAGTGTTCATTTTAAAAATAAATGTTGCGCCGGTCCCAAATAAATTCGGATAAGGGAAGGAGAATGATGATGTAGTTCTTTGAAAAAAAATCGAATTAAACCAGAATGTCCATAAGTACAAAAGTATTTACTTAAAAAAAAATAGAAAGGAACCCTATATTGTAGTACTGAAGTATTCATTTACACATCAATGGTATTCTTATTTATTTCAATACTGTGCAAGTTAATGTTCAAATAAATAATTATTCAATCTATCTATTTTATGTTAAAAAAAAAAATTGAAACAAAAACTATCTTATGAATTACTAGCGACTTGCTTGAGTTTGGCACGGTGTTTAAGTCTTGACAAAGGATCGAGATTTCTTTAATCTAAGTTTAATAACAATGGTCACTCAAGCCTTATGGAATAAATTCTCTAAATGATGGTGAAAACTGCATCAAACTTCGTTACGTAGTTTACAAGGCGGTCACACAGACAGACACGAAAGGCTACTTTAATTTTTAGTATGTATAAAAAATGCTCGTAAAAGATAAACTAAGAAAGAGTGTGTACCGAGTAGCAAGGTAGTCCGTAGCCTCGTAGCCTCGTAGCACGTGCTACGGCTACGCGCCTACGATGCTTGCTACAACTTGTTACACGACATTATTTTTCAATACTACAAAATTGAAACGAAATAGCTGCTAAATTATTTGTGCCTGATATAACATTATTTTAACAGAACAATTACTTTATAAATATTGATGAGGCATAATCGTGAAAAAAAAATATAGAAATAAAAATGCATGATTTGAAAAAAAACTCCTTAATTATAAGTTAACTTTGTTGTTGTTTAATAATATGAAATCGAACATAACTTTAACTAAATATTGTCCTGAAACTTTCACAATAACCAGTTTTGATTCTACTACTCGACGCTAGATGGCGTTACGCGCTCCACAAAATGTTTGAACGGATTATAATTTCGCAAGACGATTCAAACTAAATATTTCTTTTGAAACTGGTACAAGGTATACTCAATATTTATTCTATCTTTTATATATATTTTTGGGACTTCGTTTCATTTTACATGGGACTTAAACGAACTACTGAAATGTGCGACTACTATTATAGGTACACCACTGCCTACCCCACCGACAAATACAGTTTTCCTATCGGCTAAATTGACAAGTAAATTTCTACTTTTGTATTTGTGTTTTATTATTAATTTTTTATACATTTCTGTATCAAAAATAAGCATTAAAAATTACAATTTATAACTAGTAAAACTACGAATTCTGAGGGGCAATTCCTGTATTTTAGGAACGTTCACATTCTAATCTCAGTCTTAATCTGTCAAAAATACCTCAAATTTCTTTAGATTTTGATTAGGAACTCTTGTACAAAATGTCATGCCTGGACCCAGAGGTTTAGGTAGTGCGTGGTCTGTCAATGAATGATTTTAAGGTAGATTTTATCACGTGGCGAAACACCACATATCCATCTTAGCATTCTCAGCTGCATTCATCTCGTTTGTTGCCCAAAATTCTGATCCATATAAGTCTTCAGGTCTAACATCCTTACACAAATATAAAATAAATTAATTGTAGGTACGCAAGTCGTACGCCGAAAGTGCGTAGACGTCCACAATTATTTATGTGCGTTGGCGTGAACGAGTGATATATACGTTGCGAAGACGTATTTATTGCCCAAATAATAGGAGCACTGGTTCTTAAGAAAGGTTCCGTATGATGTTTGTGAAAATATTCTTTTTGTTTTAATTGTGATAGACAAAAATGTACCAAATGTTGATTTATACACTCTTCAGCTTTATTAAAACTTTTACAATATTTAACATACATTAACTAATTATTTACACTAGGTACTAAATTAAATGACTAACTAACTATACATTGAATTATTGTGGCGATGGTAATAACAACATACTAAAAATCTGTAAAAAGAGGCTCAATTATTTTAAAAAGTTTGCATCATTAGAAGCGCAAAATTTTTTTAGAGGGTAATTAATTTTATTCTAAATTTTAAGAGGATCAGTTAAATTCATATATTATTGGGTACATTACCAGTCGACAGCGATTCGGAGGGATATTTCGACGCAATATTATAGTTTAATAACAGTTTTAGTTAGGTTAGGAATTTAGGATTTACCTAAGTATATAATTTTTTTGAATAGTTTGTTAGTTAACAATAAACACACTACCTTATAAATATTACTCATACTATATATTTCCCAACCAGTCAAGTCAAGTCTGACCACCAGTCTTACCAAGGGGTTTTGTATTACCCAGTAACTGGGTTGTTTAGGTCAGATAGGCAGTCGCTCCATGTAAAATACTGATACTCAGCTGCACCCGGTTAGACTGGAAACCGACCCCAACATTATGTAGTTGGGAAACGGCTAGGCAAATGAGGAATCAGCTGATGACTATATATTTCCCACTAAAAAAATTCAACTACTGAAGGTGTTTTTCATATTTCCTAAGTAACTCCAAAAATAAAGATACAAAAAAAAGCATCCATAAAGATGTCAAGGTGCACGGTGAGACAACATGATGCATGCGTGGAGCATTAATTATTTTTTGCGGTATTTAGGGGACATTACAAACGTCCCACGTGGCTGAAAAAAGGAGAGGAATTTATCTATTGGTACAGGTGTTTTTGTGCGTTCTTGTGAAAGTAGGGTTGCTAATATAAGGCACTAGCTTCTGCCTGCGACTTTGTCCGCGTGAAATTTCTACCCACCCCGTCGCATCGCATCGCCTGATCGCGCTTTTCGCTTAGCGTTCTTTCTGGATTCTTTTTCTTTTGCTCGACTCCTGAACGTCATAGCATAGTGATGTTGCTTTCCTTAAGAATTCGGCTATCAAATGCAAAAAGATATTTCCAATTCCGACTGGTATTTTCAGAGATTACCCCTACATACAAACTTACAAACAAACAAAATTTTACCTCTTTATAATCTTCTATAATATAAAAATGAATCGCTGAATGTGTTGCTAAGCGCAAATCTCAAGAACTGCTGAACCGATTTCGCTAATTCTTTTTTTAGAATATTCCTTGAAGTACGAGGATGGTTCTTACAGAAAAAAAAATGTAAGAAAGTTGCTTCACGCGGACGAAGTCTCGGGCAAAAGCTAGTATTAGTATAGATGATGATATCCGAAATGTAGGTGTACTATAGGTAGACCTCTGAGTCTACCTACCCCTTCGCGGATACAGGCGTGATGTTATGTTATGATATTCGAAGATTTTTTTCCTTATTCAGGAGGTGGTGTGTGAGTTTGTTTCGCTATTTCTTCTCAAGGGTCAGAGGCAGATAGGAAATGTCGACTCCATCTAGCTTTTGTTTCATACAGAGTGGCAGGGACATCGACGCGCAAACTGTCACCATGAATTCAGCACATGATTCTAGAGAAGAGAAATTGGTCGTCGGTTATAAAAAAAACAGCTGTTTCATAGAAAAGTGCAATAAAATATAAACAAAATAAAATTCATTTATTTCGGGTAACTAGGCCCATAGATAGGTAACTAGACAATACCTACACGGTCAAAATGTAAGAAACGACTATTTTCATCATCATCATGTACTGAATACAGGTTGCACGTCGATGTCTCTGCCACCCTGTTTTTTTTTAAATGACGTTTAAAAGTGATTCCGATATCATAATTACAGAATAAACAATTTCATTTCACAATTTCATCTGTAGAGGTGAAAGCAGTTAGTAACAATTTACATGACAGTAAAATAATGTAATGTCCATTACACGTTAGAATGCGAGACAATTTGAGTTTAATGTGCTCTCATAAGTTAACTATGTACAAATTGTACAATTATCACGATTCTTTAAAACGAGTACACACTAGGGGAATTTTAATTAAAATAATTAGGTACGTAATGCTGCGATGGATGTTTAGTAGGAACTTTTGCATTTGCTTCACCCCTTTGGATTGGTTGTTCTTTTCCTGTAACTACATACATATAACATTACGCCTGTAATCCCGAAGGGTTTGGCAGAGGCGTACCAAAATCAACATCAAATGTAATTTATTCAAATTAGGTTCAGAATCAGCACTTTTCGAACGTCAAAATTACATAAGACAGTCCCCCAAAAACGCCCGCCCTTCACCACTTCCTAGTGCCTATCGCTGGGAAGAAGAAATGGAACAACAAACTCCCCAGCAGCACAGCTAGCTGTTCAGTTAGAAAAGACTTGGTTGTATACAATACTAAGTGTTAAGTAATTGACATTACAAGACACAGAACATAAAATTAAATTATTTGCCATATGTCAGCTAGCCACGCCAATATACCAACAAATATAATAAAAAGAAAACGTAAGTACTCAAGCTAAAAAATAATTTAATTAAAATTAAAATGTAAATAAAAACTTACTACCTAAATAAAAGCCTCCAGACATAAAGGGCGTGACAGCTTACGTATTTATGCATTGCTGGGTACCTATAGTATACCAAAATTTCGTGAGTTATGTTTAAATCCCATGTAATAGGGGGGGGGGGGGGGGGGTCTAACCAGGACCTCATGCTCAGCAAAAGCGCTTGCAACGTCGAGCCTGGAATTATTTTTACAAGCATTGCAATTTTATAATATTGCCTGCCTCAAATCAAGTATTAAATTTGGTAGATAACTACTACATACAAATAGTACATGAAACATTTCTCATACTTACCATTTAGATACTCAGTTCTCAGTATATTTATTGCATGACCTACCATTAACCAAATAAAATAAAATTATAATAATACATCTTAAATTATGATAATTTCGGCTGCGGTGACTATTTCTGTTTATATGGCTATATTTAGGCTACGAGCATGTGCTCTGGTGTGGTTAACGTAAATTATCCTGGCTGTGAAGGTATGAAATGATAATCCATTACTTGAAAAATAAAAATTCAAAAACTTAGCTATTCCAAACTAAGGCCTGATTTTTCGAATGCCAGATAGTTTTATCCGAGGAATAATTTTGAATTTTTGACAGTTCTCACATACAAAATCTGTCAGACGTCAATTTTATCCACGAATAAACATTCTCTGTCTTTTGAAAAATTTGCCCTAAATCCTCTAAAACCATAATTCACTCATCACCCGAACCGGTTCACACCAGCTAAAACCAGTTCGCACCAGTTTCCCTAGCTGCATCGAAGAGACTTTGTTCCGCGGCCATTTTTCCAGAGCTTCCGGCTTCCCCCGGACACGGAGAGCAATAACTCTCAGTATTGTTCTCGCTGTTCTCGGCTCCTTCAAGAAACCTGTACCAAACTTGGTAGAAAGCAAGTCCCTTTGTGCCTTCTTGAATTATTGCCGCAGAAACGGATAAGTCTTGCCAAGTATTGTTTGACGATTTTTGCGTTGAATTGTGATACATTGTTTATTATTGTTATGGTGTATTTGCATGTGGGAAGCAAATTGTCGATTGTTAGTTAAAAGCTGTTTTTCAGATTAAAAGAAAAGACGAACAGTCATTTCGATGTCAGCCGGACAGTTCTGTATAAAATCTCACCGTAAAAAAATAGGTGAAGTGAGTTTGTAGTGAGCTGTCTTTCAATGTGAAGGGATTGACACTATTGGCAGCTCACTTCGAAAAGGAAGTGTGAAGCCATTTTGTGAGTTTTTGTATGCATGTAGCCTGAACATTTTCATCATCTTCACGATCGAAAAGTTCGGCACATATTGACGCCGAAGTACGTGCGTTATAGACTCATATTTTGGCTATTACAAAAATAATAATTGTATTTTTTCTTAATTTTACAACGAATAAAATGTTGTGATCATCAATATGCTTATGTATGGTACTGTAATGTAATGTTATCTGCATTACAATCGTAGTGTTGAGAACTTGCTTTTATTCTTACTATACCCTGTCCATTATTTTAACCGTTTTTTGACAGCTGTCTTAGAACGTACATATTCCAGATTTTGTAAAAGGTAACTTAAAATGCGTAATAAAATAAACATAAACTGCTTTGTCTTATTGAATTATCTTATTTGTGGCTTCTTACAAACATTATAATACCGTACGTGTAACAATCAATGTATTATGTGTTGATGCAATCATTAGTTCCATCTGTTAAAAAACGGCTTATCTAATGGACAGGGTATAGTTTATAATATATTTCCCTCACCACACCCCAGCCTTGTTTAAAATGAACTGAAACAAAACAAAGATGACTAATTAAAGTGAAGACAAGTCACAAGTTTGCGGCTAAACGCTAGACATAAACAGAATTAAGTCCCACGTCTTCATTCTCGATTATAATTTATAACGAATAAATGAAATATTATAAACGCATCGGCGCACCGCTCCGACAACGCCACTGGCAATGGCGTTTGCTTTGTTGGGTGCGGGAAGGGACAGGGGAGTTGTCGATAGATTGTATTCTTAGTTTTTATGAGTCTTAAAGTGTCGAGTGAATAAGTCACTATTAGGCAAGCGTTATAGAATAGAATATTTTTGCTAGAAACATGGTGTTTAACGTTTTAACGGTATGCAAAATCAATTTACGATTAAATGAAGTTCTTACATTTTTCAATTTACTTATATTATTTTGCATTCACCCTCGTCAGCTACATTACCGCACGTCACGTCCACATCATCATCATTATCAGGTGTGATAGTGGCCAAATCTAAATATTATTGTCCTGCTGTCAAAAACAACTATTGTTTTAACAAATCTTCTGAACCCAAAACCGTGTGTCGATACGTACCTAATTATTGATTAAATTACAAAGTTGTAAATTATAAATAAATAATCAAGGAGTAGCTAGGTCTGTTACGTCAGTATAGAAAAGGCTTACGTAACACAGTTCGCAGTTTTTATCTAAGTAGTCAATCACTATTTTGCGGCTGAAGTTCACATTTATCTACTCGTATGTAGGTTCATAACGGCTGTTTAAGGTAAGACGGCTAATATTTATGCTAAAACTTTGCATGTAGTCAAACTGTCCATATCGACAAACATGAAAATTTAAGTGCGAAAACTGTACAGCCATTCTAAACATCAGACTCGACCATAGATGATGAATTTATCTGCACAATAATTATAATCGTCATGCATACCCATATTAGAGTTCAAAACTATTTTCACCTAATTTTCAAGAATATTTTCTCAATACAACTTCTCATCGACCAGCATCGCCCCATCCCTACGCCCCCTAGCTACCGACTTCCTTCATACTCGCGCTCACTCGCTCGAACCGTGCCTTTGTCGGGCACAATTGTCGACAAATTACAAACGAATTGAGTTATTTAATATCAACCAGTAATATGCAGGTTATTGTTTATTATATTATTAAGAACACATAATGAACGCCGCTGTTTACGTTATTATATTTTGTGTACTTTGATGTTTTAGAAGAATCTTAGATTGTCTTTGTCACATTTGATGGTGATTCTTTATCATACATAGCATTTTGTTACAATTGATCCGAAGTCAGTGACAAATTGACAATTTAAAAGGAGGTGAAATGGTTTTATAGTTTAAATAAATCAAAGCTCTGTGTGATACACACTAACAGTAGCAATGACTTTGATCTTGACAGTTCAAGAACATTCATTGCGTTATTTACGTAGTAGAGCAGAAAAAAAAATCCAACAAATGAAGCAATGGATTAGCAATATCCTTCAAAATCGATTCAGATTGTAACTGAAAGAGCGCATTAAGGGTGCAGTAGGTAGAAACTCAACGAAACTAAAACAACACTTACCTACTACCAATTTCTTTGATTAAACTTTTAGAACTTAGCCACAAGCCCTTAAAAAGGCATAAAATAACAGAAAATAGCATTAAAAAACAGTTTTAGTAATGGCGTCAATGACCAATCACCAAATCAATAAGTAGCTTTAAATGAAACCTACACAAAAATAAAAGTACCAACTGAAGAAATAAACCGATAGGTAACCACACAAAAAAAAAAGAAAAGAACACATCCCACACACTTCCGTGCAAGAAAAGGGATCATTCTATCACTCCCCATAAACCACCGTGATTTATGTAACAAATTTTATTGACAGCCAGTGTACGGCGGATATTGAGAGATCATATTTTATACTTTATTTGGCATATCTGTACCCTTTTTGCTGGAGGGTAGGAAAACTATTGTGTCATTTTACTGAAGCCATTTGAATATTGTACCTGAGAATTATTTGTTTTGTAATAAAATGTCAATTTGACTTTCGGATGAAATAGTCTCTGGACATAATGGAATATCGTCTGGGATTGTCTATGGATACAGATTTTTTTTAAATTAGTTTGAAACAGTTTATGTAGGTGGTATAAAACGACTGTAGATGCCATAAAATAAGCATGCATAGTATAATCAGCCTGTAATGTTCCCACTGCTGGGACATAGTTCACACTCACTTCTCTGTGAGAGAGTGGGCCATAACCAAACAAGCGGGCCAAATCAATCGTGCGGGTCCAGTGCGGGTTGATAGATGTCACATGTGTTCGAATTTTTAGTTCTAGGTTTCCACACGGTGTTATCCTTCACCGTTTTGAGAGCAGTGGTGATGGCGATGAAATTATTACGATCTTGTTGGTGATGTTATTCAGAAAAATCAGGTGCGTAGTACTCGCAACCGGCGCGGCGTGCGTGTACCGGTGTGCTAGATGTATGAACGTGACCGAAGCAAAAGGAGTAGGTATGTTAGGAGCGTAGCAGATGGCGTTCTCTGGTTTTGGCCCACCCCATTTGGGAAGACGGCGTGAGGTTATGTATTTATGTATTAATAAAACCTATTTCGGAATAATCCTTCGACGCTTTTGACTAAGATTATGTATGATTAGGTAGGTATCAAGCGAATTATAAGCTTTGATCGTCATCAAATAAATTATTAGAAAGAAAGTCGACTAATCAACAAACATCTTTTCAAAATTAAAACAGTATTGAGTTGAAAACTTACAGTTACACCTTCTTTCCATGGGGTAGACAGATAATACAGAATGCCACCTACTACGACCCTTACATACTTCTTGCTTCGTTTGTGATCTTACATCGTTATTAAAAACGTTCAAAATGTAGTCGCAATCTCATCTCGGTGATAATCAATGTCAAAAACGTGTCAAAAATGTAGGGAAATTAGTGGTATTATGACAGATTGAGATCGAGATCAGACTGCAAATTATACACAATTTTAAAAACTACGAGAATTGCCCATCTAGTCATAATATACGCAGGCCCGTTGCGAGTACTACGCACCTGACGTTTCTGAAGAACATCACCAAGATGGTCAGCTGTCAGTTCGCGTTTAATTAGTTTGGAAACAAGTGAGTCACTTGACTTTTCATACCATAAAAGTGCAAAACAGAATGAACCTACCAACAAAACAAAACAAAAAAAAAATACTTTCACAAAAACATCGAACTGAAAACTATCGAAAAATACTTTGTCCCAACTTCCTGGGGTACTACCCCTGTCGATGTAAACACCCCCTTGAGGGCAGTCGCTACCGATTTATCTGCAGTATATCATATTCAGAGCACTTCCACGGAATATGGAGCGAAAATATATATATTATTATCCGATTGCCAACTACTGGGGCCTTCTACCCTTTGGTAGAACGATCGACTAGGGAGTCGGATGTGTTTTGATTTGTTTTGTGTTGCCTTTTTTTTGGGAAGAAGTGTAAGTGTCTGCTGAGATAGAGGACAAATTAATGATATGCTGTACTGTAACCAAGCATGGTGTTATGTTTTCTTGTGTATGTATTTACAAAAAAAAAAAAAGATGTATATAAGTAGTTTATCAGCCATCTTGTTACCATAACACAAGCATTAGGTTGCTTAGCTTGGGACAAATGGTGCTGTGTGAAATGTCCAGGGATATTATTATTATTATTACATCGGACTTTACACTATCTATTTGATATTTATTTGTTGCTATCTGAAGACCAATTCGCTGAATTAAAAACATTCAAAATCTAGTCGCACCTCAGCGACAGTCAATGTCAAAAATTTGTCAAAAATGTATGGAATTTTTTTCAGTTATTTTTGACAGATTGAGACTGAGATCAGACTGTGAACGTTCTTAAAATTACGAGAATTCCCCCTCTGATGTATGTATCTGGTGTATTGTGTGACTTTTAGTGTGTGCTAAATAAATGTATTTTCTTTCTTTCTTCTTTCTTTCTTTTCTGTCCTAATGAACGTCGTGATACAGAGAACTAACGTGGAAAGTATTGAATTTGAAATATTTTTGAAAACTACCCTTAACAAAAAGCACCACTATTTTTTTCATTATAATCGGCAGGGTAATTCCGTAACACACTATCAGAAATGGCTTTAATTTTGACAGTTCAACAACATTAATTACCTAGGCTTATTTACGTCCACCAATTTTTCGAACCTATGAAGCAAAGTTATTCAGATTACTATTTTACTGCAGAACCCTGTCCAATTCGAAAGGGGCACATCTTTCGTTTCGGACAGGGTTTTTCCACAAATATTATTTATCTTATCAAATCACACTTACTTGCTTACAAACTTAATAAAAAGGTAGTTTTCACGAGTATTTTTTCTCTCACTAAAACGATACTAAGCAATAGATTTTAGAAACAAAAGGCAAATAAATGAAAATCACCAACAATTTGATCTACCGGTTAAATAACCTTAAAACCGCTGTTTAAATCTAATCGGGTGATTAAACGCTTTTGAAAACGGGCCTCAATGGTAAAAACTAAAACCTACCTGGCAAGCAATCGATGCACCCCGGCCAGACGTAGGAAACAGATCTAATTCCCCATAAACTAGCGCCAAAACAGGGGAACCCGCAGCACTAAACTAAACTAAAGTACGCTAAATAGAGGACAGGGAAATACAGGAGTTAGATTTAGTGGTAGCATTTCTTGTGCCGTATGTAAATGGGAATAATTTTACTGCGAATAAATACGGCATTTATTTTTTTTAGATAAAAATAGGAAAGGGGGGCTCGTGGCTCGAGAGTAATAGCCACACTGGTCGATCGAAGGTTTAGATACGCTTGCCGCGTTGGTTCAGGGATGGGTAACCATCCATTACATGTGGAGACCTCTCCGAGCCTCGGAAAGTACGCGAAGCCGCTTGGCTGTCATTCGAAGTTCTTTGACAGTCGTTACGGGGAGTCAGAAGCAGAAAAGTCTAACAACCAGACTTACCAAGGGGTATCATGGTGCCCAGGGGTTGTGCAGGTCAGACAAGCAGTCGCTCCATGTAAAATACTGATATTCAGCTGCATCCGGTTTCGCATCATAGTTGGGTAAAGGCTAGGCAGATACATTTTTTATACAGGATTGAATTTAGAAGCATTGCGCTTAAAAGCATAGAAGAATTAGGTACAGACGCCAGCAGGTCAAGCTACCCGATACTGTCAAATTTTCCCAATCAACCTTGAACCTTAATGCTTTAGCGATAAAGTTGAAAATCTATTTAAGAAATTTGACAGATTGATTGAGTACTTGAAGTTAGTGCTGGCGTCTGTACATAACAATACTAAAATCATAATTTCTATTTGAAAATATTCTATTATATCTTCTTTCTCTTTTTATTATTTTGACCTGTATAGTATATGTTTCAGTTTAGTTTTATTTCTTTAACCATACTCTGTATTCAATGTAGGTAATTTACATCACACGCCGCTCGTGTTTGCTTAACTTTTTTTATATTATGTGGAAAATGTTGTTGTTCTATACCACAACATTGTAAAGTGTAACCGTTTATTTTCCAAAAAAAAAAAAAATAAATAAAGATTTATATTTTGATGAATAAAAACATCGCGAGGAATTGAGGACATATTTGAGTGAACTGAAATCACAAATAATATAATACTTTATTATAAAAAGGTAACATTTGTTTGTTTGTATGTAGGGTGTAATCTCCGGAACTCAAGTCAATGCGAGTCGAGTCGGATTTGAAATAATCTTTTTGCATTTAATAGCCCGATTCTTCCGATATTTCACGTGGACGAAGTCGCGGGCAGAAGTAATCCCGGAGTGTTAGGCAGAGGTGTGTAGGTACCTACCTATAGTACACCCACATTTCGCCGAGTTCAGTCTAATGTTCCAGGGGACGAGCCTATCAACTGGGCATAAATCCAGCACCAGATTCTGGAACCTGGGCTACTATTAAGAAGTGAGAAGTGCTGGAAGAGATTTCTTGTGAAATAAGCGTCACCTCTGTACCTATTTTTTCTTGTCTGTTTATATATGTGTGTACATAAATGGTAAATAAATAAGTAATAAATTCCAGATAGAAAAAAAATCCAATAACACTTTGCCCGACCTGGGAATCGAACCCGGGAACTCATGCTCGGCAGTAGCGCTTGCGACCACTAGACCAATGTGATATCAAACAAAATATTTGTATTTTCTTAGAAAATATATTTTTAAATGTCTTCTCATTCTAGTAACATTGATTTTAATAATAATATGAAGTCCTTTTATAAATTATCTCCTCTTTTATATAAATGTGACCCGTACATGAATTGACTTTGAAATTCATAGACTTTTCCGGAGTCGAGTTTTATAATAAAAGTGTGTCAAAGGAAAGTCTATTTTAAAACTCCGGGGATAACGTTCAAATTCATGTAAAGTTGATATCAAAGAATATATTTTTAGAGATCCGTCAGTGACTAGGAAATGTGTGTTTTTCATGTAAGTACTTTTATTTTTAGGTTTCGGAAAAATGGTTTATTCGTAATAACATAAGACCACGCCTGTATTGATGAAGGGTTGGGCAGAGGTGGACCTTGGTTCGTAATATATATTTTTTTAATTTAAATGATCTTCTTTTTCCTGTTTTGAACATTTTTATATCTCAAGAAGAGTTGGACTATATTGAAATGAAATGTTATTAAATTAGAACCTAAGCTGTGTAATTAAAAAGCTAAAGAAATATCATAAAATATTTAGACACCAAATAATAGTCCATTTGGTATTTCGCAAATGCACGGAGGAGATGGTATGAAAAGATGGTCAACCATCCACGAACAAACCCCGCCAAGCGTAGCTTAACCTGCTAGATTGACCCGTGCGGCTGTTATTACTTAGCCACGGAACATAAAATATAAAAATACAATGTGTTGACGGAACCTCACACAAAATCACGGTAGAACCTTCACCTCTTTCATAGTGTGACCATATTAATTTATATTATAATGTAATTTATGCCCGGGTCTTCCTTTTAAGGTCTTTTTTACTTGATTCCGTTCTTTGTGTCCCACCACTGGCCAGTGCGCGTGAAATTATGAAAAATTACAAACGACCTCCGCGCTTAAAGGGTTAATATCAACTTCGAATAGGTAGGAGAAATTGAGAAAGCGTGAAAAGGGTTGATGCTAAATTTTTCTTGATGTTTCATGGTCGCTGATGTTTTTGATTGCAGGAGCTTAATTAGATAGCGACATGGTATATGGATTTTCTTATTATACAGCAGACTGCCTGAATCTGTGTGGTTCTTTCCTCAAAAGACCATCTCAGACATCGATCTACATGTTCTTCATATAATCTAGAAAGAAAAAGAAAGAAAAATATTTTATTCTGCACAAACAAAACGCACAAGACCAACACCAAGGATCAAGAAAGAAGAACAAAAAGAAGAAGAAAGAAGATCAAGGATCTGACCATGATTATGTTTGGACTGTAGCGGTATCTACAACGCCAAAAATGCGAACAACGCGTCATACTGACGTCACGCAAATCCTGCATCTCGCAAGCAGAGTTTACCGTGCAATTAGCATAGATACAATTTCCCAATATCAATCTCCCTTTTTTATGGAGGATGAGTGAACTTTACACCCTGTCCCTCATACCTTGAAAGGACTTTAAAAGAGACTGTGACCTCTGAGTTTGTTTCGGCCTTTCTTCTCAGAGTAGTAAGATAGAAAACGCCGACCTCATCTAGTTTTAAAATATGATTGACGTGTAAAAGTGTTTGTACAAACCTACTTCCAAAACAAAATCTACTGCCCCATTGGTCAACAGTCTTACTAAGGGGTACCGCATTACCCAGTTTACTGGGTTGTGTAGGTCAGATGGGCAGTTGGTCCATTCAAAATAGCGGTATTCAGGAGCATCCGGACTCAAGACTTAAAGCCAACCCCGAGATAGTTAGAAAAAGGCTATGCACCGTGGAAGGAATTTTTTTCATTTTACACTAGACTGACTGTAACAAGCTGAGCGTCAGGTCCTGGGTACGATCCGGGTTGACAAAGTGTTAAGTTTAGGTATTCGCCTTCGGAATTTCTCTATTACATACCTAATGGCAATAGCAACAAAACTGACGGCCACCTGATGAGGCACCTGTCCGCAGTGCATGTATTGTCGCCAGGTGTCTCTAGAGCATGAAATAATAGGTATAGGATTTCTTAAGTTGTATTATACTGGTCTTTGTGTCTTAGTTAACTATAATAACATAGTTTAAGTCACATGTTCAAGTAATTCTAACAAAGTTAGATGGTCGATGCGGCTGAAGTCGCGCGGTTGCCGCTCCAGAATCTGAGCGGCGACCGCGAACCTGAAGACGTACCCCTGGAAGGCCTCCCACAAGGTGGACTGATGACCTTGTGAAGGCCGCAGGAATCCACTAGATGAGGGAAGCACAGAACCGGTCGAAGCGGAGGTACTTGGGGGGGGGGGGGGGGGTCTATGTCCAGGAGTGGACGTCTTTCGGCTAAAATGGTGAATGATTATAATGAACAAAGTTATGGGTGATATGCTTGAATTAAAGATGAACAAATAGATTTGCATCATATTATTATGGGATTATTATAGCTAATGAAATGTGATAATGGTGTTAGTTCTTTCCGTCGTATTCTTTGTACGATAGTGAACAGGAAAGGGCTACAATTTTTTACTGAAGCGGTATCCTGATTGCGTAAACCATCTATCATAATCTGACTGTTTTGACGATTTGCGCTAATCCATTGCTTCACATGTTTGTAAAATTCGTCTGCTCAACAACGCAAATAACGCAACGAATGTTGTTGAACCATCAAAATGGAAGCCGTTCTATTTCCTACTGTTAAGTGTGTTACGCAATACTCCGGAGGTACCACTACCACGTAACTTTTACAGTAACTAATAAACAAATTCACAGCTCTCACGGCGGGCTATATATCCTATGCCTCGGATTTAAATCGGGGGAAACAACCCCATTCTTATCCGTCCCCGTATAATTATAATTATTTTAATATGCAAATAATGATAATAAAATTTCGTAGGTTTTTGCTTTTGTTTGTGGCAAAAGGCTTATTGGGTTATACTTAATTATATTTAGAGGGGTAAAGGGTTACCCCCCTACCTGGGTAACCCTTAATTTTTATTTATGTCTGCACGTTAATTCACTCTCTGTGCATATTTTAAATTATTAAGTCTTTACTTTTAGTCATAATTTGATATTACTTATGCTTGTTTTCCTACCCTTTCGAGTTATGGATTTTCGCGGGATTGAAAGAAAGAAAGAAAGAAAGAAAGAAAATACATTTATTTGGCACAAACTAAAAGACACAATACATCAGATACATACATCGGATAACACAAACAATAAAAACAAAGATTAAATAAAAGTGTGAAGTCCGATGTAAGAAATTACCAGGAAAGTGTGCCTCACGGCTGCGCCAAAAAGGCCCAGTTCAGCGTAAATGCCAGACAACTAGTGCCTGACGCTGGTTTTCAACTGGACCTGAATGTGTGAGGTGACGGATGTAAATCAGTTTTACACTGCAACGTGACGTAGGTATGTGTGCATACTTAAATATATTCATAAAATTATATTGTGTTAGATAAAAAAAGTACAGATATGTGAGTAACATTGCAAAAAAATAAACAAGAAAATACTGATAATAATATTTAAAGGTTACTTAATTAAACAAATAACTAAATAAGTGAGACCGCCGCATGATAGACCTTCCCATGCAAATAAGGAGATTCCTAGAACCGAGTCAGAACAAAAAACCTGCTTTATCTGTTTTAAACGCTGCCTGACACAATTTATTAATCCGTGCACTGTAGTGTCATCGCACAATACGCTGCAAGCAGCCGAGCGTGACGGAGTACTTTCGGACAGTTAAACTTATCTTAGCTGCTGTTTGCATTGGGATTAAAATTACCTTTCTAATCCTAAATTGGGATTGGGTGACTGCTTAGTAAGATTTAATTTGTATAATTATTCAAGACCAGGTTGCTTGTTACTTTGCAACAGAATAACCTAGAAGAAGTGTTTTTAGGTTACAGTCTTACTAAGGGGTATCGTATTACCCAGTAATTGGGTTGTGGAGGTCAGATAGGCAGTCGCTCCATGTATAATACTGGTATTCGGAAGTCGACCCCAACATAGGTGGGAAAAGGCTAGGCAGATGATGAAGTGTTATTGGGTTATTCCATCTGGAAATTTTCAGTAGCAGTGCGGAGACTGGAATTGTGCTCGGTGGATGGTATTAGGCTCGCTCTTTGGACTTGAAACATAACTGGCGAAATGTGGGTGTACTCTAGGTACACCTCCTTCTATCCATACAGGTATATAGGCGTTATGTTATGTTTATAACCGTCAGTTTTATAAGTTTAGTCATTTCATGCAACTAATGAAGATTCATCATCACCATGTGGGCCAAAAAAAACATTGTTGACCTTAAAGATGGTGCAAAGAATAGCAGATTTCGTCATTAGGCTGTTGAAGCCAGCATTACACTAAACTTGTTCAAATTATACTACATAGTTCCAAGCCTTATTCGACACGCGGTTTCCCTTCCATCCATTATGATGTTTTGCCTAAACCGTACTCATACATGGTGTCCTTTAGCATATTTTAAGCAGACTATAATGTTCCCATTGCTTGGAGACAGGCCTCCTCTCTGTGAGAGGGGGGGTGGGCCGTAAACCACCACGAGAAACTTCCAGAAGGGGGTCGAGCATGGCACCAGTGGGACCTGAGCCCATTGCGCCACTCCCCTTCGGATACATACGTACTCTGGTAAGAAAACGCACCAGAGATAAACACGACAGTCTTTGGACGGAGCTAGGCGAATGTAGGCAGGCCAAGGAAGTACTTCCTACAATTGATGGCCGCTTCACGAAACAGGCTCTCCGTCTAATAAACTAAAGCTGCGTACAGTTACAGCTTTAACTGGCCATGGGACATTTAACAAACACCTCTATGTCGTAGGAGTAACAGACAATCCGCTGTGCAGGGCATGCATGGAGGATGACGAGACAGCGGCGCATGTGCTGTGCTAAACTGCCCGGTGGTCGCCACGTACAGGGCAAAGTACTTCGGTAACCCAGATACCCTACGTGTTACGGTCAGTAACATAAAGGCGTTGCTGGGCTTCCTTGAGGAGCTGGGTTGGATCGAATGATCGATTTTCCCACCCGTACGCAAAATACGCGCATTATCGTGGAGTTGCGGACATCAGCCCGTATTACCTATTAAACCACCACGAGGTCTCGGTGCGGGTTGGCGGACGTGGTGTTCTATTTTAACTCAAAAAGCTCATCATGCACAGCCCAACTTCACCCACTGCTTGACATAGCCCTCTCATACCACGCTCTTGTGCCAGCCTCATCCAGGTTTTGACCGCAATGGCAACAATGTCGTCTGCCCGTCTCGCCGCCGGACGATCATCAGCTCGTCTTCTAGTGCTTGGACGCCACTCTGTCACTGCCTTACTCCACCTGTCATCACTGCGCCGTGCCAGTGGCGATAGGTGGAGCAAAAAGCATTATCTAATGAAAATCCTTTATAAATGATTTATTTTCTTTAAATAGGTTTGTACAAACACTTTTACACGTCAATCATATTTTTTTTAAACAAGAGACTAGTCTGAGAAGAAAGGCTTTTCCCTGTAGACACAAACTTACATAAAACCCTGCATTCTATATCAAGCATTAAACAATCCGAGACATAATAAGAAAAAATGTAGACAGACTACCCCTTTACCCCGTAAACTCTTCAACATTAATGAAATCACCCCCAAATGTCTGCGGGGGGAGGGACGGCCATTTTTCTAAGATAACATTTTTAATCGTTTCTCACGCATCACTTGCTATTTCACCAACCCTCGACCACGGTTGGTTGGACAGATTACAGATTATTTCTTCTTTTAAAAGCCCTTTTCTGTGTGACTTGATTTTCGGTCAGTTAGACTTAAAAAGTTAAAATTTATTGTCCCCGTTTTCGGTGAATTTTGATCGGAGATAAGTATTGGAGGATTTTTTTTTATATTCAGTTTGGTTTAAAGTTTTTTTTTGTTGGTGAAAGGGTTAAGCCGGAAGAATGATAAGCAGTGATTTTTCAAACAAACTAAATGGCAGTGAAGTGCCGACTACGGCGTTTGCCAATCTTTGACTAGCTGTAGTGACTAAACTATTAGATATATTTGGTTGAATTTTTGTATAGACTGGGAACATCGTACATCGTATTGTCCTCTCCACCTTGTATACTAAGACCAAGACACACGTCATTTTAAATAGCTGACAGATTGCAAAGCTCACGTTACGAAAGCTAACAGACTATCAACCTTATGTCAAATATATTTATGGCTGCATTTATTTCAGTCAGCCAATCAAAGCAGGTATCATGAGTTAGACAACCTGTCAGCTAATTCATGACTTAGTAAGTTTTTCAGTTTCAGTTTACAAAAAAAAAACTAAGGCCCACTTGCACCACATATCAATGAGGTTTAGCGGTGAACAAATTTAAAACAACGTTTTATTTCTATCAATCCTTGAAGTAGACTGAGTCACAATGATGTACAGACGCCAGCAGGTCAAGCTACCCGAAACTGTCAAATTTTCCCAATCAACTTTGAACCATAGTACTTTATCGATAAAGTTGAAAATCTATTAAAGAAATTTGACAGATTGTAGTAGCTTGATGTGCTGGCGTCTGTACCAGCCAGGAATACAATACTAGGTGCTTATGTTCGGTAATTAACATTACAAAACCAGAACATAAAATTTAATTATTTGCCATAATATGTCAGCTAGCCACGCCAATATACCAACAAATATAATAAAAACTATACGTACTCAAGCTAAAAAATAATTAATTAAAATGTAAACAAAAAAACTTACTACCCAAATAAAAGCCTCCAGGCATAAAGGGCGTGACAGCTTACACATTTATGCATTGCTGGGTTCTAAGACCTGGCAGTAAGCTAATTCTGGAGAAGGAACATAAACATTGTCTTGCGTTAAACTAGGGTTTTAGATTCATTGAAGCAGACTGATTAAGTGGCGATGGCATGTAATTGTGTGAGATTATGAAGACTGATTTATGTTTAGCAAATGTCGTGATGAGAGTTTTGAGTATGAATGTGCGAGGCTATAAGAGTAGAGGAAGACCAAAAAAATTATAGATAGACTTTGTGAAAGATGATATGGTTAGAAAGGGGGTTACTACCGAGATGACGAATAATAGAGAAGTATGAAAAAAAAACAAAAAAAAATGGGATAAGGGCACGAGAATGATGTTGCGTTAATGATTTGAGTTGTTCGATTACAATTTGCCTCTCGATTACAAATTGCCTCAAACTCTCACCAAAAACTAAACTCGTACAAGAGAATCTATTCAATATAAGCAAGGCTGTACTCCAAAATGTTTTGATTATTAATTAACAGTGTAATTGATCTGCCGAGCTACATCGCAAGCAAACAGCTGCAAAACTGGAGGTCGTCCGTGATTGCACCCAACGGCTATTAGTGACTGACTCGTGTGAATGTACTGCGGTCGGCTGGGCTTGATACTTTGATAGATATGTCGAAATACACCAACTTTAAATGTAAGAAAATAAGGCCTAAATAGCGCCAAATATGACGCATAAATTAGAAATAAGGTACAAAATGAAAACTAGTAGGGAAAATATGCGTCACATCCACGCAAACGGTAATCACTCAGCATAATACTGTGACTCATGTGTGAAATAAAGCTGACTGATATGACGTCGATCAGCAAAGAAATAAAAATACATAAAAAATACAACATTATAAATAAATGTACAAAATATACTAACTAAAAATATGTCATTCCATCACACGCGCAGTGGCACAACACTACAAAAGTTTTATTTTCAGTGCGCACACATATGACAGAGAAGAAACATTTGAGTTGTATATTTATTAAATAAAGATAGCTGGATTACCTAAAGCAAATTACGCAATGAATTTTCAGTATGTAATAATGCATGAATTGTTGTTGTGATCAGCGTTTGTGAGTTTTGTGTTAAACGGTGTGAAAAGCACGTACTTATGTCAATAATTTAATTTCCCGCAAAGATCACAATTAACAAGACCACTCCACTCCACTTTTACTTTAAAAAACTGGTAAGTATCAAAACCGTATATCAGCGTATACGCCAGGATGCAGACTCATGACCCAAATGTTTTGATAGCTCCCAATAACAGCCGGCGGCGGTCAATGATTGCTGTTATTAATTAAGAGCCCACCTTGCCCAACTTCGGACACATCTAGTAAGATATTGGACGAAACTTAGTTAAGATATTGTACGTAATTGAAGGGTGCAAGGTAAGGATCAATTTGAAGGTGGATGGAATGGATACGTTCTTATATTTTACGAATAGTATATTCATGTCGTGTATGTAAATATTTGAGCTTTTCAAATATTTACATACTATGAAAATTTATCTTATATCGTTGCGGACCGAATTTTTTTAAATGAAGCTATTCCTTGGTTGTAAGAACGTGAAGATTAAAAATACTTTTATAGAAAAGGTTGTCTATGCTTATACAAAAGTAGGTTGAATGCTATCAAATAAAATGACCAAGTTTCGTGATCTGCTACGAAATATATGAGCTACGCCGCCTACGAATTTCTCGTAGGCTGCTACGAATTCCTCGTAGACTGCTACGAGTGTTTCGGATAACTACGTCAAAAGAATTGCATTTTTTTTAGTTATCATATTATATCACAGGTTTTCAGGTTATTTCGATTTTTTTTTAATCTCCGAAACCCGGGTTTTGTTTACCATAAGAACTTTCGTAGGAGTGAATATGATCAGTGTAGTCTATAAAAAAAAAAGTTTGACTTTGATGCAGCATGGTACGGGAGTCCATGCATCCTGAGCATTGTCCTTTGTTTACTCTGAGATGAGAGTGCGACTAGATTTTGAACGTTTATAAATATCGGAATTAGCCTTCTGCTGATGATCTTCGATAGTTATAATGCTGTGAAATCTAGAAAAATACTAAATACCAAGCCTCATTCGAGCCAACGTTTAAAAAAATATAAAATAACACCGCACAATTCAAACCAACCAAAATTTATTATCGGCAATAAAGCTGGAAACACTCCTAAAGCATTGCTAATTAATGTAAACATGGAACGATTAGGAGTAGGAATAAACACGCCAAATGGCCTTCTGCAGTAATAAATACCTATAATAATTTTAATTACCCCAGAAAAAAGACATTAAACAGTATAAAAGATAAAAAATACGCCATATTGCAAATGAGAGAAACAATACAGGGACTGAGATAAAATTATATTTTTTTAAACGTATTATATTAATGTATATATTAGGTGGGACAGGGCCGCACTCGGCGAGGTCATCAGAATAAATAAATTATGATATAGTGGGGAGTTTTTAGCCGCCCGACGCGCTGGAGAATGCACAGAGTTCGGTTCATTAGAAGGGGCTGTTAATCTTTGTTATTGTGTTTTGGATTATGTTTGGTTTTTTAAGGATGAGATCGGTTTGTCGTTAAAAAATGAATGAGACGGTTTTCTTAAATTATGATTTTTTTTTTGTTATAAAATCTTAGTGAGAAAATCAGTAAGAGGAATGATGTAATAATATTATTTTCCTATCTTAATTGTCCTTTATGTATTTGTGTGCTGAAATCATCCAAATCTGTTTGATAAATCTTAAATACAATAAACAATCTAACACTAATATATACGGTACCATAATTTAAATTATGAGTTGATAGACATATCGATCATCTGCCTAGACTTTTCCCAACTGTATATATTGGGTGACTTAGTGCCCGATACTTAAACACATGTACTCATCATAACAAACAACTTTCCAAGAGAAACGTTTAAAAAAATGAAGCGGTACCAGTCTCTTTATACAATACAAGTAAGTAAAGCAAAATAAAGAGCTCATTGCATCAAAAAAATTCGCCCGCATCGCTGTCGGTGGGAAAACTGCCCAAAAGGCTGGCAGAGTTGCCATGTTGGATGGCAATGCTGATTCATTAGCCTTATTATAAATAATTAATGAATGCCTTTAAAAAGGTGCCGCCACTTCTAGACTTACCACAGACCACACGGACGTGAGTTTAAAAAAAAATGTCGTCGGTGTCTAATGAATTTATGGTCAGGAACTTGGTCGGCGGTCGCACAATTTTTTCTCCTGGGACCAGATAAAGACTGATAACCGTGCGCGTGACGAATAGTGCGGAAATGTTGTGATAATAATATTATTCGCGTTGAGTTACTTATTTCATTTGCATTTTAATTATTTATACAACGTCGCTGGTCTTGTGGTCGCAAGCGCGACTGCTGAGCGTGGTTCTTGGTTTGATCCCTAGCGAAGGCTTAGACATAGACATTACTGTGGTATGTTGTGATGTAGGCCTTGTAGACTTTAGATCTGTAGACCATTTTTTATTTTATCAAGTAGGTACTTGGATCAGTCGTTACGGGTCGCCAGAACCCTGAAAATCTGACAACCAGTCTTTCCAAGGTGTTTCGTATTACCCAGTAACTGGGTCGTGGAGGTTAGATAGGCAGTCGCTCCATGTCAAATACTGGTACTCAGTTGCATCTGGTTAGACTGGAAACCGACCCCAACATACATAGTTGGGACGAGGTTAGGCAGATGATTATTGATAGGTACAATCTCATACCAACCAACCAATCACAACAGTTTACACGCGTTAATTTTTCGACAACTTTTCTTCGAGAAACTGGCCCTATGTGAATTGATCTGCCTATCTTCTTCTCGAACAAAGCGTGATTATGAACATTGTCGATGATTACGTTCAGTGGTATTCAAAGAGCAGTCATCAAGGACAGAACCTCTATAACAGTAAAGAGCAATGCTGACCTTAGTATTGGTAAGACTCCGGTGTGTTTGAACTTGGGACCAATTGAGTTGATCTTTGTTAATTTTGAACGAAAAGTTCACGTTTCATGTTGGTTATGGGGTTTTTTTCTGGCATAACATTAGTTGTAGATAGTCGTTTTCTATTATATTATTACTTATAAACTTAGACCGTTAAATCTGCAATGCTGTATTATATTTTGTGGTTTTCAGGTTCCATTTCAACTTTAAGAAATCTCTGCATCAGATCTGCAGAAATTTCGGCAATGTCCTGCCGCCATTTTCGTAAATATGTCCATAATGTATGTAATTCATGGATTCTATATTAAAAACAAACCATCTTGAATCGATCTTAATCAATATCGTGACAAATGCATTCAAAAACAATAGAAAAAAAAACAACAATAAGAAACAAACAATCGAATTTATGATAATTATGTGATAATAAAACTGGTTTTAAAATACACATATACACAATACATCCATAAACTTTGGCAAATGTTTCTATAGCTTTTTACAAATCAAATCTAACACAGAAAGTAGTACTCATACTTAAAATGGCTTCGTTACAAAGATATTTGTAATTTCATTTAATGAAATTTAATTGAGCTATGTAGTAAGAAAGGGTCTTAATTTGGCCTATGTTGCCGCGTAGTGCTATTAAAATGATAAATCTATCAAATGCTTCGGAAACAGAGATAAAGAGGCATACATATCGGGCGATTTACGTCAAGGTATTTAGTTTGTATGAAAACTAACAAAAAATAAGAATTCATTTGTGTCCATAATTAAAAATGCTTATTTCCATGGCCTGAACATCTTGTCGAAGTTTATGTATATCGTCCAGAACACGGTGTATTATGGCTTTTTTACCGTTTTGGAAAATACGCCAGCCTAAAGCAAAGGCTCAAGTCCACAGCCCCAGGAGCCATCCTCACCGATCTTCGGCCGCCGTATTAACGAAAAAGGCACCATCAC
This sequence comes from Apamea crenata, assembly GCA_949629185.1. Lineage (NCBI taxonomy): Eukaryota > Metazoa > Arthropoda > Insecta > Lepidoptera > Noctuidae > Apamea > Apamea crenata. Next base: position 15,223,372 of record OX451372.1, read on the forward strand.
ACAATTCCGGTCGGATATATTTTCCACTTGGTTAGCCGATTTTACGGGCAATTGGGTTTAGGGGGCGTCCAAAGGTCGGCACTCGAACCCTGGACAATGGGTGGATAGTTTGTCTAGTGCCATTTTGATGGAGCAGTCCTGATAATGTTAACGGCTTTGTTCGGAATGTGTTTGTGGAATCAATTTGTTGAATGGGTCGCTGGTTGGTGTACTTATTTGATCGCCATTTAGATAGTGTCTTCGCAGGGTGGTTGGTAGCAGCTGGATTAGAGTTGCCGAGAATGCCTATGGGCCTAGGTCTAGGCCTATGTCCAGAAGTGGACTGCTGTAGGCTGACGATGAATTGCCATTTTATGAGGTCCGGAGAAAATGGTGTGAACTCAAACGAGGCCAGTTCCATTTGCATCGGTTTTGGCTATTTATAAACACTAAATTTGTATATTTTTAATGAAGTGTTTATTTATAAAGGTACACCAACAGCTTCTGTATACAAAATATCAAATAACAGTACATAACAGTAATGGGCTTATACACTTGCCAATAACAGATGAAGCAACATTCTCAAATAGAGTGATAACCTAAGGTAAGAAGGAAATGTATACACATTAAGTGGTAACAAACTATGTAAAATATAAACATAAATATAAAATGACACAAGAAATAAGTATTTGCCACACGTACTGCTATTGATGTTCCTAGCGGTTAGCTCCTTTTTTTTTCTTAAACTTCTATGCCTACTTGTGGACAGCGTTGTGGGTTACTTTATAACCAAATTGCTATTTTGTTAAACTAGTTGTAATTCCTTATAATGTAACTGTTTGCCGTTCCTCTCAATAAAAAATAAAAATAAATCACTTACAGAGGTTGTTGACCAATAAGTTATCAATAATTGCGAGACTTCCGAATGTCTTCTGTCGCTTTGTGAAATAAAGATTTGATTTTGATTTTGAAAGCATAGGTCTGGTTTATAAGTGGTTATGAGTTCAAACCTAAGTTGATACACTGTAGACGTAAACCCACTCCTATAACAAGTATTATAATGTACTTTGATGTGGTGTCAGGTGGAGCAGAGCCCTAACCGAATGGTTGCCGATAGACGGAAGAAGGAGCCTTGGCAGACCCACGGTCAGGTGGGTGGACGACCTACAGAAGATCGCGGGGAAGACCTCGATAGGACTCACCAGGCCAGGGAAGCATGGTATAAAACGAACGATGTCTATTAACTCACCAGTGGGTGGAACTAGGCAACCAATGAAGAAAAAACATCATCATGGATCATAATAAACTTCGAAATAGATGGGGTAAATACTTTTACAGGAATATCAGGAAATTAGTTATCTAAATAATGAATGTAAGGATTTTTTTCTTGGGGCCGGTTGTTAGTGAACGTTACACACGTACGTCAAATAATAACGATTACGTACGCGTTATTATTTGACGTACGGCGAGGCCATCATTTTGTAATTGTTTTTTGAAACAACGTGTTTTTTGGTTTGACGATAGTTAACGCCTTTTTTAACGTATTCGCGTGCGTCAAGTGAACGTGAAACAACCCGTCCTAAGCTTGCTTCTTTTATGTTCATAAGTAATTATATTTGAGATTTTTTCCGTAATTCCAACAAATGAATTCTCTGTCGGACAATTAAATGCTGCACCGATAGGGCGCTAGTAGTTTTACATCGACAGTTTGACTTTACGAGCACGCTGTAATTGGAAACGAGCGAGTAACTACACGGATATTACAGCAATGGCCATTGTAGCAATTCCTTCATTGGATTTCGTAACTACATATTAGTACTCGGCGGAGGGGCTTGTGGCTAAGTAATACCAGCGGCACGAGTCGATCGATCAGGTTAAGCTACGCTTGCCGCGGTTGGTCCGTGGATGGGTGACCATCTTTACATACCCTTTACATACCTAGCCTTTTTCCAACTATGTTGGGGTTGGCTTCCAGTCTAACCGGATGCAGCTGAATACCAGTATTTTACATGGAGCGACTGCCTATCTGACCCCCACAACCCAGTAACTGGGTAATACGATACCCCTTGGTAAGACTGGTTGTCAGACTTTCGGGCATCTGACGACCCGTAACGACTGTCAAAGATCCACGAATGACAGCCGGGACCAACGGCTTAACTTTCCGAGGCACGGACGGGTCTTGGTACCTAAAGACGTTCACCCATCCACGGACCAACCGTAGTAAGTGTTGCTTAACCTTATCGATGGACCCGTGCGGCTGTTATTACTTATCCACCAGCTCCTCGTTAACTATATATCAGCGTGATAATCCGGCATCAAAGCAAGCTAATCGAAACTCTGAACAGCGGGGTGAATATTTCGTTAATCTTGAACAAAATGGTGATAATATGCGACGCGGTTTCTTGCGAGTTACACAGTTAATTTATGCCACAACACGAACTATAGCATTTTAACTCCTTCGGAGATAGTGGCCAGGGAGAAAAGTGGGTAAGTCTCGTTTTGAGAATTTTGAGTTTTTGAGAATACAGTATAAAAGATGTTGCATTAAAGGATAGATTTATATTTTGGGTCAGAAATAATCGTCGTTAGAGAGATATCTTTGTGAAGAAGCTAGTCACTACCTGCTTCCTTATTTCTGCCACTAATCAGAGTTGCTGTGCTTCCGATTCGAGGGGATTGGCACCGGTAGGCCCTTTATACACGGCTAGGTTTCATCATAGTACGGCGTATAAATCACACCGTAGAAAAAACGGGTCCGTCCGCCAAGTTTCCATAGTGATTCATACAACACTGACGACCGTGCCTACACACGGCGAATTAATCGTACGTTTTCACGACAAGAAAAACGTGTGTGTAAAAAGTGCCGTATCCGTTCAGGAAGCAGTTTATGCTATTGTCTCTGGAATTACAACGCATCGCTGATGTCGCTGGTATTGAAGATAGTAATGATAAATTCACCCAATATATATACTTAATAAAAAATAAAGAAAAAAAAAATGGGCTTGCACAAAAAAATCTAAATCCATACTTACCCCTTTTCCACACGGGCGGTTAGTGGCGATCCGACTTAACCGAAGCCAAAAAGTGTACAGTCACGCCTCACGCCCCCCGCGACCCCCACGGACCCCGCGACCCCCGCCACCCCCTGTCCGGGCTAACTTCATAAGACTATGAATTTAAATACGTTAGTCGATGTCAAAGGGTCGTCTTGTTGCATCCGTTAGGGGTGCTAAAATGGCGCTTTTAGGAGAATTGTACGAGTAGTGAAGGTGAATTGGACATCAAAATGTTCAAGCTGCAACACTAAATATAATGAGTTCGGGCCTGTCTATAGGTCATTGTTGAATACAGTCGTGATGATTTCTACGGATTAAATATCGATGATGATATAGGTACTGAACTTATAAAAATTATGGGTACTGCCCAAAAGGAAGTACCTATTTCATAAAATAAGTTGAGCTTTTATTTTCCAAGTCGCACAACGAGACTCGCTTGTTTATAGCTCTTCTCACTGTCATTATTCTTGCTTAAAAGGTGATCTACAAGTAATGCGTTTTTCATTTGTAAAAAAAACGTCAAACCACGCTCCCACCATTTACATGACAGCGTTGCGGCCACCACTCTACTAGGAAACCGCAGCTTTAGTGCAACATTTTAGCGGCCCAGCGCTACCAACTTTCCTTATCACAACTGGATTGTTAGTACAGTGAGTAAAAATATTCGGAACACGACCCCCACTTGATGTTTGTTAATTAGTAATTACTAAACTTTCACTAGCGATGACTTTGATGGCAATGAATTAGAATTAGGAATCATTTTGTTTTGAATTGGAATTAGGGGTTTTCTGGAAGGTTTAAAAGTTTTGAGTCTTATTATACAGCGCGTTTCAGAAATGTGTGGTCATGTTCAAGGGGTGGGGTACAGACCATCAAACTGAACAACTTTCTCTATGGGTCCATAAGTCATAAGTCATTTATTCATTTGTTGAACATAAGCAAAAAAAAAAATACCTTATGACTAGGGAAAGTTGTTCAGTTCCAGTACCAACATCTCGTACACCCAGATTTCGCCAGTTATGTTTAAGTACTATTAAATCCGTAATAGGGACTGCCTATTACCTTCACTTACCTTGATTTTCATTCATTCACAGGCACCAACGATACACTTTTTCTGTAATGTTAATTTTTAGTAGGAAAATTGTTCTGTGAACATTAAATGTGTGTTTCTGAAATAAAACAAAATATTATTATACCATTAACCGAGCAGAAATCCAGCACCCTAACTAATATTAATAATTTTGAAACATATCGCTAATCCATTGCTTCTTATGTTCGAAAAGTTTGTCTGCTGAACAACGTAAATAACGCAATGAATGTTGTTGAACTGTCAAAATGACAGCCATTGCTACTGTACTCAGAAAAAAACTCAAAAACACATTGCCTCGAACCCAGGACCTCATGCTCAGCTGTAGCGCTTGCGACCACGTGACTGAGGAAGCAAGTTGATTCCAATATACAAGGTGTCGTTTTGCATCCTCGGCAAATTCAAGGAGGTAACCATGCATAGAAACACGGCCGCTTATACGATACCATAACGCGATTCTGTTCTTTGAAAGTGGATAGTATTCTGAAATACTATCAAACGTATATAACTAAAAAACAAGTATGTATTCATTATTTACCAAGGATCGTAATTTTATTTGATTATTTATGTCTTAAATAACAGCGTCCTGAAATTTGACGAGGATGCAAAAAAACAGCTTGTATTACTATTGGTACAAAGTTCAGTCACCAACAAAAACAACTGTCCCATAGCATGTCTGTACCACACAAGGGAGTCCAAATTGATTTTTCACCACTAATCGTAGAGGTTAGGTACGTGGACCAGGGAGGCCAATAAACGGTGGGGATGTCTTTATGGGGCTACAACTAGCAAACCGCCATTACGAGATCGCTATTAACTTGGGATGCTAGAGGGAGCGGATGCGGTGGATTTTATGTTATTTGAAAGAAAGAAAAAAAAAATGCGATAGTAGCATTACAACAAAATAAATACACATTAAAACTGTAAAAACAGAAAACTAAGATTATAATGCCAAAATAAAGAAGAAAGAAAGAAAGAAAATACATTTATTTGGCACAAACTAAAAGACACACAATACATCAGATAAAACAAACAATAAAATAAAATGTTTGAAGTCCGATGTAAGAAATTAGCAGGAAAGCGTGCCTCGGCTGCGCCAAAAAGACTCAGTTCAGCAAAAATGCCAGACGAAAAGAACATATAGATAAAAAGGGAGATGAAAAGGGCCTTTTTTTTTGTGGATGGGAAATCATCAAATGACCCCTCCCGCTCTGGGCGGAGCGGAAGGGAGTGTCAGACTCTTACTGACTAAAACCCACCCGTGTTCCTTCCTTAGCCCTTTCTGTTCCAGGGCAGCGGTTAACCTTTCGGATGATCCCGCCGCCCTGGCAGGATGAAAAGGGCCTCAGCTCAGCATAATGTCAGATGACAACACAAGTGTACCATTTTACGCTGATTAAGCTGCAACCCACGAGTGCCATACGCTGGAATAACAAACACATACCACAAGTCGATCTATTCTCTTATTTGATATCTAAGAATGAAATGACCCACCAGGTGATCTATTCTGTAAAAATCTCACCATAAAACTTAGGTTGAATTGAGTTGTCAATAGTGATCATCCCTAGCATCAGGGGAAGTGACAGCTCACTTCAAGGTCACCTAAGTTGTCACGGTGATATCTTTACAGAATAGATCCGCCTGAAGATGCGTTGCCATCCTTGAGACAGAGCTGAAATGTCTCATGTGCCGGGTATCCATACCCTTCAAATTGGAATACAGCAACGCTGTTTGACGACAGAAACTGATATAGTGTTGTAGCTGCATTAGTTTTTAGAAGAGTATTTTTTAATACTATTGGTAAAGGCAAGTAAACTTTTCCTTATCGTTTCCGATTCCACACATCTGCCGTATATCAGCACCCTAATTGCGTAACACACAATCAATCTCAATCTGAATAATTTTGAAAGGATATTGCAAATCCATTGCTTCATACTATGTTCAAAAAATGTGTCATGTGTCTGCTCAACAACGTTAATAACGCAATGAATGTTGTTGAACTGTCAAAGTGAAACCAATTGCTATTGATCGTGTGTTTCGTAGTTACCCTGCCGAAGACCAATGGGCCAAACTTACGACCCAAAGGTCTCTCTTAATGGCAAGCGACATCGCGGCAGGCCCAGACGGAGATGGTGGGATGAGCTGGACTCCTTCAACAAGAACTGGTCCTGAGCAGCTTTACACAGAGAGAAGTAGAGAGTAGGGAGCCCTTTGCCCTGCAGTGGGACATCACAGGCTTTTAATAATAATAATACCGATTTCTACTCGCTTGGATTTAAGTTAAAAATTAAAAGTTTGTTATGTTTTAATTTACTAACTGTTTGTGAGCAAAGCAAAAAAAAATGCTAACTTACATTTCCCAAAGTGTACGTTATTTTGGGAAATGTAAGTTAGCAGTTTTTTTTATACTAACAGATAAGGTAGTATCTTGGTAACTCAACCACTACACACATAAGTTGTCATTGCATTGTTTTTTGTTGTTGTTTCCACTATGTTGTTAGTTAAAACTAACAACATAGTGGAAACAACAACAAAAAACAAACATGTTCTTTTTTATTGTTGTTTTTCCTGTGCTACAAATAAAATATTTTTCTTTCTTTATTTAAAAAAATGCAGTACCTATACACACGCACGCACGCACGCACGCATTTTTCTTTCTTTCTTTCTTTCAAATGTGATTTGAAAATTTGCAAAACAATACGTAGCTAATTGCGTAACACAACAGTCTCAATCTGAATTATTTTGAAGGATATTGCTAATCCATTGCATCACATGTTCGAAAAATATATCTGCCCAACAACGTAAATAACGCAATGAATGTTGTTGAACTGTCAAAATGTAACCCATTGGTACTGATAGTGTGTTACGCAAATTTTATTTGCCTCCTCCAAAACAAATCAATAGGTTCCCACATCGTGGCTATCGTCCGTATCTTCGCGAAACACGTAAACAGCGGTGTGCGATCGTAAAAGAAAATGCGTTCGACTGTACCGCGCAATTTGCGCTGCCGTATGTATCGATCAGGCTATTTGTTGGCAGCTGGACGCAACGATGGGTAGTTCTCTTTGTTTTTCTATTAAATAAACATAGTAAGTAATACTTTGTATGGTGTTTGACATTTGGTCGAGAAGACCTTTAAATTACGAATCAAATTATAAATCACTAATCTATAATAACAATGCTGAAGAGTTTGTTTGTTTGAACGCGCTTATCTCTTGAACTGCCAGTCGGATTTGAATAATTCGTTTTGCATTTGATAGCCTAATTATTAAGGACGGTTATAGGTTACTTAACATTATGTTACGATACTACTGCTAATACTGTTTGCGTCATGTTTGCCGCAAATAAATGTATTTTCTTTCTTTCTTCTTCTTCATACTTAGGGGCAGAGCAAAAAGAAGAAATCTGAAAGACCGCTAAGCGAAAACTAAGTATTAGCGCGAGCGGGTGACGCGATGTGACGCGGTAGATCGCGGTCGCGAGCAGAAGCTAATTATCTTCTGCTCGCGACCGCGACCTACCGTCATTACCAATTATAAATATAGTATTGGTAATAAACTTGTTAGAGCAAAGATTTAAAATAGGTTTATAACCCCCAATCTTCTGTCAGTTTTCAAAAATGTTTTATGACGTAGTAGTTTTCACAATGTTTACTAAATAATTATTTATGTCATCTGCGTTTTAGTGCAGCGTCCTGGCATTCACTTTTTCCTAAATTTGAGAACTCCAGAAATCATTCTGGAGTTCCCTATGATTTAGGTTAAGCATGTCTCAGGTGTTCATTGAGTGAGCTTTTTTTTTGTTTTTTTTTTTTTTTTTTTATCCCTGGACATTTCACACAGCACCATTTGTCCCAAGCTAAGCAACCTAATGCTTGTGTTATGGTAACAAGATGCTGATAAACTACTTATATACAATTTTAAAGATGATGATGATTAAAGCAACGTCTCTCTATTGTCGATGCGTTCTCACCAATTCTTCTAGAACATAACATATTACGCCTGTAATCCCCGAAGGGTTAGGCATAAGTGTACCTATACCAGCCACATTTTTCTAGTTATGTTTAAATACAATGTAATATGGGCCAAGCCTATTGCCTTCAACCGTGCACAAATCTAGCCTCTACGCTCCTACTGAAGAAAGAAAAGAAAGAAAGAAAAATTATTTATTGCGACTCGTACAGAAAGATCATAAAACTAAACTAAACACAATAAAAAATAAAACAAATTATAAGTAGGTATATAATAAAAGTAACAAAACCAAATTATATAAAAAAGAAGTAACAAAAAGAAAAAAGAAGTAACAAAAAGAAAAATGAAACAAAAAAGTCCTGTACGAGGCCAAAAGGCTCCTATCTCAGCATAATGCTACGACATTTAAAAGTAAATGTCGCAGCGCTGGTAATTCTGATAGGGCCCGCTGTGATGTCACGGAAGGATATACCCAATAACACTTTCCCCAACCTGGGAATCGAACCCAGGACTTCATGCTTCAGCAGTAGTGCTTGCGACCACTAGCCCAACAAAGCAGTCAGAAACAATTATAGATAGATAGATAGAATATCCTTTATTAAGTACACCATAAATATTATAGCTATAAATGTAGACATTTTACAAGGGGTGACACAATGGGCGGTCTTATCGCTAAAAGCGATCTATTCAAGTCAACCTTTGGATGGATTAAGACAGAAGGAGACAATACTGAAGATAGTCTGTGTACCAATATACTGATCTATAAAAATATAACGGCTTGTGGGTAAGTAATAACAGCCGCATAGGTCGAACGATCAGGTTAAGCGACGCTTGCCGCGGTTGGTCCGTGGATGGGTGACCATCTTCGTAAGATCCTTCCGTGCCTCGGAAAGCACGTTAAGCCGTTGGTCCTGGCTGTCTTTTGTGGATCTTTGACAGTCGTTACGGGTCGTCAGAAGCCCGCAAATCTGATAACCAGTCTTACCAAGGGGTTTCGTATTACCCAGTAACTGGGTTGTGGAGGTCAGATAGGCAGTCGCTCCATGTAAAATACTGGTATTCAGCTGCACCCGGCTAGACTGGAAGCCGACCCCAACATAGTTGCGAAAAGGCAGGCATATAATGAAAATGTGTACCATTCACATTACAATAAATACATATATGATACCTAAAACATATAAAACTTATGTATAAAAATATACAATAACTAGCTGCGCCCCGCGGCTTCACCCGCATAAGTTTTGATTCCGTGGGAATATCGGGATAAAAAGTATCTTATATGTTAATCCTGGTTATAAACCATCTGTGTGCCAAATTTCGCCCAAATCTGTTCAGTAGTTTTTGCGTGAAAGAGTAACAAACATCCATCCATCCATACAAACTTTCACGTTTATAATATTAGTAGGATTAGTAGGATAATCATGAAACAAGTGCAAAAAACAAGAATAATGGTGTTTAATGAGAGAGAGTTAGCGTTTTTTAATAATCATCCCAAACTTAGCCTTAATCAGTAATCAACAAACTTAATGACAAAATAAATCAACAATCCAATCAGAGGACACTATAAAGGCGATCACCGCCTCACCAGGGATGTGCCATACCTCATAATAATTACGAGTTATGCCCATAAAATCCTGGCACATTATTTTTATACCCTTATAAAAATATTACGGTTATATCTTGTCCAAACCTACGGTATATTGATGGTCGTCATCTAATTTGGATTAAGATATTATTATGGTGTGTAAGTGGGGTGTAAAAGTATTGATTTAATGGGTCATGTGATAACCTGGTGGGGAAGAGAGCAGTTAACAATGATATTTGATGATTCGAGAGTAGAGGAAGAAAGGGAATATGTGTCTGTTTTTATCGTGGACTAGCTGTGCAATGCGGTTTCACCCGCTTAAGTTTTGATTCCGTGGGAATATCGGCATAAAAAGTATCCTATATGTTAATCCTTGTTATAAACCATGTTTGTTTTTCATCCAAATCCGTCAAGGAAAACAAAGAAAATGTATTTATTGCGACTCGTACAGGAAGATCACAAACAATACCCTGTCCATTTTTTAATATCATTTGGTTTTTTATTTCTGACTGTATTTTTTATACCCTGTCCGTTAAGTAAACCGTTTTTTGATAGATGGAACTAGTGATTGCAGCAACACTTAATACATTGATTGATACACGTACGGTATTATAATGTCTGTAAGAAGCCATAAATAAGATAATTCAATAAGATAAGGCAGTTTGTATATTTATTTTATTACGCATTTTAAAGTTAACTTTTACATAATCTCGAATATACACGTTCTAAGACAGCTGTCAAAAAACGGTGAACCTAAACGACAGGGTGTAGTGATTTAAAAATAAGTTTATTACCGCGCTCGATCTCATGTGCCAATTATTCAGAATCCGCATTTATTACTACGTATGTCACAAAAGTTACAAAGAAAAACTGCACATCGAAAACACCCCTTACAAAGAAGAAAGCAAAAAGAAACCGCCAGCCATTTTACCAACCACAAGATCCTTGAAAAAGATACGAAGAAAACAAGCTCATTCTCCGCACAATCATAACTCCTAATCGATGTTATATAAACGCTGAGTAACTCAGAACGCCTTATTACGCCGAAAAAAAAAGAACTTATATACTGTAGGTGATCTTGTGGCAAATTAAAAACGCCCGAGGGCGATTGAGTAATATTCTCTCTCATTACAGAAAGGGAACGATTGCCAGTTTCAGGTGTATTGTGTAAAAATTGTGGGAGCTGAATACGGATGTGTGGTGGAAAAGTTTTGAAGAATTGTGGGTCGGTGTTCGATTTTTGGGTGCGGTTAGTTTAGTATATCGATTATATTATTTATGGAGACTAGAATCACCAACTCGAGTGAACATGTTAAGCATAGGTTTCATAAAAAAAAATCTTTAATCAGCCGGACTATTTTGTAGAAATTTCACCGTGGAGACTTGTGAGCTTGAATTCTATATGGGGACCTATGGGGACATATTGACCAACTCAGGTGAGCATTGTAAGCAGGAGTTTGTTTAATTTAAAAAAAAGTTTTTGATCGGTCGATGTTATCTTTAAAATTGTCATCGTGAAGACTTATGAAATTAGGTTGAAATGAGCTGTCATTCGTCCTGGTGCTTGAAATTGACACTATTGCCAGCTCACTTCAAGGTACAAGTAAGTTTTCACGGTAACACTTTTAGACCGACTAAGCTTTATAGTCAAATAGTCCAATATGAAAAGCCGTTTCCCTAAAACTTTACCTGCTCCAAGGATTGAACTGATGATGATTTTTTGTGACAGCAAAATATTGTTCTCAATAATATTGATACTCATCACCTGCCAGCTTTTTCCCAACTATGTCGGGGTTGACTTCCAGTTTAACCGATTGCAGTTGAATATCAATATTTTTCATGGAGCGACTGCCATCTGATCTCCACAACACAGTAACTGAGTAACATGATGCTACATAATCAATCTATAATGCTTCCACTACTGGGGCACAGGCCTCCTCTCTTCCTCTCTCTTAACCTACCACGCGGGCCCAGTGCGGGTTGGTAGATGTCACATGACTTCGAATTTTTGGTTCTAGGACATGCCGGTTTCCTCACGATGTTTTCCTTCACCGTTTTGAGATCAGTGGTGATGAAATTATTTACATAAAGTAAAGTGCCTGACTGGGTTCGAATCTACGACCTACAACTCGTGAGTCACGGCTGTTAAGCCACCACTGATCCATCACGATACTCATCTCATCATCTTTTCCAACTATGTTTAGGTCAGCTTCCAGTCTAACCGAATGCAGCTGAATACCAGTATTTTACATGGAGCGACTGCTTATCTTACCTCCATAACCCAGTTACTGGGTAATACGATACACCTTGGTAAGATGGGTTGCCAGAATTTCGGGCTTCTAACGACCCGTAACGACTGTCAAAGATCCACGAATGACAGCCGGGACCAACGGTTCAACGTGCTTTCCGAGCACGGAGGTGTGTGTAGATGTGACGATAGTAGCTTGTCCTGATCGATCGACCCGTGAGGCTGTTGTTACTTAGCCACAAGCCCCTCTCCATCACGATACTATTCAGTTAAAAATATTCCCTAAAATAAATAAAACTCCGGGTGAAGCTACCTGTAGTTCATAAGCGTCGGTGCGAGGTTACCTAGAATAAATTCAGGTTCGTTTTCTGCGCCATAATGAATGCTAAGATTAAGATTTGTGCGCTGTTGGCTCGCGCTATTGTTTGCATTGTGCTTGACTGTACCTCTACGTACAGTCGTGTGCAAAGGTTATTATTTTCTTTGTAAATGTTGGGAGTTTTCGATTATGGGGGGACAGTCGGGGTGGAAAATATGTTTCAGTTTTTCTGTTGGTGTTAAATATTTATTGTTTTCTACTTTAAGCTACTATTATAAGAGTGAGTTTCGGATTTTTTATGATTTAGGGCGAACTCCACCAAACTTTTGTACTTAAAATAAGTCTTATAGTGAATATAATAAATTTTGAATTTTTGACAAATTTTCCGTAGAAAAACGGTCAAAAATTCAAATTTTCAACTTCGACGTTTGACGTCTGAGAGTTCAAATATGCTAGAACTGTCAGACGTAAATTTTATCCCACAAATAAAAGATATCACTTAGGGCTGATTTCTCCATCGCCAGATAACTTTATTCGACACAGATAATTTTTAAATGTTGACAGTTATTTCATACAAAAACTGTCAAACGTCAATTTTATTCTTCGAATAAAAGTTATCTGGCGATGGAGAAATCAGCCCTTAAACCGCATTCTAATCTGTGTCAATGATCTGTCAAAAATACTTGTAATTTAGTTGCTGAGATGAAAACGTTGCGACTAGATTTTGAACTTTTTTAATTACGCCTTCCGATGGGTTTGTCTTCAATCGCCATATTTTACTCTAAAACTATTTAATTACACGATCATAGACGAAAACCATCAGGAAATTTTCATTTTAGTAATATCACGATAAATAGTTACGCGGGTTGAATTAGTATAGATACACTTCTGCCTAATACTTCGGGATAGCAGGCGTGTTAATATATGACGTCTCATACACACCTACTTTTAGCTGTACAAAGATCTTTAGGCGCGTGGACAGTATCGGAACTAACGGCGCCATCTTGAATTTTTTAATACATTTCTAAATACAATAATACAGATAGTTACCAACAGCGTCCCCATGTCAACGTCATTCTAGCGCCAAAAAATCCTTGTATCGCTGTATCAAAGATTGGCTATATTTATTTATATAATAAAACTTTATATAAAAGGAAAAAAAAATCTGTACGGCGGACTTATTGCCTGAGGCATTTTCTACCAGTCAACGTTAGGGGCAGAGACAAAACATGGCAGGTGCAACATACGGGATAAATACTCGTAGCTAGGAAATTACTATAACATACAACAATATATTCTAATACATAGATATATAAATACATACATACTTTACTTCACTTTACTGTTTATAAAAGAACGGTAAATATTTTTAATAACTCACAAAAGGTGAGCAATTTTTCGTACCGACTGTACCCAGTGCCGCTCGGGGCATAGTTCTTGTAATGCACGTGGGATGACAACGCTTGACAGTCCCCGAGATACATACTTGCGTCTTTATATGTAGACTTGCGACTTTTTAGTCGCGAGGAGTACTTTCGTGTAAATTATGAATCATCATTCTCCTGCCCTTATCCCAAATTATTTGGGGTCGGCGCAACATGTCTTTTTCTTCCAAACTCCTCTATTAGCCGCCATCTCGACAGTCACCCCCTTTCTAACCATATCATCATTCACACAGTCCATCCATCGTTTCTTTGGTCGTCCCCTACTCTTATAGCCATCGACATTCATACTCAAAACTTTCCTCACGACATTTTCCTCATTCCTCCGTAATACATGCCCATACCATGACAACCGGTTTCCACATAACTTTTCAATTACCGGTGCCACTTTCAAACTTCCTCTTATATACTCATTTCTTATTCTATCCATTCGTGTAACACCACACATCCCTCTCAGCATTCTCATCTCAGCTGCATGCAATTGCCTTTCATTCATCCCTTTTGTGGCCCAACATTCTGATCCATACAAGACAGCAGGTCTAACCATGGTTTTGTATATCTTCCCCTTAAGTTTAAGGGGAATGCGGGAGTCGCAGATTGTTCCCGTGACCTGCCGCCATTTCATCCATCCAGTGTTAATTCTGTGCTTAACCGTCCGATCTACTTCGCCATCGCTTTGCACGAGTGAACCGAGAATTTCGTGTAAATTATGAATGTTATGTTTTATGTTGCACAACAAACAAGTGACTGCTCTGTCTGGAATAATTAATATAGTAATTAATAAAGTTAATGGAATCTTCCATTAGGATTTTTTTAGAATCAGTTCGGTGTCTGAATTTGTACTCGGTTAAAGGCATTATGCTCTACACAGGACCCTTGCATAGGACTTTAAAAAAACGTTAACTTTAAAATGCGTAATAAAATAAATATATAAACTGCCTTATCTTGTTGAATTTTTTTATTTATGGTTTCTTACGGACATTATAATACCGTACGTGTATCAATCAATGTATTGTGTGTTGCTGCAATCACTAGTTCCATCTGCCAAATGGTTTACCTAGTGGATAGGGTATAATATGTAATCTAAATAAACAAGTGTTTATTCCGTCTTATTTTTCATGTAACACTTCAATGTCTTGACCGATATTTTTTGTACTCCACTACAAGGAAAAGACCTTTCCTTCAACAAATCTATCTATACCAACGTACACTGGCCGAGAGTACTTAACACAGATCGCCAATAGTCGACAACGGCTAATGGCAACCATTTCTATTAGTTTTTATTATCGTGCGCCCCCTGTGTGTGGTGAACTGTTTTCCTTATTGCAATGTATTTATTTCGTGTTTTTGCTAGATTTGGCTATTGATTGCGCTGTTTGAGGTATTTGGAGATGTTGACATAGAAGAAAGAAAGAAAATACGTTTATTTACGGTAAACATGACGTAGAGAAAGAACACAAACATAAAACAAGGGATTGTAGCCCTGAGTATTTGATATTAATTGCCACTTGATAATTCCACGCGTTCCTGAGAAAAAGGGTCTTGACAGACAGACAATGAAGTGATCTTATAAGGGTTCCATTTTTCCTTTTGAGGTAGGGAACCCTAAAAAGAACAAGTTGCGGAAAATATGCGTCACATCCACGCAAAACGGCCACCACTCAGCATAATGCTAAGACCCTATGCGAGATAAAGCCCAGCGCTGGTTTTCAGCGACAGCCGTTGACGTGACGACATCAACCGGTGCAGCATACGATAAGATAAATAAAATACAAATAAGAAATAAAATAAATGTACAATGCCTAGTTCTATACAAACTGTGGTGTAGGAAAACCGGCATGTCCTAGAACCAAAATTCGAAGACATGTGACATTTACCAATCCGCACTGAGCCCGCGTGGTGGATTACGGCCCACTCCCTCTGACATAGAGCAGGCCTGTGCCCCAGCAATGGGAATAGCATAGGCTGATGATGCATAAGCTCACGAGTTTTGAGAGGGTAGGCAGAACACACACCACCTACAACGACTCACTCTTTTTTTCGATTAAAAAAAAACATAATATGACATCACGCCAATAATCCCCAAAGGGTTAAACAGAGGTACCTGTATCTATAGTACAACCAAAAGCATATCATTTATTTTATTTTAAATTCGGTGCAAATCTTAAGATTCGACCGAGGTTGGGGTTTCTTGCCTGTTTTTCTCCTAGGAAACAACAAAAAAATATTTTAAATAAAATTATCTAAACCTGATTCATTACCATTCATTATTTAAAGTGCTCATTCTCATTTTGGTTTCTCATTCTGTTGATAATAAAATAAATGATTCCAAATAAAAAAAAATAACATAACAACAAGTTACGCCTCTATTATATACCTATATTCCCCGAAGAGGTTAGGCAGTGTACCTACAGTACACCCACATTTCGCCAGTTATTCCGTCAACCGGGGACAAATCCAGACACCGCGCAGCTACAGACATATTCCTAAAACACCCAAAAAAAAAACAAACAAATTATAGAAAAAACACAATCCCAAAAAAAAACACGAAAATGCATTCCCCAACGATTGCCGACCATTCAATCAAACGGGTGACGTCATAACGAAACAAAACAATGGCGGTAAACTTTCGAAAATAACGATCACTGTGCGGAATAAAATCACCATTAATTCGTGTTGCCGACGTAGGTAATGTGCCACTCGTATTGGAACAACCTGTATAGGCGAAAGGATGGCCTACACTCGATTAAACCACTGCTGGCTGAATTAATCGTGTGTTTTTATCGATCTTTTTGTGTTTTCGCTCTCCAAAACAATTGCGGAGTGACTGTAAGTTTTCTAGTTATGAATGTAATACATTTCTAGGTATTTACTAAGCCTAGTTACAGTATTTTCGTCTCATAAGTGATGCGCGCTTTACTTGTGGTTACCAAGTGTACAAACACGCTGCGAATTTGTGTGTAAGCGCAGGAGCTCTCAGTACCGTCCGAGACAATGGCGAAGTCGGAAGTGTGCGTGTAAAAGCGTGGTTGTACAATTTGTTACCACGAGTAAAGCGCGCGTGAGATAAAAATACTGTACAAGGCGGAAGCGTTGGAGGCTCCCACAATGTGGACCGATGACGTGCCGATCGTTTCTGTAAAAATCTCACCGTGAAAAGTTAGGTGAAGTGAGCTTAGAGTGAGCTGTCAATCCCTAGCATTAGTTGGAATGACAGCTCACTTCACCTAAGTTTTCACCGTGAGATGGTTAGAGAATAGACTAGCTGGTGAAGGCCGCAGGAATCCGCTGGGTGCAAGAACCGGTCGAAGTAGCGATGCTTGGGGGAGGCCTATGTCCAGTAGTGGACTTCCTTCAGCTGAAATGGTGATAGTACAATAGATTTAGAATAGATCAATAGATTTCCAAAGGCGGCGGTGACCGCTTATCATCAGGTAGGCAGCCTATTAACAGCAGATTTTTAAAGTTTTTTATCGAAAACGATATCGCCTCGTCCCCTCCCTAAAGCGATAGCCATAACAGAACAATTGCGGCGATACGATGCAGCAATCGTGTTAATTATTCAACCAATATTATAATTGTATTGCGTGCCATCGCCACCGAATTCATATGCCATCAGAACGTCATTGCCATGACGTCATGACAATGATTCTGTCATTTATGAAGTGGACATAAAAGCGAATTGAAATAACAGAGTATTGCAGGTATTGGTTTTTCATTTTAAAGTTTGTGCTTTTTAACAAAATTATGTCATAATTATACCAGCCCATCATTGTCCCTGTTATTGACCAAGGTAACCAATATAGCCTGAAGAATTGCCAAATTTGAGTGGCAGTTGCAACATTGCTCGCAGAACAGATGGTCGTTGGTGCCGAAAGGTTCTGGACTGGCGACCGCCTACTGCAAGACGTCGCACTGCAAAGCCTCCCATAATTTGGACCGATGACCTGATGAAGGCAGGAAGGCTGGAATCTGCTGGATGCGAGAAGCACAGAGACGGTCGAAGTGGCTTGGGAGAGGCCTTTGTCCATCAGTGGACGTCTTTCAGCGGAAATGATGATGATTAATGTCCCTGTGATGATGTAATGATAAAGGCCTCTTCTTGTACAGAGAAGGCAAGACAAGACGGGTTAGCCCATAGATAAAAGAGAAAAGGGTTAGCCATTTCAAACTTATATGAACTAAAGTTCAGGTTTCCTCACGATGTTTTTCCTTCTCCGATGTCAGTTATTTCCAAGATAAATTATACCATGATTAATTAACATAGTATTGTTCGGTATAAGTGTGTCACGCTATAAAGATACTATGAGATAATAATAAATAACCTGGATGGGTGGATGTTTGTTACTCTTTCACGCAAAAACTTCTGAACGGATTTGGATGAAATTGGTTTATAGCCAGGATTAACACATAGGATACCTACTTTTTATTCCGATATTCCCACGGGATCGAAACGTATGCGGGTGAAACCGCGGGGCGCAGCTATAAATAATGATGCTGTAAGATATCTGTTTCTAGGCATTTGCTTCCAATATTGTTAATTCAAATCTTTTATGATTTTTTGCAATTTGCAGCTTATCCTATAAATAGAAAGTTGTATTGATAATTCTCAAAAACCTAATTAATTTAAAAACCGGGTAAAAAATTAAAAACAATTTAAAAAAAGGTTTTCATAAACGTTCATTATGTTGTGTTGTTTCTCTAGTTCACACTAGTTTTTCAGTCATGTGTAACGAAATAGGTTTGTAAAAAAATGTTTTTTTTAGTTTTTTTTTCATTATACATCATATTGCTAATTCTATTAATAAAGCTACATCTACACTTAAGTACAAGTAATGGTGTAGTAAAGTAACAAATCTAAATGACGTGAATCAATAAGCCAGCAGACGACATTATGCGAGATTTATTATCGTAGTGTGGGCTTATTAGTCCGGCGGACGTATTCGCGTTAAACTATGTAGAGTTCGGAACGTTTAGACGTGACCATCTTAGTAAATTATGGAAATAAAGGCTTAAATTAACTGTGTCCGGGCAACTGCCAGATAAGATATTATAGGTACGCTTAGGTCATTTTTATTTTTTCCAAAAAACAGTACAATGTCGGCTTTTTCTAGTTACTTAAAAAAAAGTTGTTTTCTTTTCTAACTAAAAACTGATTCTAACTAGAAACTGATTCTAAATAAAAACTGATACTACTTACCACCAAAGGAGCATCTTTCTGCAGGGTGTAAAGTTCCGTGGTCCACTTGGAATTCTCTGAACCGTCTCCGGACACATGTAGGATGATGTAAGTTCAACCTGGTGAAGTGGGGCTACCTTGACGGAACGGCAGTAGGGTGTGATTGTGGAGCTATGTCACAAACCATGCTCCACCTTCTACCCTGCCCTCTGTGTCCCAAAACATGCAGTCAAAGTGACATCTGCGCGGACACCGACAACGCCGTTGAAGTGGCCAAGTTTTTGGAAAATAACATTTAAAATAGTCGTACCTGTTACACGAAGATGAAGACTGAACTGAACAGTTTTCTGGACCTGTAATGGTATTTGCTCCAGGTAATAACAGGATGGACAAAAACAAAATAATTTGAATGACTAACCCATTAATTACTCCGTATTTTTTCGTAGAAATGGCGGGCTAGAGTAAACAATACTAGCCCGTTTTATATTATAACTTGAAACTTTCGTTATCTTCAAAACATTAGCGAACTTTCCTCACCTTCACCTGCCCTGTGCACATCACCAGCATGGTAATGGAAATGGTGGCAAATTTGCTCAACACCCTGCCATGTCTGGTCAAGCTTGTGGCTGCAGCATCCAATATACAAAAGTCGGCAAGAATGCGACAAAGTATTGGTGTATAAAAACCAAATGTTGGCGAGCTCTGCCGGCTCCTCCGACGTTTAATATACTCCTGGGTACAGGCGGGCACAAAAGTGTAGAGGAAAAATTGGGACTGCATTTAAATATGGCGTCGAATTGTAGAAGCTTCAGCAGCTTCTACAATTCGACCCCATAAAGGTAAGTTTTGAGCTATATTGAAAATAAAAATAGCATTTGTGGTGATAGTATAGGTAGGTAAGTTGAAATGTAATAATAATAATAATATTCCTGGACATTTCACACAGCACCATTTGTCCCAAGCTAAGCAACCTAATGCTTGTGTTATGGTAACAAGATGGCTGATAAACTACTTATATACAATTTTTTTTTTTTTTTTTGTAAATACATACATATTATAGATAGAAAAACACCCAGACTCGGAACAAATACATGTAGGTCATACAATTATTTGTTCCGTGCGGGAATCGAACCCGCGACACGCAGCGCAGCAGTCAATCGCTTAACCACTGCGCCAACCGTGCCGTCGTAATATTGTTCGATTAATAATATTTATAATCTACACATATCGAACATCCTAAAAATGTGTTAGCCAAATTATTTTTCTAAAATAATATATTTACTTGCAAGTAGTCTATCGATAATCTAGAAAATGTCAATTTAATTACTTTTAGTATTGTTTAAACAACATTTTCAACAAACAATTTTGCGCATCAACCATAACTCAAATGAAATAAATACTTATTCAATTTAAACTTAGATTTTAAGTATTAACACTAAAACCCTTACAACGAATTTATGACTCAACGAACTACTTACACTATATAATATTCAAAATGAAATAAGAAAACTCGAAAAAAAAATTAGAAAAAATCGGAAACCACTTTTCTCGCCGTATGCCGTAACATATGTCACTGGCTAGCCACGACACAATAAATAAATAGCGCAAATTCCGAAGTGACCAGTCCCTCCCTATAAAACCTGACTACCATCCCGGGGTAGATAAATATTGCACCCCTACCGAACATTTGTTACTACTACTTATGGTTGCGTGGTGCTGCGTACTCCGAAGAGAATTTGATTGTACGCGAATTATAGTTGGCGAATTTGTATAAGATTTTTTTGAGGAATTATTGGGATTTCTATTTAATAAAACTATTTTACAAAAAAAAAACACAACAGGCTTCCATAAAAACACTACGAAGTGAAAAATAGCTTTAATTTCGGAAGTCGGTGTCTTTGGTTTTTGTATTTCGTTTTTCGCCGCCGACTTGACCGACCGGCTTTTGATTTTTGTTGATTTTTCAAAAACCGCTTGTCTGATTTCATTTGGAAAGTATACCCTTTCCAACAAAAAAATAATTTTCAAATCGGTTGGCAAGCGACGGAGTTATGCGCGAACAAACATAAAAAAAAATACAAACATAGGTATAGAATAGAGAACCTCCTCCTTTTTTTAGAAGTCGGTTAAAAATGGTTTTTCGCTGTCCGGTTAGTGGCAATATCATAATCAGCCTATAATCCCACTGCTAGGACACAAGCTCACGGTTAGAGGGAGTCAGCCGTAATGGGTTACGGCCCACTGAAAAAATTCTAAAACACGTGACGTTCTACCAACCCGCTCTGGCAGGTTGATAGATGTAACATGTTTTAGAATTTTTAGTTCTAAGGCAGGCCGGTTTCCACACGATATTTTTCTTGACCGTTTTGAGAGCAGTGGTGATGAAATTATTTACACAAAGTAAAGCAAAAGCAAAGTGCGCCTGCCTCGCCCACTCGTAAGTTGCGGCCGTTGCCACCACCTGGTCTACCACAGCTCTTCAATAGACAATAGGGTTGCCACCTTATTATCACCACCCATCACCAGCCTTATTATCACCAGCCACCTATTATCTACATGGGACTAAGTTTACCTTTTTTTTTTTTTTTTTTTTTTTTTTGTCGCTGAGAAATGCTTTATGCATGCCCGCCTCGCGGGGGACGAGACGGGGTATGTGGGACTCCCTGTCGGAATGACAGTATACCCACTAAAACTCAGCGGTGTTCCCTCATTCGCCGTGATGGGAGGGCCACGGGAATAGGCATAGCCTTTACCTCCATAGCCCTCCCGGCGCATGCCCGCCTAGATTATATGGCGGGCCCCGCATGCCCCCCACATTGGGGGGCTACGGGAATGGCCGGGAGCACCTAGCCATTCCCGTCCAACACTGGTGGAGGCCTGTGCAATGCAGGCAACAGTGCCCCCGCACCCGCTGCCTGCTGGCCGCCACGCCTGCCTAATTGGCAGGCCCCGCATGCCCCCCAGGATGGGGGGCTACGGCCAGACAGACAGAGGATAGGGAGAGCGGCAACGACACACCGACACTCCTCTTCCCCTGCGGCCCCACCGCGTCCGCCATCGAACGGTGGCGGCCCCGTCAAGGCCGCGGAAGGTAGGGAGAGCGGCAACGTAACACCGACACTCCCCTCCCGCCGCGGCCTCTATTCCTCAGCCGCAATGTCTCCCACACGGGGGACATCGCGGCCCGCCTCAGGTAGGCTGCGATGTCGCCCAAGCGGCACCGCAACCTACCCGCCGGCCGCTACGTCGTCGGCTTTTCCGCACAGCCTAGACGAGCGGCCGCTCCTCGGGTTCCTCTTAGCTTCACCGTGGCCCAATCCACCACGGCTACTGAGCCCCCCCGCCTCGACAATGCGGGAACCCACCGGGGGGGGGACTAAGTTTACCTACTTCAACCTACCTCCTATATATATTTCTCCTTTTTATATTCAGTTTTGAAAATATCGCATTGCACGTAGGAATGACTCTAATTGGACCATATTTTCGTTTTTGCCATAATATGTCTGCAGAAGCCTTAAAGAAATTCAAGCAGTGCTATTGAGTATGTTATGTTGCCTTTATAAGATCACCTCGGAGTCTTTCGTTTATAAGTTTCTTCCAGTATTTATCTATTTAAAAGTGGAAGTCTGAGTCGGGAAATAACAGTAAGAGTCTAGGTAGAACTTTTCTATCTTATATTAATGTTCGGCTTCTATTTTATCAAATACGGATATCTTTTACAAGGGAGCAATAAAAGAAAACTTAAAATTATTATCGCCTATCGCTGAAATTTCTTTTCAACAAAAACTGCATACAACCATAAAATGCAATACAAAAATGCCATACCTGACTTATCTATCACATCTGCCGATGCATGTCATACCTGCGAGTATAACCTCCATGGCTTCGGAAGCAGTTCAGCAATAAATCCAGGGTAGAAGGTCATGCCAGCGACTTCCCGCCAATACGAGATAAGACAATATGAATGCAACTTGTCGTGACATTCTTGTGATATTACTGGGTAAGGAGGATGGAATAGGCTTCCTTGTTTGGTTTTTGGTAAACAGAATGAAGCTCACTGTGATTTTGGGAAACTTCTCAGTGGCAGCAATTCATCAGCAACCTTATTGTAACGAAAATAAAGATCACTATGATTTTGATAAAATAACTATGAAAAAAAAAAACGGTAAAGTAACTATGAAAGGTCTGTATTTTGAGGGGATCCGACCGGAATAAAACAAAAAGAAGAAGGGGGTCAGAACACAATGACAAGTTTTTAATGGATCATAATTAAAACATAATAACAACCAGCAAGAGATCAGTTCAGGGGATCCGACCGGAATAACTCGTATTTTGCTCAGTTTCAAATTTAACAAAAAGTTCAATCCAATTTTCAACTTCAACTGCAACGATTTTTTACCCGGCTGCCCCCGAAGGAGGGTCATCTTTTTGTTTTGTTTACCTTTACCGATTTCTTCATGATTTCTGGGCAGATTTGGGTGCTTTTTTTTAATAGCTGCTGTGTTTCATATATAGCAAATCTTTGCATATCATATAACGATTGAGCCTAATGACACAAAACACTAGCTTGAATTAAATCCACCTTTATTTCTCGAACATACTTTTTCAAAGACTGTCTCCACACAAAACAACTCAACCCTTACCATGCCATCGTAAATCAATTTCTACGAGCGTCTGATTTGAATGCAGTCGATACGGCACGCCACCGTTACGGTCGCGTGCCGGTGGCGTGCCGGCCGCGTCGATTGCGACCCGATACCAAACCGATACGGTTTTGTTTTAAGTGCTAGTCTCGTACAGGGTAGGGGACTTTGAAATAAGTGGTTTGATTAGTCATGGTCGGAATTAATTAAAACGATTTCGAGGCATGTTGCAGTACCCTCTGCCTCGGTGGTCTAGCGGTTGTATGCGCTACTGCTGAGCATGAGGTCTTGGTTTCGATTTCCAGGTCGGGCAAAGTTTTGGGTTTTTCCTATAGGCATGCAGCCCGGAGTTTGGAATTGTTTCTGGTTGATGGAAATAGGCTGGCCCCATTTTACATGGGACTTAAACTTAACTAGCTAAGTGTGGGTATAAGTATATTTAAATTTTATTTGTTTGAAAGTTAAACGAATATCAACTTTATTTTATCGGTAATTAATTTCATTTCAGAGTGACTAGCACCATTGAAAAAATTATATAAATGTTTGAAGTTGTACTGAACTTTATTATGTACATTAATACTTATATTATAACAATGTTATTTTTCCATAAACTCATATTTTTTTAAATTTTTGGCGAAAATGTCGCGAATGCAGATTAGGTACATGTGTTTTAACGCGTGGTGTTATGTTTTAGGTATTCATTTATAAGACGAGCTGTTTCACTTTTTTTTTTATGTAAGTGGCATCTCGCAGTTCAACCTATCAGGTTGTCATCTGTTTAACCGGGCTTTGTCTGTGGATGCCTCAATAAATTAAGGCCTCTAGCTAGGGCTTAAAAAACTTAAAATTTAAGCGACTACACGCTAAGGGCACCCCTTTTTTTTGAGGATGGGAAATCATCAAATGACCCGTCCCGCTCTGGGTGGAGCGGAAGGGAGTGTCAGACTCTTACTGACTAAAACCCACCCGTGTTCCTTCCTTAGCCCTTTCTGTTCCAGGGCAGGGCAGGGCAGGGCAGGGGATCCCGCCGCCCAAGGGCACCCCCTGTGCCTAGAATCTGGACCTCGGCTTAGGACATCGCTGGGAGAGGGCAGAAAGGGACACCTTGGATCGTAATTACTGTTTCACAATGAAAATACGTGTGCCTTTATTGCTTACCCTTAGTTCCCCCTCACTCACTCACTGTTAGTGCTCATACTCTCGAGCGACACGTGTCACCGGCAGAGGCAACTGCAGCCGTCAACGCGTGTGACGACAGCTGTCAACGCGTGTCTACGGCAGCTGTCAACGCGTGTAGACGGCAGCTTTCAACGCGTATTGAAGGCAGCTGTCAACGCGTGTCGACGGCAACTGTCAACGCGTGTCGACGCCAGCTGTCAACGCGTGTCGACGGCAACTGTCAACGCGTGTCTGCGGCAGCTGTCAACGCGTGTCGACACCAGCTGTCAACGCATGTCGACGACAGCTGTCAACGCGAGTCAATGGCAGCCGTGGACGCGTCGACGGCTGCAGTTACCTCTGTTGACGCGTGTCCCTCGGGAGTATGCAAACTTAGTAAGAGGTTGGCGTACGCGTTGCCTGAAGGTGATCTATTTGTGTAATATGATAATTCTCACCTACTTACATGGACAGTAGACATTCGTGAAAGGAAACGCGTATTTGCATGTCAACATCGATAAGACCACATAATTATGTGTGGACGGCAAGTGCTAATGTGCTGTAGTCGGTTTTATTCGGTTATCACAATAAATGGCGTTGACTAATAATGCTTTTGTAAAATGGTTCAAATCCGGGCACCAAATTACCAATGAATAAAAATTTTAAAAATCGCATTGGTCGGTTGAAGGCTTGTCCTAGAAACATAAATTCGCAGACATGTGACTCTCTCTAGCAGCCCGTACTGGGCCCGCGTAGTGGATTACTCTTTTACTTACACGGGACCTACTATCTTTTGTACGTTTCTTGAGCGAGAAAATCGTTGATAACTACATAACAGGGTCATTTCCTCGCACTCTAGCTAGAACTGGTGCCTGCACTCTAATTGCGTAACACCCTATCAATCTCAATCTGGATCATTTTGACGCATATTACTAATCCATTGTTTCACATGTTCGAAAAAAAAGCTACTCAACAATGTAAATAACGCAATGAATGTTGTTGCACTGTCAAAATGAAAGCCATTGCTACTGAGAGTGTGTTACGCAATTATCCTGCTGATCTGGCGTATGATTATTGGTGCAGATTCTTTTCTTTTCTTTTTCTTTTTTTTCATTTTTTTTTCAGATTGATTTCTTCATTTATCCTATCTGTCTCTCAAACAAGTCACATAAAAATAGCTCCTTCAAAAACTGCAGCCCTAGTACCTCACTCAGTACGTACAGTACAGACAGCAAGCAAAACGGAAGGCCATATCGTGACCTTATTAGACCAGCTCGAGTACAATCGATTCTAGTCGACGTACCAATTACCTAGACATAAATCTTTTGTCTAGATCAATATTTCATGTCAACTGCAATGACAGACTGGAATCTGAAATTAGTTCGTGTAATAAATTTTCAGTAACTGTTTTGCTATCGCATGCAAAATCTGTCTGTCTTTGGTAGTTGGTTCTATTTGTGCATTGTATAGGAAGCAGTTGATGGCATTGTTGATATTTCTAATCCCAAGACATTTGTTTTAATACCAGCCTCAATTGGGTCCAGGAAAAGAGGCAGGTTTGGGTGGAAACACCGGGACGTCCTTGAAGGACATAAGTGACCTTAGTGGTGATGCTTTTCAGAAAGGTCAGGTGCCTAGGCACTGGTCACTAGGTAACTGGCATGCGTGTATGAGCAAATATATTAACGTAAACGAAACATTCAAGAACATATCATTCATTCATTTCTTTTTTTTTTACACGAGTCATGCCCTGTCCGAATTATCATCAAAAAAAAAAGTTACACAATGTCAGATGTTACAACATTTACTTAGGATCTCTATGTTTTGCCATTAGGCGTACAAATCGTCGCAAAACATCGAGTCTAATAAATTATATGTAAGTTTAATAGTAATGTATTATACACATAAACCTTCCGGAATAAATTCCCTAGATGATGGTGAAAACTGCATCTAAATCCATTGCGTCGTTTAGATTAATACAACGTGATCACTCACACAGACAGACATGAAAAACTATTTTAATTTATAATTATAGATACTTACAATAAAATTCGTTGCAAAACTGTAGTGAACCCCAGAAGTCGACCACTAGCTCATTTTGTATTTTGACAAATGATTTTATATCTGTTACTTACAGAAGGTTTGTAAAAACACTTTTACACGTCAATTATATATTTTTTTTAAACTAGATGAGGTCGGCGTTTCCCTTCCGACTACTCTGAGAAGAAAGGCCGAAACAAACTCAGAGGTCACGGTCATTTAAAGTCCAGACATAATCTTGGTCAGACCATGTGATATTTTAAACTGAAAAGTGAAAATCAACTATTTGTTTTACCACGTCATTTCATACAAAACCAGAAATCAATTCCCTCTACAAAAATAACTATAAAATCCCAATATTCAAGACTTAATAATCCAAAATAATTACACCCCGCACTCCTACGCAAGTGATGCGTGATCACGGCGCAAAACTCAAGAGCACCTTTAAAACATGGGTCAGGTTGCCATCGCCGAGGGATTTACCACTTTACAGTTAAAAAAATAAGGTTGGTTTTAGAACAGAGGTGCATGGCCAGAAAGTCCGCAAAATGAACATAGTCGCGAGTTTTTACGCGACGCTGTTATTCAGATCTAGCCAATACTTGAATACAGGGTGTTGGTAAATGTGAAATGGAAAACATTTTACTTTTCGTAGTTTTCGTTCAAGTATGAACGTCGTTACAGTCATTTAGATGCAGGCATGGCTGAATGTGCTTAGGGTTCTGTTCATACTTTTTTTATAATAGGTAAAACATGTTACTTTTAAATACTAAAAATTAAACACTATTATTTAACCCTACTAGACCGAGTGTAACACTGAAATCGATCGTTGGTCTACGACGTCGGGGACAGGGCGATGCACCTCAAGTGGAGTTGGGCAGGGCATCTAGCTAGACGAGGAGTTGGCCGATGGGGCAAAGACCGAATTGTGGTCAAAGAAACCGTCCAAAGGTACGTTCATCATCATCACCAGCCTTCAGCAGTCCAATGCTGGACATAAGCCTCTCCACTTCCACGCTACAAGTGCGTTGAGTCGATAATATCGTCAAGATTTCGGAAAACACCTGGATGAGGGGCGCACGGAACCGGGAAGTATGAATATACCCAGCAGTGAGTGACCCCGGGCTGAAAAAATATTGATGATGATAAAAAATCCTCTGAGGAGTCCCAGTCTCAGCCACATCCTGTACCAGCATCCGATAGATATCACGGTACCAAGTAGATAGTTCGCCTTTTCTTCGAGCCACTTGCACTAACGATGTCATTCGCGTTCCGCGCTGTCGAGTTATTGAGACTTTTTCAAGAGACAAACCACCCTGAAATACCCCCCCCCCCACTCCCCCTTCGCATCGCCTAGGGGTGGTTGAGTGAGGAGATAGTCGGATGGAAGTGACAATTGTCACTTGTCGTAAATTATCTCACTATTAATTTTGTATCGTTAGCTGTCAGCCACCGAAACACAAATAATAAAATAACTGTGAAAGACATCATTAGGACTGGAACTGTAGATAGAGAGTTCGTCTGGGAAGAATACTGATACAATTTTTTTCTGTTATCAATCAGAAGGCCAATTCTCGTAATTTAAAACATTCAAATCTAGTCGCAGTCTCATCTCGGCGACAAAGAAATTTCAAAAACTTGTCAAAATTTAGGGAAATTAGACGTATTTTTGACAGATTGAGACAGAGATCAGACTGTGAACGTTCTTAAAATTACGAGAATTGCCCCTCTGTTTTGTCGTATACTTGATGGGGGTAGACAGAAATTACAGAACGTCACCTGCTACGATTCTTAAATACTCCTTTTGTTTTTCGATGGGCTTATTTTCTTGATTAAACGAGCAGAGTTTGACTTACAACATCGGTTCGACACACAAAAGTCATGGAGATTGCACTCACACTCGAGGCCTACAGTTCTGACTAACGTGATAGTGTGCATACACACGCGTCGACGACTGAGGCAACTGTAGCCATCATCGGTGTTGCATCAGCCGTCAACACAAAACGTTAATGTGTATTAGATTTCGCAGTACGATGCTGGCGGTGCTAAATTCGTTATAATACTTCAAGCACGTATGCTTAGAGTTTTAATTCAAAGATGTAACAAATAGCACATACTAGGCCGTCATCGTACTATCACCCAAGGCAAACAACACGCATAACAAAATTCAAAGCACACTCACTACCCTCCGAAAACCACGTCCACACCCTCTTCCATCGACACAAGATCTGCATAAAACTTGAACGTGGATATCTGACGATAATTATGTCGGTTGAAAGATTGAATACACTTGAAGCTGCGCATTTTTCCGTTCATCCTGCTTTCCTGCCCGGCCCCTTGGGGACGACACGGATGATTGGTGATACGGGTTTAGAGGACTGTAGCCTTTTATTATTGAGTGTATGGTGGGAATACAAAATGTTTTTACTGTTATATGTATTAGTGTTTAATTGTAACATAAGACTGTAGATATAAATGACAAAACTTGCTCATAAAACAAGGACTAGTAGCATCGTTGTTCTTCTCGTCTATGTTAGATGATTATCTGGGTATGCTTTGAAAATCTTTATAATTATGATTATAATAATACTAGCTGTGCCCCGTGGTTTCACCCGCATACGTTTCGACCCCGTGGGAATATCGGGATTAAAAGTATATAAATCACCTGTGTGCCAAATTTCATCCAAATTTGTTCAGTAGTTTTTGCGTGAAAGAGTAACAAACCATCCATCCATCCATCCATACAAACTTTCACGTTTATAATATTAGTAGGATAGTAGTTTGGCTCATTGCAAGCTCCCAGAAATCAGGACCCAGGACCTCATGGCCAGCAGTAACTGAGCTGGTCCTGGATTCGATTTCCAGGTCGTGTAAAGTGTTATAAGGTTTTTCCATTAGGAAAATCTCAGTTAGAGAGTTAATTTGTCCGAAGAATGTGTGCGACGTACTTGTTAGTCGAAGAAACGATTGATTGATGTAAGTTTTTTCGATACAGGCTAATGCTATGTTATACATAGTATAGTATTACTCAGCTCAGCCTATCGTAGTCCACTGCTGGACATAGGCATCTCCCAGGCTGCGCCACAACACCCTGTCCTCCACCTTCCGCATCCAGTCTGTCCCAACAACCGCCCCTGCTCCACCGGCCAACGGTCCTTCGACAAACATGGCCAGCCCACTGCCACTTCAGTGTTACATAACAGAGTACATAATACATAGAACACGGTAAATAAAGTCTCACAAACAACTACACAAATGATGATACTATTAGGTACTCGTGTCTCCGCCTGTATCTCATTTGTTAGTAATGTGGCTCGCGATAATCATATTTTTGCGCAGAGATCGGCCTCGATAATGTTCTACCTTGTACCGTTAGCAAAACGGGCGTAGATTTTTTTTATGACAACTTATGGGCAAAGGTTTCCCTTTTCACCTTCCAAAGGAAGATGAAGAAGTTTTTCATATTTGTCGATTTCTGACCATATCAATCTGCCAAACCTTTTTTCAACTATATTGGAGTCGGCTTCTAGTCTAACTGGATTTAGCTGAATACTAAGTATTTTACATGGCTTGGCTTCATATCTGACCTCCACAACCCAGTTACAAGTTGTACTGGATAACACGATACCCCATGGTAAGACTGATTGTCAGGCTTTTAGTCTTCTGACTGCCCGTAGCGACTGTCAATGATCTACGAATGACAGCCAAGACCAACAGAAGGCCAATATGCCCAATCTAGTCGCAGTCTCATCTCTGCGACAAACAAATGTCAAAAACTTGTCAAAATTGTAGGGAAATTGTAGGCATTTTTGACAGACTGCCCCTCAGATCACGTTAGCTGTACAAATATGTTCCTCACGCCACTGAACTGTCCAGTGATTGACGGTCCTGGTATATCCTGATCGACATAATTACTCTTCAGCCTGGCTGAAAAGAAATTTAACTTTTATTTATACACGGTTTTCTTTTACAACTTTTTGTGCTATCCGTACCTTGTCTGGAATATTGCTCTATTACATTTGAATAATTATTCTTCACCGTTGATGTGTCGCGTAGCTCTGAGGCTGTAACTATAAATATATTAAGGCTAAGTAAACTGTCTGAAATTCAGCATTATTCAGAGGGGTTAAAGACTTTTATTTGGGTTTTATCAATACAGGCTTTATTTTTTTTTTTTATATACTGTTGTTTGTATTTGTATCTTTGTGTTTTAATATTAAATTTTAGTCGGTCTTCTTCCTGTATGAGTCTCAATATACAGGGTTATTTGTAAAACACCAGCAACCTCTTAAGAGGTCATTGTACTCATCATTATGAACAACTTTTACTATGGGACCAAAACTGAAATCGCGAAAAAAAAATCAGCTGTTCCCTACATTTATGTTCGAATAACTCGTAAAAATGTAGGGAGCAGCTGATTTTTTTCCCGCGATTTCAGGTTTGTTCCTATAATAAAAGTTGTTCATAATGATGAGTACAATGACCTCTTAAGAGGTTGTTGGGGTTTTACAAATAACCCTGTATACTTTTTTTTTCATTCATAATTTTTCTAAAATAATATTATAAAGAGGAAAGATTTGATTTTTGTTATGTTTGTTTGTTACGCTGTGACGCTATTAAAACGGCTGAACGTATTTGGCACATGGGAACACCATGACATGATTAGGTTATTTCAATTTTTATCTTGATATTCCCAAGAGATTAAGACTTATGCGGGTGAAACCACGGGGTGCAGCCAGTTTCAAATTAAAAGAAAAGTCCTTACTTACTCACTGACAGACTCATCAACGCCCGTCTCAAACCCTTAACGACGTCGACGAGGAATATGGAGTTCTCAGAAATACGGTGTAGGGAATATATGACGGACAAATTTGCTGGCAAAGTGCTAGTATCAACATAACTTCATAACATCACGCTTGTATTCCTCGAAAGGTTAAGCAGAGGTGTACCTTTAAGTACACCCACATTTCGCTAGTTACATTTGAGTCTCATGAAGTAGGGGGCCTGTCGCCTGTCGCCATCAACCGAGCACAAATACAGACTGCTAACTCCTTGCCCGACCCGGGAATCGAACCTAGGACCTCATGCAGTACTAAGCTAGTATCAAATACATTTTGACCACAATCACATCTTGACCATTATCTTAGCAAATAATTTAAAACTTTTTCACCCAGAACATAAAAATCAACTCTCTAGTAGGTATTACAAGCCAATACACAATCCCCTAAACCATTGTACACACAGACATGCATTTTACGAAAATGTCCTATTTCTAATTGGGGCTATAACCTCCCCTAGAGGGCGTCACGGGCGATTTCACTGGCGGGACCGATACGGGACTATAGACGCTATAGTATGGCGTAGCTATGTTTAGTGTGTCCTAGGCTTTAGCGACAATGTTTGTAGTGATTGGGGAATGCCTTCTGTAGTTATAAATATGGGAAACTAGTCGTTGCCCACGACTTGAATATGATTCTTTCCCTCTTTTAGCCCCTATTACTAAGGTTCCGCTGTCTATCCGTCCGTCTGTCTGTCAACGGGCTGAGTCTCATGAAATGCTATTGCATTCACAGAGTCTGTATTTCTAATGCAGCTATAACAACAAAGAATAAAAATAAAACAATGTTCAAAATTAAAGCGGATCAAACAAACAAAGTGTTTAAAAAAATAAAATAAAAAACAAAATTAAAATCGGTTCAACCGTTCGGGAGCTACGATGCCACAGACAGACATACACACACACACACACACCCCCACAGACACGTCAAACTTCTAACACCCCGTCATTTTTGCGTCGGGGGTTAAAAACGGTGTCACTTGGCCGGTATTTTATATACATACCTACTATTTATTTATTTAAACTTTTCGCACAAAAAGGTACAAAAGCGGACTTAATGCCTTAGCTATTCTCTACCAGTCAACCAAGGGTGGTGAAGAGATTAGATGACAGGTGCTTTGGTTGAGAGGGACAGTGATAAAAAAACCCTTAAAACGAAGTACACAAATACATAAATAGGTTATATACACATTCATACTATTATTATTATTTTATTGTATTTGGGTTGCTAACAGCTATCAAATACAGAAGTAGTTATAGTTAGTCACAGTTAGCAATAGAGTATTGTTGTACACATTTTCAAATTGACTAACTATTCGTTAACTATTGCTAATGTATATACAAAATCAAGAGAGAGTGGCATTTTTTTTTATTTTTTTTTTTATTTTGGCATCAAACAGTCATAATTATACAAACAATATAATTTTTAAGACAATTGGTTTCTTACAACAGACCAAACAGGTATGATAATGAGTGCACTACCATTACTACTACTATCATTATTATTTTAATTTTGTGAGCGTATATGTATATTAGAGGAAAACAGAATCTTAAACAATAAACTAGAAAACATACATTCAAGTCTTCGCCACTATTCAATTACTTTATTCAGGAAATTACACACCAAAACAATTCAACCAGGGTCGTGTAGCAACCTATAGATTCTAGCCCAATGATTGATCAGCTCCGATTACCGGCTGATTTCCAGTTAGCGTGTTCGTGGGCTATATCCAGGTGTGGGGGCAAGATCGATTGGTTGCCATCGATTTTTGGGCAATTACGTGCAAATTCAGTGGTAGTTACTGTGTTTTACGTCTGCGGCTACAGTTTTTGCATCGATTTAAAGCCGTAGTTACTGCGGTTGGTGAATGGTTGGGGATGGAATTAATGATTTTTTTTATTTAAAAAAAAAATAAAAAATAATAAAAAAACGGAACAAACGAAGATGCAGGGAAAAAAACTACTTGGTCGTATGAAAAAAAAACAGCAAGCAACCTTTTCAAAAAGTAGTTTTTGCAACAATGTGACAGTATAATTATTCAGTGTACTTTAATTATTAAAATAATACTACGTATATAATTCCAGTATCGGTGATCAATGGTGGAAATAAAAGACGGTGAAATCCAGAACAAGGTATCCGACACTGTTTCAACTAAAATCGAAAACCGGGCAGCTAAAAAATGGGCAAAAAACCATAACAGAACACAAATAAATCCTTATTCAACACAAATTGACGTGTCCTGTGTAACAAAAAAAGCAAATCAAAGCTGTCGAAAGGCCAGCTGTCGAAA
Source organism: Apamea crenata (assembly GCA_949629185.1). NCBI lineage: Eukaryota > Metazoa > Arthropoda > Insecta > Lepidoptera > Noctuidae > Apamea > Apamea crenata. The sequence continues at coordinate 15,257,207 of OX451372.1, forward strand.
AACCCGCGAAATATGGCAAAAGCCGGTTTTTCACTTAGCGGCCTTGTAATTGGGAGATGTATATCGGCACATTTTTCAACCGATATGCTGTTGTCAAAATCGGGACAAATGATGAGTGTGGTGTGGACGAGAACATGGTATGTTGGCGTCGGGTTTGGTGTTTTTGTGTGATGAAAATCGTAGGTAATTGATTTATTAGACGAGAAAGGTTTAATGTGTTCAATGCTCACACAGACCGCTAAATTAATTAACAAATATTTTTTTTTCTGCTAATATATAAATATAGAAAGTTGTTTCTTGTTTAATCAATGTTCTTTATTTCTGTTTGTGTGTAATTTAATTTATTTTATGTAAATACGAATACAAATTATTGTTAATGAATAAAGGACTAATGTTGTTAATATATAAATAAATATTCAACGCGTAATACTAAAACGTTTTATTAGTGTATGAATAATTTAAATATACTTAGTATTTATTTTTATACATGCAAATTGAATCCTTAGAAACTGAGATGATTTTATCAATCACCTCAGCCTAGATAATTAGATATTAGTAAACTTTATAATAAACCAATTACTGAGAAGAAAAAAAATTGCCGTATTTCCACACAAATTCACAGCAATTTTTCTGAACTAACAACGCACATTTTCCGTTTTCCATGTTCTGCGTCTGATCAGTGGCGTCCATTAGTATCGAGGATCGGAAAGTGCGTGTGATAGGTAAAAATGTTGGCTCTCACTAATGCTTCATCGGGCAGCTGTGGGCGTACAGTGTCCGGGACTGTTTGTTGTTAGAGGAAAATGTAGTTTTGTTTATGTATCATTTCCAAGTTTTAAATATAATTTGCAGGTACCTTTTCCATTTTGACAGTATTTATTTATTTAATCTTTTCACACACAAAAGAGGTACAAGTTATGCAGTTCGTTGACCAAAGTAATCTTGTTTGACGAATTTTGCCAATGAAAGCTGTGTCGTATTTATTTAATTACTAGCAGCACCCCGCGGTTTCGCCCGCATACGTTTCGAATCCGTGGGAATATCGACATAAAAAGTATACTGTGTATTCATCCTGGTTATAAATCTCATCCAAATCCGTTCAGTAGTTTTTGCGTGAAAGAGTAACAAACATCCATCTATCCATAGAAACTTTCGCATTTATAATATTAGTAGGATATGGCATTTATTTATAGGGCACTTCAATGACTTAATCACTAAAACCACTAACCCAAACCAACCAAACAACCAAGCACGATTATTATACTGATAATTGTGCTAAAACGATCAGACGATAATGACAGCCGGGACCAACCAACGGCTTAACGTGCAATCCGAGGCACAGTAGGGTGTTGGTATGTAAAGATGGACCATCCACGGACCAACCTTGACAAGCGTAGCTTAACCTGATCGATCGACCCGTGCGGCTGTTATTACTTAGCCACAAGAGCACAAACATACATAATAAGCCTATAACGTTCCCACTGCTGGGACACAGGCCTCCTCTCAGTGAGAGGGAGTGGGCTGTAATCCACCACGCGGGCATGTCTTCGAAATTTTGGTTCTAGGAAATGCCGGTTTACTCACGATGTTTTCCTTCGCCGTTTTGAGAGCAGTGGTGATGGAAAAATTTACACAAAGTAAAGCGGCTGTCTGGGTTCGAACCTACGACCTACAACTCGTAAGTCGCGGCCGTTACCACTGAGTCACCACTGCTCGTGAAAGAGCATCAGTATCAAAGTAAAATCCTCCCCGAAAAAGCCTCCCACTACGTACACACATCCATAAATCCAGATTAGTCAAGTGTTTGGGCGTACTCCCGACACAAGGTTGTCGTTCCCTGATTTATTCGCCACATCAATTCTTATGAAGATACCGCGAGTGTTCTGGCTTCGATTTTAGAGGGGACAGCCTGATTTACTACTCGTTGGACTGTAGCCTTATTTTTTGTTATTGATTTTTGAAGAGGAGGGTTGGTATGTGGATATCTAAGTACTAATCATTTTACAAATGGATTACATTATTCAGTGGTGAACCTTTTGAAAATAAAAAGTCTTTTTGTAATCACAATAAAGGTATGATTATAAATGATAATATTTATTTATGTAAGTTGGAAAAAAAAACTTTTACACGTCAGAGTTAAACTAAAACTACGGGTAGCCCGCGAAATTCCAACTTTCTTGCGTTTTTTGCAATTTGCAGATCAGAGTCTGGTTGTATACTGATTAAAATATGATTAGCGAGCGCGCGAGCGTAACAAATATGAGTTTATCCTTAGTAGGATATTATAAAGACGAAAGTTTGTTTGGATGGATGGATGTATGGATGTTTGTTACTCTTTTACGCCAAAACTACTGTACGGATTTGGATGAAATTTGGCACACAGATAGTTTATAACCAGGATTAACACATTTTTATCCCAATACTCCCACGGGATCGAAACTTATGCGGGTGAAGCTGCTGGCAAAAGCTAGTAGTATTATATAATCATTAATAGGTACCTACATCCCTATTAGTTCATATAATTCTATTGAATGATATTTAATGAAATAGTCATGAATGATCGAAACCATCTGAGAGGTCACAATGTCTTTTAAAGTCCAGACATAATCTTGGTCAGGCCGTAGGTATGAGGACCATGCAAATTAGTGTCTAAGACGAAAATAAAAAAATACAGTTTTTAATATTTTCAATCTTGTGTGCCTGAGGGTTTAATCCTATCTACCTACCAATTATAAAATGCCCAGGACACAGGACAAGAGTATTTTTTCTTTCTGACAGGTAACAATTTAGGTAGGAGGTAGGTTTTGAGTAGGTATCACTGATGTCCATAGCCGATGAAACCTATAAGTTATTTCATATAGCCCTTTACCCATTTTTTATTTTTCAAAAGTCAACGTCGAAACCGTTTTAACGACTTTCCTAATTACAATAAACTAAAATATTACAAAATTAAATGTTTTATTAACCACTATAACAACAATATCAGTAACGGTGGCGTGTCACCAACACGTTATCGACACAAACGATCTGTTTGTGGACAAATTAAAAATTCTTAATAGCTAACTTGGGAACGCACAACTAGCTAGTTGTCTGGGGACCTCGTTGCGATAAACAGGGATATAGTGGGGATGGAACAGCGGGGTAATTACGTGACACACCAACAGTAGCAATGGCTATTTTTTTGACAGTTCAACAACATTCATTGAACTATTTACTTTGTTGAGAAGACAAATTTTTCGAACATAAGAAGCAATGGATTAGCAATATCCTTCAGAATGTGATTGAAAGTGTATTATTACGCTATAAGGATGGAAAGATTATTTTTCCTGTATTAGATTAAGATTTATATAATTTACATAAATGAGACCAAAAGCTGCCCTGTATTTGCTGCTCTGTAAGAATATCCTATTAATATTATAAACGCGAAAGTTTGTGAGATGGATAGATGGATGTTTGTTACTCTTTCACGCAAAAACTACTGAACGGATTTGGATGAAATTTGGCACACAGATAGTTTATAACCAGCTTTAATACATAGAATACTTTTTACCGATATTCCCACGGAATCAAAACTTATGCGGATAAAACCGCAGGGCACTGCTAGTCCGTAAATAAATGTAAGCTATTGGATAATTGGACTTACATTTATTTTCGGAAGAAACCCGGTACGAATAGAAAGAAAAAAAGGATTTCTTTTCTTTCAATTTGTACCTGGTTTCTATGAAGCACATTTTACATTTGACTGGATTATGATTAGTGAAATGTGGGTATAATAAACGATCAGTCAGCTTGCACAATTCACAAGAATTATAGATTTACGAGTATTTTATAGATCTGTAGATCTGTCGATACTTCGTATGTTGTCGCGAGTCAGTTAAAGACACCTCGATTTCAAACTGAGCTCAACACCGCCGTTGAACTACACTAAAAACACTTCCATCGCCTCGTCCTCCACGACACCATTACATTCTGAATATTTACTCGTAGCTACTAAGCCCGAGGTCTGTATTGACATAAAGGAAAATAGTAACTACCGCTAATATTGATACAGTTTGTTTATTTTGCCCAATTTTAGAAATAACCTGCGTGAGTTGACGCTATTTGAATTTATTTGAACCGTTTTAGGTTTGGTAACAACCCTGTTTCCTCTGGGGCCTTGGGTTCGGTTCCTAGCTTGGGTAAAGTGGCCCGTTTGCACATGATATATTTTTTGTAGGTTCAACCATCGGTAAGTTTTTTTTTTGTTTGTTTTACGTTTTGTAGAACTTTTGCGTTGATACATTTGATTTCTACTCTACACTTTTATGGGCTGCTATTACCTACAGCCACATTTCACCAGTCTTGTTTAAACAAGACTGGCGAAATGTGGCTGTAGATACTTACACCACTGCTTAACCCTTTGGGATAAAATAGGCGTAAAGCAGCGTAAAGTTATGTTTAACATATGTGCCACTTCAATAGATAGACACGTTTCTGTTTCGTGTTGACACCTCGGACACACAATGACACAGTGACTTGGACCTGGACCACTGACCTATATTATAGAAGTATGTTGGACTACATCCATATACTTTGCAGCACTAACAGTATCCTGAGCGTATTGTCCGAGCGGAGGGACTCAGTGATGTTGGAGAGGTGGATGCACCTACATGCCAGTTCGTCACCATTTGTTAAGTGATTATTGTTTTTTTTTTTATTGTTTGATCTTTATAATTGAATGTAATCGAATGAATTAACCTAATAACTATAATTTTTTTTTATTTTTATTTCATCTAACTTATTTATTTAGATTACTTAGGTGATGTGAGGGTGGCGTGAGCTGTCATTCCAACTAATTCTAGGAATGGACACTATTGACAGCTCACTCTAAGCTCACTTCACCTAACTTTTCACGGTGAGATTTTTACAGAATCGATCGGCAGATGAATTATTAAAAGTCATACCGTCCTATAGTCAACCTTGTTAAAGCCGCAGCAACCCGTTGGATGCGAGAAGCCCAGGACCGTTCGAAGTGGAGGTGCTTGGGGGAGGCTTATGTCCAGCAGTGGACGTCTTTCGGCTGAAATGATGATGATGATGAAAGTCATATAACAAAAGTTCCCTGTATGTAATGAAATATAAGAGAATGCTACGTCACCAATGACGTGGCACCACAGACCACGAATAGTTTAAATATAACAAAACAAGTAATTTTCCTAATTCAAAGGGTGAGGCCCAATCATTATCAGACTTAACCCTTTACTATGAAGCCATTATGTATTGGTAGTTAACCTAATGGGTTAACTTAAACCGTAGGTATCACGCGATCGAACCTTTTAAATGGTGTTTAGTTATTGTGATTTTGATGATTAAGAGTTAATGGGAACTGGTGCCAGTAACGATTGGTTTGTAAGTTTTGTTTGTTTATCTAATGGACGAAGTTGATCATTGAGTTTTGTTGTGTTGGTAATTATCTCTACATAAATAATTATATTGGTTTGCGGTTGCATCCGACTGCCAGAGTTTTTCAATTAAATAATAGTGACTGGAACAGCTACGCTTATACAGTAAAGCTACGTTTGCCGCGCTCGGTTCGTTAATGGGTTACCATTATCTACATGCGGAGGGACCGTGCCTCGAAAAGCACGTTAAGCAGTTGGTCTTGTTGTTATTCGTAGACCTTTGTCAGTCGTCAAGGCTAGTCAGAAGCCCAAGAGTCTGACAACCAGTCTTATCGAGAGGTATCATGTTACCCAGTAACTGGGTTGTGGAGGTCAGATAGGCAGTCGTTTAAGGTAAAATACTGGTATCCAGCTCCGTCCGGCTTAACTGGAAGCCGACCCCCACATAGCTGGGAAAAGGCTTTGCAGATGATGATGACTAGAACATAATGAAGTCCATAGTTTATAACTTAACTGAAGGGTTTGAAATAATTATGACTCCAGAGAAAAACATACATTTCATAAAATGATATGATGAAAGTATGACCATCTTATTATCATCAATACACGACAGTATATTTCCCAAACATACCTTGTATAATTTTGCGACCATAACCGACAGCTATTATACTAAATCCCCATCATAATCACCACCCATCCCCACTTTAAATTACAATTTTTCAATGACCGCACTAAAGCCCAAGCAAACAAATAAATAACGTAATTAAGTAAAATTAGCGGCCCATGTAATAATATCGTAGGGCTCCAAACAATATGGGGATAAATATTTATTAAAGGGCCTGAAACTGTCCACTATTGGGTCAAAACATGGATGGGGAAGGTACAGTCATGTGGATACGGCGAATTGGTGTTTTCTACAAGGTGGTTCAGCATTTGTGGTGTTTTTGGCTACGGAACCGTTTTTGAAAACGAAATAATTCACCGAGCCCTAAATTTAATCAAGAATGGCGTCATGTGTATCCTTTTTTAATCATTATAATACTTGATATAATATATAAAAATGTGCATATTTTTTACTTTATGTTGAAATAATTTTATTTAAATGATTTTATTTTACTCAGATTGCAGTGTAAAATAAAATATAGTACGTAGTTTTTTTTTTTCATTATCACAAGTATTTTGCGGAGCACCACATTAAACACTTTGCCCGACCTGGGAACCGAACCCAAGACCTCATGCTCAGGAGTACCGCTTGCAACCACTAAACCAACGAGACAGTCCTGCAATAATTAATTTGTAAAGCAATGAAAAGTTCTTAAGACTAGATTTTTTCAGAGCAGAACTTACGAGTTGCAGGTCGTCGGTTTGAACTCAGGCAGGCACTGTAATTTGTGTAAATATTTTCATCACCACTGCTCTCAAAACGGTAAAAAAAAACATCGTGAGGAAACTGGCATGTCCTAGAACCAAACATTCGAATACCTGTGATGTCTACCAAACCGCACTGGGCCCGCGTGGTATGTTACAGCCCACTCCCTCTCGAAGAAAGTAGGCCTTTATCCCAACAGTGGGAACATTAGGCTGATTATGCTATTGCTTGATTTTTCAAGCTTATACGATAGCATTGTCATATCCAACCCTTTCCTCGCTGCATGTGGCTTGTTGGTCAAGCTGCGTTAACGTATGTAGCCCTCGGGGCGTCCCTTCGTTGCCACCAACTGTCATAGCGTGTTTTATTATTTATCCCACACTACGCACTACGCAGCCTGTTTGCGTAGTTCGGTTCATGGGAATAGCGGTCACAACTTCATTTGTGAGGTAATTTAAGTATTTCGCTTGAAGGTTAATTGGTGAAGGAATACCTGAACAGTTCACTACGAACATTTCTGTTGTAAAAGTGGAATTGTGTCAAGAATGTTAGCACCACCTGATACGGCTTTTGACATTAGTTACAGGCCGATAAAATTACAATTTAATTATGTTACAAAATAACAAAAACAACTCGTGCCTAAATAATAACTACGAAGGTTAAGCTACACTTGCCGCGGTCGGATCTTGGATGGGTGACCATCCACTATTCAATCGAGACATTAAGTAGTTTGTCCCAGCTGTCATTCCTATATCTTTGACAGTCGTTACGGGTAGCCAGAATCCCGAAAGTATGTCAACCAGTCTTACGAGTACCAAGTGGTATCGTATTACCCAGTAAGTAACTGGATTGTGGAGGTCAAATAGGCAGTCGCTTCATGTCAAATATTGGCTGGCTGCATCCGGTTAGACTGGAAGCCGACTAAAATATTTAGAAAAAGGCAGGCAGATTGTTTTTTTTACAATATTCATTGAAAGCAATTGATACAAATGAATTTAATTTCTGTCTCAAATATACCTTGTAAGTATTAATTTGAGACAGAAAGTAAATTCACTTGTAAAAATAATAATACAATAGCACCTACAATTTTGATTAGTCATCAACACATACCCCACTAAAACAAACGGTATCAATGCCCAACCCTCCAATGCCCACGCAATTAAATCAAAAATACACACGCCTAGCGATCGTTTATTAAAATTGACAGCCGTGCCACACCTGTGCCGCAGCCGAAGGGTTAAACTACAAATTGATTCGTTGGTACACACGTCGTTATTAAAACATTATAGGGTTAAATGTTGGCTTTGTGCTGTCGAGCTTTTTAGGGTTGATTATAAGTTGCATTGTATCGGAAATTCGGAATGGAATGGAAAATACCTGCACCTCCTACCTTTTTTTATTGAAATGATGTGATGTTATTTTTGTGTGTAACATAGGGTTTAAATGGACCTTGTATTAAAGTGTTTGGATTAGTTAAGGAACACTCATATTTCATTTATGTTTAGGTTGTATGGTGTACCTAATAGGGGATGAGGGGGGGGGGGGAGCCCAAAGCCGTATACCGGGCTTGGGGTCGGCTTCCAGTGTAATTGGATGCAGCTGGATACTAGTACTTTACATGGAGCGACTCTTCTTCTCTTGCCTCCACAGCTCAGTTACTGGGTAACACGATACCTCTTGGCAAGACCGGTGGTCAGACTTCCGAGCTTCTGATAACCCGAAACGACTGTCAGAATGACAGCCGGGACTAACTGCTTTACGTGCTTTCCGACTCACGGAGGGGTCTTGAAGAAATTTCGAATGTGAATACCCAAAACAGTACGTATCTACTTAAAATCAAAATCAAATCAAAAGTCATTTATTCAAATTAGGCTGAGAATCAGCTCTTTTCGAACGTCAAAATTACATGCGACAGTCCCCAAAACCACCCGCTCTTCACCAATTCCTAGTGCTTTAGCTGGGAAGAAGCGGCGCAACAAAGTCCTCAGCAGCACAGCTGTCTGTTCAGTTAGAAAGACTTCATAATCAGCCCATATTGTTCCCACTGCTGGGACACAGGCCTCCTCTCTTCGAGAGGAAGTGGGCCCATCTACCACACGGCCCAGTACGGGTTGGTAGATGTCATGTCTTCGAATTTTTGGTTCTAGGACATGCCTGTTTCTCACGATGTTTTCCTTCACCGTTTTGAGAGCAGTGGTGATGAAATAATTTACGCAAAGTAAAACGCCTGTCTGGGTTCGAACCTACGACCTACAACTCGTAAGTCGCAGAAAAACTTACTTCTATAAAATATAAGTTATAAAAATAAAATTATACAAATTCTATTCCGATTACGACCACCCCCCATTGGGCAAGCGATCAACCAAAGCCGTAAGTTTAGCAGAGCGCCCGATACAAAGTTCTGCCGTTATTGTATTACAAAATATTATACCACTTATAACGAAAAACAATAACAAAGTTTACTCTATAAATAATGGACGAGAGATTGGTGAGGGTTCAGAGAAGTTGTACTATTGTAACTCGAATGGTGTTGAGATTCTAGTGAGTTTGTCGTTGAGTGAAAAGTGAGTGAGTCACAAAAGGTTTTCAGATTAATTACTGACAACTAAAATATTAGCATTAATCACATCCTTGGCTCCACCACAGTCGCTTCATAGTCAACAGCCTACAGCAGTCCATTGCTGGAAATAGGCTTTTCCCATTACACGTCATTTATCTCTCATCCAGCTGTTACCAGCTACCCTGCGAAGATCGTTGCTCTTGAAGGTGGTCCTACCTTGCGTTTGTCGATTCACGGTCTCCACTCAAGAACACGACACACACACATAGTTGGATAAAAAGTAAAACATTATTTTAGTTTCGAAAGTCAATGTTTAGTTTTTGGTTTAGTTTGATTTTATTACACCGATAGCGAAACTAAATGAATTTTCACTTTTTAATCGCTTTTAGAAAGGTAGGTCTTTGTTTTTTTTAAAAAAAAAAAGCTTTATCAAAGTATGTTTCAAAAATGGATTGTGATATTTTTTTCTAAAGACGAAATTTCCATAAAATATTTTTTTTTTGTTAATTTACTTTCGAGTTTGTAACCGTAGTAGTGGTAGTATAGTTAACTATAGTTTCAACGTTTCCCGTCGATTAAGATACGTTTACCACTCGATAATGATGTAAGTTTACGTACTGTGTCGCGGGTCTGCTGTACGGTTAGAAAAAAAACACTGAGAAAAAAAAGTTTTTTTTTTAATGTTATAAATTAGTGCTTGACTGCGATCCCGCCTGCGCTGCGCCGCGCAATCTTTGATGGTAAAGCGCACTAATTTATTATGAGCCTATTCACTCTAATCCTATCCTCCTATCAACTCTGCCTTGAAGACACTTAAATTATAATCGGATGGGAAGACCACTGCAGTGACTGCAGGCAAATTGTTCCAGTCCTTCGATGTACGCGGTATAAACGACGAGACGAAACGCTTCGTCCGGATCGCGGCAGTGACCACAACGTAAGGGTGGACTCGCTGTACGAAGGGTTGTCCGATGATGGAACGGTGATGGCGGAATTAAGTCATGTAATTCCCGCGCACACTCTCCAGAATGCATCCTGTAGAATACCGAAAGGCTGGCTACCTTACGCCTGTGCTCCAGGCTTTGTAGATTGGTCTTAACCAAATCTAGATCACCAATTAGCCTCTTCGCACGCCTCTCCACTGAGTCCAAAGCTGCTAGATGGCATTTTGCAGCACCAGCCCATATGTGGCTGCAGTTGGTACTCCACACACGATCGGACCTGCGCTTTGTATAACATTAGAAGCTGTCCTGGTGTGAAGGTTTGCAATTTTTTTGCTATTATCCCGTCATTTATAAACGTTGCTTTAAGTTAGCAAGATAATGATTAGCATCTGTTTAACTATACATTTTTGACGTTTAATCGTCTCAAACTTTAAGTAACGTTTATAAATATGAAAGAATGTTTCTGGAATATGAGTAGACGAAGTACTTACCTACTCTAGATACAATACTTACCCCCTTTCTGAGGCAGTTGGGTAAGAACGATGCGTAGTTTGTTAGAATAAAATTGGTCCTTGTCAAGCAAAAAGGATTAGGAAAATAAAATAGGCCAAAGCGTAATTTCGTGAATCACCAATCCATCTGATAAGCATGGTGATTATGCTGATTCCTTAATCACCTTACTCCGTAAAGACAAAAACGGACGGTCATCATAACTGACTCACACACATAATCAACCTACAATGTTCCCTCTGCTGGAACACAGGCCTCCTTTCTTCGAGAGGGCGTGGGCTATAATCCACCACAAGGTTCCAGTGCGGGTTGGTGGATCATAGCTCACTTCATTTTATGGCTGACTTCATCTCTGGCACTGGCTGGCTGGTCATCATCTCATCATCAGCTGTTTTTTATTCATATGTTTCCGTGACAAAATAATCAATTTTCTTTTTTTCATTGGCGAAGTATTTTTTTTCCAATTTTATTTGCTCACTGTACAAATACTATTGAAGCGTGTAGGTACAGTCAGCATATACCGCAGATGATAAACGATTGTTTCAAACTATTGTCGTTAGCGGATACTTTTATCTTTTCTTACTCTAGTTGGACCCGTACGGCGAAAACTCTGCAGTTTTTATTTCGAGTTATTGAGTGGTAAGCAAGGAGAAATATTTAACTGATCCTCTAGTAACTAGTTGACTATCTAATAATCAAATAAAAACTTTAATCAGTTAAAAAAAAAAACACGGTGCAATATAAAAAAAAATAGTAACAGATTACATTAGAGCCTTGGGTACTAGATTCTTACAAATACCCTGGATCCGACAGTAGGATTCTAGGAGACTAATGATGTACGCCTTTTTGAATTAATGAATCTCTAAAAATCTTTTTGCGCACTTTGGTGCGTACTTTTTTAATAATTTAGCCTTGTTTTAATTATCTCGCCTTTTCTCACAATAACACAGCGCTAAGTTACTACTTGGAGCTGTTGGCACTACTGTGCAAGCAAGGTTAGGTTGAGACTGCGACCAACAGCTACATCCATCTATACCCAGTGGAGCTAAACGAATTATTCCTTTGTGAACCTATTTCGGACTTAAAAAAATATTTTTGTATTCGATAGCCCAATTCTTGAGGAAGGCTAGGTATAGGCTATTTAACATCACGGTATGACCTTTAGAAGCAGAGCAAAAAAAAATTCAGAAAGAATGCTAAGCGAAAACTAGTAGGTACTCAATAAATAGATTATACAAAAACTTCAAGTAGATATGAAACTGATTGAACATTGTTATACCAGCACAAAGCTAATGAGCCGAATTAAAGCAATAGAAAAAACAAAAATATACAAAAAAATAGGTAATATTATTATCAACACCATTCGCTATCCCCATTACCGATTAATGACATCGGCGAAAAAATCGCATGCGAAATAAATCCTCCTTTAAAAAAGAAATGCGAACACCACTGATGAGCGTAATATTTTTCCCAACTGATATTAAGTCATGTTTAAGAAGGTTCGTCATTATCCTTAATAGTAATAGATATTTTATTTTGTCGCGTTTCGCTTTGGGGTGTTTACACAATATTCTTGGGGTGCTATCTCGAGAAGCGCTCGATAAATACTTGTTTTTTTATCATGCCTACGTTCCTAATAAAAAAATGACTATTTATCGAGTACTTCTCTTGATATTTTGTGTGTATTTTTTAAATATCGATGACAGAAATAAATTTACCTAATGGTATCATCATTAAACACCCAAAAAATAAGTAATTTTATTTGTTTCTTTGGATTCAATTAAATTATGACACAACACGACACGACATGTAGGTACCAGCCCATTTTTCTTACATTTTTAACAACATAATAATTATTATTGTATGCCTAAACGATGGTACACCGCTGACCACTGCCATAAAAAAACACTTGTATTCTGTACCTACCTGTGTGTTTATAATAAGTTTAATAAGTTTATTCACAGAAAAAAAAAAAAAAAAAATGTACATTATTTTACAAATTAAGTGCTTAGTCTACAGTTACTGTACACAAAAGTTTTAGCATTTGGGGCCGAACTAGGCATGGCCTGTATTTCAGCCCTCAACGCCGATCCCCCTGAGTTACAAATAAGTGTTGAAGTTATGTATTGTAATGAGCCCATGTTTAAATGTACGTGCCTAATATAATAAAGAAAAAAGAAATGAATTAAGGAAAAAAAAAAAAAAAAAAAAGTTTATTCACAATAAAGAATATGATTAGTTAATTGATTGAATAATACTTAAATAACTGTTTTCGACTTTAACACATAAAATATGAGAGATTTTTTTTAAAAACCAACCTATACTTTATTCAATTCAGATATCGTACACTCAAATCATGATCGCTATTAATATCGAGTACCTTCACACTCCACCCCCTGATACATTTGCCGTTCGTTAATAGGTTTTTCCTTCATAAAGGGAATGCTAACCTATTTATTATACAGCTGATATTAAAAACGAGGGGCTCAGTGTTGTCATAGCATTACAAGATTAAGAAAGTATGTCCGCATGTTTGTGTGCTTGCATCTTGAAAACAGCCGGTCGATTCCGTAAAAATCTCACCGTGAAAACTCAAGTGTTGTGAGCTTGATGTGAGTTGTCAGTAGTGTCAATCCCTATCACTATTTGGAATGACAGCTCACTCCACGCTCACTTCACCTAAGTTTTCACGATGAGATGGTTATAGAATCGCACTGCTGATGTGTTTTATTTTTTGATGGGCAAAGCTGATTGTTGCTAGAAAGATTTGTCAAACTTTTAAGTTGAATTTCTAAATTAAATTCCAGTCTATCTAGAATAGAATACTCAACTAGCTGTCAATAGTGCCAATTCCTAGCAATTGCCATCGTGTAATGACGGCTCACTTCACCGAAGTTTTCACGGTGAGATTTTTACAGAATAGAGAGTTTTGTGTCTTTGGTGTGTCGTGATAAAACATTGGGATAATTAATACCTAGCTCACTTTTTACAATATGGAAGTAAAATGACATCCCGGACTGACATTAAGTTTTTATGATTTACTTATTAATTATTATGCAACAATACGATTTTGACTCTGGGGTCTTTTGCTGAAGACCTTACAAACTTTTATTTAAAAAAATATACTTTTTACAGGAAAATTCAGGGTATTTTCCTAGTGTACGTACTCATCTGAGTGTTCGACGATGTCTTTGTGTTATTATGGAAGTGTCACGGATTGTTTGGCGATCTTAATGGAGGGTTAAAAGTGCGTTTTTATTAAAATTTTGAACGGCTTTTTGGCACTTATTTTTAACATAATATTGGAGGTATAGAATTTTATAAGAGATTGGAGGAAAATGTAAGTAGGTACGAATAGTATTAAGATCAATTAAGAACAATGTGTACTTTTCGTGACTGAAGTCCACTTTTTTCTTACTTTTAAATGACCACCACAATGTATTTATCATATATCATAGACACATGTCTCTTTATACATAAATGGTTCTAATTTTAATATGATCCTCAAAGAATAACTTTTCACTTTGACAATACATTGTAATTAAAACTATACTTGTATTTTAAAACCCATCTTTACCAGATATTTTTTATTAGATATTTTTGTTTATCAATTTTAAAATATCCTTTTGTTTTGATATTTTTTTTGTTTTAGTTAGTCATTTAATGTAGTACGTACGTAGTGTAAATATGTGGTAAGTTGTGTAATAATTGTATAAAAGCATTTTAATACTAATAATTAAACAAAGTCAAAGACAAATCATTTATTTTAACACATAAACACATAAAAGGCACATAAAAGGCACCTTTGAACATCAAAGTTTACAAAAAAAATAAAAAATGATTCTAGTCGCCCCTTCGAAAAAGTAGTTTCGTATGGAAAAGAATGGGCAAGAACTCCACCATTACTCTTTCAAAAATGTCTTACAATATTTTGTATACAACAATAATTGTTGTATACAAAATATTGTAAGACATAAGAAATTGACATTTGTAGATATTATAATTACAATTATTGTAATTATAATTATGTGTAAAGACTATGCACCTAGAATAAAATTACTAGACCACAATAGGTAAAAAGAATGAATTATATAGCAATGACAAGTAAATTAGTTATATGATAAATACATGCTCACATACTTACAAATATTGGAAAAGTATTTAGATCATCATAATCTGCCTAGCTCCCAAATATGTTGGGGTCAGCTTCCAGTATAACCGGATGCAGCTGAATACCAGTATTTTACATGAATCGACAGCCTACCTGACTCCATATTACTGGGTAAAACGATACCCCTTGGTAATACTGGTTGGCAGACTTTCGGGCTTCTGACTACCCGTAACGATTGTCAATGATCCACGAATGACAGCCGGGACCACCAACTTAACGTGTTTTCCGAGGCACGGGGACTCGGTATGTAAAGGTGGTCACCCATCCAAAGACCAACCGCGGCAAGCTTAACCTGATCGATCGACCTGTGCGCCTTTATTTACCCACGAGCCCCGCAAATATACTTAGATAAGAAAAAGTATTTAGATGATTTTCTTAAAATTATAACAAGGAAGAATTTAATGTGAACGAAGACATTAAAAATAAAAAATGACACTCAACATCTAACCCTAAAACGCGAGCACATTTAAAATTCCCGATACGTGCCACATCGGGTTCTTAAGACCGTCACATTCGCACCATATTTATCACTGGATCAAAGTCGGATCTGGGTAATGCTCGCGACCAATATTTCATTCGTTCGCGTCTCAATAAGCGAAGCAGGGTTGTATATCATAGAGTGTGGGTTCGGGAGGAGTATGAGAAGAATGTGGTAGTTTTATTTATGGGTTTTGGTGGTGCTAGTGGAATGGTGGGTTCATTTTGTAACTTTTTCGGTAGTCTTCTCCTCAGGCGGCACACAGTGGTCATGTGTTGCCTGGCACACTTGAATAGTCAGGTTTCGGGGAGATCCCTTTACAATCTCCTCAGATATGTGCCCTAACAGGCGTTGCACAGAGGGGGCTCTGGATTGGTTTTTTGAGAGGTAACGGTGCCCCTTCCATGTGCAGATGGTGACCACCGGGGTGGTTTTAGTGAGGTAAAAATCCCACACTCCCTGTTTTATCCCCTAAGACCAGGCGCCTTTTGAAGGTTTCCCCCGAAAACAAAAAAAAAAGGTATTTAGTCTTTTACTGTCCTTGAACTATGAACGCAGCCGATCTACAGGTTGGCAGCGATATCGATGTGCAACCTGTTACCATGAATTCAGTGCATGATTCTGAACCCTGTACTGAAATTTTTCGTCAGTTATTAAAAAAAAAAACAATAGCTAAATACGTAAATTTCCCTTTTTTATTTTCATGCATTTCGCTTAGCAAGAAAGTAACAATAAAAGTTGCCACATCCAATAAAAATAAAACAGTTGCAACTCCCCTTCACAATCGGAATACATTTTTAAAAAGGAGTTTAAACTTCGACAGTAGGAAGAGAATAAAGGAGCTGGTGTAAGTGAAAGGCAGAAGCGACTAAGGCGTATTGCGTCGTTTTTAGCCAATTTAGATAATTCTGGTAAATCAGGTAATTCAGGCATTCTGAGTATGCCGTCTCGAATTGCCGTTCTATTGGGCCTATGAGAGTAAAGGAAGAGAGAGTGCACCTGTCTCTGCGCACACACTTGTGCACTATAATATCTCCCGCGCCGAAGGCCAGTGTCCGGCAGTGAGACAGGCCGCCATTGCGGTAGACTATTATAATTATTATTATGTATGAGGAAGCCTGAAAGAAGCGCTGGTTACCGGTAAGCTGTGTAGAAATCTGTTGTCATAGCATAGGTATGCGTTGTGGAAGAAAGAAGGCCGTGTCGTGAGCTATATTTTGATTGTGAATATGGTTGAGATATTGATTTATTTTATTAAAACGGTTAAAAACACATTATCATAATTAAATACTTACACGAAAGAGAAAATTATATAGTTAAGGTTAAATGATAAAACATACATACATATACATAGAGAAGAATAAACTTAGAGAAGCTTAGAAAAGCATTTTCCAATACGAAGCGTCTCACAACACTTGTCACAAATATCCATTCATTTGCAAACAGATCGTTTGTTGGTTTGTTTGGAGAAAAAAGTCAAATTATTTTTGTAGACATTCTGAACTGATTCTTTGACAAATAAACCCTACACGTTCTGACTGTGAAAAAGATGGGAGTTAAACTATACAAATTCAACAGAAGATCAACACCTCAACTCGCTTACAACTTGCACCCCATCCAGAATTAAGACAGCAATAAAACAACGTCAAGCATGCGAGTGTTAAATTTGTCACGATCTATTTGAGCCGCGCCGATCGATGAGTCCGAACTGTCGTACGCGGCGTTTGGGAAAAATGATCGCGATTACTATTAAGAGGAAACTTTTAAAAACAAGTGACGGTTCCATGGAGACTTTTTAAGTATCCCAAAAATTAAATGACTTGAGTGCATGTTAAATGTCGTGAGCATTTAAGGGTGAAGTGATTGTGAGTTCATTTATTAATTGTTATACCTACCTAATATGCTCAGTCATTTGCTGGTCATCAAGTAATTGTATCGTAAGAGCAGTGATGGCCTAGTGGTAACGGCTGCGACTTACGAGTTGTAGGTAGGTTCGAACCCAGACAGGCGCTTTATTTTGTGTAAATTATATCATCACCACTGCTCTCAAAACGGTGAAGGAAAACATCGTAAGGAAACCGGCATGTCCTAGAACCAAAAATTCGAAGAAATGTGACATCTACCAACCAGCACTGGGCCCACGTGGTAGATTATAGCCCACTCCCTCTCGAAGATAGAAGGCCTGTGTCCCAGCAATGGGAAAAAAGTAGGCTGATTATGATGAAGTAATTGTAGAATTTCAGACTTGCACCCTAATTGCGTAACACACTATCAATCTCAATCTGAATAATTTTGAAGGATATTGCTAATCCATTGATTCATATGTCCGAAAAGTTTGTCTGCTCAACATTGTAAATAACGCAGTGAATGTTGTCGAACTGTCAAAATGTAACCCATTGCTACTGATAGTGTGTTACGAAATTACCCCGCGGTTTTTTTGCAATTGAAGACATTTGGAATGTTCGGCTATTGGACGTAGTACAATGCTACTGAGCTTGGCAAAAAAAAGGTTTGTCCCGTTAATCCTCTACTGCCTGTCATTTTAGCTTGTGATATTCAAATAACCAACTCATTAATAACTCAATCGTCAATTAATTAATTATCATAACCACTAATCACTCAAACAATCGAAGCCTTTGATACAACCACAAAATAACGGATTCACTACCACGGAATTACATATCACAATCAACAATATTAAGCCTGATTAATAACACATTACGCGATTGTTAGACGCGCGATATGTCAATTTAAACGCACAAATCCGATTCGCATCCATCACCGATCGCGGCATTAGCATTAGCACATTAATTAACAATTAGGTGGACGCGCGTCGGCGCGTCATCGCGTCCGCGACACGCGCGGCTTGACGGGTTAGGACCCCAGGTTACAGCGTCAGCGGGAACCAGGCTTTATATCTGAATTTTGTTATATTTGTTACGGCACGGAGCCTTTTGGCGTCGTATAGGATTTTCTGTTTCATTTTTCTCTGTGTTACTTTTTTATGTATAATTTGGTTGTTTATCTTTTATTGTGTTTAGTTTAGTTTATGATCTTCCTGTACCAGTCGCAATAAATACTTTTTCTTCTTTCTTTGCGTGTGTTGGCTAACTAAAGCTAAGAAAAGAAAGAAAGAAAAAAAATGTTTATTTGAGGTCAACATGACGCAGAGAAAGAACGCAAAAAAGAACAAGTTGGGGGCTTCAAGGTGGAACAAGTCGTTGTTTGGTCATGTTGAGAGGACACGTGAATGGCGCCTAACAAAAAGGTAGTACAGTAAGGTATACATAAACAAGGGCAGATGTGACTCGAAACGCCGGGAGGGAACAATGACCTTGTTAGTGGTTTTATTCAGAAAGGTCAGGTGCAAGTACTCACAATCGGCGTGTGTGTCCATGCCAGGCAGATGGTGATGACCAGACGTCATCACCATCTGCCTAGCCTTTTCCCAACTATGTTGAGGTTGGCTTCCATTCAAGCCGGATGCAGCTGGATACCAGTATTTTACATGGAGCGACTGCCTATCTGACCTCCACAACCCAGTTACTGGGTAATACGATACCCCTTGTAAAAACTGGTTGTCAGACTTTCGGGCTACCATACAACCACAATTCTACTAGCACCCCATAAATAAAACTACCGTATCCTTCTCATACTCCTCCCAAACCCACACTCTATGATCTACAACCCTGCTTTGCCTCATGATCATCATCATTTCAGCCGAAAGACGTCCACTGCTGGACTTAGGCCTCCCCCAAGCACCTCCACTTCGACCGGTTCTGTGCTTCTCGCATCCAACGGGTCCTTCCAGGGTCATCGGTCCACCTTGTGGGAGGCCTTCCAATGCTACTTCTTCCGTTATCTGCTTCGCTTATTAAGACACTATTGACAGCTCACTTCACCTAAGTTTTCACGGTGAGATTTTTACAAAATAGACTGGTTGGTCGCCCGCTCTCCGCTGATAGGGTGACCACCTCTCCCTTTGACGTTTCGGACACGTAATGAAGTTTGTGGCGTGAGGTTGTCAGCGCAACATGGTGCTGTCACTCGGGCAGAACCGTGTTTAGAACATAAGGTCCGTTTGTTATGGAAAAATCTAACATATCATAGAATTCAATGTTTAGCTAGAACTTGTGCTAATAGAGTGTAACCTGGATAAGTAGGATCTCAAGGGACCTAGGATTATTTATCACTTATACCTTGTTCATTATATAAACCGTTTTTTGACAAATGGAAGTAGTGATTGCAACAACACACAATACATTAAGAACCCATATATAAGATAATTCAATAAGATAAGGCAGTTTATAAGTTTATTTTATTACGCATTTTAAAGTTAACTTTTACGTAATCTGGAATAGTTACGTTCTAAAGCAGCTGTCAAAAAACGGTTAACCTAATGGGCAGGGTATAAAGAGGTTTTTCATTTAGCCAGTTTCCCAAATAGTCAGATGTAAAATGACAGTTGCGTTATTCCCAGATTCCCCGCTAAAACGCGACCGTGAACTATGGAAAACCCTGGGGGAGGCATATTTTAAAGAGCAAAGCAATCTGAAGATTTCTGCTGTCTAAACCTTTCATTTAAATAAATTGTAAAACAAGTTTTAGGATTGCTAATAAAGGCTATTTGGATTTGAAATTACAAGTAGATTATGATATTTTTCGCATCATCCTGTCTATTGTAAGTACAGAAGCCAGCACATCAAGCTACTACAATCTGTCAAATTTCTTTAATAGATTTTTAACTTTATCGCTAAAACATTAGGTTCAAGGTTGATTGGGAAAATTTTACAGTTTCGGATAGCTTGATGTGCTGGCGTCTGTAGAAGTAATTAAATGTTTATGACTCGATTTGACATATTTACGGTTTCGTCGGTACCAGGCCCATATATAGCACATGCCAATTCCCTAGTTATTTTATCCTGTATCCTTAATATAAACGTTTTTGACTCGATGTGACATATTTGCGTCCTCGTCGGTACCAGACCCAAATATGGCACATGGTATGTCCCCAGTTCTTCATCCTGTATCCTCAATATTCACAAACCGCTTTCCTCATTTCCATATTGAGATCTAAAAATATCAATTTTCGATATAAAACCACCAATATCCACCCTCTTACGCACCATAGGTTATTATTAAATGTTGCATGTATTAAAATTTATATCGCTGGCAACCCCAAACTTATTGGGAACGCAATTTTATTGAGGAGTACAATGTGAGACTGTATAGCGAGTGGATTGTAAATTTTGTGACTGGTTTTTTTTTCTATAAAACATGTTGTTTTGTGTTGGCATTGCGAGAACATTTTTGCAGTTTAATTATTATATTCGTAACGTAACCGTCCCGCATGATCAAACCTCGTGAAAGCCGAGAAAGATAAATAAATCAAGTATCTAGACTTGGCTCACGAGGTGGTCAACATATGGGATGTGGACTCGACGATCATTGTGCCGGTAGTCGTGACAGCCAATGGTTTAATAACCAAGAGCCTCGAACAACACCTCAGGAGGCTCTCGTTGGGCAGCTTGATCAAGGGCTTGATTCAGAAAGTGGTTCATCTGGACACGAACCGAATTGTTAGGAGGTTCCTCTCTCTAGAGCACTGACCGCCAGTTGCTTGGACCCTGTTCCCGTTACCGGTGGGCTACAATTTCTAAATGTTTTTCTATTTTTTTAAATTGTATTTAGAAATATAATTTATACACGTATTTAATGAAATAAGGGAAAAAATGTTAATAAATATTTTAATGCAAGCACACTCTACAGAGGGATATTTTATAATTTCGTTCAGTAATTTTAATTATTATTTATTTTTAGCCTATTCTGTTTCTGCTGCTGCAGAGCAAAGGCGCCTCTTTCTCCTTTCCACTCCTCTCAGTCTTGAGCTAGTGTGAACCAATCCTGTCTGCACGCTTTGCGTCCGTAATAAAAAAAAAGTTAAAACAGTAAAGAAATAAGCCGTAGCAGCTAAGAGGATGACCAAGTCCCTACTGACGGCGTCTGTTCAGCCCTGTTCATACCTACACATGTTCAACATGTCACCTAGTGCCAATTTCCACTGGCAGATAGCTGATGTTATAAGGAGTAACTAAGGCTACTCAAGACGAAAGTGCGTGTTGCCAGTGATGACCTATGGCACTGAAACGTGGTCGCTCACAATAGGCCTTATTAGAAGGCTTAAAGTCACCCAAAGGGCAATGGAGAGGGCTAATGCTTGGAGTTTCCCTGCGTGATCGATTCAGAAATAAGAGAAGAAATGAAGAGATCCGCAGGAGAACCAAGGTAACCGACATAGCCCGAAGAATTGCCAAACTTAAGTGGCAGTGGGCAGGGTACAAGGTTCTGGAGTGGCGACCGTGTACCGGCCTCCCACAATGTGGACTGACGACCTAGTGAAGGCCGCAGGAACCCGTTGGATGCGAGAAGCACAGAACCGGTCGAAGTGGAGGTGCTTGTGTGAAATGTGAAATGATGAAGATGATGATGACGGGTGTGTGTTGGAAAGTAGCCTTTTTTCCATCACACGCGCGGGCGAAGCCGGAGACAGAAGCTGGTTGTTGAAATAAATCAACAAAAAAGCTACCAAAACATAAAAAAAATAAACACATTTCCATACAAACTGCTTCCGTATCTATGATCAAATAAAATCTATACCCAATTTGATAGGAATAAAGAACGTTAGCACGTTTTTTATGGCGCCTTATCGCGCAAAACGATTGTCGATGTGAAGATTGAACCAATTACGAGAACATGTATGTTTGGCTCGTTTTTTATTCGATACATATCTATAAGGTTCGATGGTAGTAAGGGGAGGGTTGGGGCACAGAAATTGTGCGTGTGCGGAAACTGTGTTTGCAAAAATCTAATCTTACATGACGTCACGCCTGTTTTCCGCGAAGGGTTAGGCAGAGGTGTATAGAGATATGAGGAACAGGGTGTAAAGTTCACTCATCCTCCAAAAGGGAGGATCCTCCGACCAGACGGGTGTTGTGTCTGGCGGGCAATTGCCCAAAGACTGATATCGGGACGTTTGTATGTATGCTAATTGCGCGGTAAACTCTGCTTGCGAGATGCAGGATTTGCGTGACGTCAGTATGACGCGTTGTTCACATGTGACGTTGTAGATACCGGTACAAGTGTACCTAGAATTAATACACCCACATTTTGGATAGCAGAAACAATTAAAAATCCATTGTTTCTCGCACGGATCTACGTTCCATAGGAAGGTTGAAGACCCATGTAATAGGGGACGAGCTTATTGCCATCGATCGGGCATAACTCTAAACTCCGGGTTGCTATGCTGCTCGACCTGGGCATAGAACCAGGACTTTATACTCAACAGTAGCACTTGCGACCAGACCAAATATATCTTTAATAAAAATTATATGCGCGGAAAATCTCAACATAGGTAATCGGTCCGGTAGATTCGTAGCAAATTAGGCGGACAGATGAACAGAAACGCGAGTGATCCTTTATGGGTTCCGATTTTTCATTCAAAACCCTAATCAAACATCCTAAATACCATTCGCAAATTAAGTTTTAACAGAATAAATTATGAACTCCTCATCTTAAAAATGAAAGAATATAAATCCGCCATTTCGTTTAAAACTTCCATCTCGTAAAATCTTCAAGTTTCCGCTCCGGAAGTAGTCGGAGTTCGGAATTCAAATTCGAAAAATACGTTCCTTTCCGCTTCCGGCGTTTGATTCCTTCAGTGATACGATGTTTCCTCCGCGCCGTGGTGTTCGCGTTTATGTTACAGCATTAGATACATGAGATATTTTTTTTATAATCATTTATTAAAATAGCACCTACACCGTATATTGCCTTTGTTTCTGTGAATCATATGACGCATCCAAATTCAATGGCGCTTCACAGTATGTCATAATCGGGTCTATTGCAAAAGAAAATCTATTAAGAAACACATTTTTTTTTAAATTATTTGTCGTACAAAATATGAAATATTAATAAAGGTACTTACTTTTAGTTCATTGGCAATTTTTCAAGAATTTGAAGTGCATCTAAAATATTTTGTGATTCAATGTACTTACGTACAGCGTGTATCAGAAAGATGTGTCAAAAAGGGTGTGGTACAGACCATCAGAATGAACCAATTTCTCTACGCTAACTTAATTTGTTCAGTTTGATGGTCTGTAGGTATGTACCACACCCATTTTGACCACATCTTTCTGATACATTTTTTTTTTACGCTGCCCCACACTAGGAATTACTCCTGTATCGTGGGTGCGTTTACAAACATTTAAACTCACATACACAAACAGCCAGACCCGGAACAACTACCTGTAGGCAATACAAATATTGGTTCCGTATGCGAATCGAACCCGCGACACGCAGCGCAGCAGTCGATTGCTCAGCCACTGCGCCAACCGTGTCGACTGACATACTCTATTAGTATAAAATAGCGAACAGCCCCGACTTACGAGTTGTAAGTCGTGATTTCTATATCCAGAAAGGCGCTTTACTTTATGTAATTTATTTCATTACCACTGCCCTCATAAACGTCGAAGAAAAACATCATAAGGAAACCAGCAAGTTCACCAAAAGTTCGAGGATATGCTGTCGCATACCTTCGAATTTTTGGTGCCCATTCTTGCAACCCGCACTGGGGCGGAGGCCGCGTGGCAGATTACGGCTCACTCCCTCTCACGGAGAGGAGGCCTGTGTCTCAGCAGTAGGAACTTTAAAGGTTGATTATGCTAGTTAAATTAGTTGAAATGTATACTATATATACTGTTTTTATTTATTTTATTATTTTTGTACACACAGTAAAATACATAAGAAAATGACATAGTTATAATATGAGTACAAAGGTACTGCTTATTTCTTAAGAAATTTCTTCCAGCAGACCTGCGTACTCCATACTTTGATTGAAAAGTGAAATGATCTTCTAACTGTTTTATCGAAATTAGGTATACTTAGGAAATAATATACCTATCTACTGCTAGGTAGCAGTGAGAACGTTATAGGCTGATTATGCTAGCGTGTACAGTCACGAGCACCAATATATCAACACTTGGCAACTTTCAATAGCGATTTTTTCATGAAAAAACGAATGTAACGTAGAAATACGACACATTACACAAACCAATGGGTCCGAAAATGCTATGTTCGTAATAACATAAAATGTCATTAAAAAATAAAGGAGTAAATCGCTTTTGAATAAAGCCGAGTGTATACATACTTTTGCTCGTGACTGTACAAAACCGGTTAAGTGCGAATATCATAACTTAGTCCTAGTAGGTCTAACAGACCATCCTCAACGCGCACACGACAATACACAAATAGCTTTGCATACACGCCTTTCACAGCGAGACATTTGTTCGGAAAATTGGAAAATTATATCGCACATAAGTCTATGTTGGAAACAATAATGTCATATGTTGACGCTTTGGACTGGTGGTGGGGTGGCAGGAGTGTGGTGTTGATGGGCCAGCCATTACAGGAATATTGGGTCCCTGTTTATATGTATGCTTTCTTAATTCGTATTGTTTGTAATGTTGACGTTATCAAAATCAAAAATTTGTTTTTTCACATAAACCAACATGGGCAATTATGAAACGTCAGAAGCTAGGTGCACGGTTCCAATTGGTCGTTTCCTATGGAGTAGAGCCGGCAAGAAACTCCACGGTTACTCTTTTAAAAATAGCTTTAAAAATGTTTCCAAATTATAGTAGGTATGGGGAGGACAGCGTAGGCCTGTCAACAAGTACCAGGTACTTGATAAAATGGTCTACAGATCTAAAGTCTACATGGCCTACAAAGTCTCCATCAAAAGGACAGATAAAATATAAAAAAACCTACTAAAACCAATTAGCTAGGCAACAAACGCAACCGCGAAAAAAATAACTTAAAATTAATGTGAAATATTTAAATGATCCGCTGAAAATTTATTGAAATACTTAATGATGGATACTGTTTTTAAATTAATAAAATGCAAAAAAAAAACGCTTCTAATGATGCATACTTTTTTAAATGATTGAGCTTCTTTTTAACTGTCCGGCCGGCGAGCGTTACGCTACTTAAGTTATATTATGCACAGAAAATGTTTGTGTTCAGACGCCAGCAGGTCAAGCTAGCTGAAACTGTCAAATTTTCCCAATCAACCTTGAACCTTAATGCTTCAATGATAAAGTTGCAAATGTATTAAAGAAATTTGACAGTTTGTAGTAGCCTAATGTGCTGGCGTCTCTACCTTAATAAATAAATAAATATTGTACGAAATACGTCTCTAAGCTCTTCATTCGTCAAACTACCATTGGTTTTGTGAGCAGAATACACTATTTTATCACGATATATTACGGTATTCAGAATAATATGACGTAATGTCTCCACCGCCGTCATAGTACGTGACATTGATTTGCTTCTTTTAAATTGTGGACGGTGTATCCTGGAGTGGGCCAGGAAGTTTTTTGTTCACGTCGAAGTTTGATGTTTTTCGCTGGTTATCTGTCAAATAGTAGTGTTTAAGACCCGCTGGTTTTTTGGTAACAACATGTTCTATGGGGAATAATGTGGACTTTAGTTGTAAAAGACGCGCGTATAGGGTCTTAGCATTATGCTGAGCGATGGCCGTTTTGCGTGGATGTGACGCAGGTTTACCCCCAACTTGTTGTTTTATTTCTTTCTTCCTTTCTTTCAATGGCAGCCACAGAGCGCCCACAGTGATGGCGGTCCTAAAAATGATGGCTATGTTTAACTTTACGGTGTCACAAAACGCTTTCTAGGGAAACACACCAATTTGCTTTTATAAATGACGATTCATTGATGTCATCCAACGGTAGATTGTGGACGCGGTGGCCACCGCAGTTTTAGGAAACCCTAGCTTCACTGTCAAATGATAGTTTTTAAGTCCCACTAAGTTGGAAACCGTACCGGCAGACGTAGCGTTGGAAGGCCTCTGATGACCTGGTGAAGGCCGTAGGAATCCGCTGGATGCGAGAAGCACAGGACTGGTCGAAGTGGCGATGCTTGGGGGAGACCTTTAACCAGCAGTGAACGTTTTTCGACTGAAATATGATCATGATGAGTTGGAAACCCACCTGACTTACTTGTACCTGCAGTGGGTCATCTGGCTTCTAAACCGGTTAAGAGATTGCCAGGTGGGCCATGGTACTTAGTCCGCTGGGAGCTTCTATGCAGGCTCAACATAGTCAGCTAGAGATGATTCCCTGATGTTTGTGTCTTGATGTGAGAAATAAATAAATAATTAAATTATGTCCTTTATTTTATTAAATACATAAATAATTTTTTTTTTTTGAATATTAGAATATAAAAACCATAAAAATAGTACGCCATCGGTATCGGGAACAGGGTCCAAGCTACCGACGGTCAGGGCTCCAGAGAGAGGAACCTCCTAACAATGCGGGCCGTGTCCAGATTTACCGTTTCTGAATCTGCTCAAAGAAAGCTTCCTCAGGTGTTGGTCGAGGCTCTTGGCTATCAATTGACTGTCACGACTATCGGCACAATGATCGTTATTATTATTATTAGAGGGAGCTAATTTGAACCAATAAATATTTCTAAAACTTTCTTAGCTACATACAGCATAACACCTGCCCCCCCTAATGCAGATAGATGTAGTGTAGAAGAGGGATTTTTGATAGCGCTCCAACTGCGAGGGACGCAACTATTTATATTGAATTTGTTATGTTAAACAATTTATTATTTCGCGTTTGCCAAACGATTTCCTGCATACGTCACTGTTTCTTTTGTCATTTGTTTTGGAGACCCATTTGCAAAGGTAGGATCGATGTGGAATTGGGCCTGACTCTGAAATATTGGGTCAGAATGCTTTGGACCCCCCGAAGCATTAAAATGGTGAGGTTTTGGATATTTTAATTTCTGAGAAAAAGATTTTTATTTAACTAAGAAAAAAAAATCTTCTTCAAGAGACGTTATAATATGCAATTTAAAATACGCTTGCTTAAAAATATATTTATTGCAATCGTTTTAACTGGCATGCTCGAAAAAATTGCTTTTTCTAAAACAACGATTTCTCTGCACTTCAAAGTTGGTAGCCAAAAATATCTTGCTCCTGTAATAACTGCTCACTTAAGGAAAACCATGCAAATATAAGAAAATCCTTTCAGAACCCGTAACGCAATATCTACACGGCTCAATTCCCACAATATTTGATAACAAGACAACGAAAACACGACCAATTCAATCTCACTTAAGGCGAAGTATTGTAAAGGGAAACCCCCATACGTGTGCCTTACTTTGCCTCAAGCAAACGACACCAAATTGGGAAAGAACAAATTACATTTGATTTTATTTTACAATTTCTTTTCGATAGCTTCGCCTTAACAATGACTTATGTAACGTTTGGGGGAGTTTGGACTTTCTCTATAACGTTTTAAGGCTCAAATTTGAGTGTGTACTGAAGATCTTGATGTTTCATGTGTGGCGAAAACATACGGGATTCGATTTTTGTTGTAGACGCCAAGAGAATGAATGTCGGTAAACTGTCAAAATGAAAACCATTCCTACTATTAGTGTTACGCAGTTACCCCGCAGGTTGAGCGAAGTGTTATTTTGTTCTTCCAATAGGAAATTCTCAATAGAAATCTGGAGTCTGCCTTCTACCTGATGGTTGATGGCGATACGATCGCCTCCTTTTTACATCGGTCACTAACATTACTGGTGAAATGTGGATGTAGCTAGGTACTATGAACCTGCGCTCAACCCTTCGAAGAATGGGCACTATGCTTTCTATTACCTTCAGTATTGTCTCTCCTTTCTCCCTTATTCCGTCCAAAGGTTGTCTTGAAAAGTTCGCTCTTAGCGATAAGACCGCCCATTGTGTCACCTTGTAAAATGTCTACATTTATATCTGTAATTTTTGTTAATGTTAACGTAAACTTTAAAAAAAAACGTACAAAACTAAACCCCGTATATTCCACACTCGAGCCTAATGTTCAATACTTGATGTACACCAAATGTGATCTCCTGACAACAGGGGTGTTCGTTATTGATGTCTCTCTCAGATCAGCATGTCTGATCTCGGTAACCGCCCTGATTTAGCAACACCCTTTATGTATGCAGATGGCGGGGGTTTCCAAGTGATTCGCGGTATGTTTACGAAGAATGTGAGGATTAATGGAAGAAAAATATTGGAAGATTGTGTTGAATTGATAGGTACTCGTATCTATTTTTTTACCGGCTTCAAAAGGAAGTGTGTAGTATTTGTACTAGAATGTTTCTATAAAATAGTTGTAATTTTTGTTTTTGTTGATATTTTTTTCTATATATTTGATATGTGTGCTTTTCTTAAGCGATGGCACCGACCCCAAAAAAAATTGTAGGTCTTTGTTTCGTAAAACAAAAAAAAATCATATGAGCGCAAACGAGGGGTTTACTAGTAACCACTGAATAGACCCACTATCCACCTCCTGGCTCCTTCATCAAATCAGCTCCAAGATACCAAATTATAGTTTTGTCCAAACTACATACATACGAAGTTTCATTTTGATACGACAGTTAGAAAGCCGCACGGGTCGATCGATCAGGTTAAGCTACGCTTGCCGCGGTTGGTCCGTGGATGGGTGACCATTTTCACATACCAAGTCCCCTCCGTGCCTCGGAAAGCACGTTAAGCCGTTGGTCCCGGCTGTCATTCGTGGATCTTTGACAGTCGTTACGGGTCGTCAGTAGCCCGAAAGTCTGACAACCAGTCTTACCAAGGGGTATCGTATTACCCAGTAACTGGGTTGTGGAGGTCAGATAGGCAGTCGCTTCATGTAAAATACTGGTATTCAGCTGCATCCGGTTAGACTGGAAGCCGACCCCAACATAGTTGGGAAAAGGCTAGGCAGATGAGTTAGAAGTAGGTTACAATTGACTTCCAAGATTTTATTACATGGTTAGTTAGTAACAAGTGAAGTTAATAAAAGCGTGTTAAAATCAACACCACACATACTCGTACCTGCCAAACTCTGCTACAACTCTACATTTCATCTCCACAAAATGACCGAAGGGTTTTATTCCGCGCACGTCGGGCTGTGATTCGTCATGTCTCTACATCTCTACAAATATCTCTATACGGACGTCTCTATCCTTCAAACAGTGGCTCGTATCCGTCACTTTTATACCTTTATATTTACCTAGGCGCGCGTAAAAGCCGATACGTAGAGCGGGGAACGGATAGAGGCGGTTTTGATAGCAGAGTTAATCTGTTCGTACAGGAAGAAATCGCCTGATAATTCATTAAATGAGTATTTATATGAATTCATTAATTAATAATAATAATAATAATAATATCCCTGGACATTTCACACAGCACCATTTGTCCCAAGCTAAGCAACCTAATGCTTGTGTTATGGTAACAAGATGGCTGATAAACTACTTATATACAATTTTTTTTTTGATTGATACTTATCGATTAAAAAGAAACAGTTCTGTGACAGACAGATAGACGGCGTTGGTAATAAAGAAAGAAAAATGTATTTAGTGGCATTACAGCAAAAAAATACACCTTGAAACTATGTATTTAAAACAGAAAACAAAGATTTTAATTCCAAAACACCCTCAGCTCAGCTTATTGTCAGATGACAACACAAGTGTACAACCTGACGCTGATTTCAGCTGCAACCAACATTTTTATCTCCAACCCACATTTTCATCTACAACCCACATTTTCATGACTTCCAAAAAATGCCTGCTCTATACCGTTCTAAGTCCTTTCACAATAACATTCACAGCATCACGTATTCGTCATTCGCAGCGCGGGCGCGGCCTGTATGCCTTATTGTGGCAAATCGTGACGGATTTTTACGAGAAGTCGCGACATCGCGCGTCTTGGACACTGATGCCTAATGAAAGATTTTTTTTACGACTTCGCGCGGTTATGTGGCCTGTGTTTACCGTAAATTACCGGACAACCTTGATATAGCAGGCAAATAGTATGGAGAAAATACGGTATGAGAGGCAAGGAAGGCAATAAACAGACATATTCTCCAAAAGCATTATCATCTATTACGCTGCATGAGATATTATTAAAGCAAGAAGCCCAGGTTGCATTTAAAAGCCAGAAGTGGAGCAGATTTTTTTTTTTTTCTAAAATGACTGCTTAGATATTTAAAAAGGACAGTCGCCAGCACATCAAGCTACTACAATCTGTCAAATTTCTTTAATAGATTTTCAACTTTATCGCTAATTAAGGTTCAAGGTTGATTGGGAAAATTTGACAGTGTCGGGTAGCTTGACCTGCTGGCGTCTGTACCCACTAATATGTATATACAACGAAACAAATTGAAAACTATGGACACCCCTATGATTTTATTTTACTTCACCCCACAGAAAAATCATTCTGGCAAGCCCTTAATAACTTTATTTGGCTTCGACAGAAAATACCCAATAAAACATACGATGGACAATTTGTGAGCAATACCCTACCTTTAAGGAAGTAGGGTGCCCAAGTTATGGGCCACATAAAACCGGGACACCCTCTATATGCGACAACTGGATTGACCACACTTTACTGCCGGGAAATAGGGATAGTAAAATTTTTATACCGTCCTTTACTTACGGCGAATTTGGCAGCATGTTAAATGATTGGTAAAATTATTTTTTTATGAATAATTCAAAATGGCGGATCTTAAGTGTTGTTAGATTTTTATTCAAAGTAATTCAATTTAAGTAGTTTTTGTGGAGGATGAATGATATTTTGTTTATAATTTATTGAATGTTTTTGTGTTTTGTTTTGTTCAGTGGTTTTGTTGCTGTCATTATTTTATCAGGCGTTTGTTTTGTAACGTTTAAAAAAATTCTAGAAAATGTTACGATTGATTTATTTTTATTGGGGTGTGGATTGTTTTTCGTACCTAACCACAGCAGATAACTGGTTTTCTTCTTAACAAATGTAGTTATTACAATGACTGAAAACCAGTTTTATTTATTTACTGATTTATGATCTCCAACAAAAGATGTTCTCAATACATGACACTTATAGAAAGGGCAACATCAGGTATTAAGTAGGTGTATTGGTGTTGGGTGTAGTTGTGGCTTGGTAGGTGGTGGTGGTGCCTACCTCCTAAAGAAATGAAATCATCTTTATTTCTGTAGGTAAGTGATTTTTAAGGCACTGTTACACGTAAATTTTTTGGTCAAAGTTTTAAAACTAGATGGTTTCGTTTTTGACGGTTTATTTCTTAACTGACTGCTCCCTGAGAATAAATGCCGCAACAAACCCAAAGGCCATGGTCTCTTTTAATAATAGGTATTATGTTGACGCTAGCAACTGTCAACTCTTTATGGTGAATAAAAATTCACTATGGGAAGTCTACGCTCGATTCTGAACTCCTGATACAAATTTAATAGAAAAACACCATTTGAACATATTTTTACATCATGCTGAAATAGGAGCCTTTTGGTCTCATGCTTTTTTTTCTTTTTATATTATTTCCTTTTTATGATTATGTTTAGTTTAGTTTGTGATCTTGTACTTACGAGTCAAAATAAATACTTTTTCTTTGTTCTTTCTTTAATGATGCATAAAATATGACTAACATTCTACCTCCGAATTCCATCCCAAATAATGCCCACAAATAATAGTATAATTTTATTGTGAAAGTACCTAAAGGTAAACAATGATATAATTGTAGGTAGTGCTTCGGCCCATAAGCGCGAGGTGTGGACTATAAAAGCGCCACAAAACGCGGGAAGCTACGGATTGACAGCCGCATAAAGCTGAGTCAGAATGTTGAGGTGACGTTTTATCTCTTGCGGGAGCTGTGTTCCTGGTACATTGTGGCGGGATCTGTGTGCGGAATGGGGAGATTTCTTAGTTAATTCACGACTTATTTGAGTATAGTAATAAATGAACAGCCCCATAGATAGATTGGGTAATGAATGGGCTCCGACACAATCCTGTAATCAAAAACGTTCAAAATCTAGTCGCTCGCCATCTCAACTCAGCGACAATCAATGTCAAAAACTTGTCGAAAATGCAGGGAAATTAGAGGTATTTTTGACAGATTGAGATTGGACTGTGAACGTTCTTAAAATTACGAAAATTGCTCCTAATTTTACAATTAGTCCATGAACTCTAGAAATTAGAAAGCACCTTCAAATCAATCAGATTCACTGTTTGTTTTAAAATCGTTTAGTTCGTTTTTTTTAGTTTCATCGTAGAATTAGCTTGATGGAACCTTTAAATTCTGTAGTATCTTCTATACTATCTATCTATATACTAATAATAAAGCTGAAGAGTTTGTTTGTTTGAACGCACTAATCTCTGGAACTACCAGTCGGATTTGAAAAAATATTTTTTACTCTGATAGCCCAATTCATTAGGAAGACTATAGGCTATTTAACATCACGCTAGGAAGCCGAGCAGAAAGAAGAAAAGTCAGAAAGAACGACGCGATGCAATGCGACGTGGTAGATCGAGGAATCAAGAAACACGTGGACGAAGTCGCGGGCATAAAAAGTAAAGTTGTCAAAAACTAAAAGACCCGTTTTGACATTGACAGTAATTCTAGTAGTTAATTAAGATCAAATTCGCAAAACACGTATTCGTTTGTATGAAACTGACAGGTGTCAAAAACACATTCTCAAATGTCAAAACGGGCCTTTTATTTTTTGACAACTTTACCTAGTAAACTATAATTATTTCTTACTAGGTAGTAAAATATAATTATTATGCATCTTCCAGTTATACAATGTGGGCATAGATTAATTATGCATGTAAGGTATTTCAAGGAAACGCCTACTCAATGAAAGGAGCAACTCTGTACCATTGTCAAAGTTTGCTATTGTTGATAGTGAAGTCTACTGGGCAAGGTGTGTCTCACTATGCTTTAATAAGCATAGACACACAGATACACACAACATCACGCAGACCGCCTCAATGGTCTAGTAGTCGCAAGAACTACTACTAAGCTTGCTAAAAGAAAGAAAAAGTATTTATTGCGACTCGTACAGGAAGATCAGAAACTAAACTAAACACAAATAAAAAATCAAGTTATACATAAAAAAAAACGTGTGCGTCTCGGGACGCCCGACAGAAGTGTTAACTTAAACTAATCTATGGTATAGTATGTCTATCGCACAGTAAACACTGAGTAGAGAGAGGGGGAAGCGTTTGTCCGAAATACGATTAGCGCTGTGGGTTACAGTGAGAGAGGAAGAGCCTGCCTACCGCTGCCGCATGCGTGAGAGAAAGGGAAGCCAGACAGACGGGCGCCGTAACGCGTTACGTTACGAAGCGGTTTACCCTCCCATAAGAAGTCATCACTTCAAAAAAGTAACAAAAATAAAAATGAAACAGAAAGTCCTACACGAGGCCAAATTAAAGGCTCCTATCTCAGGATGCATACAACATGCTGCGACATTTAGAAAATAAATGTCGCCGCGCTGGTATTCTACTAAGGTCCTTGTTTGGATTCCCAGGTCGGGCCAGCTGATATTGGGTTTTTCCAACTAGAATTTCTTAATTACCTGGAGTGCCTACCTAAACAGCCTATAATGTTCCCACTGCTGGGACACAGGCCTCCTCTCTGAGGGGCCGTCTCCACGGTCGAGAGAATCGCGGCGATAGTCTCGCCGTGCCTCAAATTCTTGCCGCGATGATATCGCCGTATGGAGACACGTTCTAAGAGAGTGTATAGAAATACGTGGCACGACGATATTATCGCTGCGATTCTCTGGCACGTGGAGAGGGTCCCTGAGAGAGGGAGTGGGCCGTAATCCACCACGTGGGCCAAGTGCGGGTTGGTAGATGTCACATGTCTTCGAATGTTTGGTTCCCTAGAACCAACGATGTTTTCCTTCACCGTTTTTTGAGAGCAATAGAGATGAAGTAAATTACAAAAAGTAAAGCGCCTGTCTGGGTTCGAACCCACGACGTACAACTCATAAGTCACGGCCGTTACCATTGGGCACTGGGCCACCAGCTCTCGGAGTGCCTGGGTCTGGCTTATGGCAGTAGACTCGCTCCCTGTTAAAGTAGGACTAGAACTTAACCAGTGAAATGTGGAGTTATACAGGGTTAAATTAAATTAGCTAACGAAACTCTGCAGACGTGATGGATATCTAAACACGATAAAAATAAAATATTTGGTGGACTTTTTTGGGGGTCAACGACCGCTGGTGGTGTTGTTACTTGAAGTATGAGTTGATAAAATCTTTTTTCTTTTGTTGTATCTTATCATGTTTAGATATAGATACCCATCACGTCTGTGAAGTTTACACAAAAAAAACTGATATTTTAAGTGAACCCCACAAAAAAATAATTAAATTTATTTCCTTTTTTGTTTTATCATGAACAAAAACAGGGTCAAAATCAAAATCAAAAGTAATTTATTCAAATTAGGCTGAGAATCAGCACTTTTCGAATGTCAAAATTACATAAGACAGTCCCCCAAAACGCCCACCCTTCACCACTACCTATAAGTGCTTTAGCTGGGAAGAAGAATTAAATTAGCTAACGAAACTCCGCATACAATAACACCTGCAGAGTTTTGCTAGCTAATTTATTTGGACCCTGTATAGGGACATCTCCGCTGAGCGATGACCGTTTTGCGCATCCACACGCTAAGAAAAAGAAGAAAATGGCACTCACAGCTTGAACTCGGCTTAGATACGCTGATCGCGTTCATTTTCATTGGTGAATTCACCCTTAGTACTATTAGGGCTCTCTGGTACCCTATAGGTACGGAACCATAAAATACCTTCCTATTACTAACTAGAATCCAGTTTACACGCTCACTGTAATCTAACTTTTTTTTAAGTTATTGTAAAACGAAGAAGGGTTATTTATTCTAACCCCCCCGATACTAAAGAGTCACGTCTTCGTCTAATTTAACACCCAATTTGTGTTAGAACCACTCCGAGTAGGAAAGGGTTAAAAAATGGGATCCTTTGGTGACAAGTGGCTAATGATGAGGCATTTGAGAATGACTATTTATTAGGGTACTTATTGAACAGGTAGAAGAGATCTATAGGTAAATATATCTGTGTTTCCTTTACATAAGAAATTAAGGCCACGTATAGAAGTATGAGGAACAGGGAGTAAAGTTCACTCATCCTCCATAGAAAAGGGAGGATCCTCCGACCAGACGGCTGTTGTGTCTGGCGGGCAACTGCCCAACGATTGTGGTCGGGACGTTCTATATATGCTAGTTGCGCGGTAAACTATGCTTGCGAGATGAAGGATTTTGCGTGATGTCAGTATGACGCGTTGTTCGCATGTGGTGTTGTAGAAAACCGCTACACCGCGCAATGATCGGCTTGTGGCTAAGAAATAACAGCCGCAAGGTTCGATCGATCAGGTTAAGCTACGCTGGCCGCGGTTGGTCCATGGATGGGTGACCATCTTTACATACCAAGACCCCCTCCGTGCCTCGAAAAGCACGTTGTTGGTCCCGGCTGTCATTCGTGGATCTTTGACAGTCGTTCCTGGTCGTCAGACAACCAGTCTTACCAAGGGGTATCGTATTACCCAATAACTGGGTTGTGGAGGTCAGATAGGCTGTCAGCCGCTCCATGTACAATACTAGTATTCAGCTGCATCTGGTTAGACCGGAAAGCGACCCGAACATAGGGGGAAGGCTAGGCAGATGTAGAAAATAGGGCCGCGCGCACTTTAGACGCGAATTTGTATCGTACGAGTACGTAAACGTATGATCGTATGTTCGTGGTCGTACGAATTGAGTGCGCACACTGAATACGTTTTTCCCCGTCAAGTGTTCTGGTAGGTAATATCGCGTTCTTCTTTGGAGCGCGATGAATAATCTTAAAGATACAATTTTTTTTTTTTTTAGTCTAGTATCTTGCCTCTAAGTTGCAGTCTAATAAAACTTTATGTAAATAGTCTTAGGTAAGTCTTGAACTCATAAATATTGTTTATTGTTGTTTGTTTAGTTTTTAAGTCTTTGTTGTTAATACTATTATATATTATGAGTACTTGTAGTCCGAAATAAAGAAGATGATATAAATTAGTATTTAAAGCAAGCAACACGCTGGTATGTTAGTCTATGAACAAAGTGCTTAAAATATCATTTTATCAGACTCTCAGAAAGTGGAACGGACTTGTGTAAAGTATAGGCCCTTTACACAAGGCCGACCCACTTTATCAAATGATATAAGCTTATGATAGTGTTGATTGTAGGCAATCAATATTATTCTAAGTTTTAAAATAATTATCAGGAAAAAAATTTAGTTAAATTAAAATTGCTTATTAGTCGTATAGGTATAATTAAAACCTGGTTCATTTTAATAAAGGAAAAAAAATAAAAATGCAGGTGTTAAGTGAAACTAAAAAAATAAATTTCGAAAAGAATTAGAGTGTATGATCAATCATCATGGTATCCATATGATGTACAGACGCCAGCACATTAAGCTACTACAATCTATCAAAATTCTTAATAGATTTTCAACTTTATCGTTGAAGCATTAGGTGCAAGGTTGATTGGGAAAATTTGACCGTTTCGGGCAGCTCGGGAAGCGGGTAGCTTGAGCTAGTATGTCATGGGTTCGAACCCAGACAGGTGCTTAATTTTGTGTAAATTATTTCATGATCACCACTGCTCTCAAAACGGTGAAGGAAAACACGAAAACCGGAACCAAACATTCGAAGACATGTACAAACCCGCACTGGGCACGCGTGGTGGATTACGGCCCTCTCCACCGAGACGAGGCCTGTATCCCAGGAGTGGGAACATTATAGGCTGATTATACCATTAAAGGCTCGGGGTAATTGCGTAACAAACTATCAGTTTGCTTTGGGTTTAATTTTGATAGTTCAACAACATTCATTGCGTTATTTACGTTGTTGAGCAGACGCATTTCTAGAACATATGAAGCAATGGATTAGCAATATCCTTCAAAATGATTCAGATTGAGATTGATAGTTTGTAACGCAATAAGGGTGGTAATTACGCTTGACAAGGACAATCGAGCGCCAAAATATATTATATTTCTTTATAATTTATAACAGTAGGTACCTATAGGTATTTGGATTGATTTTAAAGCGGAAGTATTACTTCTTTATCTATGTTGGTACTTTCCCGGCTATAATGACTAATTCTGATGAACATTCATTGCGTTATTTACGTTGTTGAGCAGACGCATTTCTAGAACATATGAAGCAATGGATTAGCAATATCCTTCAAAATGATTCAGATTGAGATTGATAGTTTGTAACGCAATAAGGGTGGTAATTACGCTTGACAAGGACAATCGAGCGCCAAAATATATTATATTTCTTTATAATTTATAACAGTACCTACCTATAGGTATTTGGATTGATTTTAAAGCGGAAGTATTACTTCTTTATCTATGTTGGTACTTTCCCGGCTATAATGACTAATTCTGATGACTATGCTGGTTTCCAAAGGAAATGAATACTTACCGTTTTGGTAAAAACTCGAGACGTGTACATTCATCAAAGGAGATAAGTAACCAAGGTCGTCTGATATAGTTGAAGTTTATTCAGAAACCGATGCATGTTTTCGAATACAATATATAATTCAATTGACATGATATTATACCATTTGACTTTTTATTTTTATTGTAACCTAGATGACATTTTTACTGTATTAGGTACTGTGACATTTTTACTGTATTACTGTGACATTTTTACTGTAATTCAAACGATTCGACATTAATTTGTATAATTTATTCTACTAATTGTTAATTATAATATCTTTTGTGGAAATTAAATAATAATATGTTTTCCATGCCCATGTGACGGTAGAGCGTACATGACTCTTTTAATAAAACGTATATTACTAAATACCCATGTTTGCAAACCAATGAGTGATTTGATTTGATTCAATTAATAGAAAACAAACAGTTATTTTAAAGAGATAAAGAAATACCTTTATCAAATTAATATTCATACAAAAATATCTATCAGTTTCTTGCTAAACTTCAACTATATCCTACGACCCTGGATAGAGTTTACGTACAGTCACCAAAACAGATAAGTATAATCTCTTTTGGTGACTGTACGTAAACTCGTAACGTAGGTATCTTTACCAATATTGTAGCTACAGATAGGGTTTCTAAGACTGCGGGGGCCGCCACATAGCGTCCCCATTTTATCGGCGAATAACGTCACTGTTATCTATCAACTTTATCTATGAAAGCGTTTTTTCTTGTAATCGTTAGGAATCCTAAAGTTACTAGCTGCGCCCCGCGGTTTCACCCGCATAAGTTTTGATCCCGTGGGAATATCGGGATAAAAATTATCTTATACATAATATGTATATGTTAGTCCTGGGTATAAACCATCTGTGTGCCAAATTTCATCCAAATCCGTTCAGTAGTTTTTGCGTGAAAGAGTAACAAACATCTATCCATCGATATTTTTCACGTTTATAATATTAGTAGGAAGTAAGGATAGGATTAGTAAGATAGAATAGAATACTTAACTATTATTTCAGACGTAAGGAGTCCGTAAGGTTAGTAA
This sequence comes from Apamea crenata, assembly GCA_949629185.1. Classification (NCBI taxonomy): domain Eukaryota; kingdom Metazoa; phylum Arthropoda; class Insecta; order Lepidoptera; family Noctuidae; genus Apamea; species Apamea crenata. The sequence goes on from OX451372.1 coordinate 15,296,057, forward strand.
AAAAAATTCTTAACTTCTAGTGGTATTAGGTTACAGACACAGATATAAAATTCAGCGTGGAGTCGTATCCACCTCCGCAACCCCGGGGAATCCCACCGATCTGCGAACAAACCGAGAATACTGTCTGTTTTTTTTTTGTTTTTATGTCTGTATCATGATCCTCATCATCTGCCTAGCTTGTTCTTGTTTTCAACGGACGGACGGATGGATGGACGGATGGAAGTCTTAGTAATAGGGCCCTGTAGGCATCTTTTGGGCCCTAACCCCCTTTATGTAACCCTAAAACCAATGAACAAAACTGGGGCAATATATTGTGCCAGTGCAAAGATTTCAAACCTAGGTATCTACTTTCTACCTACCCTTTTCCCCAACTATGTTGGGGTCACGGTCATGGGGATGCAGCTGAATACCAGTATTTTACATGGAGCAACTGCCTATCGGACCTCCGCAACCCAGTAACTGGAAATATACTATACCCCTTGGTAAGACTGATTGTCAGACTTTCGGGGTTCTGATCACCACCACCACCACGGCTTAACGTATTTTCCGAGACACGGTCGGGTCTTGGGCCTTGTCTTGTGCCAATAGGATAAAAAAAATAATGTGTTCGAGTTCACCAACTGGACAATTTTTACTACTCTAGGAGGAGGACTCAAGGAGTGGGCTGTAATCTACCACGCAGGCCCAGTACGGGTTGGTAGATGTCACATTTCTTCGAATATTTCGTTCTAGGACATGCCAGTTTCCTCACGATGTTTTCCTTCACCGTTTTGAGAGCAGTGGTGATGAAATTTTTTACACAAAGTAAAACCCCTGCCTGGGTTGGAACCCACGATCTCCAACACGTAAGTCGGAGCCGTGACCACTGGCCCACCACTGCTCTGGCAACTATCTCGTATTACGACATAGTTTCAAAATAGCCTACAGCATGAGTCCAAACTGACCATGTTTTGTAAGACAAAGTGTTAAGGCGAAGTTTCCAGCGCGTCCACGCGTCATAATCTTGTGAACGGAACCGCGGTCCGGCTACTTGGGAACTCGCCCTTAAGTTGGCCGGACTTTGCTGAAGTTTGTCATACACGGCAAGTTTTAGATAATAGAAGTTTTGAACAATGCACTGTGGTGATTTATTGAGAATTATGATGTAGGGAGGTATATTAGGTCCCTGTTGGACGTACCTACCCAGTCCTCCTGTCTCACTTTGAATTTGTCGGCAATATTTCAGGCGATAAAGTGACTATATTTATTTCAACATCTTAGTACAGGTATTGATTAATATAATTCACCATCAGAAATACAGAAAGGTGTCTGTGTTAGGAGAGTCCTGAGTTACTTGAGTGATTTCTCGGAAACAAAAATCTTCACGGACGACCACCAAAAAAGTAACGAGATCAATTTACTGGATTCGTTCAAGTAATCGTAAAATAATACTTCCGTGAGGCTGGCTGTAGGCTAGCCTAGGCTTTAGCTATTATTTGGGTAAAGATATAGCAAGATCAGATACAAAATTAAGTGTCTTTGTATTTTCGTTTTTACGATTTCCGTAATAAAAGTTATTTTCACTTTGAAGTGTTTTTTCGTATAACACTACTTGCTATGTAAATAACAGTGATAGGAAGTTATTATAAAATCATCAACATACACCAGATAAGTCGAAACATTCGTATTTTTGATGTTAACTCATTAGGGACGAACCGATATCAACGCCAAGTGATGATAGACGACAATGACAAACAATAATTAGTCCGTAATGATGTATAAACATTCGTCGAACTTTATTTAAAACGTTATTCATTAATTAAAATACCAATTAATAAAGGGTTTTCCCTTCGTACTTTGCCCAAGGGCATAATGTGGGTACTTTGTGCCCTTGGGCAAAATACGGAATGTAGTTACCAATCTGTAAGAAGAAACTCGATAATTCTTATTAAGTTAAAGTGCGTACAATGATTATGCACTTTTTGTGTGCTTTTATTTGTACTTATGTAGGAATAAGGGACTTATTCGGCTTCGAATTATTCCTCTGTTAATGCCTATTATACAGGAAAGGGACTATAATCTAGTAGTCATGACGCTTGCTGACCGTTTTATGTATTCTATGTCGTTGTTCTGTCCCTTTGGTATTGTGGTCGCAAGCGGGACTGCTGATCGTGGGGTCCTGGGTTCACTTCCCGGGTGGGCAAAGTGTAGTTGGTTTTTCCATTAGGATTTTTTTTATAACAGCCCGGAGTTCAGAAGTTGGCGGCGTGATACCCCCGTGGCTTGGCAAGCACGTTAAGCCGTTGGCCCTACCCCTGATCTCTCTCCGGTCGTGTCGGATTGCCATCCTAGCGGACTATGAGACTGAGGGAAGAGAGAGTGCACCTGTGTCTGCGTACACACTTGTGCACTATCTCCCACGCCAAAGGTCTCCTCTGAGATTGGTTGCCATGGCCTAAATTCGATCTGGATGATCATTTTTTTTTATTCGTTGTTTTTCACGGTAGGCAGGACTAGTTTTCCTCTCGAAATCGAACGTATCGTGTAATAACCGGGATTACGTTTATATTTCATCATGAAAAAACATGATGGAGGCAATGTTTTCCTCACAGAATTGTGTGTGAATAACCTCTAGTTTCCTCATTAAATCACTGCGAATTAGGCACTGTATGCTCGTCATTAAAATATAGTAAATTACTTAACATTTCGTCATGAAAACACTGTAAGTAGTTATTTACAGGTTCCCCTCACAAAAATATTTCCCTCCCGGAATAACCGTGAGTAACAAGGTTCGAGTGACCTATGGCACTGAAACATCGACGAGCGACCACGTTTCAGTGCCATAGGTCACTCGAACCTATGTATACCCAAAGTATATACCTATACCAATTAAGGCCCATGCCTTATTAGAAGGCTAATAAAAGTCGCCCAAAGGGCAATGGAGAGCTCTATGCTTAGAGTTTCCCTACGCGATCGAATCAGAAATGAAGCGATCCACAGGAGAACCAAGGTAACCGACATAGCCTGAACAATTGCCAGTGTGCAGGGCACATTGCTTGCAGAACAGACTGCAGTTGGGGCCGAAAGGTTCTGAAGTGGCGACTGCGTACCGGAAGACCTAGCGTTGGAAGGTCTCCCACGAGGTGGACCGAAGACCTTGTGAAGGCCACAGGAATCTGTTGGATGCGGGAAGCACAGAACCGGTCGAAGTGGTGGTGCTTGGCGGAGGCCTTTGTCCAGCAGTTGACGTCTTTCGGCTGAAATGATGAACAAGGTTCGTACACGAAAATAAAAATTGACTTAACATATTTTAGTCATGAAAATAAAAATTACAGTATTGCAAAAATGCCAAACAAGTAAATAATTCTGGTCAAGGTAGGTGCGGTAACATGAGGATATAGGTAACTGACCATTCGTAACACTATTTTTGTGTGTGTGTGTGTGTTTAAAATAATGTGTGTATGTGGGAGTAAATAATGTGTGTATGTGTGTGAGCAAAGAGTGTGTTAGTGTGTAGCAGTGTTGAAAAAAAAAATTTGATTAACGATTTAGAACTAAAACTATTATAGTTAAACTAACTATTGACAATGTGTGCAAATGCAGTGGTGGCCCAATGGTTTTGGCTCTGACTTACGAGCTGTAGGCCATGAGTTTGAACCCAGATAGACACTTTACTTTTTTTACTTAATTTCATGACCACGGCTCTCAAAACGATGAAGGAAAACAGGCCTCTACAGACACAATTTGTCGAAGTGGGGGATTACTGACCCATCCAACATCCTGTGCGAGTGTGCAGCACCTACTTGCTGGAGTGTCCTTAGTGCCTCACCTGCATCTCGGATGACCTAAAGCCTGCTACTGATGCCGCAATCAACGTGGCCACCTACCGGGCTTAAACTATATAACAAAGACCTATCTAACGAAACCCCACACCATGGAGGAGACGAGAAAAAAAACCATCCCCACTTTACGTGTAAAGGTAACTTAATTTTTTTTTTAATGTTTTTTTTTACCACTTTGTCGGCGTGATTAATATTATGTATGACGGGGATGGAACAGGAATGTTATTTTCGGGCAAGTATTCCTCTTCGTACAATCTTCAGAAAACAGGAAATAATAGCACGAACAGATAGCATTGAATTTCTTTTATTTCACAAACTTTATAAATTACGATAATCGCAAATATCCGCGATGGAAAAGGATGGAGGTCGTGAGGTTATCCGCTCATGCGCACGTTCCTTGGCAGAATGCCTGACCATCACACTACCTTATTAAAATGACATTAATTGACAGTGACAACTGACAGACAGATGGAATAACCTCACTACCGCCATCTTGTAACAAATGTTAGAACTTTCTTCATCCATGGCCACCTGCTACGACATGTATATCCATGCCAAATTATATATTTCTAGTACTAAGAGTCTCTGAGCTAAGCTGCGGACAGACAGACGGACATAGCGAAACTATAAGGGTTCCTTGTTGACTACGGAACCCTAAAAAAACCGGCCAAGTGCGAGTCGGACTTGCGCACGAAGGGTTCCGTACCATTATCTAGACAACATTAGACACTATTATCATAACCTTATTTTTAGTCCCGGTGTCCGTTAATATAATTCTGTGAATATTTCAACCGTCTACCTGTTGCCGATATTAATATCGAGCAAAAATATCACGTATGTTTGTGAGTGTGAATATTATGTAGTGTGTGCGAATATATGTAGTATGTGTGTGTGTGAGAGGTAGATAACGCAAACAACATCCGTTCGATAAAGTTAAAAGAAATAGATATTTCTGAGAATACTGTCTTATTGCGTATTAATATATCCTAGACAGAGGGGTACTTCCCGTATTTTTAAGAACTCTCGCATTCTAATGTCAGTCGCAATCTGTAAAAGATAAAATCAATTTACATACATTTTTGACAAGTTTTTGACATTGATAAAATCATTTCATTCCACCCTCGCCAAAAAATACCAATAAATAAAACTTTAGCTTTAAAAATAATAAATTAGAATTAGTTGATAAAATTCACCGAACTAGGCCTAAATATTGATACACACATAAATTGGAAGTCACACATTCAGAAAGTAAGAGCTAAATATCTAAATTTTCATACGCCCTCCGCGAGATTAAAAAAAAACTACAGACCTAAAAACTGCACTAGTAACGTACTACGCGTACGCCTACGCATCATGGTTCAAATAAATACGATGTCAACTTGTGGGGCAACAACACTGACGCACCCACAATTTTACTCTATAAAAAAACTAATTAGAATCTTAGTAAATACTGAAGTCACCAATAGCTGTAAACCCCACGTCCAGGAACTAAAGATTCTACCCTGACTGGCAGGGAATCTTTAGTTCCTTAAATGATTTAAATGACAAATTATAAATAACTTCATAATTACCATCAATTTGTATCCATGTGTGTGTGTGTGTGTTGTGTGTGTACTTACTATTCGAAATACTAAACTATGAAGCGTCCAATAAATAACTTACCTTAGGGATAATAAATATTAATTACGTAATGAATAAAAATAATAATAAGTAAGTAAAAGCCCTGACCACCGGTAGCTTGGACCCTGTTCCCGATACCGGTGGGCTACTATTTTTTATATTTTTAAATGTCTTTATACTTTTTATATTCTAATATTTAAAAATATAATTTATATGGGTTTACATTGAATTATAGGAGATAATAAGTAAATAAAACAATAATAAATAATTTATAAAATAAATGTTTTTTATAATGCTACTAAATAAATACATAGTTAATTTTTAAAATTAAAAAAAAACAATAATTTTATAATTCTTAAATTCACTAAAACAGTGCAGTAGTCCTCGTCTTTATTCTATATTAATTACAAAGAGAATATTGCAGTACTGTTGAAACTATAGCCGTTAATGCTAAGACAATTTTTGCAATGTGAGGTAGATAAAATTGATCACATTATTAAACACCCGCGTCCGACAGGGTCCATAATTGTGACTAATATAATTATTTCCCTACCAACTGTACGCAATAAAAAAATGAGAATTGATTGTCACTGAGATGAGATTGCGACTTGAATTTGAACGTTTTTAAGTGCGAGAATTGGTATTCAGTCCTCTCCACCTACCTGTCTAACCTGGCCAACTTAAGAGTGCTGGTGTAGGTTCACAAGCACTGAACCCTGAACCTAATATTAAAAAATAATGCCAATGACTTCTTATTGTTGGATTCTCCAGTTCTTTAATTAGATGGCGCCGATTCCCTTGTTCACCAACTAAACTAAATTTAAGTTCAGTGCATCTTTTTCTTTCTGTTTTATTAAGAAAAGGACAGAAGATAAATATTAGTTTAGTCCTGTCAAATTAATCAGCACCTGACGGAAATTGACGTATTTTTAGTAGCCAATTTTTTAATTACGTCTAAACTTGTCTATCATGGGGTATCTAATTTGACAGGACTAAACTAATATTTATCTTCTGTCCTTTTCTTAATAAAACAGAAAGAAAAAGATGCACTGAACTTAAATTTAGTTTAGTTTGTGAACAAGGGAATCGGCATTGGAAGAAAGAATCAAGACATAGTTTTAGTTTTATGTTTTACTATTGGTATTTTAAAAGTATTCGAACGTATAACACGACGCCTCACGTTATCTACTAGATGCTCTAGCTTTGTTTGCTGAAGTATGTCAAGTGTTTGAAGTAAAGGGAATACTTAAACCCCTATCTTTCGTCCAACGTTGATTTTATTCCACCGTCACCATAATAAACTGAAATAATACTTATACGCGAAGTACACTATCTAAATGGTAACTCGTACGATACTTATATTAATTTCAAGAGTTATAGGAAAAGGGAAGATCACTTAATGATACCTTACTTCGAAGCCACGTCAATTCCTTATTTAATCATGACATCAGAGGGGCGATTCTCGTCATTTTAAGAACGTTCACTGTCTGGGAGCTTACCACCCAGTTCTTAAAGCAGGGCAGGAGTTGAACTGCACTTTTTTGTACTTAGTTATAGAACAAAAAAGGCAGTGCAGTTGAACTTCTGCCCCGCTATAAGACCTGGTGGCAAGCCCCCTGATCTCAGACGCAAATTTTAGGGTTCCGTACCTTGTAAAGGAAAAGGGTACCTTTCATAAATTATTCTTGTGACCGTCTGTCAGTCTGTCACTGACGTTTTACTCGTGCTCCGATTCTTAAAAGTTTGTTTGTTTCTTGTCTCGTTGGTCTAGTGGTCACCAGCGCTACTGCTGACCACGAGGTTCTAGGTTTGATAGCCAGATCGGGAAAAGTGATTTTGGATTTTCCATCTGGAATTTCTCAGCTCTGGGTGAGCGGTGCACCTCTGCCTTACTCTTTGGGGAAAAACAGGCGTGATGTTATGTAAAACCACTCCGCCTTGGCAATTTAATGTTGCCGGAAACTGTTGCGCAACTGTTGCTCATTATTTTTGGTGACACTTTCTCCGGGAAAATAGAGGTGTTTTCCCCAAAAACGTTGGCACGTCGTTCGGTGTCACGTATCCATTGAGCTTCTGACGACACTGACGTTTCAATGTAATGTTTCCTTAGTCATAGAGTTAAAATTGAATTGGACATTCTGAACGTCCCCTTTTTACAAAACATGACATCAACCACAAATCCAGACTTCACAGCGTACGTACCTATATGTTATTCGATTTATTTTGGTTCCATTGATTTTGATTTATTTTTAATTTTATTTAATTTGACTTCATTTGAATTTATTGACTTATTTATTTATTTATAGTATAATAATATCCTTTATTGTACACCAGAACATACATTACAAAAATACAGTTATCACTACAAAACATACAATGGGGGGGCCTTGTCGCTGTCCTGCGATTGTTTAATTTTATTTTTATTATTTTCTTTTATTTTTTAATTTTATTTCACTTTATTTTATTTTATTTCTATTAATTTATGTTTGGCAATAAGTGTTATTTACCTGAAATTGTCGAAATGACTGATTACCCATCCAATACCCAGTGCGAGTGCGGTGCCTCTAATCAGACCATGCCCCACTTGCTGGAGTGCCCTAAGTGCCCGTTCACCTGCACCTTGGATGACTTAATGAATGCGACTGATGCCGCAATTAATGTTGGCCACCTACTAGGCAAAAAATGAAGAAGTACCATCGACATGAAAATAAAGACCTGAAATAAATGAATTTATTTTTATTACTTTTAAAACAAAAGCTACCAGAAGGCCAATTCTCGTAATTTAAAACGTTCAAAATCTAGTCACAATCTCATCTCAGCGACAAACAAACAAATGCCAAAAACTTGTCAAAATGAAGGGAAATTTGAGTTTTTTTTGACAGATTAAGACTATTAAGACTGACTGCGAACGTTCTTAAAATTACGAGAATTGCCCCTCTGGTACTCGGCCATCCCAGAGACACAGCTGGAAGGTCTAGAGTGCTGGTCACATCATACCTTACCCCTTTTTCCTTCACACGAGAACGCAGCATTTATTTATTTATATATACTTTATTGTACACCACAAAAATACATAGCATAAAAAAATACATGAAACACTACAAAATATACAATGGGCGGCCTTATCGCATTACTGCGATCTCTTCCAGGCAACCTCAGTATGGATAGCAATTTCCCTTGACACAAAATGGGACTGTCGTTGGTGCAAATATTATGTATACAATACACTAACAATACATATTCAAAATTATAAATGCATAAATACATACATACTATTTACAAGCAACGAAAAATAAAAGATGACTGTAGACGCTTGCAGTTAGGACAACAAGATCACAACGACAAGTAGTGTTCCTTTACAAGTCTTTTGAACACCTGCAGCATTGTATGGCAGTAGTAACATCTGCACGCGTCATTGTCCGCGTGAAATTTCCTGTTCCCCTGAGATCCACGGCGTCGCATCGCATCGCCTGCTCGCGCTAATACTTCGTTTTTGCTCAGCGTTCTTCCTCAAGAATCAGGCTATCAAATGCAGAAAGAATTTTTCATATCCGACTAGTAATTTCCTGGATTAGCGCGTTCAAATAAACAAGCAAACTGTATTATTATAGATTTCCCTGAACGAAAACTGACATTGAGCTACTAACGTTAGTGTCCTTTTTCCTGTTATGTATTAAATAGCGTTAAAATTGACTTGGACATTCTGAATTTACACTTTACGGTGGTTGATTCGTCACGAGTAGTCAGAATCCCGAAATTTTGACAACCAGTCTTACCAAGGGGTATCGTATTAACCAGTACCTGGGACGTGGAGATAGGCAGGCGCTCCATGACAAATACTGGTATTCAGCTGCATCCGGTTAGACTGGAAGCCGACCCTTAGTAGGGAAAAGGCCAGCCTAGCTGCTAGCTAGGCTGGCAGATGATGATTCTGAATTTATACTTTTTTTTAAATCATGACGATTTTTCCATCTGATTTTTTTAAGTAGCAGTCCGGAGTCTGAGTTTGTGCACGGTTGACGATAATAGGCTCGCTCATATTGCATGGGTCTTAAACATAACTGGCGAAATGTGGGTGTGCTATAGGTACCTACACCTCTGCCCAATCCTTCGGGAATAAGAGGCGTGATGTTATGTTACGTTATTTTGAAGATGATGAAATCGGAGCAAAAAAACGTTGACGTGAATAAATTGGAAAACCAAATAGGTATTCATATGAGAGTTACGAAATGGTTTTGTAATGAAATAATTGTGAAATTTTCCGGTACATTTTGCCTGTTATCAGAGAGAATTGTGACGTAGATACTCGAAATATTTTACATTGCTCGCAGAACAGATGGCCGATGGGGCCGAAAGGATGGTGACGAAAACAAACGTCAGCAGCGCCCTCCAGTCTGCTAATAAAAACTGCGTACCTATTACTTTTGATTATTCATATAGTGTATGAATCAACAATCTAGGTTTGTGTGAAGGTTATCAGGTATCGATAACAGTAAGTACTTGTCTTGTATATCCCTATGCGCAAAAGTACCTGGAATACAGTCGGCAACAAAATAAGTAGGTACTAAATGTTAACTGATTTTTTTCTGTTAAAAGTCTTGGGTTTTATTCTTCACTTTTTTGTGGTAGAACAGTACAGATAGTCATATGTATAATTATAATAAAAACTATGTCTCCTGTTCTAGTAAATTTGTAAAAAACAATCAAACATTCAAATTGAATAAATAAACTAAATTATAACATTCAAAATTAATAACTTAAAAAATGTTGTGGAGAGCAGATAGGCACCATCATCATCATTTCAGCCGAAAGACGTCCACTGCTGGACATATTTAGGCCTTTCCAAGCATCCCCACTTCGACCAGTTCTGTGCTTCTCGGATCCAACGGGTTCCTGCAGCCTTCACAAGTTCGTCGGTCCACCTTATGGGACGCCTTCCAACGCTACGTCTTCCGGTACGCGGTCGCCACTCCAGAACCTTTCGGCCCCATCGGCCACAATGTGCCCTGCCACTGCCACTTAAGTTTGGCAATTCTTCGGGCGATTTCAGTTACCTTGGATCTCCTTGGTTGCTCCATGTAAAATACTGGAATTGGTTGCTGCAACTGGTTAGACAGAAAGTCGACCCCAACATAGTTGGGAAAGGATGATAATGATGACTAAAATTAGAACACTGAACACTCACATTTTTTCCTTCCCCAATTCAAAACTCCGAAATGTTCATCATCTGCCGCCGATGACTGTACAAGTGTACATTATATGTTTCGGTAGGTATAAGTACTTCCCCCTTGCTATTTCCAGCCAGTCTTGATTCATAGAACGAAGAGAACACAATACGGACATCACCAGTTCGCATTGTATTTCGTTCGAAAATCGAATTTCAAAAATAAACTGGAAGGAAGTACAATCAATGGAAGAGAGTTGTTCACGAGTGCGAAAATCTCATTTGTTGCATTTGTGTTGGTCGAATTAGCAAGATATTTTTGCCACACCCAAGGGGGACTGCGGTGATGAATAGCAAACCAGATGTGGACCCAAGATTGGATCCAGGTGAATCAATTTTACCCCGGAAAAGACACCCAAGTAAGTTTTTTCTTATTTAATATTTTTATTAATTGAGATTTCATATTTTTGTAGACGATTGCGTGATTTCGAAATCATTGGCGATTATTTATTTTAGAGTCTGTAAATGACGCTTGTGAAAAATGTAAGGATTTGGTACAGACCTTCACCTTTCTCCGTAGGAACAATGGAGAAAGTTGTTCAGTTACATGATTTTCTTTCCTTTAAATTTGACCACACCTTTCTGATAAACGCTTTAGAAGTGCCAGGTTTTTTCGCATTTGTTAAAGATAGGTGTACAATTTTTGCACAAGTGAATAATTATGGCATCAGAGAATTATACGAGTATGTCAAATAAATGCCCTTATAATGTGAAGGTAAGATTTTACCAATATAATATCAAATTAATATGGTTAGTACAGAAGCCAAGCACATCAAGCTACTACAATCTGTCAAATTTCTTTAACAGATTTTTTTTCTTCAACTTTATCGCTATTTTATTTAAGGTTCAAGGTTGATTGGGAAAATTTGACAGTTTCGGGTAGCTTTACCCGAAACTGTCAAATTTTGCTGACGTCTGTACTTCCCAACATCCCAATATGGATAAATGTGATTCACAGTACTACTTCCTCCCTATGGTAGGGGAATTCCCCTACCATAGGGAAGTAGTACTGTGAATCACATTTACAGACATTTACAGTACAGACGTCATCAAAATTGGACAGTTTCGGGTCAAGCTGCCTGAAACTGTCAAATTTTCCCAATCAACCATGAACCACCCTAGTAGCGTAGCCATCATGTTATATTGACGCTCCCGACATATAATACCTTTAGGTTCCTAGTGACAATAATATAAATATAGCACATTGTCATTTTGTTCAATCGTAATCCTGATCTTCGAAATCTTATTTACAAGAATGGCTCGCGAAATTGATCGCCTAACGCTTTTGTGAATGAACAAAGCAGGTGTGAATCACACTTGCAATAGGAAGGCCAGTTCCTGTAACTAAAAACGTTCAAGATCTAGTCGCAATCTCATCTCAGCGACAATCAATGTCAACAACTTGTCAAAAATGTAGGAATTTTAGAGGTATTTTTGACAGATTGAGATTAGACTGTGACTGTTCTTAAAATTACGAGAATTGCCCGAGATCAAGACAAACGATGAACAAATCAGAAAAAAGTTTTGAATTAAAGTTATTAACGAATATTTTGTAACAATATAATTGACGACACGGTTGGCGCAGTGGCGGAGTGTCCAGCCTACTACGCTTCGGAATGGGCAACTAGCTTCATATTTATTGACTGAAAATGGTTTAATTAAAATAAATGCTTCATTGGCATCGCCATCTGCGGGGTAACTTCGTAGCTCACTCATAATAATCTCAGTGCTATTTATTTTCACAATTCCACAATATTCATTGGGATATGTACAGACGCCAGCAGGTCAAGCTCTCTGATACTGTCAAACTTTCCCAATCAACCTTGAACTTTAATGCTTTAGCGATAAAGTTGAAAATCTATTAAAGAAATTTGACAGATTGTAGTAACTTGATGTGTTGGCGTCTGTACGTTATTTTTTAGCTATGGAAACGTGGCTTAATCACATAGTCAAAGTCAAGTCATTTATTTCAAACGAGCAGCACCCCGCGGTTTTAATTGCATAAATTTCGATCCCGTAAGAATATCGGGATAAAAAGTATCCTATATGTATATATTAATCCTGGTTATAAACCATCTGTGTGTAAAATTTAATCCAAATCCGTTCACTAGTTTTTTAATATTAGCAGGATTAAATAATATCTCGAAAAGAAAATCATTTTAGAAAAAAATGCTAACACTTCTCTCTCCATCCATACATACAAACTTTCACGTTTATAATATTAGTAGGATAGGATTGGCACATGAAAGGCACTTTTATACGCACTTAGCACTTTTGAACGTCAAAATTTACAAAAAGATAGAAGTAGTCGCCCCTTCCAAAAGGTAGTTTCGTATGGAAAATAATAGGCAAGAAGCTCCACCGTTACTCTTATAAATATTATATGTTTTATGATATTTTATATACCTACATTAAATGATTATATGAGAGAGCGATGCACCATAATAGGTAAAATAAATTAAAAATAAAGCAATGATAGGTAAATTAAGTATGTAATACATAGATAAATGGTGCTCACATAGTTAGAAATAACACACAATGCGCTCTGTTAGGTGTCAGCTTTCTATTATTTTGTGATTGGTTACAATTGTTGCTATTGCTATTTTTTTCTTTATTTCATTTAAATACTTATAAATTACATTTCTAATATGTTTATAAACAAAAATATACAAAAATCATGTAAACATTGACACTATCAGAGACAGCTGCTCTTTTAGCATATCATTATTTAAAAAAAAATATTCTTGCAGACTTGCAAATGGAGGCAAATGTGTATCAACAGGCAATGAACCTGCAGCCTCCTCTCGACCCACCCCAGCCTCCTCTCGACCCGGCCCAGCCACCAGCAGACACTGTGATAGCTAAATTACTTGAAAGTCATTTTAATGGCCATGCTCTGGTAAAAAGGCCGACCACTTCTCTCAACCTCGCTCTACGCATCGCACGAGCTGCAGCAAAAGACTCGCAACCTCAACCAGAAACTGAATTATGTCAACCGAGATCAGAGGGATAATTCTCGTAATTTTAAGAACGTTCACAATCAGAGGGGTGATTCTCGAAATTTTAAGAACGTTCACAGTATGATCTTAGTCTCAATCTGTCAGAAATACCTCTAATTTCCCTACATTTTGACAAGTTTTTGACATTTATTTGTCGCCGAGATGAGACTGCGACTAAATTTTGAACGTTTTTATTTACGAGAATTGGCCTTCTGATCTCAATCTCAATCCGTCAAAAATACCTCTAATTTCACATAACACACACACAATACACATTTATCATCATTCTTTCATTCATTTTATTTCTTCTCCAACCTTCTGAAAGTGGAAGTTTACAGACAGTCCTGTCAGTTCTGACCTCGCACCGTGCACTTCATTTGCTAGCTACTCTGTGTCAATGTTTAGTTTTTTTCATGTTAAATTAAATTACATTTCGCGTAAATTACATGTCAAAAACGTTAATTGTTAATTTAGTAAATTTATTTATATTTAATATACAAGTAACAATGGACACAAATATGTTAGTAAACATATATCTTAACCACTTTGTTAGTAAACTTAACGTAACACTGTCATATAGTTATGTGAGACCCAGCTTCAAGCTCAAAAAGAAATGTACATTATATACTTTTATCAATTTTGCGAATATACTTATTCACAATAATGTGCTTATTTCAGTGATTATTGAATAAATAAAATAAGGAACCCTTTTTGCTTTCATGAATTAAAAAGTACCTACATCAACGATAACAGATAGGTAACAAATTAAAATAATTCAAAAGTTACGTTCTAAAATATATCTCCGTCTACACAATTATACATGTAGTATACATATTATTGTAATTGTTTAAAAATAAATTAAATTATGTAAAATACTTTACATTTATTGTTTTCTTTATAAAAGTTACTAAGTACTTCATCGACCAATAATTTATTGAATTATCTATATTACCTTTACGTATTATAAATGGACAGGCACACACGATAGAAAAGCGACTTCATCGCATTTCGTGTCTGCCTGTGTGATCACGTTGTCCTTTTAAACTACCTACGCAACGGATTTTGATTAAAAACCATGCGGAGAAACCTGTCACAGTTATTTAAAAAAAACATAAAATTAAAATGACTTTGGCTGATTTTTCCAACGCCAGATAACTTTATCGGAGGAATAATTTTGAATTTTTGACAGTTCTTCCATACAAAAACTGTCAAACGTTAAATTTATTCCACGAATAAAAATGATCAGTCGATTGAGAAATCAGCCCCTATTCAAATTTGACTGAGAATCAGTTGTTTTTGAAAGTATACCATATATAATTTACGACAGTCCCCCAAACCACAGATTACTGAATAGTTACTACGCCCAAACGTCCGCCCGTCACCACTTTCTAGTGATTAGCAGGGAAGAGGTGGCGCAACAAACTCCCAAGCAACACATCTGTCAGTTAAATTTGAAGAACTTGATTATATAAAAAAAGAAAGAAAAAGAAGAGATATACAAATGTATACACTTTCCACATATCGGCTAGTACGCGCCAATATTATAGCAAATAATATGTAACAAAAATAAGGAACCATAAGAATTAGGGTTGGGACGAATAGTTGATTAGGTTTGCGGCTGAACAGCTGAATATTCGCCAAAATTATTCGGCTGCAATTGACACGAACGGGAAGATCAACTAAAGTTAGTTTGAGCTAAAACTTAGCAATGATTGCCAGTGACTGCCGCCATTTTACCGATTTCACCGTCCGACCTGCAAGTGACAAGCCTCGTGATATTTTACCAACTAACAGTAAAAAAAATCATTTTCCTTGCAGACTTGCAGATGGAAGCGAATGTGTATCATCAGGCAACGAACCTGGAGCCTCCCCTTAACCCACCCCAGCCTCCTATCGACCTAAATGAGCCTCGGACGGAGGCCGTGATAGCCGGCGATAAGCCTCTTTGGATTGCTGCAAGAGATGCAAAAGGCAACGCTCCACACACTAAAGCGCGCAAAAACTCTGAACCAGAAACCTATTTATGTTAACCATAATAGCAACGAACAGTAAACCAAAAACAGGCGTGAATTTCCAAACCATGCCTTTCGAATAAGGCGCGCGTCTTGACAGAACAGAAACGAGAAAACTGAACAACGAATTAAGTAACTTATGAATTGAGTAATCATAATAAGTACTCGACCATCAAACTAAGATAAGATTGCATCTAAGTCCCGTATTACAGAATCTCACTCAAGACTCAAGCATTACTTAGAACTTTCATCCAATCAAATGGCAAAAAAATCAAATCTAAAAGTGAGAGTATACAGAGAGTGCTGTTAATATAAAAACTTTTATACAAAAAAAAAAAAAAACCGTCTTCCAAAAAACACTATAAAGTGAAATATAACTTTAATTTCGGAAGTCGGTGTCGTTGGTTCCGCATCTTCATTTTTTCACTCTCCTTTGTTCCTCCTTTTTTTTAAAGTCGGTTAAAATTTACATATCGCTGATCAGTATTTTGGCACCAAAGCAAAAAGTTAATTAGATAGTCATTTCTGTAAAGTGCTATAAATATTATTATTTATTTTGTATAAAAGCTAGTCAGTTTAGCACAATAATTGTTATTAGGTACGTTTCAAATAAACCCAATCTATGTATACTAAATTGATTCATAAATTCCGAAATCTTCGTACTTATTTGATGATGATTGCAGCTGCGCTTTCCTTATATTTCTGTGTTGTTATTATTTCGT
This sequence comes from Apamea crenata, assembly GCA_949629185.1. Lineage (NCBI taxonomy): Eukaryota > Metazoa > Arthropoda > Insecta > Lepidoptera > Noctuidae > Apamea > Apamea crenata. The sequence goes on from OX451372.1 coordinate 15,312,455, forward strand.
TGTAAAAAGTCTGACAAAATAATTATTTTGCTAATATGTATTTGTAGTGTAGGTACGCATTTTGTGAATATTAAATATATTTAAGTACTACCTGCCCCGCGGTATCACCCGCATAAGTTTCGATCCCGTGGGAATATCGGGATAAAAAGTATCCGATATGTTAATCCTGGCTATAAACTATAATGTGTGCCAAACGTCCAAATCCGTTTAGAAGTTTTTGCGTTAACGAGTAACAAACATCCATCCATACAAACTTTCACGTTTATAATATGAGTAGGATAGGAATAGGGTTCTAACGTGCTTACTTCAGTAATTTTTGATTAAGCTTGAATACATATTTATTAATCAAATACTTGTTTTTTTTAATTTATTAATCACTTAATACTACTCGTCGTAACCCTTCACAAGTACATACATAGTACTACGGAACGCGGTAGTATATGTATTTGTGAAGAAGAAGAAGGCTTCCACTCAGCATGATGCTGTGCTTTTTGAGACCCACATATAGTACCTACTTAAAGCACAGCATCATGCTGAGTCTTCTTATCATAGTCACGACGTGTAGCTGCCAAATATTTCTGTTCAGTGCTCGTGACTTCTGATTTCAGATCAGATTTCAGATCTATTTTGTTTTTTCTTTATCCTTTCTTTTCTCACTTACTTAGTGTCAGCAGAAATAGGTGCAATACTTTCAAGACAAACTTTCAACACGCACTCTTTCCTCTTCAAACTAATTTTCTAGTGAAAACAGGTGACTGCGGATTTCTGTATTTTTTTGTACTTAAAATATACCGAATCCCGCAGACAACTGCTGCAGTAGAATTGAACTGTGTAAAGTTGCTCGACCGGGGAATAAATACCAACTCCTATGTATTTCTGCTCAAAATATTTCGATGGTTATCATGTAACTCGAATAAAATTATAGTGCACACGTGTGTGTGCAGATGCTAAGAGGGATGTGTGGTGTTACGCAAATGAATAGAATAAGAAATGAGTATATACTGGTAAGACGAAGTTTCAAAGTGGCACCAGTGACTGAATATGGGCATGTGATGCGGAGGACTGAGGAAAGTTGGGAGTATGAAAGTGGACAGATGGCTATAAGAGTAGGGGAAGAGCAAAGAAATGATGAATGAACTGTGTAGAAGATGATATGGCCAGAAAGGGGGTGACAACCGATATATTGACTAATAGAGAAGTATGGAAGAAAAAGACATATGTTGCGCCGACACCAAATAAATTGGGATAAGGGCAGGCGAATGATGTTGAAGTGTGTGTGCAGACATAGGTGCACTCCCACTTACCTCACTCTCATAGTCCAATGGGACGGCAATCTAAGCAACTCGCACAATCGGGGAGAGTTCAGCAGCATGACACCGATGTGTTTTCCAAGTCACGACAGTGTATCACCGCCGATTTCCTAACTCCGGGCTGATACTGAGAATTTACTTTCATCCAATCAAATGGCTTTAAAAGTGAGAGTAGGTACACAGAGAGTGCTGTTAATATAAAAACTTTTTTACAAAAAAAAAAAACAACCGACTTCCAAAAAAACACTATTGAAAAATTACTTTAATTTCGGAAGTCGGTGGTGTCGTTGGTTCCGCATTTTTATAACAGATAAATTTATTTATTTTTTGTTAACAGATAAATCTAGCATCTGCCATTTTTATGGCAAATCCGGGATTCAAAGCCGGTCACGCATATGTATAAGTAAGGATAATATTAAACAGGAGTAATGTAACAGTAGTAGCAATGTGGAAAGAAATTATAATGTAAGACGTTATAGTAGGACAATACAAGTTTATTGGTTTGCCAACGCCATCTACAGTTGGATGACGCGCTACTCGCCGACCGATTGGAACGTAACATGGAAGGTGGCGCTACCTTGGCGCGGGCGCAACGCTGCATCACGCGGCGCGCGTGACAGTGACGCGCGCCGTCTTTGTGTGTGTGCAGAATAACTTGCGTCACAAACATTACCATAGATTAAAGTCGCTTTTCGTGCCTGTCCGTGCGCGATTTTGATACAGTTTTCAATACCGGTTTGGAGGCATGAGGAACAGGGTGTAAAGTTCACTCATCCTCCATAGAAAAGGGAGGAACCTCCGACCAGACGGGTGTTGTGTCTGGCGGGCAATTGCCCAACGATTGATATTGGGAAATTGTATCTATGCTAATCGCACGGTAAACCCTGCTTGCGAGATGCAGGATTTGCGTGACGTCAGTATGACGCGTTGTTCGCATGTGGCGTTGTAGATACCGCTACACCGGAATATTTATTTTTGTGAATAAGTACATTACCTAATATTAGACTTACATTTAATAAAATTATCTAGATGCTTTTTTCAAGTCGTAAAACCGTGCGAAGCAGCGACAAGTCGCTAGTAATCTTATTTCAATAAAAAGGTCATCGTATACAATATTCGAGCAGCTATTTTTAAAATATTTTATAATAATATAATCACTGCCGAACAAGCCGAAAGCTCAAAACGGTGAAGGAAAACATCGTGAGGAAATCGGCATGTCCTAGAACCAATAATTCGAAGACATCCACCAACACGCACTTGGCCCGAGTGGTAGATTATGGCCCACTCCCTCTCACAGAGAGGAGGTCTGTGTCTCAGCAGTGGGGACATTAAAGGCTGATTATGATGATGAAAAGGCAGTCACTCCATGTAAAATTGGACTGGAAGCCAACCCCAACATAGTTGGGAACAGGGTCGGCAGATGATGATGATGATAAAATGATGAGAACAAGCCGTAGTATAACACACACACACATTGTACATTATTTGTTATTTTATTAATTTTGTATTTTGTGTTTCTCGAACTGTGTCCAAATAAACGTTTTTCTTTCTTTTCTTTCTTTCTTTCTTTATAATGAACCACACTCGAACCACCAATATTAAGACAAGTTTTTCTCCTTAATCGATTAAAAAATTCTCCAAAGTTCGTCGGCTACCGCTTCGGACATTTATACATAAGCTGCTATAAGTATGTATCTATAAATACTTCCCTTCGCGATTTCTAACCAGTATATATTTAAACAAGGAAAGAACGTACGTGTACATACGAATTAGCTTACGGAAACCACTATTTTAAATGTAATTTCGATAAAATAATTCAAAACAGTAGGAGGAAAAACGTAGGAAAAAGTGGTGTTCGACTGGGAAAAACATATTTCTCAACATTGTTAAAATTATCAAGATTGTATTTCCCACACAAGAGGAAATGTGAGGATGAACGAAGAAGATGACTGCCCGAGACAAGAATCAAGTGACGGAATGCTAGCCCGCAAAAAATTTAAAAGTAAGTTTTAAAATAATGTATTTTTTTATCCATGTTACTCGTTATTCTTATAGATATTTGTTCCGGGTCCTCAGGGTCATATTTTACATTTTTTACCTGAGTGTCTGTAAACCAAACAGTACCTATTAGAAATTTATTGTAGGTACAGACGCCAGCAGGTCAAGCTACCCGAAACTGTCAAATTTTCCATATCAACCTTAAACCTTAATGATTTAGCAATAAAGTTGAAAGTCTATTAAAAAAAATTGACAGATGTAGTAGCTTGATGTGCTGGCGTCTGTACCTACTTTCGCATTTATAAAAGAAAACTTGATTTTTCGCAAATATGAAAAATTATAGAAGCGGTTGAGCAGACAAATTTTTCGAACATGTATGAAGCAATGGATTAGAATCATCCTTCAAAATGAATCAATTCTTCATTTGTATTCACGTATGCGTGAAGACCAATAGCGTCAGCATGTAACACACACACGCTTCCGACTTCGTTATTGTCTCGGAATCTTTTTGATCGAGCTCGTCCGGGGGACTGTCATCAATTTTCAAAAGTTTACTAATCAAATTGTTTATTCAACAAATGTAAAATAAATCATTTTCAGGCTTGAAGATGGAAGCGAATGTGTACCAACAGGCAACGAATTTGCAGCCTCCTCTCGACCCGCCTCCGCCTATGCCGACGGAGTCTGAGGTATCCGTCGGAACTACACGTAGTAATTATACTATTATAAAGATGGTAGGTAGAAGACCCACTTCGGACCCTATCGTGCCCAAGAAAAAGAAAGAAAAAAAAAAGAACTGAAAGAAGAAAAAACGAAATGTGATGTTCGATTTAATTAGTCATCCTAACGTCGCCCTCTCTCGAGTTAGCACTTCATTTGTTAGCTACTCTGTGCCAATGTTTTGTTGTACAAACGCCAGCAGGTCAAGCTACCCGAAACTTTCATATTTCCCAATCAACCTTTAACTTTATTGCTTTAGCGATAAAGTTGAAAATCTATCAAAGAAAATTGACAGATTGTTTTCTGGCGTCTGTATCTTATTTTAAGTATGGAGTAAAATTTGATTGTGTCTCGCATTTACAATTAATACGGTTCAATTAATTAAGAAATAAATTTATATTAAAAAAAAATGGAATAATCGAAAAATTATTTTATTTTATAATGTAAAGTTAAGTTTTTTATCCTTAATATCGTCGATGATTTTTCAATTAAATATTGTTCAAAGAAATCTTGGTTATTTGTTAGAAACTGATGAGATATAAAGTTAAAACCTTCTTAGTACTGTAAAGAGTAACCAACATCCATCTATCCATTCATCCATCCATCCAAACAAACTTTTGCATTTCTAATATTAGTAGGAGTTGTATACTGATACAGTCATCGGCGATGACGATCATAGGCACCTATTTTTTCCGCAGTCGTCAGTGCCCTCCATTACCTGACCCCCTCCTCGCCTCTTCTTCTTTGCTGGGGGGTGGGGGGTAATGATGGACACTGGCTAATCATAGCACATGCCCTACTTTTCGTACAACGCCAAGATTATTCATTTATATTAATGACTAATTACTCACCCTTACAAGGTTTTACTATTTTAATAGGTTTATTGACGTGACTGATTGTACAGACGCCAGCACCTCAAGCTACTAAAATCTGTCAAATTTCTTTAAAAGATTTTCAACTTTATCGCTAAAGCATTAAGGTTCAAGGTTGATTGGGAAAATCTGACAGTTTCGGGTAGCTTGACCTGCTGTCGTCTGTACTTTGGTAAGGACATCAGTCCAGTCATTCAAGGTTTCATTAAATTCTAAGTAGGTACATACTTAATTATATTACTAATACAAAAAATTACATTATTGAAACTGTTCTAGCACAGTCATTGTTTTTCATTACTATAAAAACCATCACGCCTTTACCTTCCTGAAGGGATGGACAGAAGTGTTTAAGTTCATCCACGTTTTTACAAAAGTCACAAGTCCATGTTTTAAATGTAGATAATGTCACCGCATTCATACTATTCACGGTTCGCGCAGTGGCTGAGCGATAGACTGCTGCGCTGCGCGTCGCGGGTTCGATTCCCGCACGGAACAAATATTTGTATTGCCCACAGGTAACTGTTTCGGTTCTGGCTGTTTGTGTATGTGAGTTTAAATGTTTGTAAACGCACCCACGATACAGGAGTAATTCCTAAAGTGGGGCAATGTTTAAAAAAAAAAAAAAAAGAGGGAGAGAGAGATAGAGAGAGCCTATTGCCATGAACCTGTCACAAATCCGGACTCCGGGCTGTTACTGAGAAATTCCGTACGGTAAACTCAATATCACTTTGCTCGACCTGGGAATTGAACTCAAGAACTCATTCTCAGCAGTAGCGCTTGTGACCACTAGACTGAATATGTATGTACCTATTGTATCCAAACTATGAATCAATTGTCAGCGTCGCTGGTCAGTGCTGGACTTAGGCCTCTGCCAAGCACCACAACACCAGCACACTAATTGCGTAACACACGTTTAATCACAATCTGAATCATGTTGAAAGATATTGCTAAACCATTGCTTCATTTGTTCGAAAAATATGTCTGCGCAGCAACGTAAACAACGCAATGGATGTTGTAGAGCTGTCAAAATTAAAGTCATTGCTACTGTTAGTGTGTTACATAATTACCGCGCAGGTTCAGTCACGTCAACGCCGGCTGTCACTAACAACCAGCGCTGGGCCTCTATCTCGCATAGGGTCGTAGGATTTTGCTGAGCGATGGACAATTTCCGTGGATGTGACGTATATTTTCCTCAACTTGTTCTTTTTTTTGTGTTCAACCTCTGCGTCATGTTTGTCGCAAATAAAAGTATTTTCCTTCTTTCTTTCTTTCCTTCTAGTTTCTACGTCTACAGCATCCAGTCTATACCAGCTATCGGTCATCAGTTCATCTAGTTATGGCGCATCCCATATCTATATATATAATGCCATAACTTGAGAACGACTAAAGGTAGCCATTGACGATACGTCTGTTTGGATTCCTTATGGAGGTACTTCAGTTAAAGGCACATTGACTTACTTCCATTTGGACGCACGCGCCGCCACTTCGAAGATAGCACGCTATCAAGTCGACGTCGTACGGAAGAATTATCACAATGGATTTTATAATGGTGGCAACAGCAGTGTGTATTTCTAATACTTTGTAGAAGGTTCTTACGAAAAAATATTAAGCAAGTTGCTTCACGCGGACGAAGTAACGGGCAGAAGCTAGTATGCTATACTTATCGATACGATTCTGCAACCGTTCTCCTAAGACCGATTCACCATTGGATTGCTCGTCGACAGGATGATTCATTTATTTAGTTTCCCCAGCAGAGTTTTTCACCTGCGGACATTTCGCCTTTCATCTACGTCACTTTCGACGACAGGCCTTTCCAGCTACAGAATGTTTCACCGATACTATGATAAAAAGATAGATGGTAAGGTCTGTAGTTAAAAACCTAGAGACCTTTCCATCTACGGAGAATTCGCCGTCAATCTTAAGACAAGCGATATCACAAAAAATACACATATTACAGAATAGCATAATCAGCCTATAACTTTCCCACTGTTGGGACCCAGGCCTCCTCTCGGTAAGAGGGAGTGTGCTTTAATCCACCACGCGCGCCCAGTGCGGGTTCGTTGATGTCACATGTCTTCGAATTTTTGGTTCTACGACATGCCGGTTGCCTCATGATGTTTTCCTTCACCGTTTTCAGCATCTGTTTTTATCTATAGCTTACTGTACATTTACTAAGAGATCAGGGCCGGCTACTTGCCCTAAAGAATTTAAACTTTGCTTACAACACAAAGCACTTAATATTAACACACTATATTAGCACCAATATAGATCATTTCCGGTGTACTTAATAGGTAGTAAATAAAGGAAAATGATGCAACTGCGCTAGGTGAAGTGTGGTTTGCGATAATTTTATTGTTTTATACTAAATCATAGCACACTTATATTCAAATTTTATTTGTTTCGAATTGACGTTATTTCAAGTTAAAAAAATATCAACTTTATTTTAATGGTAGTTAAATCGATTTCAGAGTGACTAACACTATTGAAAAAGTTATAAAATTTTTTGAATTTGTTGCAAAAACTGAACTTTATTGTGAAGGAATTAAAGTTATTTTTCCATAAACTCATATTTGTTTACATTTTTGGCGAATATGTCGCGATTCAAATTTATGTACGATCTTAGGAGAATGTTTGCGGAACGATACGTGGGCTCCACTCGATAAAATGACTCTATCATAATTATTTCTCCGAATTTAACCACGTGGAGCCCTGACACAGCTAGAAGGCGTCGCTGCAGACTCCGTAGAAGATGGCGGGACGAGCTGGACAAAACAAACGACCATGGTCCACTTTAGCCCTGGATCGAAAGAGCTGGAAGTCATGCGGAGAGGCCTTTGCCGAACAGTGGTATGCACTTTCTTAAATAGGAAAGTACCTTATCTATTCCTTACAATGATACGGCCAAATAAATGACGTCACGCCCCATAGAAATCTCTTCAGCAAAATCTTTAATTGACAGCAATTAATGACTGACCACATCTTACCAATTTCTCTGTGACACACACGTTAAATATGCCTGTCTCTTTCATTCTTTCGTTAATTTTAATAGGCCCTCTCGCTTCCACGAGTTTATCTTACGGAAAAAAGACGTCACTGACCTCAATACTCGCTTGGACAGTTTCACGTAGTATACTGGAGCATACTGCTGTATTGAATTATAGACTTTATTCTATTGCTTTAAGGTTGGTTTTCAATTGTCGAAAGCATGTTCCTTCTTTCGTAGTGAATGCAGCTATCAGTCGCAAAATGTTCAGTTGCTCTGTCAGTTGGCCATCGAACGCTGTTTTGAAAGCAGTTCATTGTTTTAATTTTTAAATATCGAATGTTTTATTATTATTCAAATTTGTGTTGTCGAGCTGTGTGGTTCTCTTTTGAGTTTGGATTTTGTTGCCGTTTCCTACCTCTTTTGTAAGTTTTATTTTTATTATTTTTATTTTTAGTCTGCGCGGGAGTCTTTTCCGTGGTAACATCTGTTCTGTTTTCGCCTGTTTTTTTTTTTCTTTTTGTGTTAGTATTAATTATACCTATTATTTTATTGTCTTTATCATAATTTCTTAGAACGACAAAAGGGCTTTATCAAGGAATTACTTAATAGGTACCTTTTATGTATATTGATTAAGTACAAGTACTTTTTCAACAAGTTTCAATTAAGTAAGTACTAGATCATTATTATTGATTATTATATCACTGTTTGCGATAAGACCGGCCATTGTGTCACCCTTTAAGTATAAAATGTTATACATATATTTATGTTCTGTAATTTGTATGGTGTACCTACATTAATAAAGAGCATTCTATTCTATTCTACTGTAAGGAAAATAACAACAATAATATTATGTATTATGTAGGTACTTGTATATAACACAATTAGGTACTTGCATATGCATAGGTATCTGTTGTTTAAGTTGGTACGCACAGTCATGAGCACCAATATGTCAACACTTGGCAACTTTAAATTGCGATTTTTTCGTGAAATAACGAATGCAACGTTGAAATACGACACATTACATATACCTATGGGATCGAAAATGCTAAGACAACAAAAACATCAAATTTCATTCAAAAATAAAGGAGTAAATCGCTTTTGAATAAAGCCGAGTGTATGTACTTTTGCTCGTGACTGCACATACATTGTAACCCAAGTGAAAGAAAGAAAAATCGAAATCTTCGACACAGTTTTTTGATCTCAGTCCCCTGATATCAGCCCCCATCTGTCAAAAATACCTCTACTTTTCCTACATTTTTGACAAGTTTTTAACATTGATTGTCGCTGAGATGAGATTGCGACTTGATTTTGAACGTTTTTAAGTCAAGACAAATCATTTTTTATCAAATAGGCACATAAAAGGTACTTTTGCACGTTAAAAAATTACAGTAAAATATAATTTGATTCTAGTCGCCCCCTTCCAAAAGGTAGTTTTCGTATAGAGAAGAATGGGCAAGAAACTCCACCGCTACTCTTTTAATTACGAGAATTGGCCTTCAGCTGTTATCAATATCAGAAGCCATAACAAACCAACATAAGTTTAATTGATCATTAGGTTATTAACATTACAATTCAATTTAGACAATGGACAATGTGTCCATGATCGGCCATTGTGTACAAGCTATAAAAGTTGGCTAAAATTAAATGATTTAAATGAGTCAGAGTTTAAGTTAACGCTAAGTACAGACGCCAGCACATCAAACTACTACAATCTGTCAAATTTCTTTATTAGATTTTCAACTTTATCGCTAAAACATTAAGGTTCAAGGTTGGTTGGGAACATTTGACAGTTTCGGGTAGCTGGACCTGCTGGCGTCTGTCTGTACTGAAGCTGAAATATAAATGAAATCATACAATGTGTGTTATTACTAATAATAGTAGGTAATAAGTGCATTTTCATTCATGAATTTATCGATAGTAATTAATCCTTTAATAGTGCGTAGCCTTGATTGGATAAGGCTTTATCGCACAAAATAATTATTTAAATACCAAAATCATTCATGAATGACACATTTATGAATGAATGCGTTATTCAGGACACTGATTAATGTTAATCAGTGTCCTGAATTACCCATGTAACAATACTAGCTTTAGCCAGTGACTTTGCCCGCGTGGAGGTCAGATTATCCCACGGGAACATTCCACCTTTTTTACACCGATTTAATTATTTTAACTGAACAGTCAGCTGTGTTGCTGGGGAGTTTGTTGCGCCACTTCTTCTTCCCAGCGATAGCACTAGGAAGTGGTGAAGGGCGGGCGTTTTTGGTGACTGTCTTTTGTAATTTTGACGTTCAAAAAGTGCTGATTTGCAGCCTAATTTGAATAAATAACTTTGAATTTGGATTTTAAAAGGATCTTGTGTCCGTGAGGACCATTTCTGCGTGCTTAAGTAACAAACAAGCACGCAGAAACGGTACAAACATACAAGCTTTCACATTTGTAATATTAATAGGATAATTTAAAAGGTTGTCATACGGAGGAATGAGGAAAATGTCGTGAGGAGAGTTTTGAGTATGAATGTCGATGGCTATAAGAGTAGGGGAAGACCAAAGAAACGATGGACGGACTGTGTGAATGATGATATGGTTAGAAAGGGGGTGAAATATGGAAGAAAAAGACATGTTGCGCCGACCCTGAATAAATTGGGATAAGGGCGGGAGAATGATCATGATGAATTTAAAAGAAAGAAAGAAAAAGTATTTATTGCGACTCGTACATAAATATCATAAAACTAAACTAAGCACAATCAAAAATAATAAAACCAAATTACATAAAAAAGTAACAAAACCAAAAAGAGAAAAAAAAGAGAAAAAAGAAAAGAAAAGAGTGTCAATCGAGTCTTGCCCAGTCTTCTACTTAAGAACCGTTGGAATGGGCAATTTTAATTAAGAATTTGAGATAATTTCCAAGTTATGGAACAACAAACTGAATGTCATAACAAAGTTCAAATTCCATTTGCTAATGGTCAAATAATTAACTATTAGTTAAGAAAAAAAAATAACCATTAGATAAACTAGGGAGGCCTTTGCCCAGGAGTGGGACAGCGTAGGCTAACATAAAAAAAAACTAAAAATTTATCAAAAACACATTTTGCAAAAAATTTACCAATAGTTACTATTTTTAACAATTGGTTGAGTTTAACTAGGGATTAAGAAACCGGCCCTTAGGGACCATTTAACAATTGGTTGAGTTTAACTAGGGGTTAAGAAACCGGCCCATAAGGACCAGATAATTTTTATTCCTGGATTAAAATTGACGTCTGAAAGTTTTTGTATCGAAGAATTATTGTCAAAAATTCAAAACGATTCGTTATCTGCCGTCGGATAAATCAGCCCTAAATTAAATACCTAACGTGCAAGTACGATTAGATGATTATTTAAGACTGATTATATCAGGCTCAATTTATTTGCTATTTTTATCAAAATAATTATTAAAAAACTTTTGTTCTTCAACCAAAACATATATAAAAAGCCACTTACAGAATGACAATCGCATCTCTTTTAATACACGATTTATATTGCATTGTAGGTATATCAAGTTTCCGATATTTAAGTAAGTATTATAAATATCGGATTTTTACGAACCCTGGTACAGACACAGATTAATTTAAGTAGGTACAGGCGCAAGTAATAGCTACTACAATCTGTCAAATTTCTTTAATAGATTTTTAACTTTATCGCTAAAGCATTAGGGTTCAAGGTTGATTGGGAAAACTTGACAGTTTTGGGTAGCTTGACCTGCTGGCGTCTGTGCAATTAAAATTCAGCATGAAGCTGCATTGGACTCCGCAAAATATTTTTTTCTGTAATTTTATGGTAGTGCAATAACATTTGAATACAACAATAAATAAATAAATAAATGATGATAGTAAATAGGACTTTCCGGTTGTCCTAATTAAGTCAGTTTGAGAGTTAATGTATGGAACTGATAAGGTAATAGATAATAATATGTAGGAATAGGGTACAGTATGACCTTTTTTTTACTTAACCTAACCACTGCTGAGCAAAAGCCTCTCCAAAATCCTTCCAGGCATCCCTTTCTAGCGCCACCTGGATCCAACCCTTGCGACACGCGTCTAGGTCGCCTCTGTACCTCTTCCTGGCTGGCCTCGGCTGCACCGTCCATCCTCAAGCACCCACCATGTGGAGACTGACATGACTAGGAGCATGAACTTTTAGAATAAAAGAGCAGCCCTTGACAGCTCAAAAGTGCCTGAAATTGGTTTACACTAATATTATAAAGGCGAAAGTTTATGAGTATGTGTATGTTTGTTACTTTTTCACGCTCAAACGGCTGGACCAATTTTGATAACATTTGGTATGGACGTAACTGACAACCCTGGATTAACACTTATGATACTTTTTATCCCGATATTCCCACGGGATCGAAACTTACGCGGGTGAAACGCGCAGCTAGTTTAGAATAAATTCTTTGGATTTGAGTTTGAAGAAATTGACAGTGAACTTAGCTTGAGTAAGTAAATTCTTCGATCAAATCATACTAAGACATGCAAACTTAAGTAGTTCAAATTGAGTGTACCAATGTTATCAATAATTGCCAGTCTTTAAATAAACAGCAATAACCAACTGCTTCATTGGTCTAGTGGGTGGAAAGGTTCCTGCTAAGTATGAGGTCCTAGGTTTAATTCCCGGTCATGCAAAGTTATTTGGTTTTTTCTTCTAAAATTTCTTAGTAGCAGATCGGAGTCTGAATTTGTGCTCGATGATGTCAATGGGCTCACCCCCTGTGAAATGGAACTTAAGCATAATTGGTGAAATGTGGTTGAACAGACGCCAGCACATCAAGCTACTACAATCTGTCAAATTTCTTTAATAGATTTCAACTTTATCGCTAAAGCATTAAGGTTCAAGGTTGATTGGGAAAATTTGAAAGGTTCGGCTAGCTTGATCTGCTGGCGTCTGTACTATAGATAGACCTCTGCTGAACCCTTCAGGGAATACACGATGTTATATTCTGAGGCTTTTCAAACACAACGCAACGTGCAACCTACTTTAGCTACTTACGTAGGCATTTACAATATTTTTAGCTCGTGTTTACAAATAATATCGCAATATTCGCGTAACTTAGCGACTAGATAGCATATCTTTAACCTAAATAATATATATTGTACACACCAGACTTAATCTTGAAATGAACTCTCATACAGATAACAATGGAAATCCATTATATTATGTTTTAGCGGATTTATATTATATTATATCGTGAATCGTGATACTATCACGAGAAGGCCCATAACAAAATAATAACAGGCTCACAGGTCGATCGATCTAGTTAAGCTATGCTTGCCACGGTTGGTCTGTGAATGGGTGACCATCTTAACGTACCGAGACCCCTTCGTGCCTCAAAAAGCACCTTAAGCCGTTGTTTCCGGCTGTCATTCGTGGATTTGACAGTCGTTACAATCAGTCTTACCAAGGGGTATCAATTACCTAGTACCTAACTGGGTTGTGGAGGTCAGATAGGCAGTCGCTCCATGTAAAATACTGGTATTCAGCTGCACATGGTTAGACTGGAAGCCGACCCCAACATAGTTGGGAAAAGGCAGGCAGATGATGACTGTCACGATAGGTCTAAAACCGTGCCCAGGAAATCACGAAGGTGTTTATTACCCACATTTCATCAGTTACGAGTATGTTTAAGTCCCATGTAAGAGGGACGAGCCTGTTGCTATTAACCGAGCACAAATCCAAACTCCAGGCTGCTTTTGAGAAATTCCAGATAGAAAAACTCAATAACACATTGCCCGACCTGGGAATCTAACCCAAGACCTTATACTCAGCAGTAGCGCTTGCGACCAACGAGGTGTCCAACGAGGCCAACTAGGCTCACTAGCTTACTTCAAAATACCAAAATGAAAACCGGTTTTCTGTTTCAAGTTGATATCTATAATATTTCGACACCAGGATACAAGCCGCCATCGTCATCGGTCACAGCAATGGCGCCCAAAAGCTATGTCAAAGAGAAAGTGCCAACTTTGTGACGTAGGGAGAGGAATTCGGACAGCTCAGTATTTGCACGCACCTGGCCCGTGAATCATGGTCTGAATGTTAATAGTTAGATAACCTATCGGTCTATCACAACTGTGTTAGGTGTGGACCCTTAAATTCCTCTTCTTCTTCGAATCACTTGCACGACTGTATTTTATTTAAATACTGTTTTCCCAAAACTTTGCCACTTCCTCGGCGTTGTCAGTGGCAGCGCAGAGGGCACTTTGACTGCATGTTTCGGGACACAGAGGGCAGGATAGGAGGTGGAGCATGGTTTGTGACATAGCTCCACAATCACACCCTACTGGCCTTCCGTCAAGGTAGCCCCACTTTGCCAGGTTGGACCGGTTCAGAGACTTACAAGTGGACCACGGTAGATTACACCCTGCAAGGAGATGCTCCTTTGGTGGTAGGTAGTAAGTAGGAGGGGGAAGAGTATGCACAGTTTGCAACCTGTCCTGTCAGAGACTCTGTCGATTTTAAGAAGCTGTGTCTGCTTATATTAATAGATCAGCTTACAAATCTAAATCAAAAGTCAATTATTCAAATTAGGCTGAGAATCAGCACTTTTCGAACGTCAAAATTACATAAGACAAACCCCCAAAACGCCCAACCTGCACCACTTCCTAATGCTTTAGTCGGGAAAAAGACTTGGAAAGAGTGACGCAACAAACTCCCCAGCAGCACAGCTGTCTGTTCAGATAGAAAAACTTGCTTCTAAATACAAGTTGGTATGCAAAGTAAATATTTATAATAAAACAATTATGTCATTTAAAACTTTTAGATCCCAGCTGACACATGATTGATAATTGGGTCAAAGGTGAATAATAAAACCACATATGTTCCAACTTGTTATCATACAATAAGCCAAAGAATGTGTTTTATTTTCCTCGTTCACAAAGTATATAATAACATATGTATTATGATTTGCATTACTGTATTATGTATGTGTCATAATATTATAGCCTTTATATTTACCTACCAAAACGGTGAAGGAAAACATCGTGAGGAGTTCTAGGACGTGCCGCTTGGCACGTCCTAGAACCAAAAATTTGAAGACGTGTGACATCCGCATGATCCGCAACCTGCAATGGGCCCGCGTGGTTGATTATGGCCCACTCCCTCTCACAGAGAGGAGGCCTGTGTACCAGCAGTGGGAACGTTATAGGCTGATTATGATACTTAACTACAAACATGCCTGGTAGGATAGGAAACGCCTTATTTTAGTTTTTAAAATATAATTGACGTGTAAAAGTGTTTGTACAAACCTACTTACACTTTTATAATTTTGGTTTGAGACATTTAATAGGTACTTGTGCATTATTAAATTACGAGATTACAGTAAAGATGATGTTTTAGTTACTACTAGCTTCTGGCCGCGGCTTCACCCGCATGGATATCGGAAATAACCTCACGGGAGCGTGCTACCGGGTTAAAAAGTTGCCATAATATCTGCCAGTGAAAGTATCGTCAAAATTGGTTTAGCCGTTTCGGAGATTAGCCGGAATAAACTGACAGACAGACAAAAATTAAAAAAAATAATTATAAGAAGCGTATATATTTTCATATGCAATTAGAAAAATGCTGTAAGTATGCTTGATATACTAGTAGATTAAAATTGTCCTAAACAACACAACTAAATACCAGTATTTTTGCTGCAACTTGCAACTAAACTTAAAATTCTCTAACGAAGCAATTCTTGGCATAAACCCAAGTAAATACAAACAATACATCATACTAAAAGCGATAAACAAGCCCTCGATTTTGATAAACATCCATATCGACTGACAAGTTATAAACTTACTTAGAAATTCTAATATTATTGTTTCAAAGGAGCTCACAATTAAAATACAATGCTGTCTGCTGTAGGTATAAACGTCTATAACATAGCAAGCGATATGTATAATTCCAGTATACCCTGACCTCTCTTTGTACGGAAAACGATCTCTACCAAACCGCACTGGGCCCGCGTGGTAACCAACTCCCTGTCAAAGAGAGGAGGCCTGCAGTGCGATTCTGTAACCATCTCACCGTGAAAACTTAGGTGAAGTGAGCGTGGAGTGAGCTTTCATTCCAACTAATGCCAGGGATTGACACTATTGACAGCTCATTCTAAGCTCACTTCACCTAACTTTTCACGGTGAGATTTTTACAGAATCGATCGGCTGTGCCCCAGCAGTGGGAACTTTATCGGTTGATTATACTTTATCTACTAGTTCTGTCTAGTATATGTATATTTTCAAACCGTTTGGGATTGAAACTCTTAGGCCGAGGGGTCCGAGTGCGATTTAAGGAAATCTCCAAACGACTGGCTGACACTTCCCGTCACCCAAGGACTGGCTTACCTTGGACAGATTAAACGTGGCAATGCCGCCAGTCTCTTGTGTACCAATATTACCAGTCGACAGCGATGGGGAAGAATTTTTCGAGGCCATATTTTAGTTTGCTAATAGTTATATAGTTGTTAGACGAGAAGATGGCCGATGGAGTAAAGCTGTGACCGAATGGTGACCAAGGTTAGGACGATGAAACTAAGGCCATCCAAAGCGCGTTGGGTTGATGATATCGTCAAAGGGAACACCTGGACGAGAGACGTACGGAACCGGGTAGTATGGCAGAAAAAATGGACGGCCCAGCAGTGGGTGATTCCCGGCTGAAATGACAATGATGATGATGAAGTATATGTTATTATTTAAGTATATTTCGTTTGACTGGATGCGGAAGGCGGAGGACAGGGTGGTGTGGCGCAGCCTGGGAGAGGCCTATGTCTAGCTGTGGACTGCGATAGGCTGAGTTGATTGATTGATATTTCGTCGTAATTCGGAATTTACGTGATGATTCTACTTCCTACTAATATTATAAACGGGAAAGTTTGTATGGATTGATGGATCTTTGTTACTCTTTCACACAAAAACCACTGAACGAATTTGGATGAAATTTGGCATACAGATGGTTTATAACCAGGATTAACATATAGGATACTTTTTATCCTGATATTCCCACGGGATCGATACATATGCGGGTGACACCGTGGGGCGCAGCTAGTAATCAAATAAAATGCAAGGCCAGCTTATACTGGACATTTACAACTTAGCATAACAGCGTGTGTACTAGAAATATTTGCGTAGTCAACAAATTAAGTCGGAACACGTTCGTATTATTACCAATTGTAATACTACTTAGAACCGCGCATTCTTGGACGACTGAATAACTTAGGCACGTATGGGGAATACGGAAAAATGCTGTCTCGACGATAGATGTGATCTTTTGTTTAGAACTGGACAAAAGAACGTACGTAGGTTAGCCATGTCGCCTCGGTCTCTGATGGAGTTTCGATTTCAGTATCAACCTATATAGCACCCACTGCTGGGGCACGGGCCTCCTGTCTTTGACAGGGAGTGGGCTATAATCCACCACGCGGGCCCAGTGCGGGTTGGTAGATGTCACATGTCTTCGAATTTTTGGTTCTAGGACATGCCGTTTTACTCAAGATGTTTTCCTTCACCGTTTTGAGAGAAGTGGTGTTGAAATATTTTACACAAAGTAAAGCGCCTGTCTGGGTTCGAACCTACGACCTACAACTCGTAAGTCTCGGCCATTAACACTAGGCCACCACTGCTCTCTAAATTCTATTTAGTTCCTCCCTAAACATGTGAAGTAAATTACTTATAACACAAAGACTCATCACTAACCTAAATATTCTTCCCAGCACACTGAGCCCTCAGTTTTGATCTCACCGAATCTCTAAGTTATTCCTGGAATTAAAACAAAGAATCAAGAGACGAGCTGTATGACTAACTGGCCAGGCAACAATTTGGTATTTATAAGCAAGTTATCCGATGTTTCATAAAATGGTATTTTTAATTCGGTGATAAAGACCGTAGTTTTTAAATTTGTTTGCATAAATAAGGTACAGACGCCAGCAGCAAGCTACCCCAAACTGTGAAATTTTCCCAATCAACCTTGAACCTTAATTCTTTAGCGATAAAGTTGAATATCTATTAAAGAAATTTGACAGAGTATAGTAGCTTCATGTGCTGGGATCTGTTTCTTTCAAGTTCTCCTATTCTGCCTTTAATTTCGGCATGCAAATACAAAATGAATTAGCTAGCGAAACTTTGCAGACGTGACGGGTATCAATAACAGTTCTGTTCACACACAGTTCTGTTTTCTTCTGTGTTATCATGTTTAGGTAACGATACTCATCACGTCTGTACGCTTTTTGCAAGTTACCGGTCAGTGTCATTGAATTGTTGAATGCTGATTAAAATATGATTCGCGAGCGTGACAAGTATGTATTTACAGCATTATAATCAATAAAATCATCAATACAGCCCTCTTAAGTTCATATAATTCTATTCATAATAATAATAAAGTTTATTAATCAAAAAGTAAAAATACAATGTGACGGATTCGATAACACAAAACAATTCAAAAGTTCCTGTAAATGGTTTAATTGAAATAAATGATTTGAGTTTGAGTTTGATAGGATTATATTATGAACTTAGAGGGCTGTATTGATGATTTTAATGATTGCTCAGGCCACTGAGCAGCTTGCAGCGACCACTGGACCAACGAGGCAGTCCTAGTTTTTATCCCACTAACAATTCATAAAGTTCCCTTGCACTTTCAATGAATCAACCCACAAACTTCTAATAAAGGTAGGTAGGACCTTTTTCGGAACTTGTAAACTGGACGAAGGGACTTTTTAGTACCCTTTTTCTTAGAATCAAACCAAAGTGCATCCTTTGTTTTGTGCCCCGGATAGTGAATCATGCGCAGGTAGAAAGTTAAAGTTAATTAGTTGAGTCACAGCTACTGTGGCTTCTACAAGATTAGGTGGTGGTGTGGTATGACGTGTGAATAGGTAGTTACTTGGTGGTGAAAAAGGTTAGACGTGTACCGGAAGATGTACCGTTGGAGGGCCTCTCAGAAGGTGAACCGATGACCTGGTGAAGGCCGCAGCTTGGATGCGAGAAGCACAGAACAGCGGGCTAGTTACGTAACACACTAACAGTACAATCGCTTTCATTTTGGCAGTTCAACAACATTCATTGCGTTGTTTACGTTGCTGAGCAGATCACTTTTTCAAACATATAAAGCAATGGATTAGCAATATCCTTCACAATGATGCAGATTGGGATTGATAGCTATTTATTTATTTTATTTATACTTTATTGTACACCACAAAAATACGTAGCATAGAAAATACATGAGACACTACAAAATATACAATGGGCGGCCTTATCGCATTACTGTGATCTCTTCCAGGCAACCTACATATGATAGTGTGTTACACGATTAGGGTGCCGGTCGAAGTGGCGGTGCTTAGGGATGGCCTATGTCCAGCAGTGGACGTCTTTCGTCTTGAAATGATGACAATGAAGGAGGAGGTGGATACTTTCCAAACCAAATAAGTTTATCGCTGAAGCATTAAGGTTCAAGGTTGATTGGGAAAATTTGACAGTTTCGGGTAGCTTGACCTGCTGCAGCTGGCGTCTTTACCTAAATTTATTATACTAAATAGGTTAATAGTCTGCTTGTTTGCCCAGTCCATAGCGCAAAAAAAAACCCAACAGATTAATTAAACCTAATTAACTTATATTAATTTACCCAATTACGCATACGAATTTAACCAACATGTAAGTACTATACTCACAATAAGTACTTCGCCTATCAAATTCCAATCATTTTCCTACATTATTACTACGCAAAACTTCACACCGCAAATAAGAACTGGGTCAGCAGAGTTTAAGGTCACTGTCCACCCACATAGGTACCATCGACCGATAGGTAGTTACCTACTTATCAACGTCACGGCGATACCATTACACCTACACTATACTAACGGTACTAGATTCGCACTAAACAGGAACTTAACGGTAATTGTGAACGGTATATTTTTGTGAGTAAATCCTTTTCGATAGCTATTTTGTTACCCATGTTTTGCAAAATAATTTTGTGGAGGTCAGATAGGCAGTCGCTTCATGTAAAATACTGATATTCAGCTGCATCCGGTTAGACTGGAAGCCGACCCCAATGTAGTTGGGAAAAGGCTAGGCAGATGATGATGTTTTGCAAAATAGTTGGTATATTAGGCCCCTCATGCAGGAAGTTGTGGGTTCATATCCGGGCAAGTACAGACGTCGGTAGATCAAGCTACCCAAAACTGTCAAATTTTCCCAATCAACCTTGTACCTTAATGCTTTAACGATAAAGTTGAAAATCTATTAAAGAAATTTGACAGATTGTAGTAGCTTGATGTGCTGGCGTCTGTACCAATGTGACTTATTCAATGCATTATGTACTTTCTGAGTATATCTTGGACATTACTGGCATCGGTGAAGGAAAATATCGCGAGGAAACCTGGAGTTATAGTTAATACTAGCTGCGCCCCGCGGTTTCACCCGCATAAGTTTCGATCCCGTGGGAATATCGGGATAAAAAGTATCCTATGTGTTATTCCTGGTTATAAACTATCTGTGTGCCAAGTTTCATCCAAATCCGTTCAGTAGTTTTTGCGTGAAAGAGTAACAAACATCCATACATCCATACATACAAACTTTCGCATTTATAATATTAGTAGGATTAGTCTGAAATCGCCAACCCGTCTTGAGGAAGCGTGGTGATAAATACTCGTGCCTTCTCTGGATGAGTACAGAGAGGTAATTCCCGTATTTTTAAGAGCCTCGCATTCTAATCTCAGTCTCAATCTGTCAAAACTAAATACTTTTTTGCCAAAAAATACAGCAGACTTCCAAAAAAGACACTACACAGTGAAAAATAACTTGAATTTCAGAAGTCGGTGGCAATCAACGAAAATGCGAACCCAACGACACCGACTTCTGAAATTCAAGTTATTTTTGGAAGACCGTGGTTTTTTTTTTTGCAAAAAAGTTTTTATTTTTCACTTTTAAGTTGTCATTTTTACCAGTAATCTTGGTTTAAAAACCAAACTACTGAACCGTTTTTGATGAAATTTCTATGGGACCAATCTGAAATTATACCCTTAAAAAAGAATTTTGCAAATGGGCTTATAAATAACGGAGTTCTGAGGTAACAAACATAAAAAAATGCAGTCGAATTGAGAACCTCCTCCTTTTTTGAAGTCTTTAACCGACTTCTCG
The DNA here is from genome assembly GCA_949629185.1 of Apamea crenata. Lineage (NCBI taxonomy): Eukaryota > Metazoa > Arthropoda > Insecta > Lepidoptera > Noctuidae > Apamea > Apamea crenata. The sequence goes on from OX451372.1 coordinate 15,333,476, forward strand.
GTTAAAAATACAATAAATTTACATATTTTTGACAAATATTGTCGCTGAGATGAGATTGCGATTTGAATTTGAACCTCTTCTCTTCTACGAGAATTGGCCTTCAGGCCTTTGCCCAGCAGTTGGACAATAATAGCCTGGTATCTAATTATTAAGTATGTCAAAGTCAAAATGGTATTGGTTTTCATCGATAAGAACTGGATTTGGTATCTAATAATAAATCGTTCGCGAAATACCTTAATCGTACTGTTTCTCTATTGAAATAAACATGCAACTCAAACAAAGAAAATTTGTTCAAGTGCCAGTCTTCTTTTTACGAGTAGCGTGTTGATGGCAATCTGAATAATAATATTATAATTAACTAGCTGCGCCCCGCGGATTCACGCACATAAGTTCCGATTCCGTGGGAATAAAAAGTATAATATATATTAATCCTGGCTATAAACCATATGTGTGCTAAATTTAATCCAAATCTGTTCACTAGTTTTTGCGTGAAAGAGTAACAAACATCCATACAAACTTACACCCATCACGTCTGAGGAGTTTCGCTAGCCAATTTAATTTGGCCCTGTATAATAGATTGAATAGTATTTTCATAATACCCTGACTTTGTTATGCACACAAACACGAAAGAAATACAGCACTCCTAAATACGTAAGCAACAGATGCCAGCAGGCCAAGCTACCCGAAACTGTCAAATTTTCCCAATCAACCTTGAAACTTAATGTTTTAGCGATATAGTTGAAAATCTATTAAGGAAATTTGACAGATTGTAGGAGCTTGATATGTTGGCGTCTGTACATAAGTCAAAATATTAAATAAATAACAAGAGACGAATCTGACGTCATCATAACCCTCAAAAGCCACTTCCGTTCAATAAAATCGAAACTCAACCAAAATGTCCGATACGTTATCGTTCAAAAATATGTCTAGGGTATAACCTTGAACTAATAAAGTTGTTAATTGGTTAATAATGATTTAACCTTCATTTTCTCTCGTTAATTCTTAATCACATTTAAATGGGATTTTTGGTTAAACATAAGTGTGTTGCAAATTATCTACCTATTGTTAATAATTAGTGTACCTACTTATAACTCGTTTGACAAAGTGGCAATAAGTAGGTAATTATGTAAATACCTACAACAAGTTTATCACCTCATAACTAATTAGGTACTTACAGTAACGAGCTAGAGCAGCGAGTAGTACGTCGTGGGTTCGAACCCAAGCAGGCATTTTACTTTGTGTAAATTATTTCATCACCACTGCTCTCAAAACGGTGAAGGAAACCGGCATATCCTAGAACCAAACATTCGAAGACATGTGACATCTATCAACCCGCACTGGGCCCGCTTGGTAGATTATGACCAACACTCTCTGAGAGGAGTTGGTCGTCATTGGCATATACCAATGTGGGCAACATACTTATGCCATATTATGATATATATGCGCGTAACTCTACCTGAAAATAAGTAAACTTTTTCCTTGTACTAATACTTTTAGCAAATAATCGAATAAAAGATCTTCCAACTAAAATTATCTCGGCAATAAACCGCAGCCAACAAGCAAAGAGATGTCAGCAGAGGAAGGGGCCCGATAGGGCCGAAGACTGCCAGGGTAGCGGGATCGTCCGAAAGGGTTACCGCTGCCCTTGAACAGAAAGGGCCAAGGATGGAACACGGGTAGGTTTTAGTCAGTAAGAGTCTGACATTCCCTTCCGCTCCACCCAGAGCGGGAGGGGTCATTTGATGATTTCCCATCCACAAAAACAACAAAAGCCAACCAGCAAGGTAAATGCGTAACACAATATCAATGGCTTTAATTTTGACAGTTCAACACTTGCAATGGCTTTCATGTTGAAAGTTCAACAGCATTCATTGCGTTATTCACGTTGTTGAGCAGAGACTAATTTTTCAAATAAATATGAAGCAATGGATTGGCAATATAATTCAAAATGATTCATACTGTGATTACGCAATTAGGAATTTAACTTTCAAAAATAAAAAGACGTACCTTAACTGGATTTTAAAAATAATTGTGGTGTTAATGTATGTACAGACCTACGTTAAAATCGCTAGATAATATGTTTCCTTAAATTACAGGAAAATTAACTAGAACTATTATACCTAATAATAACCGAATGAATGTAAAACGAAACGATCAAGCATTATTCTAAGAATGTTATGTCTGTTTTCATAAGAATCTGTCGTATTTCCTCAGTTATGTAGGTATGATTCATCGAGGTCTTGGGGTTGACGACTTTTGGTAGGTAGGTATTATAGTGTTGAGAATGTGTGTAATGTGGTTTTAGGCACCTCCAGTTCAGTACGCACTTAGAATTAACAATGGCGCCGATTCCCTTGTTAACAAACTAAACTAAATTTAAGTTCAGTGCATCTTTTTCTTTATATTTAATTAAAAAAAGGACAGAAGATAAATATTAGTATAGGCAGTCCTGTTATCAAAGAGCTGCTAATTTGTGTACTTACATAAATATGTTTAAAATCATTATAATGTCAAAACAATATTGATTGTTTTCATTCTTATGAAACTGTTATCAGTAGCCACAACAATAACATTGACACAAATATAACATCGTTGTGGTTATGACATAACATTATTCCCCGAAAAATTGGGCAGAGATATTTAAGTATTACTTTAATTAAAACGGCTTAAAACCAATTACAGTAATTAAAGATACACACGAACACAAGATAAAATAAAAGATAAAAGTACACAAAAGATAAAATCATCAAGTAAAACAACACTTTTATAAACCCTTCTCACAGTACTTCTGACATGCCGACCAAATCTACAGTACAACCACATTTCGCCAGCTATGTTGAAGTACAAGTATACCTAATTGGGCTCCCCCAATTGTCTAGGTATACTTGACTGGAACATAGGCTCGCCAGCCTACTGCCGTAAACCGCATGGAAATAACAGCCTGGCAGATGTGAGTGGAAACACCAGGAGGGAACGCCCTAGGACATAATAATAGTGATGTTCTTCAGAAAGATCAGCACCCTAATTGCGTATCACACCAACAGTAGCAATGGCTTCAATTTTGACAGTTCAATAACATTCATTGCGCTATTTACGTTGCTGATCAGACACATTTTGCGAACATATTTAGCAATGGATTAGCAATATCCTTCAAAAGTATTCAGGTTGGGATTGATAGTGTGCTATGCAATTAGGGAGCAGGTGCGTAGTACTCGCCACCGGCGTTCGTGTTTCGTGTATGATCAGGGGGCATAAAAAGGCCACTTTAACTTTTTATTTTTCCCAGCAATTCCTCTAATTTCCGTTAAATGGTTACACATAATAGTTTAATCACCTACAATTAATTTCATATCAATCTTAATTGGTGTAAACATTGGTGGACCATTTAATTAATTTCCATACAAAACTGTCAAACAGGTGAATTGCGTGATATGAATTGCACAGAGATCATATTATGAATTGTCAGTTTGTGACCAGTTTACGATTTTGAATATGATTCATATTGTTATCCTAGTGTGATTCTGCCAAAGTGGCCTTTTTAGGCCCCCCCTGATGTATGAATGTTTATAAACGAAACAAAAGGAGAATGTAAGGATCGTCGTAGCAAGTGGCGTTATGTAGTTTCTACCTACTCCCAAGGGATTAGTAAGTTTATGTATGTATAGCATAATCACCCTATAATTTTCCCACTGCTGGGACACAGGCCTCCTCTCAGTGAGAGGGAGTGCGCCGTAATCCACTATGCGGACCTAGTGCGGATTGGTAGATGTCGCATGTCTTCGATTTTTTGTTCTGGGACATTCCGGTTTCCTCGCCATGTTTTCGTTCACCGTTTTAAGAGCATTGGAGATGAAATAATTTACACAAAGTAAAGTGCCTGTCTGGGTTCGAGCACACGATCTACAACTGCAATATGTATATATGTGGTGTGTAAATAACAGACAGACCTATTTTCATCAGCATTATGCTATAAAATAACAAGACAATCCATTAATTCCCACCAAATAAAAACAATTTTATTCCAAGAAACTTCGAGGCGTGACACTGCCAATCTCGCAGCCCAATTAAAGAGACGGGGTGGCTCAAGAGAGTACGAAATAAAAAATAGGGATTTATAACCGTGTCTTAACTTTAACTAACACGAATTTGTCTAAATCCACATTTATTCCTCTCCCCTCATTAGTTAGGCGGAAAAAATAATTTAATTCGCCAATAGGCCTTCCCCCACACACAGACAGACAATCACTAATTACCCCCGGAGTAAGCTATACAAATCGCCGAAAATGTTTACTAATTTATAAAAAAGGCAGAAAAAAAATTTTTTTTTTCACTCTGCAAATGAACTTATTTAGCTCAAGAGGGATTTAATAAAGATTTTTCACGGGTTCTCTCGGCTTCGACGAAGTTTTTGGGGTTCCGTGGCGTGTTAGATGGGCCGCTTAATAGGTATGCCTTTGAAGAAAAATATAGTACATACATCGGAAGGCAGGACGTTATAGGGACTCGCTTCTACTTCAAAAAGAATAAGTGTTTTGACAGCTAATCCCAGTAAAGTAACTATTGAAGATTAGAAAAAAAGGCAATCGGAAGAAGTAGCGGGGTACTTGCGTAACACACTATCAGTAGCAACGGCATTCATTTTGACAGTTAAACAACATTCATTGCGTTATTTACGTTGCTAAGCAGACATATTTTTCGAATATATGAAGCAATAGATTAGCAATATCCGTCCTAACTCCGCACTTAAGTCACGCTTTTCTGTGTAAGGATAGACCACAAAAATGCACTTAAGCGCGGGTTTAGCTTACACAGTGCTATAAAATGAATAAATCTGTACGGAACCCTCACCCAATCAGTGACTCTACCAACTTTTCTTCCGGCGACTTTTTTACCGGCGACTAATCTCAACGATATCTCTCGTGTCGCAGATTGAATTAGTGCACGACAAACGCACCTCATTTCGATGGAAAAATACGTAAAAAATATTTATCTACCCTCCTGTTTGGCTGTTAAATAGATGAAAATTCGTTTATTTGATGAAATTCGATTTGTGAAAAAGGACATGTGTTTTGCTGAATTTATATTTACCTTACTACATATTTCACAAAGAAAAGAAAGTCTTACCAAGGGGTATCGTATTACCCAGTAACTGGGTCAGGTAAGCAGTCGCTTCATGTAAAATTCTGGTATTCAGCTGCATCCGGTTAGACTGGAAGCCGACCCCTACGTAGTTGGGAAAAGGCTAGGTAGATGATGACCTTACTATTTCTCAACGGTATGCTGTACCCTAAATTGGTTGGGTTTATTCTCAAAATTCAAAGTGTCATTTCTTCAAAAGCCGACTAAGTACTCGTATTAGCCGATTGCTACGGCTTGAATTTTCGTATCACTAACATAATAATAATAGACATACTCGTAAGTATCTTGACTAGGCTCACGAGGTTGTGATGAACAATGATCGCTGAGTCCACATCCCACGACATGTGGGGTGTGGACTCAGCGACCATTGTGCCGATAGTCGTGACAGCCAATGGTTTAATAACCAAGAGCCTCGACCAACACCTCAGGAGGCACTCCTTGGGCGGCTGGATCAAGGGCTTGATTCCTTCCTCTTTGGACCCTGTTCCCGATACCGGTGGGCTACTATTTTTTATGTTTTTTGATATTCTAATATTTGAACACATAATTTATAAGTAAGTGTTTCATGAAATAAAGGAAATAATAATACCAGCCTATCATTGTTCCACTGCAGGGTAAACGCCTCTTCTCATACAGAGAAGGCACGAACATTGATCACCACGCTTGCTCATGATGGGTTGGTGATTTCAGATTTATTTTAACTAAATACTAGCTTCTGCCCGCGACTTCGTCCGCGTGAAATTTCTTGCTCACCCGACCCACCCCGTCGCATCGCATCGCCTGCATGCGCTATCACTGCGCGTTCATAAAATCAAATAAAAAAAATCTTTAGCTTTATTATTAGTAAATAAACTAGCTTTTGCCCGCGACTTCGTCCGCGTGAAGCAACTTTCTTACATTTTTTTCCCGTAAGAACCATCCTCGTACTTCAAGGAATATTCTAAAAAAAGAATTAGCGAAATCCGTTCAGCTCTTCTCGAGATTTGCGCTTAGCAACACATTCAGCGATTCATTTTTATATTATATATAGATATAGATAGAGAAGTCCAGGTTTCCTCTCAATTTTTTCCTTCACCGATGTCAGTCATGTCTAAGATAAACTCAGAAAGCACAGACGCCAGCACATAAAGCTACTATAATCTGTCAAATTTATTTAATCGATTTTCAACTTTATCGCTGAAGCATTAGATTCAAGGTTGATTGGGAAAATTTGACAGTTTCGGGTAGCTTGACCTGCTGGCGTCTGTACAAAATAATGAATTGAAAAAGTCATATTGGTACTTGCTCAGATTTTAACCCACAACCTCGTGCACAAGAGGCGGTCGTATCATGATGATGGGTTAAAATATGATCGCAGTACCTAATTAGTCATTATTGGAAAAAAATACAAGATAGGTTTTGTTATTTCAGGGGGGTAATTGCGTAACACACTATCAGTAGTAACGGGTTTCATTTTGACAGTTCAACAACATACATTGCGTTATTTACGTTGTTGAGCAGAAACATTATTCGAACAAATGAAGCAATGGATTAGCAATATCCATCAAAATGAATTCAGATTGAGATTGATAGTCTGTTAGACAATTAGAGTGCAGGTTTAATTTTAAATTAAATTACCAAAACACAACAAAATAAATCTAAGACATTTTCAACTCCAGCATCGAGAACAAAATATTAAAAAGACACCCAAGAAGGGGATAAGCCTACCTTCCACGTAGGCCCAATGATCCTAAATTAACGTCAGAAGGGGCCTAATCGACCATTTTTTCCCCGCCTGATTACGAAAGGCTAATATTGAACCCCCTCCCCCATTGGCTCAAACAAATGTTAACCCTTTATTCGCGCTTACCCCTTTCGAAAAAAAAGCCCATAAAATATATCTAATTAAAAAATATCCGCGTCTAAGGACTGACGCTCATAAAGAATGTCAATTAAGCCTGCGACGTTTTTTTTCTTTTGGCGAGTATAATTTTTTTTTTCGTAATATTTTCTGTCGTTCCGCGGCCGGCAAGGGTTAAGATAGCGAAATTAGTATCGGTATGAAATATTGAGTAATTTAATATTTGTAAGGTGGGTGGCGACTCCAACCCTTTTGTTCTGTTTGATGTTCGTATTTTTTTAATCAAGATTAACAACGGGGTGGTGTTTAAATATTATATTTGATATTTTATAATTTGGCGCACGTGTCGTTTATAGGACTTATTTGGTAGGATAGCTATTCGGCCGTGTTGGTTTTATTGGTCTCATTAATATTACTTAAGTACAGTTGAAATTAATGAAATAATTATGTAGGTACCTGCTTTTAAATCGTAGATGAATCGTCGGGTCTTACATCACTAATTCGCAGTAAGAAAGCATTTTAATATATGCGTTCTTTTTATGTAGGGACTAGATTCTGTTCAAAAATTTGTCCACAAAAAATTACGGCTTCCAATCCACCGCATCGCATCGCATCGCCCGCCTGCGCTTTTACTGCGTTTTCACTGAGCGTTATTTCTAATTGTTTTATTTTTTCTCAGCTCCTAAGGGTCATGGCGTGATGTGACCTTGCTCAAAAATTGGGTTATGCAATGCTAAAATAATTTTTCAAATCCGACTGGCAGTTTTAGAGATTAACGCGTACAAACAAACAAACTCTTCAGCTTTATCATTAGTATAGATATTTATACAGGGTGGCAGGGAAATCGACGCGCAAACTGTAACCATGGATTTAGCACATGAGTTTAGACCCCATAGCGAAGAAAGGCTGAAATGACATGCTGAAATGACATTGCGACTAGATTTTGATCGTTTTTAATTACGGGATTATTGTCCTTCTGCTCGGGTATTTCAGACCAACATTATCGTCACCGGGTTAAATTCAATTATCCGGTCATTGACATTTATCAATGAGGAAAAAACGCTTTTAAGAAAAATGTGCTAGGTGTAGCTTAGTTACACCATGATTGTTAATGTTATGCCACTAAGGGCGAATTCCACCAAAATTCTTTTTTTTTACTGTCGAAAATTCAAATTTTATTCTTAAGTCTATTATAGTTTATTTTTTAGTCTAATTATCCTGAGAATAAATTTTGAATTTTTGACAATTTTTCCATACTAGATCTGTCAGTCGTCAATTTTATTCCACGGATAAAAGATCTGAACTGAAGATCTGACTTTGGTAAAATCAGCCCTAAGACGGAAGTTTATAGATCTCGGCCGAAGCAAACACATGATTTCTTTAGAACTTAGAACACCAGATTAGAACAATGATTTAGTTAATAGCGTCAACGAGTAGCTATTAACAAAAATTAAGCTTAAAAAAAAGCACACACAGCTACATCCGGCACACGTTGCCTCCTAGCTACCTGACTGGTCACCAGATCTTTTTAGCATCGCATAATCGTTTTCGTAAAATCTGAATAGTAAATAAATTACAACAACAACAAAATGTAAAATAACTCAATGTCATCCATTTCCTTATCAATGATAAAATTGCAACTTAGGTACAATATATTATTACTGATTAGGAAAATTACGCAAACATTAATAATAAATTAGTGTCAAACTCGTGGATTTGAAAGTAATCAATGACGTCAATAACTATTTGGGTAAAATTAATATTGATAACATTATACAGGGTGGCAGGGACGACGACGACATCATCGACGCGCACAGACTGAAACCATGAATTCAACACATGATTCTAGACGCCAAGCGTAGAAATTTTCGTCGGATACATAAAAAAATATCAGCTGTTTCCTGTTTCATAGAACAGTGCAATACCTACTCTGTCAAAATGTATGACAGAGCTTTTTTTATTAACCGAACAGTCATGGGGCCAGAATCATGTAGTGAATCCATGGTTACAAGTTATGCGTCGATTTCATGACATTCTGCATTTGTTTCTGAAAGTACCGTATGGCAGATATCACTGAAAGTAAAATTCTTCTGAAAAAACACCACGTAAAAAGGTTAAAATCAATTCGAAAGTTATTCGAAGTGAAAGGATAAAAATTTATCCATGCTCCATAATTAAATTAATCTATGTAATATACTGTGCAAACTCAACTAGGAATTAATGCCACAAAAAAAGACTGTTTCATCATCTGCCTAAATGCCTTTAGCCTTTTCATAAGTATGTTAGATTCGGCTCCAAGTCTATCTAACGGAATTCAGCTGAATACCAGTATTTTACATGCAGCGCCTATCTGACCTCCACCCACAACCCAGTTACTGGGTAACACGATACCCCTTGGTAAGACTGGGTTTTCAGACTCTTAGGTTTCTGACTACTCTCGATATATAATGGATGGTCACCCATCCACAGACCACCGCGGCAAGCGTAGCTTAACTTTCAATCGACCCGAGTGGCTGTTATTATTAATTAGACACGAGCCCCTCATCTAGAAATAAGTCACTAAAAATACTGTTTAACAAAATTAAATTCACACAACTTTCCTTACCTCGAGAAACATCTCTATTACAAACTATATCATACATTGGAACAATCAAACATCTCAGTAGCGATGCACAAACATACAAACACACAAACATGCAGAACGTCAGTTGATAAACAAAATGGCTGTCACCGATGGTAGGTGGGTGAATAAATAAATACATACACTAGTGCATCTAGGACGAACAATGTGGTGTACGTTGGGAATAAGAGGATAAGACTGTATTTCATTTGATGTTTTATTACAGTGGTGGCCGAGTGGTAACGGCCGCGATTTACGAGTTGTAGGTCGTAGGTTCGAACCCAGACAGGTGCTTTACTTTGTGTGAATTATTTCATATTCACGGCTCTCAAAACTGTGAAGGAAAACATCGTAATAAATGTATTTTCTTTCTTTCTTTCATCGTGACGAAACGGGCATGTCCTAGAACCAAAAATCGAAGACATGTGACATCTACCAAGCCGCACTGGTTCCGCGTGATAGATTACCCACTCTCTCTCACAGAGACGAGGCCTGTGTCCCAGCAGTGGGAGCATTATAGGCTGATTATGCTATGCTATATCAAAAGCTCGGTAAGAGGCTCGTGGATAAATGTTACCAGCCACACGGGTCAATCGAAGATTAAGGCTATGCTTACCGCGGTTGGTTCAGGGATGGGTGACCATCCATTACATCCAGAGCCCTCCGTGTCTCGGAAAGCACGTTAAACCGTTGGTTCCGACTGTTATTCGTAGATCTTTGTTAGTCGTTACGGGTATTCCGAAGCCCGAAAGCCTGACAACCGGTCTTATATACCGGTATTATCCTTATATCGTTCCAAGTAAAATATTGGTATTCTGCTGTATTCGGTCAAACTGGACGCCGCGCGCCGACCTGGCCCGACACGTTGATTGATCAAAAGTTTTGGTGATAGGGAAATGTACGGATATGTGTCTGATAAATAGACACAGTTCCTTGAGGTTGATGACACATAGGGTAACCTCTTGCAAGGTCTGACGTCATTACAGGCTCATTTATTTTAAAACTTTGTTGATGTGTGACGCCGCCGATGGAAAAAGTAAAGTTGTCGCAATGCCAACGGGAAAAAAATGGTATTGTAGCAAAAAAATGAAGACATTATTACAGACAGCTAGTTTCAAAAATGATTATACGTATCTAATTTTAATCTATTCTGCTTATCACCTGTGATATTTATTGTATCACCTTTTTATTGTATCATTGTCAAACACATAAACATTGTTTTCCCCTTTATTCATAAATGTTACTTAAAGTTAAGTGGTGATACAATAGAATATTTTATTTGCCAGAAACATGATGTTTACAAAGGTGTTCATAACATTGCATAGTGCTTCATGTCTCACCGTTTTAACAGTATGCAAAATCAATTTACAATTAAATGAAGTTCTTAAATAAATTATATTAGATAAGCGACGGTTTAATTATACATTTTTGACGTTTTAACGGCTCTCTTAACTTAAAAAATTAAAATTGTTTATAAATGCACCCCAAGCGTATAGTTGTAATACTTGTAATATTATGAACTCTCTAGCTATGTAGAAAAGAAGACACCGGCGCCGATTCCCTTGTTCACAAACTGAACTAAATTTAAGTTCAGTGCATCTTTTTCTTTCTATTTCATTAAGAAAAGGACAGAAGATAAATATTAGTTTAGTGCTGTCAAATTAAGATACTCCATAGACAGTGTAGACGTGATTAAAAAAATGGCTACTTAAAATACGCCAATTTACGTCAGGCGCTGACTTATTTGACAGGACTAAACTAATATCTATCTTCTGTCCTTTTCTTAATAAAATAGAAAGAAAATTGTGCCAGTGCAAAGATTTCAAATATCGAAGTGTTGTAAACTATCTACTCCAGTGCAATCTGCCTAGCATGTTGGGGTCGGCTTCCAGTCTAACGGGATGCAGCTGGCTACCAGTATTTTACATCCAGAAGCAACTGCCTATCTGATCCACAACCCAGTAAGTACGATATCTGGTAAGACTGGTTGTCAGACTTTTAGGCTTCTGACTACCCATAACGACTGTTAAAGATCTCCGAATGACAGTCGGGGCCAACGGCTTAACATTCTTTCCGAAGCACGGAATAGGTACCATCATTGATAAGAGCCCTAAAAATAGAAGTTTCTCTATAGCCTCCGATAAACCATTATGTTATTAATGTTATCAATATAATATTATCAATATTTGCCTCTTATCGGGGGGTTTACTAGCTTCTTGATTTCGCTCTATCATACTACATATATTGACAAACATGTCTTGTGTGAATAACAATGTGAATAACATTATCAATTTACCAAAAATACTAGGTACGAATGACGTGTTCTCAAGGACGTTTTTAGGAATTAAATGCGAATTGGGTTCTGGATGTCAGATAGACAGTCGCGATAGGCGCTAGTGCTAGTCACATTGTTTGATTGAGTGAGTTGGTCAGATTGGTAGGTAATCATCAGGCTTAAACTCTCAACTTCATGCTTCGAAGTGGGCCCATTTTCATGACGTATTAAAATGTCAACCACACAACCATTAAGAGAAATCCAAGAAAGGTTGGAAGGCCTTTACCCTGGGGCTGGTCTCGACATTCATAGCGATCGCTTTACGACCGGTCGCAAAGTCAAAATTGACAGGTGTAATGTATGGAGTGACAGGACTTTGCGACCGAATTCGGTCGCCAAGCGATCGCTATGAATGTCGAGACTGCAGCCCCTGGAGCAGGACAGAACAGACTAAAATCATCATACTTTACCCCAATTTAGTAAGGGTCAGCGCTCCACCCAGAGCGGGAGGGGTCATTTGATGATTTCCCATCCACAAAAAAAAAAAAAGCGCTACATCTCTTTTTCTTCTATACTACCCTATTAGTCATCATCTCGGACCCCTTAGCTTAGCCCCTTAGCTAGAGTAAATAAAAAAAAATGTAATAATTTCTAATCCTAAAGGTTGCATGTCCACACTACGCCAACAGCCGCGCATTGCTCAAACTATGGCGAACTTTCCACACACTGTGCTCGGTGTGAAAGCGTCGTTCCGATACAGTTGCTATCTTACACAAATATACAACTACCCTCCCGTGTGTCGCTGTACATATATCGTTTGTATGTTGAGCGCGTTTTAGAGAGGAGATCTGTATTAAAAAAGTTTTGAATAAAAGCCGATTCTTGCTATTATGTTACGAGAACTGCTCATAATTATAAAAACAGGAATTAGTAGAGGTTCACAAAAATAGTTCCAGGCATAACAGATGCAGCTGAATGCATTAACATGGGGCAACTGCCTATCTGACCTACACAACCCAGTTACAAGGTATTCCGGTACCCCTTTGTAGGGAAGGACAAGTACAAGTTTTCGAATTTTAACTACTTACATACAAAAAATTTAATTTAGGTAGTTAGAATTCACATCGAAAAAATATACCTATCATTATAAAACATAGCAATTAATGGTGTGATTAAAATTAATAAAGAAATAAATAAATCGATCAGTCTGATATGCGTATCGAATTCAATCACTAGATTTTATTTTCATGGAACATTTAATTTAAATGTATTCTAATATCCTTAATAAGAAATTGAACAAAGAACATTTTTTCCATATGAATTATTTGCATTAGGTATACAGACGCCAGCACATCAAGCTACTACAATCTGTCAAATTTCTTTAATAGATTTTCAACTTTATCGTTAAAGCATTAAGGTTCAAGGTTGGTTGGGAAAATTTGACAGTTTCGGGTAGCTTGACCTGCTGGCGTCTGTACATTGTGGTAATAAAAACCAAAACGAGGTGGAAAATAAGGATAACTTTGAAATGACGATGCGGTAAGTGCTATATATTCTTGCAATGATACATACACCTATTCATTTGATCCATTCTTATGTTCATGTGTCTAATCGATTTTTTAATTATTTGCTACACATATCCGCATCCCATCGGACTATGAGAGTAAGGGGAGAGAGTGTACCTATCTATGTCTGTCAGTATGAAGGCCAGTCGACTGGCCGCCATGGCCGAAATACGTTCTGGAGGACTATTTAATAATAATAATAAATTTATTTAATAAAAAAGAGATCGTAGTACATGAGGCATACATAAAGTTATTCATATAAGTTTGTACCATGTCAAACACAATCTGGTGGGTGAAGTTCAGCTTTCCTAGCTAGGTTATAGAATAACCTGTATTAGGGAATAGCAGTCCCTGACCCTTACAAAAAGTTACAATAAACTAGTACAATTATATATATTTTTTTTTTAATACTACAGCAATTATTAAATAATTACACACACTATGAAACTGATTTACCTCCGTAAGACGTCCTCGTAATATGGGGTCCAGCTGTAAACCAGCGTCAGGCACTAGTTGTCTAGCATTTATGCTAAACTGGGCCTATTTGGCTCAAGTAAAGTTAAGTTTGGTTCCGTTTTTGTGTGCCTTAACCTGGGTCAAATTGTTTTCTTTTTTAGTTTATTTCCATGCTGAAAGAATTTCACAACATAAAACATGCCGCGCAACTTTTTGTTACTATGAAAACGGGGCTTAACCGAAAAATCCAGCCAGTAATACCTTTGTGTACCGAAACAGATAATCGTCAAAAAGCTTCGAAAATCAAAGCCTTCTGAAGAATTAAATTAAAACCAATCGGGTGTTTCATATTCAAAGGGATGCCATCAAAAGAACGTCAAAGATAATCAATTTTACAAATATCCTCCCCCCTTCCCCCAACGTACGTCTTTTTCTTTTCCTATGAAATAAATCTTTTCAGACAACGCTTGAAGATAGATGTCGTTACACCTGAAAGGTTGTAACTCTACATTACCGTTACACAAAATTGAACTCAATTACCTTCCAGGTACAGTTAAAATTCGATTGCGTTTGTAGACGGTTGTACATAAAATGTCCCGATACACGAAAATATGATAACACTGTGTGAAAGTATCGAACTCAACTTTATTAATAATGGACGCAGCGTATTATCCACCTTCCGTGGTATCTCTAAGCTTGATTTTTGAATGTGGTTTGTTGAGATACGACCTTTTCAAGTCGGGTAGTTGTCATCAATACCGTATCGTCTGCATTATCGTTATATCGTGGCATTAAGACTGAACCGTTCAAGGGAAAAATTGGTTAATAAATGTTCTATAAAGGTTCTTACACATCTGTCTGTTTTAGAGGATTTTTTCGTTATTAAATTTTGTTGAGCATAAAAGTGTTATGTGCACTTAGCTCAATTGACGTTTGCGTTTTTTTTATTGGAGATAGTCAAATAATAACAGACGTACGGCTTGATCGTAGGTTAAGCTACGCTTGCCGCGGTCGGTTTGTGGATGGGTGACCATCCACTACATATCAAGACCCCTTAGTCCGTTGGAAAGCATGTTAAGCTGTTGGTCAGGAGGCTGTCATTCGTAGATGTTTGGCTGTCGTTAAGGATAGTCTTAAGCCCAAGAATCTACCAAACAGTCTTATCAAGGGGTATCATGTTACCCGGTGCCTAGGTTGTGGAGGTCAGATAGGCAGTCGCTCCATGAAAGATACTAGTATTCACGTGTATCCGGTTAGACTGGAAGCCGACCCCAACATAGTTGAGAATAGGCTATTATGGGCAGATTGATTGATGATTTTGCTAAACAAGTGAAGATCACCCTGTGTTTTTTAAGATATTTCGCAACACATTGTTTGACTAGGAGTCCCAACAAAGTTAGGAATAGGGTAGGCGAAAGATTCTTGATAAAACATTATGTTATTTTTAGTAAAAAGTACCTAAGCTTAAATAAAACTGAACTCGATCAGCCCGTCGCATGAAAACCAGCGCTGGGGCTCTGTCTCGAATAGGGGCGCCGATTCCCTTGTTCACAAACTAAACTAAATTTAAGTTCAGTGCATATTTTTCTTTCTATTTCATTAAGAAAAGGACAGAAGATAAATATTAGTTTATTCTTGTCCTCCTCTTAATGAAATAGAAAGAAAAATATGCACTGAACTTAAATTTACTTTAGTTTGTGAACAAGGGAATCGACGCCTGCAGTGTCTTAGCATTATGCTGAGCGATGGCAGTTTTTCGTGGATGTGACACATATTTTTCCCCAGCTTGTTATATTTTTTTGTTTTTGTGTTGTTTCTCTGCGTTACGTTAACCGCAAATACGTAAACGTATTTTCTTTCTTTCTTTGTTTTTCTTTCCATCTAAACTGCGTTCAAAAGCTGTCAGTGACATAATTCCACAACAATGGTGACACTCACAGCTCTTGAACGTGGAAATAGCACTTAGTTACGTAAGTAGGCTATTCCAAGTACATTTTTACTTCTATCAGTTTAGTTGATAAGATAACATCCATAGTGCACTCCGCGTATCTTTAAAACAAATCTATAATGTTATCGTTAGGGCCTCCTATCGATAAAATTAGGCTTGTCTTTAACATGTTATTGCTATCAACGATAGATACCTACGGTTAAACGGGAATTCCTCTGAAGTAATTCTTGATACTATTTTATATTTCGGGGAATCCCGCGTTTGGCAGACATTATGTATATTTATAGCTACATAGCCGTCTCTGCGACGTCTTGGATTAGTACCTATTTACTTATCTGGTAAAGCTTAGACCGATAACCTTATGATAAAAATACGTACCTAAACTGTATTCGCGATTTATTTGCCAAAAATGTAAACAAATATGAATTTATGGAAAATAAACTTTAATTCCTACACAATAAAGTTCAGTTTACGCTACAACTTCAAACATTTTTATAACTTTTTCAATTGGGCTAGTCTTTCTGAAATCAATTTAATTACCATTAAAATAAAGTAGATATTTCTTTAACTTGAAATGACGAAAGTTGAAAGTTTAAGCTAAGCGGAGTGACAGGGTGAGTTTACATTGCGTTTGTTTTTGTTTATTACTAGTTGACACGACTGACGTTGTCCTGTCCAAAAGTGCATACCTACAAAAATCCCGTCGTAAATAAGACGGTCAGTTTTTTTTTATTTTTTTTATTGACAATGTGCTCACTCTTGACCTCAATCCAGCGCAGAGGCAGAAACTTTTTATATTTTTTTTCCCTTAAAACCTAAATCGGAAAAACCTATTACGAACATTTTAAAACAGGAAATAGCCAAATCGGTTTTGTAAATCTCAAGTGGACTTACCAATGAACAACATTTCATTTTTATTTATACAGGGTGACAGTGACATCGACGCGCAAACTGATACTACGAGTATGAACTCGGAACACAATTCTCGACTCACCAGCGTTGAAATTTTTCAGCAATTATTTTTAAAAAACCTGCTGTTTCTTACAGAAGTGCAATACATATACACGGTCAAAATGTACGAAAGAGCTGATAAAAAAAAATATTGACGAAACATTTCAACGCTCTGGAGGGTCTAGAATTATGAACCCTGACGACCCTGTTTAGAAAATAGATAGAATACTATGTAAAGATAGTATGTGTCACTAGGTATTTTTAAGTTCGTCATAACAGTTTACTTAGGTGAGTAATTGTTTATTAGGTAAACAGTTACTATTGTTGTTATTGTGCACTATAGGGAAATCTGGATAGATTCTATTGACATGCGTCAATTCTATTACTTCAATTATGTTATTTTTTCTTGATTGCCAGTCTCTCTACAATTTCTGTTCAAGGGCAAGAAACTCCACCGTTACTTTTTTTAAAAATGTTTTACAATATTTTGTATAGGTTTGTTTTACATCGTTTTCAATTATAATTATATAACTAATGTATAGTTATATAATTATACTACAATAGGTATACACTATTGTCTACATTCGCAGTTCTGCTGGAAGAAATTTCTTAAGAAATAAGCAGCAGTTTTATTTATAAGCCGCTATTTTACTGTGTGTACATAAATAATAAAATTAATAAATAAAATAATTAAAAACTAAGCCATGATAGATATATTAATTATGTGTTATTATTAATTATGTGTTAACATGCAGACCTAACCATTATTATAAGACCTTGCACATGTTATGATGTATACTCATGTTTTTACAATAAAAATATATTCTATTCTATTCTATTCCATTCTGTGGTGCTTACATAGGTATTAAAAAAAAAAAAAACAAGTAATTAGTCAATGTAAAGTAAAAATAAAAGTAATCAATCATCATCCACGTGATTCTTATACTGGGTGAGTAGGGACCTTAACAAGTGATCACATCATGACGTACCTACAGTACACCCTTCGACTGCAAGAGATAAATACGATCATTTATTATGAATGGCCGCCGAAGTATCTCGATTCGATGCTCGTTACTGCTCAGATTTATTTACGTGGCTCTATCGGTTCTTTATCTTTGCTTCTGTGGGAGTTTATTTTGAGAGAACCTTAGTTTAATAGATGGATTGCAATATAAAAGGTGACAAAAATACGATAAATTGAACTGGGGATATTTTGTCACGACGTTCCCAGTCGGCATACAAAAATTCAATCAAAAATATAAAATAGTTTAGTCACCATAGGGGTTCGTGTCTAAGTAATAACAGTCGATTGATCAGATTAAGCTACGCTTTCCGCGGTTGGTCCCAGCTGTCATTCTAGATATTTGACAGTCGTTACGGGTACTTAGAAACCCGAAACGTTGACAACCAGTCTTACCAAAGGGTATCTTATTACCCAGTAACTGGGTTGTGGAGGTCAGACAGGCAGTAGCGCCAAGTAAAATACTGGTATTCAGACGCATCCGGTTAGACTGGAAGCCGACCCCAACATAGTCGGGAAAAGGCTAGGCAGATGATAACTAAAGTCAAAAACTAAACCTTAAAAAAGATGTTTTTGGCTTTTACATTATGTACAATGTATTAAACATCCTTTTCTTTTATTACAGATTTCAAAATGCCTCCCACCAAAGACTACAATACCAAACAAACCTACGCCAGGTCTCATTCTAATAGTAAGTTATATTATAATTACATAATATCTTCATAATATTTTGTCCTCGACTTGGCTGACTTGACTGCCTCGGTAGTCAAGTGGTCGCAAACTCTACCACTATTTCATATCGAGAAGAGCCGGCAAGAAGCTCCATGGTTACTCTTTTAAAATAATGGTTCAAGTGCACATAGTACAAAATCGCACTCCACTCCACTTTTTTTTATCTTGATAGGAATGATAACCTGTTGTATATAAAAATACCAGCAATTATACGCAAGGATTACATTTTAATTATTATGATGACAATGCAATCTGTTTTCCAACACGACGTTCGTATGTATGTATAAATATAATCTAGGTAGATAAGACTGGAAAAACCAGGTAATTCGACTCGGTGGCCAGAAACAGTTGACGATCGGTGGCCGAATGCCAAGTAGGTCTTTGTTCATATAACCTTGCATGACGTATTTGTTTAGGGAAGACTTTGTATTTAGATATATTTAAGGGCAATAAATATGTGAGTACAAGCCGTTTGCATGATGACTATGCAAATTTTCATCCCTATTAAACACCTTTGGGGGATCAATTTTCAACAATCTTTCCTTAGATAATCATAAGGAATTTTAGGGCAACATTTCATGCTGCCAGAGACAGTGGTTCAGGCTTTACGTTGTCTGTCAGTGAAGTACTTAGCCTGCACTGTCCCATTGCTGATCAAAGGCCCCCCAAATCCTTCCAGGCAGGCATCCCTTTCCAGATCCAACCCTTGCGGTATGCGTTTAGGTTCTCTCACCCACCGTGTGGAGACTGTTGCCCAGCGGTCACTGTGCATGCAGCCGACGTGACCCGCACAATCCCACTTCAGCATGGCCTTGGCAGCATTTTCGCCTACGTCTAGGATCCCCGTTTTATAGTGCAGCGTGGTGTTTCGTATTCTGTCAGTTCTTTCAACGCCTAAAATGATGTTATTACAGAAGCCAGCACTTCAAGCTACCCGAAACTGCCAAATTTTCGCAATCAACCTTGAACCTAATGCTTTAGTGATAAAGTTTAAAATTCTATTAAAGAAATTTGACAGATTGTAGTAGCTTGATGTGCTGGCGTCTGTACAAGTGAATTCAAAATTCCAGTGAATGGCAAGTTATTTATAAATTAGACGCTCACCAGTCTCGATTTCTGCCAGTTGACATGGGACTTAAACATGGCTGGCGATATGTGGATGTAGTAAATACTACAAACCTCTTCGGCAATGTCATTAACTCTATATTTTTTCTAATTTCAGACGGCATGACAATGTCAGCAAAAGTCTACCACCCAGCAACGAATCTCATGCCGCTGACGCCTCCCCAGTCACCAACCGGAATGGCTCCTGCCTTCGGCGCCGGAAAAACCAACACCTCGTGGGGTAGGCAGAACAGTAACGGAAAGTACTCATGATGCCACCACTTACTCCACCCGGACAACGACAGTGGGGGTTTGACATTTCCGAGCTCGGAAAATTTGGAAGGTCTGTCAATCAGACCCAATTTTATCGATATCTCGATTAGGTTTTGTAAAAGGGTAGAAAGGTTTGTTCAGACAGGGCAACTTTTTGTTGAAAGCAACTTTATTGTGATCGCATAATGATAAGTATTTGTAGATAATATTTTATGTTTATAATATGTGGTAGGTTTAGAAATGAGCGACACGAATTTGGTACCTAGTTATTGTAATTGTCAGTGTTTCCATGGGTGTTGTCTAATTCAACGGTATTATTTTGACGCTATCAGTACCTAAATAAAATCGGTAGGCACCTACCTAAATATGTTTTGTTATTACCAAATAATACCAAGCGTCACCCACTACAAATAAGGAATGTTCGCTTTCTACATTCCTGCTGGCATCATTCAAAACAATAATTTAAATAGGTACCTTTTGTTACAATTTGGTGACGAGTATTATGAATGAATTATGCGCCCATGTAATATTTAAGAAATATACATAATTATATAGTATAAAAAATGAATCGCTGAATGTGTTGTTAAGCGCAAATCTCGAGAGCATCTGAACCGATTTCGCTAATTCTTTTTTTAGAATATTCCTTGAAGTACGAGGATGGTTCTTACAAAAAAAAAATGTAAGAAAGTTGCTTCACGTGGACGAAGTCGCGGGCAAACGCTAGTATGTAATAAAAATATCCTTCTCACTTCATTTTATTATTTAACTTTTATACTAAGCGACTACATGCTTAGGGCACCCCCTTTCGGGAGGGCAGCTAGGGACAGCCTAGATCGGAGCATAACTCTCACATCTGTTGCTATGTCTGAACATATCCTTAAGACAAAAAAAATTGTCGAATATTAAAAAAACAAGAAAAAAAAAAGATATTTCGCATTTATGAATGTACTGTTTGTAAGTTATTGTAAATATTGTAAATTGTGTGACGTAATTAGGTACTTACCTACTTGTAAGGGAAAATAAATACTCCTGTAAATTGTATTTGTGCATTTGTTTTTTCCTTATTGTCTTTGGTTTAACAATATCCTCAAACTGACGTATTATATTAAATAACGGTTTGTAAAGCCATACCTTTCTATATGTGGTTTACCTCGTGGTATTTCAATGAAAAATATGTTTTTCTGAAATCTTATGAAAATAAAGTAAGTATGTATTGTGGGTCCTTTAGTCTGTGCTAAATAAATGTATTTCCTTTCTTTCTTCTTTAAAGAAAAGGCCTCTACCAGACTGCGCCACAACACCCTATCCTCCGCCTTCCGCATCCAGTCAGTCCCAGCCACCTTCTTTAGGTCGTCCGTCCATCTAGCTGGAGGGCGTCTCACACTACGCTTGCCGATACGCGGTGTCCACTCCAGGACTCGTCTGCTTCTCTCCAGGACTCGTCCTTCGAGAAGCCTGGCGAGCCCACTGCCACTTCAGTTTGCTTACTCTGCAAGCTATGTCGTTAACTCCGGTTCTTTTCCGGATAATTTCAATCCTTCAAAGAGACTCCGAGCATAGCTCGCTCCATAGCGCGTTAGCACCTTGAATTTATGAACCAACCCGACCATCACTCGTCCTACAGTTTTAATGGTTATGGATGGTATGCTTGCCTACGTGAGTGTATAAGAGTAGGTAATGAAAAGCATGTTGTTGACATCATCCTGGAGAGGCAAAAATATAGCCTGACATGGCTCAGTGGTACGTCATTGAGAAGCAGATGACTGCGTCGAAGTAGCGATACATACATTTCCTATGGCCGCGTGTCCACCGCACGCGGTCACCGCGACGTCACGCTCGGTTCGAATAATCCCGTTTGACGTTGACGTCCTGTTGACGGTGGCGGGTAGACAAACGGTGGATATCGACGCGAAAACTGTTACCATCGACTCAGTACCTACATGATTCAAAACTCACAAGCGTGTAATATTTCGTCGGTTATTAAATAAAGCCAGCTGTCCCATACATTTTGACCGTGTAGGTATAGTACTTTCGGTCTAGAATCATGTGCTGAATTCATGGTAACAGTTTGCGCTTTGAAGTCGAAGAAGAGTTATTCCGTGTCATCATCATCTGCCTAGCCTTGTCCCAACTATGTTGGGGTCGGCTTCCAGTCTAACCGGATGCAGCTGAATACCAGTATTTTACATGGAGCGATTGCCTAACTGACCTCTATAATACGAACCCCTTGGTAAGACAGGTTGTCAGACTTTCGGGCTTCTGACGACCCGTAACGACTGCCAAAGATCCACGAATGACAGCCGGGACCAACGGCTTGACGTATATGAAAATGGTCACCCATCTACGGACCAACCGCGGCAAGCATAGCTTAACCTGATCGATCGACCCGTTCAGCTGCTATTACTTAGCCACGAGCCCTTTATTCCGTGTATAGGGCTGATATTACTAGGTTGAAGAAATGCGTCATGGTATGGTCATGTGTTATGGAGGAATGAGGAAAATGTCGTAATGCGAGTTTTCAGTATGAATGTCGATGGCTATACGAGTAGGGAACACCAAAGAAGTGATGGATGGACTGTGTGGATGATGATAAGGTTAGAAAGGGTGTGACTACGCAGATGATGCAGAATGAGGGATACAAGGAAAGGACGTTGGAGTAGGTAATGTAAGTAATCAAAGTAAGTTAGTAATTTAAGACATGCAGACTCTCGACAGCTTGAATGATTTGGACCCCTGCCTGCATCGAGGTAGTAGCGGAAGATGGTGGGATGAGCTTGATGCCTGACGACCGGATTAGTGTAATGGTGTGTATGAGCACAAAATAGATTCGAGTGGGAAAAGAAAGGAGCCCTTTGCCCAGCAGTGGGACAGCATAAATTAAACTATCACAATATATTTAAAACTGCCTTAGAAACAAGTCTCGTATTGTGAAACTACAAACTGAAATAGGCATTTCAATTTTTGAGTTTGTAGCGCCATCTCTTCAATCCGTCCGCAAATTAAAAAAATCGATGTGGTCTTCAAACCGCACTGAACACAGATGGCGCTGTTATTTAAAACTCAGAGCATAATTTGTTATTTTTAATTAAATAAGTAAGCTAGTAGCAAGAATGGCTTTAATATTTTAAAGTTAGTCTGAGCCGTCAGTAATTTCAATAATTAACTTTTTCAAATACACTTAAATACAAACGCCAGCACATCAAGCTATCACAATCTGTCTTTCTCTATAAGATTTTCAACTTTATCGCTTAACAATTAAGGTTCAAGGTTGATTGCGAAAATTTGACAGTTCCGGGTAGCTTGACCTCCTGGCGTCTGTACTTAAACTTTTTGCATCTATTCCAACAATTAGTTTATAAAGCGCCATCTATGGGTACATGTGGTAACCATCAATAATTCAATCAATACCAGGTTGTATTAGTGTTACCTTAACTATGTAGATGTCACTATAATGTCTAACCACAATCTTACATGTGGAGGGCAAGCAATGATGCGCAGTCGACGACGCTGCTAGCGAATACGTGTTTTGCGAATCTGATCTTTATTAACTACTAGAATTGTCGCACTGACAGGTGTCAGGATCGCATTCTCTCGAAGGCCGGATTGTAGAAGCAAACTTTTCGCTCGAGATTAATAGTAAACTCACTGTTTATAAGTAGCTATTGGGAAATAAAGACTCCAGCTCTGAGTTCCACTTTGTGCACCTATGGAAGCAGGTAGCTTATTGCAGTTTTTCCACCTCTGGTTGGTAATGCAGATGACTATATTATAATCAATGACAATCATTCATTTAGCGAGTTGCAAGCTTTTCTGCCTCACAACAACAAGAAAAAAAAAGAAAAAATAATAGAGAGATAATAAGGTACTAGAGAGATAATAGGAGAGAAGAAAAGAGAGAGATAATTGTTTGTTTGATGTTTCAAACAAACAATTATTTTGATATCTTTTTTATTGAACCCAAAAAAAATCACGACATTGGCCGCACCCATTCATTTGTTCTAAGTATAGATAAACGATATCAATTAATTATAAATTACATGCTATAGTATTTAAATACAGGGTGAAATTAAATTAGCTAGCGAAACTTTGCAGACGTGATAGGCATCGATATCTTAACACGATAAAATAAAAAGTAAAAATGATTCAATGTTTTTTTTTTGGGGGGTCAACGACCGCTGGTAGTGTCGTTAATTGAAGTATGACTTGAAAAAATCTGTTTTCTTTTGTTTTGTCGTGTTGACATATCAATACCTGATGGGTATCATCTGTGAAGTTTACATAAAAAACTGCTTTTCTAAACTAATATTTCAAGTAACACTAACTGACCCAGCAAAAAAAAAGCGGGTTGCACTCCGGGAGTGCCGGCAGAAGTGAAAACTTGAATATTAACGTTGTGCATTTTTGATATTTTCGAAAGCAGTCTACTCTCCCTCCGTCTTACGAATTTTCAATCAGGTCACGTGTCCTGACGCGAGCTCCATCTTACAAATTTTTGAACAGGTCACGTGTCCTGACGCGAGTTTAACATTTTTTACCAATCACAAAAATGTGCACAACGCCGCTAAAGAAGTTTTCACTTCAAAAACATCAATTTAATTCCTTTTTTGGTTTATGTTTAGATATTGATAACAATTACGTCTGCGGAGTTTGGCTAGCTAATTTAATTTGACCTTGTGTTGATGACACATATTACGTCATTCTATGCTTTGGAAGATACAGGTTTGACATTAATAGAATTAATGAAATCCTTAATTTGCTTCTTAAGATAATAGAAAATTAACTACTAAATATTTTTTAATTTTATTTCCTACCTTTGTTGTTGGTCTAAAGGTCGCAAGCATCACAACTGAGCAAGGGGTCCTGAGTTCGATTCCCAGGTTCGACAATCTGAAGGCCAATTCTCGTGGGTAATTAAAAACGTTCAAAATCTTGTCCCAATCTCACCTCAGTTACAATAGGTATCAAAAACTTGTCAAAGGTATTTTTGAAAGATTGAGACAGACTGTGAACGTTCTTAAAATTACGAGCATTCCAGCCCCGCAGGTGGAGCCACAATCCATTCAGTTTATTTGAACTGTCAACTTGATAGGTTAACGTTATTAGTAGGCACTTACCTACATTTTCCTTAAGATATTTTCCCTATCATTATAAAATAGCAAATAGCTAGGTAGTAGGATAATAAAGAGAGATAAATACTCTTTTTGTGATTCAAGTACATAGATAAACAATAACAGTAGTATTACAAAAAGAGTATTTGAATCCATCATTTGATTATCCTGCCCTGATCTCAATTTATTGGAAGAATATTGGGGAGGCCTTTGCCCAGCACTGGGACGTTACACGTATATAAAAAAAAACTCAATTTATATGAGTTCGGTGCAGCATGAAGTTTTCTTCCATACATCTCTATTAGCTGTCATCTCATAGTGACCTCTTCTTCTCACACAATCCCTCCATCAAGAGCAAAGATGAAAAAAGTCTCATCATCATTCATTTCAACCGAAAGACATCCAACTTGCTGGACATAGGCCTCCCCCAAGCACCAGTTCTGTGCTTCCCGTATACAACGGCTTCCTGCGGCCTACACAAGGCCATCGGTCCACCTTATGGGAGGCCTTCCAACGCTACGTCTTCTGGTACGCGGTCGCCACTTCAGAACCATTCGGCCCCATCGGCCATCTGTTCTGTAAGCAATGTGCCCTGCCCACTGCCACTTAAGTTTGGCAATTCTTCGGATAAACGCCTGTAGCCTGAAAAATAACGTTGGAACATAGGCCCCTCCTATACTGCGCCCTAACACCCTGTCCTCCGCCTCCCGCATCCAGTCTGTCCCAGCCACCTTTTTGAGGTTGTCTGTCTATCTAGCTGAAGG
Organism: Apamea crenata; assembly: GCA_949629185.1. Classification (NCBI taxonomy): domain Eukaryota; kingdom Metazoa; phylum Arthropoda; class Insecta; order Lepidoptera; family Noctuidae; genus Apamea; species Apamea crenata. The sequence goes on from OX451372.1 coordinate 15,359,272, forward strand.
ACGTTCCACACTACGCTTGCCTATCCGCGGTCTACACTCCAGGACTCGTTTGCTCCTACGGCCATTGGTCCTATGACAAACATGGCCAGCCCACTGCCACTTCAGCTTGCTTAGTCTGCTGTGAGCTATGTCGGTAACTCCAGTTCTTTCCCGGATTTTCTGACTTGACTTTCTCCGAGCATAGCATGCTGAGCACCTTAAATTTGTTGACCAGCACGACCTATATCTTGTGTTGGAGATGCTAAATAAATATCTGCAGAATCTCATTTTTTTTTAGTCTGGCACGCATTTTAACTTAGACTAGAATAGAATTGGTACCTACGCTTTATTATGTACAGACCCCAGCAGGTCAAGCTACCCGAAACTTTCAAATTTTCCCAATCAACCTTGAACCTTAATTGTTTATTGATAAAGTTGAAAATCTATTAAAGAAATTTGACAGACTGTAGTAGCTTGTGCTTACACAACACACACAATTACATAATTTAACATAATTTTTGCATCTACTGTTAACCTTTATCAAAACCCATATTTTTGTACTTAGGTTATAACACAACCGGATAGTAAAAATCAAAGTTGTTTTTATTTACATACTGCTTACAAATTATTGTATTTATATTTATCCTAGCATGAATGAGCATTGATTAGGATAGCCATCAATTTAGTGTTTCTATGCAGGACGTGTTTTTCTAGATTTTGATACCCCTTTTGTTTTTTTTGGGAGGGAAATCATGGGCGAGAGGGCGTGTCAGACTTTCACTGACTAAAACCCACCCGTGTTCCTTCAGTTGCCTATGCCAGGGGCCACGGTATCTCTTTCGAATAACCCGCGGCCCTGGCAGGCATCGGCCCTAGCGGACCCCATCAGTTTGTGCTGACATCTCTTTGAGGCGCGCGTGGAACACAACGCGCCATCGACCCGGGCCTGGTCCTTGCCGGGCGGCGAGCTGCCCATCGCAGATTTTGATACCCCTTGGATTCGGATTTTGATTTTTAATATTAGTTTTCATGATAGCCATCATCACCTGCTTAGTCTTTTCCCAACTATGTTGGGGTCGGCTTCTAGTCAACCCGGATGCAGCTAAGTATCAGTATTTTACATAGAGTGACTGCCTATCTGGCCTACACAACCCAGTTACTGGGTAATACGATACCCCTTGATAAGACTGGTTGTCAGATTTTCGGGCTTCCGACGACCCGTAACGACTGTCAAAGATCCATGAATGACAGCCGGGTCCCACGGCTTAACGTGCTTTCCGAGGCACGCAAGGGTCTAGGTATGTAAAGATGGTCACCCATCCATGGATCAACCGCGGCAAGCGTAGCTTAACCTGATCGATCGAACCGTGCGACTGTTATTACTTATCCAAGAGCCCCTCCTATCATAAATAAGCGTAGATCTGACAAAATAATTGTCTTTTTTTGTGCAATTTTCTACCATTTACCGAGTTGCATGTCATCACGGAGTGTCGAGCCAAATTACTTTTAAATCGATTTGTCGCTAATTTTTCTATTTTATATGTCTTTGTTTTAATATTAATTAATATTCATTAGTTAGCCCGGTTCCTAGTAATCGGTATCATCACCTTAATTTGACCTTGTCTCATTCATAAATTGTTGCAGTTCTCTGTAAATCGATTTATTCTAGTTTTGCAGTAGTAAGACTCAGGTCTACGGTTATTTATTTTGTATCATTTGTTTGTTTCGGATCACTGTATCTATTTTTGCGTTACATAAAATAAAATAAAATCGACTAATAAAAAATAAGTTAAAACATATTTAATTTTCTTAACTTCTTTTTTTTTCTAATTTAATTATCACTGTTTTGTTATTATTGTTTATGAATCGTAGAAAAAAACATAGAAATATAAGTATAAGGTTTTCAATATTTTTTAAAAATGTTCCAAAAATTGTCTACATTTTTTGTGGATTTTTCAATCAAAGTAGCAAGGAAGCTTATATTTTTAACGGACTTAGTGATTATTCTCCTTCGAAGTATAATACTGGAATTTTAATAGTGTTAGATTCGTACTATATGTTTACGCTACGATACCTTTTGTACATCAAAAATTCAACAAAAGTATCAAAAACGTCCTGTTAAAAAAAAACAAAATGGTGACCCTATATTTAAAGCCTGCATAAGGTCCACATCGACGTATTTATCTCAGTCGTCTCTCACAGCCTGCATGATAAAACTGTTAAGGGAAATAAAAACATTACTTATTTTAGTACTCAAATTAAAAAATATACGTATACCAATTGAACGAATAAAAGTGCAGTTGCAAAGTGAATTTTGTGCAAAATGGAAGATAATTCGGAAATAAGGGTGGACTGTAAAAATGTGTGGCAGAAAAGGAAATATTTCTTTAGACAGGTAACACTGTGATTGTTTATTTTTAAATTTGACAGATTTTGGTAGCTTGCTATGCTGGCGTCTGTACTATCGCCAAAATCTATATCTGACCACCGTAAGGACTATTCCTGCTTGCAGCGCATATCATTAGTCGACCTAAAAAGAATCCTTTTTTGTTTTACTTACGGACGCAGCTGTGGTCATCATGTGCACGGGATTTTGTTTTCAAAATGTTCAGATATAGGTTTTGGCGATGATACCTAAGTATACGACCGATGAAACCTGGCCATGCAACCCCGCTATCATTTCGCTGTCTAGCAATGTTTTGTAGGACCATAGCATGCTGATATTACCTGATGAACTGTGGGTACAGGCTACCTCTCATATACAGAGTGGCAGGGACATTGACACACAACCTGTTACAATGGATTCAGTAGATGAATCTGGACACCCTGGGTTGAATTTTTACGTTGGTGATAAAAAAAAAACAGCTGTTTCCTACAAAAGCGCAAAACCTACGCGGTCAAAATGTATGAAAAAAAAATTTTTTTTAATGACCGGCTAAAAATGTCAACGCTGGGGAGCAGAATCATGTACTGGTGTTTGATGAGATCTACTGATGGTCTGAGATAGATGGAGCGTACTCAGGATAAAGCCTGTGCATTCTGCTTTCTACTTCGAGGAATAAAGGCGTTATGTTACATAAAACCTCTTCTTCTTCGTCGCGTCGCTAGCACGACTGAATTTTAAATCTTGTTGGCCCAACTTTGCCACTTCCACGGCGTTGTCGGTGGCAGCGCAGAGGTCACTTTGACTGCATGTTTTGGGACACAGAGGGCAGGATAGGAGGTGGAGCATGGTTTTCGACATAGCTCCCAACAATTACACCCTACTGCCGTTCCGTCAAGGTAGCTCCAGTTTACCAGGTTGGACTTACATCTTCCCACTTGTGTCCCAAGACGGTTCAGGGACTTCCAAGTGTACCACGGAAGGGAAAAAAAACACAAAACTAAAATGAAAATAATACTTTAATCTTATGTCCTTTCAAGCATGTCGAGAGAGCTTCTGCATTGATTTAAATCATAACAGGTCTCAGCTGTACAATTACTATTCAATGTACCTATGGTTTTAACGTTTTTCCTTCCTCAATAAGGTATTACCTTTCAATCAAGTGTTTTTAACAGTAATAATAGGTTAATAGCCAAGAGCCTCGACCAACACCTGAGGAGGCTCTCGTTGGACAGCTGGATCAAGGGCTTGGTTCAGAAACCGGTACTTCTGGACGGCTCGCATTGTCAGGAGGTTCCTCTCTCTGGAGCCCTGACCGCCGGTAGCTTGGACCCTGTTCCCGATACCGGCGGGCTTAATATTTTTTAATGTTTTTTTCTCTCAGCCATAGCCCTCAGGGGGTGCCCTTAGCGTGTAGTCACTTAGTTTTTAAGTTTTTTGAGCCCCGGCTAGAGGCTTTAATTTGTTGAGGCATCCAGAGACAAGCCCGGTTAAGTAAACGAAAACCTCTTAGGTCGAAATGCGAGATTCCATTCCCAAAAAAAAAACTTGGTCTGAAATCTCCCATATCATAGGTACAGACGCCAGAACACCAAGCTACCCGAAAAATTTTCCCAATCAACCTTGAACCTAATGCTTTAGCGATAAAGTTGAAAATCTATTAAAGAAATTTGACAGATTGTAACGGCTTGATGTGCTGGCGTTTGTGTCTAGGTGTATTTGAAAAAGTTAATTATTGAAAATACTAACGGCTCAGAGTAACTTTAAAATATTAAAGCCTTTCTTGCTACTAACTTACTTATTTAAAAATAACAAACGGTGCTCTGAGTTTTGAATAACAGCGCCATCTGTGTCCAGTGCGGTTTGAAAACCTCATCGATTTTTACATTTGCCGACGGATTGAACACATGGCGCCGCAAACTCAAAAATTGAAATACATACCTATTTCTATTTGACACTGTATGTATTTAACATACATATATACCAAAGTTGCAACCTGTTACGTTACAGGTAATAACAGGTACTAGTGATTACCTGATTAACATTAATATATTTGACTCAGTAAATAACCAGTAGGTAAAGAGATTTGACTAATGGGTGACCTGAAAGGACCTGTTTTATCGACTGGTTTAAAGGCAGGTTCTCTGCAATTCTACAGGTTTACAAAAATATACAAGTTCTCATTTATTATGTACTAGCTGCGCCCGCGGCTTTGCTCGTGTAGATGTCGAAACTTATGTATCCAACGGGAACGTGCTACCGGTACAAAAAATAGCTTATTTTAGTTATTCGAAATTACTTACATATAGAGCACATCTGCAAGAAATTAAACCAGTTTGAATTTGCTCTTAAACGTTTAAGACGTACCGCGAGTGATGCAGTTGCACTTACTGCTTAACACGGGTATGTTTCCTCTTTTCTCAGGTACGGGCTCCTACTCTGGGGGAACCCGACGAACGTAAATGAAGCTTTTCTAGTGTAGAAAAATGCCTGAAAGCAATCTGCGATTATTTTTTTTTAAAAAGATCTCCTCCTGCAGACCTCTATCAAAAAAAAAAACTTTTAACACTAACAGGTCTTCTCATAATGCAAGCTGGTGTATTTGTGAAAGAGCATTCAAATTTTTTTATAGCATGCGACTTGCTTTCAAAATATACTCGTCGAGACCCAACACGGTTAAGAATTCCTTTACATCAAACCACAATGTGCCATAAAAATAGCTTTATCACAGCAACTAAAATATTTCACAATATTCCAAAAAAATATGGGAACTCCCTCTTGAATACTTTAAACCCAAACTACACAAATGGCTTATTCCTAATTGTTTTTATGTATGAAATTATTTATTGATAAAAAAGTAACAGATAAATAATATGGTTACCGATTTTCATTATAATATATTACCTTACCTACCATTTTAAATATTTGTATGCCAGTCCTTGTCTAAACATGTAAGATCATAATTCTATTTATGAGACGTTAATGTACCATGTTTTAAAGCAAATAAATATATTCTATTCTATTCCTTTTATCAGCTATATTATCTGCCAGTGAAACTTCTGTCAAAATCAGTCCAGCCGTTTCGGAGATTAGCCGAAACAAACAGACAGACAGTTTTTTAATGTTTTTTTTATAAGTACCGTACCTATATACCTACTTCCATATATGCATTGAGTAAAAAGCTGTTATTTTGACATTCCAAATAAACATTTCAATTTTATTTATTTCTATAGAAGATGAGGAGAAACCTTCAGTCAGTTGGGAGTAGGACAACAATTATAATAGGCTGGTATTATCATACTATTATTATTCCATCCAGATGCTGGTCAGCAGTGGTGGATGGACCTGCTACTTCATCATGGGCATGTCCTTCGGCGCCTCCACCGTGTTCATCCCGCAGATAAGGCAGGAGGCCGGCTCATTTGATGCCGTTAGTGAATCTACTGCTTCTTGGATTCGTGAGTACCAATTGTCATCGTCATTCTATAGCCTATTCCAATTTATTTGGCAGTAGCTTCGCCCCGCAGTTTCAGCCGCATAAGTCTCGATCCTGTGGGAATATCGGGATAAAAAGTATCCTATGTCTTAAGGTCATGGTTTACATGGTTAAATCCGTTCAGCCGTTTTAGCGTGAAATCGTAATAAATAAACATAGAAAAGATTTGATTTTTTTTCAAATCTTTTCTCTTTATACTATTACTTAGATTGGCGCAGCATGTCTTCTTCATACACCATGTTCTTTACGTTATCCATAAACTTTGGCAAACGCTTTTGTAGCTTTTACAAATCAAATCAAACAAAGGAAGTAGTACTTAAAAAGGATTCGGTACAAAGATATTAATTTGTAATTTCATTTAATGAAATTTAATTGAGCTATGCCGTAAGAAAGGGTCTTAATTTGGCCTATGCTGCCGCTTAGTGCAATTAAAATGATAAATTATCCAATTCTTCGGATCTTTCGGAAGAGATGAAGAGGCATGCATATCCGGTGCCAAGGGGTCAAGGTATTTAGTTTGTATGAAAATTAACAAAAAATAAGAATTCATGAATGTGTCCATAATGAAAAATGATTATTTCTATGGTCTGAACATCTGAGCGAAGTTTATGTATATCGTCCGGAACACGGTGTACCTATATCTCACAAAGTAAAGTGCCTGTCTGGGATCGAACCTACGACCTACAACTCGTAAGCCGCAGCCGTTACCACAGGGCCACCACTGCTCGGTGATCGCCCAATTAAAAGATAGTTTTTAAGAATCCATCCCTTGGTTAAGATTACTGAATTTCTTGGATTCTTAAAAACTTTCTTTCAACAATCTTGACAGAATAATATTATCGTGATATTTATTACAGCTTAAAATCACCTACAGCCAAAAATAATCATAAATGTTGTACACATAAGGAAAACTTTCCCAAAGGCTGTTGACCGAAGAACAGGTCAACCCTGGTCATATAAATTCAAGTGTTCAAAATTCAATATTGAAGTTAATATCTCTCTCAACTTATCAGCATATTCCCTTACATGGATATTGTCCACTGGTACACCTTGGAATTAATTTAAATTAAAATTCAACTAGACTAGTCTTTCAACACATTGGAAAAGTAAATAAATTTAATTCTAAGTAGTAAGGCCCGTCGTCCACGGCGCTACTCAAAAGTAACGTGTTACAAACTCAAATCACCAGTGACCAGATTTTGTTTTTTGTTCTACAACAAATTATTTGCCATAAATGTCACACGCCATGATACCAAAAGAAAGTAAAAATGAAATACTTGTGCTGTGAGATTCTGGCTACTCATTGGTGATTGGAGTGTGTAACACGTAACTTTTCAGTAGCGTTGTGGACGACCGGCCTAACGTCTAAATTAACAGACACTGCGTCTAACTAGAAGGAAACTGTCACTCCATCGTTGACGTACGATTGCTAGCTCTGATCTAGTTGGTAAAGTCTTACCACTAAAACCGGTTTTCTAGTGGCCGACTGACCTACTGCCAATATCGAAGTATAGTTTCCAGAGTGGAATTATTAATGAATACCTAAATGAGGTTTTTTTTGGAACGAAGTTCTTTAACGGAGCTTGCGGTAGGATTAAACTTGGAGAAATCGTCACGCAGTGAAAAAGCGTTATGCCTCCTCCATGTGACTTTTATTTACATAATTATAATAGAGAGAGTCAGAGAGAGAGAGAGCGAGATAGTTTTCAGGGTTTTCGAGTGTGCTAAAATGACAATCAGTAAACATTTTCAAATTTTCGCGGCCACCATCATGGATTTTCATTTTGAACTTCGTTCCTGCCGCGTTTGATGGCAAATTTACCTTCAGATTTTGAAGTAGAACCGATAATTTCAAAAAGTTGTGATGGGTCTAGAATTACGTATCACTTGGGGTCTGGAAAATCTATACCACTCTTGAATCTTCTCAATTTGTCAAGGGTACATTTGATTGAAACTGCATGTATTATTAAAATAAACTTTAACCAGCACCCTAATTGCGTAATACACAATCAATCTCAATCTGAATCATTTTGAAGGATATTGCTAATCCATTGCTTCATATTTTCAAAAAATGTGTCATGTGTCTGCTCAACAACGTAAATAACGCAATGAATGTTGTTGAACTGTCAAAAAGAAACCGATTCCGATTGATCGTGTGTTACGCAATTAGGGTGCTGGTTAGTCGTAAGTCGCAGCCGTTACTACTTGGTCACACTCTGCTGCTCTCAGCTAAACTTGATGTGAATATTATTAGAATACGTTTCCTTGCTGTTTGTTTTCGGAGATTGACATTTTCATCTGAAAAGGCAAGAATAGTAGCAGGTTATCATTATGCTTGATTCACTGGCATTCTGGCGCAAATCCTCTAACTCAACATCATCATCTTCATTTAAATGGTAGTCATCCGTATAACTAATAAAACTCTGTTTAACTTTCCAGCTGCCATCATGGTTTATGCAGGCTTGCCCTGGGCGTTCATCCTGCCAGCCTTAATGAAATACATTGGAAGAAAGTACACCTTCGCTTTTGTCTGCGTCAGCAATCTAATCAGCTTCGTGGTCTTCTTTCTAAGTACTACTGTTGACCACATCATCATCAGTGAAATCATCAACGGCATCAACACAGGATCCCACTTCACTGTATCAGTCATGATCATCACGGAATATACTTCACCTAAGCACAGAGGATTTTTCTTAACAATAAAATCTGCTACCCTCTTCTGGGGTATTTTCATGTCAAATGCTATTGGGACCTTTTTCCATTGGAGAAACATTGGGATCGCTGGAATAATCCTCAGTGTCTACAGTATTTTGGTAGCATTTATCCTACCTGAGTCACCATTATGGCTGGCCACCAAACAGCGGTATGAAAAATGTTCCTCATCACACAGATGGCTCATGGGAGAAGAAAAACAATCCGAAGTAGATTTAGAAAAGTTGATCAACTTTCAGAAGAGTCTCAGCTTGGATTCAAAGCCCAAAGGTTTTCAGTTAAAAGGATTAGTTACTAATTATTACAAGATTTTATGCTCTAAGCAATTCTATAAACCATTGCTTCTGAGTTTGTTGATACAGTCTTTATACGTGTTTTCTGGTAAAGTAGTGTTTAGTGTGTATGCTATAGACATAATTGGCAAAATAACGGCAGGTCACACAATGTCAGCTTATACAGCTATGTTATTATTAGATGGTGTCACAGTATTCTGCATGTATATCGGATGTATATTTGTAAAATTGTTGCCTAGAAGAAAATTATTAATAGGCTCCTCATTAATAGGAATTGGATTTCTTTTATCGATAGCTATGTATGCGTTTTTGGTCAAATTATCTGTTTTAGATGAGAATAATTACTTGGCAATATTTTTGTTAGTAGGTTATTCAATTGGAGTATGTTGTGGACCAGTTATATTGACTCAAACTATTTCTGGAGAATTAGTGTCCATAGAATCTAGAGGCCTTTCATCCTGTTGTATAGATTTATGTCTTAAAATACTTTTGGGTACTTTAGTGAAGGTCTCCCCTTACATGTTCAAGGCATGGGGTACCCATGGTGCTTTCTTATTTTATGGTGTGTCAACTTCTATATTTTTGTTCTTAATCTATATGTTTTTGCCTGAAACTAAAGATAAGAGTTTGCAAGAGATTGCGGAGTGGATGAAAGGGTCTGAGAAACGTCGTGTCTTGCATGAAGAAGTTACATTTTTACCTGTTAAATAGAAGTGTCAGGACAATCTTGCAAGGTCAATGATGAAGGAAATGTCTAGGAGTCTATGGATAAAATTCTTTGCCATTAGAAAAATCCAGTAGACCAAGAGAAGGATGCAGCTAGTAAAAAGAATTTTGTAAAAGAGTTATTTGTTTATATTTACTGGTATGAAATAAAATATATTTTATTAACATATATTTTATAGTCAAATCTTTCGAATCTTAGAATCATATTTTTATTGTATTATATTACTTAATCATTTGTATGCCCTAGTGGCTGATCGTGGTATGAACTTTATAAGTTTTTAATTAATGTAATGAACACCTGCATGTAATTGTAACCCATGTATCACAAATAAACGATTTTGATTTTTGATTTTGACATATTTCAAGGGTTCCTGCTAAAGTTGTAATTAAAAGAATAACTGTCACAACAGTGATCTGTGTTCGCCTTTTATTCCCAAACACCGTTTATTCATCTAATCCCCTCAAAATGTCTAGCCTTACGGTAATCCATTGTCCTAGTGTTATTTCCAGTAATACCTAAGTCCATGTATCCTTTTTCAAATGGATCTTGATCATCACTCAATATACTCGAAACTGTTTTGAAATAGGATAGTCAACTGTAAATATGCCACAGACTTTCACTAGTAACCACAGTGTTAGGTACTCCACCTACTTGTGATCATCGTGTGGCACGCAGTTGACAGTACTTATGTTTTATTCAGTCGTGTCGAGTGCATTATTATTATTTTTTTAAACTAAACTGCTAAACGACAAGGTGTATGTCCTTTTATCTTTGAAGTCAGAGCGTCTGTAAAGTTATATGTGCCTCACAGCTTAAATTTTGTTTCCCAAACTGTTTGTGAGACGAAGCAGTGCTGGTCTGTCTAGTATACTGGTTTCGAAATGGATTCACCTTGGTGTAGGTGCTTACATGAAGATTAAAAAACAACATTTGGATTACTAGTGAGCAGCTCTTCGATATAGTAATCCTTCCGTTAGGTTGTTGACCATTTTGTAAAATCGTGCAAAATATCCTTGTTTACCTGTTTTGACTTTAACTGCAGACTTAAACGATAAGAGGGTACTTACCACAGACAGTAATAAAAAAGTCACTTATCGAATTGCCAAATAAATCACATTTTATCCATTCATTTAAAAGATTAGATAAAGCCTATATTAACTTTATTTTAAGTGATTCTTCAATCGGACTGCAGTATTGAAGTGATTTTGTGCAACATGGAAGATTATGAGTTGGAAGAACGTGTCGAAAGAAAAAATAAATGGGAAAAGAGGAGATATTTCTTGAGACAGGTAACCGTAATTATTTTTTTATACATAATTATAGCCAAACGTATTTTCATACTAGTTTTTTCTTATTCCTAAATCTAAGAACAGATTCTTGCCTTGTGTCCTCATTAAAATACTTGTAATCAAAAGATTCTACGCAACATTGTTTACAATAAAAAAGTTCACTTTTATATTGCTGAAGGTATAGGTATTATATGTAGTTAAATTAACATTAGTCATGATATATTTGGGCATAGGGAATGTAGTTTTCTCTTATGTGGATTGGATTGGATGTAAGGCTAAATGCCTTATTAAGGGAACAGCGTTTTAATATTTGTGAAGATATACGAGTGTTAGTTTTAATCAACAACTTTACTATGGCTATAATATGGATATGGAATGGGTTAAAAATAGCTGAAATTAAACTTTCAGAGATGGCTGTAAGATGATTGTTAGACTTACATAAAATCTGAATAATATAATGTTTGCACTTTAAAAGAGACCCGAGAGTCCCCTCTGAGTTTGTTTCGGAATTTCGTCTCAGAGATCAGTCAGCTATGAAATGTAAGCGGAATCTAGTTATAAAATATTGCCCAAAAATTGAGGCGCAAGAGTGTCATACAAAATATACTTGCAGAAATAAATAAAAGAAAGAAAAAAGGTTATTTGGACACAGTTCGTGAAACACAAAAAATAATAAAATAAGAAATAATGTTTCAGACAACAATAGTGTGTGCCTCACGGCTGCGCCAAAAAGGTAAATAAATATAATTTCATTTCATATGATTGCCGAGGTTTTTGCGATGTGCAACAGTGCAACATCATGAAGATGCCAACAAAGCGCCACCGTATCACTATCTTATCTTCTTTTTTGATTGCCCCGTTGTTCTCGTGATTGCAAGCGCGACTGCTGAGCGTTGGGTTCTATGTTCCATTCCCAGGTCGGACAGTGTTATTGGATTTTCCATTAGGAATTTCTAAGTAACAGCCCGGAGTTCGGGAGTTGGTGGTTTAATACCGCCGTGCCTCGGAAAGCACGTAAATACGTCCTACGCCTGATCTCTCCCCGGTCGTGTCGAATTGTCGTCCCATTGGACTATGAGAGAAAAGGAACAGAGAGTGTACCTATGATTACATGCACACTTGTGCACTATAATATCTCCTGCGTACCTGGCTAATCTCCGTTGAGATTGGCCACCGTGACCGAAATCGGTCGGGAGGCTATTATCTAATCTCTCAGTCCTTGGCATAGTAGCAAAATACGATAATTATTATAACAGCAAAAAACATTATAAACAATATCACATAATTATCCGTATATATTGGATATACCTTCAGAGACCAGATTTTTTTTACATATTATGTGAGAAACCTATAGATTAAATTAGAAGAGAAAAATAAATCCTAAATCTGATTATTATTATTGAAGCTGGCCAAGAAGCTTCGCCTTCTGCATGTAGATATTTACGAAAATGTGTAACAATGTTAAGACTACAATGTACGGGTATAGCCTGTAACCAGATCCATAATTTGAAAGGATTCAACAACAATCACAACAACAACAATCAACAACACAACAATCACACCACACAATCCCTCAACAACAACAACAAACAACCAACAATCAATCTTTTACCAATATTTTATTTCTAATAAAAAACCTACATGGGCACTTATGACATGTTAGAAGCCAGGTGCCAATTGGTCGTTTCCTATAGAGAAGAGCCAGCAAGAATCTCTTAGCCAGCCTCTTTACAAGTTGATGTAGGCTCTAGGACATATAGCACATTAAAAAAAAGGCTCTAGGACATATAGCACATTAACCGCTGAGTCTACACCTCTTGTCTTGATGACAACCTTGAATGCCAAGTCAAAACAATTAATCAATTCTTTATCATTCACTTGACGGTCATTCGGGATAATTATATCAACAATCATTGTGTGGCATTCTTATCCGTCTTTAACTAACTAATGTAGCTGTTAATCCCGATATGGTTGTACTGTATCAGGATTAACACCAACATTAGTTCTGTCAGTAATCATATACAATGACAATACCATATTAATGAATTAATGGATTAATAACATCAAGAAGCTGGCCGGGTATTGAACTATTTATTATTTGGTTGGCCTTAACCGTTTGGTTCCCATTTAAATATTAGCATAGTTATAACGCCGGTAAGGTGTGACCTAGCGAAGGTCGCGGGAATCCGATTAATGTGAGAAGCACAGGACCGTTTGATGACACTTGGGGAGGCCTATGTCCAGCAGTGCAGTTGTACAGCTGCAATGACTTTTGAATGATGACGGAGATGGTAATAACATGTATTTAAATTATCCTCTTCTTCTAGATGATGATCAGCAGTGGTGGATGGACCTGCTACTTCATCATGGGCATGTCCTTCGGCGCCTCCACCGTGTTCATCCCACAGATAAGGAGGGAGGCCGGCTCATTTGATGCCGTTAGTGAATCTACTGCTTCTTGGATACGTAAGTAGATTATTGAGAGCACCAAAGGCTATATTAGTCAAAGAATTAGATGAGACTACTGAAGTTATAAAATGTATTCCACAAAATAGACAGGGCTGCCCTGTCTATTTTGTGGAGTCAACTCTTAGATCAGGTGGATATCTAATCACATATGTAAGTATTAGTACGATATCTTTAGAAGACTCACTAGCAATACAACAATCCATGTTGTCAAAGTAATATAATAACGCCAGGCGTTAGTTCGCAAGGATGAAAACACATATGCGTTGGCTCTAGCAATAAAGTTAACAATTTGTACAACGTTTTGGTCCACAAAACATTAATTTAATGTTTTTTTTTATTTTCTAGCTGCCATCATGGTGTACTCAGGCCTGCCTTGGACCTTCATTTTGCCAATCTTCATGAAGTTTATCGGAAGAAAATACACGTTTATGTTTGTCACTATCAGCAATCTGATTAGCTTCGTGGTTTTCTACTTAAGCGTCACTGTCAACCAAATCATCATCAGTCAGGTGATTAATGGCATAAACACGGGATCCCACTTCACTGTGTCAGTCATGATCATCACTGAATATACGTCTCCTAAGCACAGAGGATTTTTCTTGACTGTAAAATCTGCCACTCTCTTCTGGGGTATATTCATGTCAAATGCTATTGGAACTTTTTTCCATTGGAGAAACATTGGCATCGCTGGTATTATATGCAGTGCCTACGGATTATTAATAGCAATCGTACTCCCAGAATCACCATTTTGGTTGGCCACAAAACAACGCTATGAAAAATGCTCGGACACTCATAGATGGATGATGGGACACGGTAAGCAAGCGGAAGCTGACCTAGAAAAGTTAATAAACTATCAGAAGAATCTCAATTTGGAGGCGACATCTAATTTTGAGTTAAAAGGATTTGTTACTGGTTATTTGAGAGTAATATCGTCAAGGCAGTTTTATAAGCCTTTAATTTTATGTTTGATAGTGCATTCTTTATATATATTTTCTGGAAAGGTAGTATTTAGCGTTTATGCCATAGATATAATTAGTAAAATAACTGCAGGACATCACATATCGCCTTATGCAGCTATGTTAGTATTAGATGGTGTGACAGTATTCTGTATGTACATAGGATGTTTAGTTGCGAAAGTATTGCCAAGAAAGAAATTATTAATAGGCTCTTCATTAGTAGGAATTGGTTTTCTTTTATCGATTTCTTTATACGCATATTTAATTAAATTGTCACTTGTAGTGGAGAATAACTATTTCGCTATATTTTTATTAATAGGTTATTCGATAGGTCTTTGTTTTGGGCCTGTAATACTGACACAAACGATTTCTGGAGAGCTAGTTTCAATTGAAGCTAGAGGTCTTTCTTCATGCTGCATGGATCTATCTTCAAAGGTACTTTTAGGTACTTTAGTGAAAATGTCACCATTCTTATTTAAATCATGGGGTACTCATGGTGCGTTCTTATTCTTTGGTTTGTCTACATCATTTTTCTTGTTCTTGATCTACACATCCCTGCCTGAAACCAAGGATATGACCCTGCAAGAAATTGCCGAATGGATGAAGGGAACTAAAAAGAGTCCTGTTGTGCAAGAAGAGGCTATATTTTTACCTTCCCAAAAGAGTTAGAAGAAAAACATTAGGTTTTTTATGAAGCTAGTCATCATCTTCATCATATTTAAGTAATAACTTTAAGATTTGTTTGTAACAAATCCTCATTGTTTGTGGTTGTAGTTTAGACTAAAATAATATTTGCCTATCTAAATTAAAACAGAAGTTCTCGAACTGTGATTTTAATTGATTCTTAATTACTGGTTACTGTTAGCCTGCATCATACCACTGCTCGGCAAGGGCCTCTCCGCATGACTTCCAGCTCTTTCAATCCAGGGCTAAAGTGGTCGTTTGTTTTGTCCCGCCATCTTGTGTGATGATTCTTAACTAATTTTTTTTATTAAAATCGGTCCATCCAAATGGTGTAACTAACGCGTCTTTGAAATGCTGCCAGCCTCATGGGCACGTTTCATAATGACAGCGATGAGGACGAATTTATTGATGCTCTTTGATTATTTCCTCTACTTTTTGTATACTTGCACATTTATTATTATTAGTAAACAGTATTAGTATAAGTATTATGTGTAATAATATAAATCATATTTGAATAAATACTATATAATATTCATTGTTGTTGTTTTGATATAATTTTAAATGATATTTTATCATTCCGAAGATCACATTAGAACGGGTGTAAAATATCCTTAACGAAGCCGAAAGTAATATATTCTTTCTATTATTATGATATTTTTTTGTAGTGGACCATACTTAGGAAGTGAACCTGAAGGAAGTTACGAAGACATTGAAGGTTCCAACTTTTTGTTGATGTTTTTATGAAAACGAGTTTTAAATATAAAAGTATAAAAAGTAACCAGGGCCGTCGGATATTGTTGCAGTTTAGTAAGAAACCGATGGATATTTTCTAATGAAATTATTTTTTATTTTTTTTTATTTTGTAGAAAATAAACAGTTCATTATCAAATTAAATTTCATTCGAAAACCTCCATCGGTTTCTTAATAAACTTTAAACATGATGACCCTGGTTACTTATCTCGTTTGGTGATTGTACATCAAACTGGAATGCGTAGATGATGGCTTCGTAAAGGATCTTGTTACACCCGTATTATCGACAAATCAGTAAGTAGGTAGTAGTTATTTTAAAAGTTAGCAAATGTTCTGGCTATGGTGTGGCCACGTTCTGCATCGTTCTGCCATGCATAATTTCAACATGAATGATTTAACCAATATTTTGTAACCATAATTATTTTGATTTAAAAAATTGTCCGTTGAGTTTCTTGCCCGTTCTTCTCCATAGGTACCTACGACGCTTTGGAATGGGCAAATTGCTTCATATTTCTGACTGACTGACCAAAAGTGCCTGTAATTGGTTTATTTGAAATAAATGCTTTGAGTTTAAGTTCACAGCTTCGCCAGCATACTCTGTAATTTATTGACTGTACTAAACAAAAAAAACTCAACACCACACTAACAGCCTAACAGGTTTTCGTAGTATATTCCGAAGTAGCTCCATATTGGAAACGAATATTATATACACCGAAATTGAGGATTCCGTAGGTTACTCAGGCACAGTTGCAGCTCCAGACTGTTTCAGGATCCAATTCCCCCATAACCAGAATTTGCAGGCTTCTAAATAATTGCGATGAATCAAAAGATATTTTTTCCACATCACTTCAAAAATTCAAGCGCCAAGTCCATAAAAAGCAACCAACACATTATGACTTTTTTTTTTCATTCTTCATTTTGTATTATTTTTTTTCCTTGACATGTTTTCTAAAACTACCCACTAGTGCTGTAATTGTAATATGCAAATTGCAATAATTGTGCAGAAATAACGCTATTTCTGCTCAATATTTGCAATTTTATTGATGTTATAATTTTGTTTTTGCATGCTGTCTATATCGCATCATATTGTACACTATGCTTGTATATTGCTGGTTTTGATAGTAGATAGGCCAATAAATAAATAAATCAGTTCTTGGGGAGGTCACCATGTCGTATAGCGACAAGAAAAGCCTAACTTTAAAATCAAAGGTGATTAAATTAAAGAAAGGGAAGTAGAAATCAATGAAAGATTTATTCAAAACATAAGGATGGAGATGGAATGGCAGTGGTGTGTATAATGTGGAGATGGGGTGTATGGATGACGATGCGCGATAGGTTGGTTAAGGAGGCTGAGGTGGAGATGCAGTTGGAGCTGAAGAGATGGACCGATGTGAGACAGGTGCCGGTGACAGGTGCAGATGCAGATGAGGGCAGTTGCTGGTGCGGCACAGAGGATAACCCTTAGGAGGGCACACGCAGCAGGAGCAGGACGCAGCATGGCAGCAGGAGAAAGCAGGCACGGCGGGGATGCTGTCAGCCCGCCAGGTGACGCAGCCCTCGGATGAGGCGCGGCCCAGTAGATACAGGAGGATCTTCGGAGTGCTCCGGCGAGGCGCGCCAGCGGTACGACTGGTACAGGAGGCCTTTACGGAGGACAGAGGAGTAGGGAGGGTCCGTCAGGTACCGGAGCGGAGAGGTACGTTGGGTGGTCCCGGGATAGGTGGCCCTGGAGTATCAAGCTTTTTGTTGTATTCGCTTTAGAGGCGAAACCGGAACTGATCCTTGCATTGAGTGGATTTATAATGTCAACTCGTAGAATAATATCATGTAGACAATATGAATTTGAGATATGATAGTGGCCATGGTTAATTTTAGAAAAGTATCAATGTAAAATCAGCTAAAAAGTTACAGGCCGTTATGGATTTAAAAGAAAAGTTGTCATGGCGATGTTTTAAACATCTTTGTCAGAACTGTCATAGTAAAATATATATTAATAAAATACAATAAAACCTATAGTTATTTTGTATAGTGTTTATAGGAAAAAATGATATCAATCAACGTGGACGATATTCCCAACCCTTGGATGTCACTAAATCGTCGTATTCTTCTATTAAAGTTGGGGCTATGTCTGTGTACTGATTATGGTTAAAACGTGGCCTGGTGTCGTGAGGAATAATCAGATCAGCGCCTAACGGTAACGGAATGCTTGTTCTGACCTGGAGGTATGAATGAAGATAACTGTGAGTATGTACATTATGTTACAACCATGGGTGCCGATAAATATTATTAGGAAGGTACATCTCCTTGTTGGTTTAGTGACTGCGAGCGCTACTGTTGATCATGAGGTCCTGGGTTCAATTCTCAGGTTGGGCAAAGTGTTATTGGGTTTGCCCATCAGGAATTTCTCAGGAGCAGCCAGGAGTTAGGCTCGATCCCTTTGACATGGGTCCTTAATGATGCAGGCAAATTGGTCGCAGAACTTTTTGATAAATAAATCCTCACTGTTTATCAAAAAAATCTATGACCTATTAAAAAAACAGTAGATTATGTAGGCGTAGGGTAAGAAGAGCGAACGAAGCCAGCTCGATATTTTTAATAACCCGCCTCGCATAGGTTAGGTTTTGTTTTATATTTTAACAACCACGAAACTTTTTACTCTCTCCGATAGGTGAGATTTTCTTTTGATCATTACAAAAGGACTAGGAATTACGGAGAAAAGCTCGGAAATCAAAAGAATTTGGCATGCAAGAGCGAACTAAGTGAGCTCGAAAATTTTTCACATACTCGGATAGGTGAGATTTTCTTTTGATAATTACAAAAGGCCGACTACGGGTATTGCCAATTTTTGACCAGCTATAGTGGCTAAACTGTGTATTTAATAAATATTCGATTGAATTTTAGTATGCAGACTGAGAATGGCATTATATACATATACACAGTTTCATTTTATTTATTGTTGTATTGTCGTCTCGACCTTGTAGATAATGGTTGCCTCAAAAAAGGAAAGTCAGCACCCTACTTGCGTAACACACTATCAAAATGACAGCCATTGCTACTGATAGCGTGTTACACAATTACCCCGCTGTTATACTGATAGTGTGTTACACAATTACCCCGCTGTTATATTGTCGGTCTAAATTTCACAAAAAATATGTAAAGTGCCAGACAGGATAAAAAATACTGGAATAGTATGAGATGTTCTAAAGGCCTTGCTCATTTATTTAGGTTTGGTACTGCCACATCACATCTCCATCCTCGGAAAGCACGTTAAGCCGTTGGTGCCGACTGTCATACGTGAATCTTTGACAGTCGCTACGGGTCGTCAGAAGCCCGAAAGTCTAGGCCTCGTCTCAGACCTCGCAGGTCTGGGTTCAAACCTACGCCCTACAACTCGTATGTTGCGGCCGTTATCACTGGGCTACCACAGCTGCTCATCGCATACATTTTACATGTTTAAATAATTGTTCAGTTAGGATACCCACCACGTCTGCAGAGTTTCACTAGCTAATTTATTTTAACCCTGTATATCGTCGTATCGTATATAATAATCATTAAACAGGAGTAAAGAGACTGTTATGACGATCTATTCCCATCCAATACCAAGAGCTAATACCATTTGGTATTAGTTTATTCCGAATTTTATTAAAATAAAAATATAATATTCTATACTAACTAAAACTATTAAAAAACTAAAATATTGCATCGAAATATTCCTCCGCATCGCTGTCGACTGGTAGTCAAGAAACTGACGGCATTGCCACGTAGGCAATGCCGCCATAAATAAATAAATAAAAATGTTAGCTTAGAATTATGAAAATATTATCCTATTTGAATTGTAATCCAATAAATTATTAATAACTTACCTTATGTTAAATGAAATATGATCACAAACATCATGCTTATGATGTTTGAAATAAAATATGATCACAAACATCATGCTTATGATATTTGTGATCATATTTTATTTCAAACGTTTCTCTCATTTTCCTGCTGTACCCTAAAATCTAAAATTGAAACCTTATTATCATAAATAAATTATTGAGGTAAAATACTTTGTGTTAACATAACGTGAATTTTGTAATTCCTGGCTTTTTGTGAGTTAAAAAAATGAGTGAACCGGACTCATCAAGGGATGGTTTCGTATGGATTTATTTTTTGAGACAGGTAAGTTATTAATAATTTATTGGATTACAATTCAAATAGGATAATATTTTCATAATTCTAAGATAACATTTTTATTTATTTATTTATGGCGGCATTGCCTACGTGGCAATGCCATCAGTTTCTTGACTTACCAGTCGACAGCGATGCGGAGGAATATTTCGACGCAATATTTTAGTTTTTTAATAGTTTTAGTTAGTATAGGATATTATATTTTTATTTTAATAATTTTAGTTTATTTAGTATTAGAAGTTTGTAAATTTTAAATAAATGTAAATGTATAAAAAACCGAGGAGGATAAATCATGTGGCCAGACTGAGGGTTGGCCTAATGTGGCGATGCGGACGATTTTTTTGATGCCTTATGATTCTTTCCCTTCCTTTTTATTTAAATGTATTTATCTACATTAGGTTCTTATTTTTCGACTTTAGAATTATCATCGCTGCAGTTTGTCATTCGGTTATAAATACATCTAAATAAGAAACTGTGTTTTTTCTTTTAATTTTTGCATACGGCTTAGAGGGCATTGCCAGTTGTCAAACTTGATATAAAACAAAAACTTTTTTTCTATGCGAGTAGTGAACGACATAGCTGAGCGTGGTTTTGCTTAAATGGAGAAATATTATAATTGATTACAACCAATGAAGAATAAATATTTGCTTTTGTTGGTGAAAGAGAATAAAAAAAGTACCCTAATATCAACAAATGTACCATTGTTTTAAAAAAATTAACGATTGAAATATTTATAATATGTGTTGGTTTGTAATAATAATAATGTTTTTTTATTTCTTATGTCCTTGCCTATAAATAAAAGAATCCAACAAATGTAGAGATTTTGAATTTCATAATTTTTTCTTAAAATTTAACCCTTAGTAGCGAAACTTGAAATAAAATTTAAAAAAAAACTGAAATAGTTTCTTAAGGTACGAGTATATAATCAAATTTTGTGAAAAAAAAAACTTTCTTTATTTTTATGGGGCACCCATAAAAGTGTTTTTTTTTTGTGAAAATTGCCCATTGTCTTGCTGACAATTTTATTTTTCAAAATGTTTCGAAAAGTTAATAACAGTCTCCTAAGACTGTTTTCTTGTAGTGACCACGATTAAAGTACCTGTCCTTATCGCCCCATCTCAAAAATCCACAATGTATATGTCATGTTTGACTGCTTATAGCTCCATAAACAGATAGCGTGATGATAATACAATTGTTATTAATTTGGATTAGCTGTTGGTTCTCCTACTTATAAATGAATAAATAATCATTAAAAAGGTTAAATCTGTAACTATCTGCAATATCTTGGCTCGTCTTTTTACAATTTGCGGTAAACCATAGAAGAACACGAACAAATTGCAATATTACTCATCCCCCATAGCAAATAGCGTGATAATTTATACCCTACAGACTGACCAGATTTATAGTGAATATCTGTGCAAAAGAACAAAATCTATGCGATAGTTTTTGCGTGATGCTGGAATGATTCAGACAGACTGACAATAATTCTAAAAGTTATATTTTTGCGTTAGAATCATTTACTGACCGACAAAATTAATTTTAAAAAAAATCAATGAATAGTTATTATTATATTATTAATCAATTTATTTCAGATATAATCAATCCATACAATTTCAAAATATAAATACAGATAAATATATAAAAAAAACACAAAAAAATAAATCATTACAATTATAGGTTGTGTTAGTTAAATCTTATGCACTATGTTAGGCAACAGTTATGACTTCACTACGATTTTATTATTTTTATTAATATAAAAAACTCGATAAGACTTCCTAGCTCAAAAGAACAAGATTTTCGAAAAGGCATTTTATTGTCAAACGAGTTTTTAATCTATTTATACGACACAAATACTCATGAGTGTCCTCAGATGAGTTTTTAGTCCCACACAAATTATTATTTCATTTAAAATAAATATAATAATCATTACGGTCAGGAAGTATTGATATGGTTTCCATTTCAGTTACTGATCAGCAGTGGTGCCTGGTCATGCTTCTTCATGCTTGGTCTCTGCGTTGGATCGCCAACGGTGTTGGTTCCGCAACTCCGAAGAGACGCCAACTCTACTGATGCTGTCAGTCCAGAGATGGCATCTTGGTTACGTAGGTATTTTTGGCGCTTATTCCAGACTAGCATCTACCCGCGGCTTCCTGAAAAAAATCCCACAGAAACGTACCCAAAAAAAAAACATTAAAAAAAATTAAAGTCCTGTGTTAATCTAGGTTATAAATTATCTGTGTGCCAAATTCAATTCAAATCTTTGGAGCCGTTTTTGTGCCCAAACGGACAAAATTTCTAAAAATTATATTTTCAGCATCAGGCTCGTTCCCAGACCTTGTAGCAATGACTGATTTATGTAATTTTGACTGAAAACAAAAAAAAAATGCTGTGGCGATTTTCATTCAAGTATTTTCAATTTTGAGGGAAACCGACGTAAACACAGTAAAATTCATTTATTAAAATATATGCCTGATAAACACATAATTTTGTCTCTTGTCATACAGGTTATTTTTATTATTTCGAGGTCATTTCGGGTATCAATAGCAATAAAAAAACCTGTTACTTACCTTTGTGAAGTTTATAGAATATAATAGAATACTTGTTATTATGTTCACCATATAAATTACAGCACATAAATATATAAATTTTATAAAGGGTGACACAATGGGGGCATTTATCGCTAAAAGCGATCTTTTAAAGACAACCTTTGGATTAAAATTAAGGACAGACAAATACAGTCGGTAGTCTGTTGTGTACCATTTACATTATTCAATAAATATATACATAAAGTATATTATACTAATCTAATGAGCCCACCCCGATGATGACCATGATGATGTCCAGAGAGCATGTAACCTGTGTTTAGTATTGTGACAGCTGCGCACGCGTACAGATTACTAATACCCGGCGAATGTTACCATATCATAATAATATTTCAAGTTTTTTTTTTAATGTAAATTTTTATTTTATTTTATGTCATGTTTTGATTGTTATTTGTATGCTAATTTTACATCAAAACAACGTCACAAAAACATACGCACAACCTGATACAATGGATTTTTAAAAAAAATTGCGTGGCATACATTTTGAACGCGTAGGTTTGCACTTTTCGATGAAGTAGAAGATTTTTTCTTTGATAACCGATTGCTACATTACGGTCTAGAATCATGTACTGAATTCATGGGTACAGTTTGCGCGTCCATGTTTGTCCGTCCTTGTGGTTGCCAACCTCTATATCTGCCTAACCTTGACCCAACTATGTTGGGATCGGCTTCCAGTCTAACCGGAGAAATCAGTATTTAATAATGACGATAACGATACAATAAATGATACGCTCATATAAAAATTGCTGTTTCCAATTTACCCACACAATTACTAACTTATTGTTACTTAGTTGCCTACAATTACTTTATGTGTTAAAATTGTGTTTCCAGCTGCCATATTCAGCTACAGCGGGATGCCCTGGGTCATCATCCTACCCACATTAGTGGCGCTCGTAGGCAGGAAGATCACCCACAGCTTCGTCTGCGTTGTCACATTCATCGGCTTCATCATCTTCTACAACAGCAACGATGTCTACATGATCCTCATCAGTGAAATATTCCAAGGAGTCGTCAGTGCTTCGTACCTTACCATCGCAATTGCCATCATCACAGAGTATACATCAGCAAAGAACAGAGGCCTCTTCTTGACCATCAAATCTGCAACATTCTTTTGGGGTGTGTTAGCCTCAAATCTTATAGGAACTTTCTTCCATTGGAAGAAGATAGCCCTGTTTGGATTGGTGTGTTCTATATACAGTTTAGGCACAGTGTACTTCTGGCCGGAGTCTCCCTTGTGGTTGGCAACAAAAGGTCGCTTTGACCAGTGCGCAACAGCCCATAGATGGTTGAAAGGGTCATCGATGTCTTCTGAAAAGGAACTCGAAAAACTCATAAGTGATCATCAAAATGACAGACGCAAAAAATCTTTAAGAAATCAAGCTATGGAGTCTATTAAATTAGTGGTTAAGAAAGAATTTTACAAACCTGTGCTATTCTCAGTGTTATTGATGGCGCTGTATGTATTTTCTGGAAAATTAGTTTGTACAGTGTACGCTATAGACATGCTAAAGAAAATAACTAACAATGAGTCTACTGCTTATGCTGGTATGTTAATATTGGATTCTGTGACAGTTTCAACAATGTATGTAGGATGTGCTTTATCAAAAGCATTCAAAAGACGTAGTTTATTGCTAACCTCTTCTTCTATAGCAATAGCATTTTTATTTTTACTGTCTTTATATCTGTATTTAGTAAAAGCATCAGTAGTATCAGAAAACAAGTATTTATCAATTCTATTGTTGACTGGTTACTCAGTAGCCATAAGTTGTGGACCAATGATTCTATCTACATCTATATGTGGTGAATTAATATCTACAGATTGTAGAAGTTTATCTATGTGTGCTATAGCACTATCTTTTAAGACAATGTACGGTACGTTTGTAAAAATATGTCCTTACCTGTTTAGAGCTTTAGAAATGCGTGGTACTTTCTTATTATTTGCATTGTCTTCATCCGTATGTTTGGTTTTGATATATTTCTATCTGCCGGAAACTAAAGATATGAGTTTACAGGAGATTTCTGATTGTATTAAGGGGTTGAAACCTGTAGAAGAGGCTAAGGAATTACTTCCAATGGTATCTAAAGACGTGACTATTGTACCTAGTAACAAGAGAACTGTAGGTGAATAAATTGTTGATCTTAGTAAAATCATCACATTTTTAATGACTTATGTAGGAGACGCGTTTTACTCCTTCAATATGATTTAAGCCCATCACAGACGTAGCTATAGTATTGTATATTAATATAAATCACAGCTAGCAATGTTACGATATATTTTTAATACTATCTTTATGTGTCCGCTATAATATACAATTTCTATGACGTCACCAACCTATACTGTAATTTATATTATAGCTGGGCCAATAATCAATCAAATGAAGGCAAAATATATATTATATCATCGTCTCTGTAGAGGGGCTTGTGGCTAAGTAATAACAGCCGCACGCGTCGATCGATCAGGTTAATCTACGCTTACCGCGGCTGGTCCGTGGATGGGTGACCATTTTCACAAACCAAGACCCCTCCGTGCCTCGGAAAGCACGTTAAGCCGTTGGTTCCGGCTGTCATTCGTGGATCTTTGACAGTCATTACGGGTCATCAGTAGCCCGAAAGTCTGACAACCAGTCTTACCAAGGGGTATCGTCTTACTCAGTAACTGGGTTGTGGAGGTCAGATAGGTGGTCGCTCCATGTAAAATACTAGTTTTCAGCTGCATCCGGTTGGACTGGAAGCCGACCCAAACATAGTTGGGAAAAAGGCTAGGCAGATGATGATCATCGTCTGTGTAGGTTGGAGGTAGCTATAATATACAAGTATTTTAATTAGTCTGTGATGGGCTTCACTTAAGTTAACTTATGCAATACAATCAACGGATATAGATTCTATTTACATAGTAGTATATTAGTAAATATTGTGTTATCAAATAAGTCATTATCTTGTTAGTTTTGCAGCAGAAGAATCCTGGAGTGGACACCGCGTATAGGCAAGCGTAGTGCACTCCAGCTAGATGGAACACCAACCTTAAAAGGATGGATGGGACAGACTGGATTTGGTAGGGGGACAGGGTGTAGTGGCGCGGCCGAGGCATATGTCCAGCTGCGACTGCAATAAGCAGACTTGATTGACTGACGTACGTTTTAGCAGGCGTTTCGAAAAAACAAGTAAAATAATTTTAATAAATAATCATGATACAAGCCAGCGGCAGCCAGCGGATTTGAAGATTTTCTTTTTGAAGAGCTCTTTTATGGCTACGCTCAAAGCATTTCTGTTGGATAAAAACTTGTTCTCAATTGACGAACTGTAATTTAATATTGATATTCCAATTTTCTATAGAAAACAAAAATTGCTATTAATTATTATTGATTTGTATAAACATGTTTTTTTTTTAATTCTTATTGTGCATGTTCACATTTAGAATTTATATGAAATTTAATTAATTATGATGTATGTAATATAAACTATAAATGTATCATACACAATATAAATTGTTCCTGATAAATAAATACAATAGAATCGATTATTGTAGGATTTTGTATTAATTAATAATTTCTTATCACGTTTATTTTGACCCATCGCTCATATAGCGAGTACATAAATTCTTTTACCTGCAAGCCGTTCTTCATCTAAGACCCTTTTAAGCGTAAAGATGTTAAAGATGTGGTCGTCTGTTGATCTATTGTTAAAAAAGGCAGCTTGATAGTTGCCCAACTCCGTTATTCATTCGTATCTTCAGGGTTATTGTTTTTCGGAATTGATATTTGCTCCAGCCACGTGTCGGGCGTTTCGTTCTGTGTCCAGGCTTTGTCCATGAGTTGGGAGACGCACGTGATGGCTTCCTGTAACAAATGGGGTATCGCTTTGTAAAGCTCAATTACCACTTGGTCAGTTCCGGGAGCTGTCCCGTTACGCATTTTATTAATGATACCTATCCTTTGTTCCTGGAAGAGATTGCTGTTAGGAAGAAATTCTTGTATATTATTTAGAAGTGCTAGGCGAATTCTGTCGTCCACTCGATGCTCCAAAATATATGAATCGAGGTCTTGACGGACAGACACGTGGTCGAAAGTTAAACGCATATTTATTTGGTGGGCTACTGGTTCGCCCCGAACAAAGAATTCCTGTCTTTTATCATAGGCACCATTATGCCAATAAATTGTAATAGCTTTTGTTTTTATAGTGTTACAAGAGCTTCTCGGCTCACATGTGCCCGGAACTATGAAATTTATGAGCTTCGCCCTTTGTTTATTTTTAGGAATACGTCTTGTTATGCAAACTTAAGACTTCGGGGTAGGTTTTGGTTGCACTGCGAGGTTTTTTTTTGCAGCGGTCAAGGTTATAGAAACTTGACTTATAAGCTAGAAAATAGATAACTTGTTAAAGGCAGTTTTCGTAATTTAGTACAATGTTTCAATAAGAAAAGCGTGAAGTACGAAATCTAGAACGATACCGCAAGAATAATAGACTGTATAAGTTTATGCCGCCCTACTAAATATAATATGAGAACATTGTCCTAAAGCTTAGCTATAGCTTAAAATGATTTTACTACGCGCGTGGCTTCAAAAGTCCTAACAAACTAAAACCCAGCCGGATACAGCTTCCAATGGAGATCCCTGATATAAACGGAAAGATCTCACCAGATTGGCCCGCAAAGAGCCCTCAGAGCCACTCGACTTTGGATTACTTGTGAGCAGCGGTCCTACGAGCCACAGACTCAACTCTTCGATAGCCCTTCCCTTAGGTGGTCGACCCTTTTGTAAAGTCTGTCAAAATATCCTTATTTATCTGTTTTGACTTTAACTGTAGACTTAAACGATAAGAGGGTACTTACCACAGACAGTAAAAAAAGACACTTTTATCGAATTGCCAAATAAATCACATTTTATTCATTAATTTAAAAGATTAGATAAAGCCTATATTAACTTTATTGGAAATAATTCTTCAATTGGACTGTAGTTGCGAAGTGATTTTGGGCAAAATGGAAGATTATTAGTTGGACGAACGTGTGGAAGAAAAAAATAAATGGGAAAAGAAGAGATATTTCTTGAGTCAGGGAACCGTAATTATTTTTTTTATAGATAATTATAGCCAAACGTATTTTCATACTAGGTTCCATAATTTTGTGGTTTCTTTCAAGCTATTTTACTGTACGATCACCATAGTTTAATGGTTTTTTCTTATTCCTAAATCTAAGAACGGATTCTTGCCTTGTGTTCTCATTAAAATGCTTGCAATCAAAAGATTCTATGCAAAATTGTTTACAATAAAAAAGTTTTATATTGCTGAAGGTAAAGGTATTATATGTAGTTAAATTAACCAAAAAGTCATGAGAAATTTGGGCATAGGGAATGTACTTTTCTGTTATGACTTCGAAAAAACCATTTTGGCTTTTTTAGTGGATGTAAGAAAGAAAAGAAAGAAAAATATTTTATTCTGCACAAACAAAACGCACAATTAAAAATAGGAATTGGTGAAAATGGCAGGTGAAGAGCATCAATAACATGTATTTTATTGATGCTCTTCTCATGAAAAGTTAATAAAATAACAGAAGAATCTCAATTTGGAGGCGACATCTAAGAATTTTGAGTTAAAAGGATTTGTTACTGGTTATTTGAGAGTAATATCGTCAAGGCAGTTTTATAAGCCTTTAATTTTATGTTTGATAGTGCATTCTTTACATATATTTTCTGGAAAGGTAGTATTTAGCGTTTATGCCATAGATATAATTAGTAAAATAACTGCAGGACATCACATATCGCCTTATGCAGCTATGTTAGTATTAGATGGTGTGACAGTATTCTGTATGTACATAGGATGTTTAGTTGCGAAAGTATTGCCAAGAAAGAAATTATTAATAGGCTCTTCATTAGTAGGGATTGGTTTTCTTTTATCGATTTCTTTATACGCATATTTAATTAAACTGTCACTTGTAGTGGAGAATAACTATTTCGCTATATTTTTATTAATAGGTTATTCGATAGGTCTTTGTTTTGGGCCTGTAATACTGACACAAACGATTTCTGGAGAGCTAGTTTCAATTGAAGCTAGAGGTCTTTCTTCATGCTGCATGGATCTATCTTCAAAGGTACTTTTAGGTACTTTAGTGAAAATGTCACTATTCTTATTTAAATCATGGGGTACTCATGGTGCGTTCTTATTCTTTGGTTTGTCTACATCATTTTTCTTGTTCTTGATCTACACATTCCTGCCTGAAACCAAGGATATGACCCTGCAAGAGATTGCCGAATGGATGAAGGGAACTAAAAAGAGTCCTGTTGTGCAAGCAGAGGCTGTATTTTTACCTTCCCAAAAGAGTTAGAAGAAAATAATTAGATTGTGTATGAAGCTAGTCATTATATTCATCATATTTAAGTAATAACTTTAATATTTGTTTGTAATAAAACCCTTGTTGTTTGTGGTTGTAGTTTAGACTATAATAATATTTGGTACGCCTTAAAATAGAAGTTCTCGAACTGTGATTTTATTTACCGTAATAGTCATTGATTCTTAATTACTGGTTACTGTTAGCCTGCATCATACCACTGCTCGGCAAGGGCCTCTCCGCATGACTTCCAGCTCTTTCAATCCAGGGCTAAAGTGGACCACTGTTTTGTCCAGCTCGTCCCGCCATCTTCTACGCTGATTCTTAACTAAATGGTGCCTATTTACTTCATAAACGTGTTCTGTATGTAGTTATAATTCTACTAGCTGACCCGGCCACCTTTATAACGCCTCAGAATCATAATACAACTTATAAGTTGAAGGAAGGAAGAAGGAAGGAACAAAGAAAAAAAGGAACAAAATGAACTATAGTTCATTTTGTTCCTTTTTTTCTTTGTCATGTATCAGATATCGCGTTGTATACGGGTTGTTTTGCGATTTTCTTAGTTTTCCAATGCGTGAGGAATCTTCTAGACGAACGCAAAAAAAATAGGTAATATTGAAATGGTCAATCCATTTTCGAGATATTATCACGAAAAAAGCCGTTCCATACAAAATGTATAGAAAATTAATTATCGAAATATTATTCTTTTCGTAATTGTTTTATTAAAATCAGTCCAACCGTTCTTGAGTTATAAATGGTGTAACTAACGCGCCTTTGTTCCATATAAATAAGTTTTTGCAATACAGTATCTATTTAACAAAATAGCCTTCAAATTAAAACAGCACTAATATTTTCAGCACAAAATCTGTCTGCTGGGATTTTAAATTTTAGAACAGTCAACAAAAAAACTGATACGTGCGCAAGACAGTACCAATTATTTGCTTTAAAAAAACAAAAGTAAGTAATATTCGTTGACCTTAATGCCTTGGAAGGTAGTAGGCCTTTGGGTGGGATGCAACGTGTGTCGACACCCTTGTCGGCTGCTACAGGTGCGGAAACCTCAAACGGCTCAAATACTCCAATTTTTTATTTATTCGAGACATAGGGCTTGCCTATTTTTTGGCCAAAGAATCAGCATTGCCATACAACGTGGCAATGCAGCCAGCCTTTTGGGCACGTTTCCTATAGACAGCGATGCGGATGAATTTATTGATGCTCTTGTATTATTTCCCCTCCTTTTTATATTCTTGCACATATTATTATTAGTATTATGTAGAATAATATAAATAAATCATATTTGAATAAATATGTCGGAGTCATTCGTTTGACTATTTGGAACACTAGCGCCATCTCGTGGCGCTAGACAGAGTCTAGCCTGAGTTCGTGGGGGGACGAGAGTAACAGCTACAAAAGCAGTGTGAGCAGAGCTCTCGAGATCATCGAAACATTGAACTATCTATTATAATCTGATTTGAACTGCAAACCGTTTTTCTATTGTGCTATAACCAACACTACCCATAGTACGCCCACAGTAATTAAAATATGCCTCATGTTAACGAGAGACAGACATACCTTCTCCGTCAAATACTATCACATTCATTGTTGTTGTTTTGATATAACTTTTAATGATATTTTATCATTCCGAAGATCACATTAGAACGGATGTAAAAATATCCTTAACGAAGCCAAAAGTAATATATTCTTCCTATTATTAAGATATTTTTTTGTAGTGGACCATACTTGGGAAGTGAACCTGAAGGAAGTTACGAAGACACTGAAGGTCCCAACTTTTTGTTGATGTTTTTACGAAAACGAGTTTTAAATATAAACAGTGAATACCTACAGCTCCTGTATCACCATAAGCAAAATGTTTTGCGTGCGGTACTTTGCATACTAGCGTAAATGGCGAATTTTCACGCCAAAAATAAAAGTCGTTTCCCAGACATTATTTTTGCACAAAGATACTTAGTTTCTGTTATTTTGATGTACGATCACCAAAAGATAGAAGTAACCAGAGCCGTCGGATAAAGTTGAAGTTTAGTAAGAAACCGATGGATGTTTTCGAATGAAATGAAATGAAATTAGTAGAAAACAAACAGTTCATTTATCAAATTAAATTTAATTCGAAAACCTCCATCGGTTTCTTAATAAACTTTAACCATGATGACCCTGGTACCTTATGTCACATGCAAAATTTCAACATGAATGATTTAACCAATATTTTGTAAACATATTATTTTGTTCTCCATAGGTACCTACGACGCTTTGGAATGAGCAATTTGCTTCATCTTTTTGACTGACTGACCCCTTGACAATACAAAAGTGCATGTAATTGGTTTATTTGAAATAAATGCTTTTGAGTTTAAGTTCACAGCTTCGCCAGCATACTCTTTAATTTATTGACTGTACAAAACCAAAACAACTCAACACCACAATAACAGCCTAACAGGTTTTCGTCGTATATTCCGAAGTAGCTCCATATAGGAAACGAATAATAGACCGAAATTGAGGATTCCGTAGGTTACTCAGGCGCAGTTGCAGCTCCAGACTGTTTCAGGATCCAATTCCCCCATACCCAGAATTTGCAGGCTTCTAAATAATTGTTTATTTTTCATTACAAACATACATATCTCATAAATGTAAAGTGACGGTAACAAACCAAGTTTCTTAAATATTGGTTGACAGGAGTCGTCAGGTTTACCTAAGTCTACAAATTGATCTCATGCACTTATTTTGAGCGATGAATGCTCTACGGAACTCGGTGCTGTTACTCCACATCACTAAGCTCATAACGTAGTACCGATTCGACATATGCGAGGTATGATATTACAGCAGTTTTTATGTTAGTTACATTTTTGACTTGTTTAAGTGCGTACCAAACAACTATGATAAGTAGAATGCAAGAGCGAGCGAAGCGAGCTCGAAAATTTTTCACACTCTCTGATAGATGAGATTTTCTTTTGATAATTACAAAAGGCCGACTACGGGTATTGCCAATTTTTGACCAGCTATAGTGGCTAAACTGTGTATTTAATATATTTGATTAAATTTTAGTACGCAGACTGGGAATGGCATTAGATACATATACACAGTTTAATTTCATTTATTGTTATATTGTCGTCTCGACCTTGTAGATAATGGATGCCTCAAAAAAGGAAAGTCATTTTGATAGTGTGTTACGCAAGTAGGGTACTTGCGTAACACACTATCAAAATGACTAGGCCATAACTAAGGCCATTGCTACTGAAAGTGTGTTACACAATTACCCCGCTGTTATATTGTCGGTCTAAATTTCACAAAAAAATATGTAAAGTGCCAGACAGAATAAAAAATACTGGAATAGTATGAGATGTTCTAAAGGCCTTGCTCATTTATTTAGGGTTGGTACTGCCACATCACATCTCCATCCTCGGAAAGCACGTTAAGCCGTTGGTGCCGACTGTCATACGTAGATCTGTGACAGTCGCTACGGGTCGTAGCCCGAAGCCGAAGCCCGAAAGTCTGACAACCAGTAACCAGGAGTAAAGAAACTATAATGACGATGTTTGTGATTACATTTTATTTTAAACGTTTCTCTCATTTTCCTGCTGTACCCTAAAATCTAACTAGAAACCTTATTATCATAAATACTTTACTATTGAGGTAAAATACTTTGTGTTGACATCACGTGAATTTTGTAATTCTTGGCTTTTTGTGAGTTAAAAAAAATGATTGAATCGGACTCATCAAGGGATGGTTTCGTATGGATTTATTTTTTGAGACAGGTAAGTTATTAATAATTTATTGGATTGCAGTTCAAGTAAGATAATAATTTCATAATAAAAAAAAATAATAAAAATGTTAGCTTACAGATAACATTTTTATTTATTTATTTATTACGGCATTGCCACACAACGTGGCCATGCATGTCTCTGTCTCTCATGTCATGTCATGTCTCTAGCGGACCAGCGGTATAATAAATAAAATATTAGATTAGATAGATTTTCGAAAAGGTCACTTTTTGTTAAACGAGTTTTTAATCTATTTATACGACACAAATAGTGATGAGTGTCCTCAGACGAGTTTTTAGTCCCACACATAATATTATTTCGTTTAAAATAAATATAATACTCATTACGGCCGGGAAGTATTGATGAAACAGGATCCCAATTATATGTCTCAGGAGACGCTTAGTGGAAGATGATCTCAAATATAGAATCACTAGCTTCTACCCGTGACTGCGTTCGCGTGAAATTTCTAGGTAGGAGTAGGGTAGGGGGGTAGGGTAAGGGATAAGACACCACGCGAACGAAGTAGCGCTGGGCAGCAAGAAATAATTTATATGGCAAAACAACGTTTGCTGGGTCAGCCAGTGATATCTAAATGTTTTTATTTTGCAAATAGCATTGTACAAACACTCGTTCACGTCAATCATATGTATTTTAAAAAGTAGATGAGGTTGGCGTTTCCTATCTGACTAGTCTTAGAAGAAAGGCCGAAACAAACTCAGACGTCACAGTCTCTTTTAGGCCGTGTGTTAGTAAATAACCTTCCTCAAAAATTGGGTTAACAAATGCAAAAAGATTTTTTTAAATCCAACCGGCAGTTCCAGCGAAAAACGCTTTTTATCAAACAAAAAAAAAAACAAACAAACTCTTCAGATTTATTATTAGTGTATAGATAGATTATTAAGAAACCGTTCCTCACCGAGACAGTTTAAAAAACACTTTAAAAAGATCATTGCCGGGAAATCATCAATGTCTTCACAGTCAAAATCAAAAGTCATTTATTCAAATTATGCTGAGAATCAGCACTTTTCGAACGTCAAAATTACAAAAGACAGTCCCTCAAAACGCTCGCCCTTCACCACTTTCTAGTGCTTTCGCTGCAGTCTTCACAGTCATCTGATACAAACCGATTAAAAGTTTTTGAGCGTTGATGTAGCTTCAATCAATCGACTCAGCCTATCGCAGTTTACTGCTTGTCATGGAATATCTGTGCAAAAGAACAAAATCTATCCGATAGTTTTTGCGTGATGCTGGAACGATTCAGACAGACTGACAAAAATTCTAAAAGTTATATTTCCTGCATTAGAATCATTTCCTGACTGACAAAATTAATTTAAAAAAAATCAATGAATAGTTATGACTTGGCTACGATTTTATTATTTGTATCAAGATAAAAATCTCGAAGAGACTTCCTACCTCAAGAAAACAAGATTTGCGAAAAGGCCTTTTATTGTCAAACGAGTTTTTAGTATATTATTTATACGACGCAAATAGTGATGAGTGTCCTCAGACGAGTTTTTAGTCCCACACATAATATTATTTCATTTAAAATAAATATAATACTCATTACGGCCGGGAAGTATTGATGAAACAGGATCCCAATTATATGTCTCAGGAGACGCTTAGTGGAAGATGATCTCAAATATAGAATCACTAGTTTCTACCCGTGACTGCGTTCGCGTGAAGTTTTTTGTTACCCCGACCTACCCCGTTAATGATACCTAAATGATTTTATTTTGTAAATAAGTCTGTACAAACACTTGTACACGTCAATCATATTTTAAAAACTAGATGAGGTCGGCGTTTCCTATCTGACTAGTCTGAGAAGAAAGGCCAAAACAAACTCAGACGTCACAGTCTCTTTTAGGCCGTGTTCAGACGACACGCGCCGACCACGCACACGTGTTGTGCCCGCCTTACACCCGCGCTCGGTACGCGCAAAATCAGCGTATGCATCCCGCACGCCTCGCTATACTACTAGTGACTGGTCTACTTCACAGTCAATACGACACTAGCCGAAGCGCGGGTGCAAGGCGTACGGGGTGGGTGCAACGCGTGTCCGGGGTGAGCGCGAGACGGGCCCATGTGTGCAGGACTTCGATAAATGCAATTTGAGATCTATTAATGTGTCATAAGACTCAAAAATATATACAAAAAAATTCAAAGCAAGTTAGACACGGGTGCTGATGCGTGGCGTGCGCTTAGCGGGTGTGTGTCGTCTGAACGCAGCCGTAAAGTCCAGATATAATCTTGGTCAGACAAACCTCTCCCAGGCTGCGCCACAACACCCTGTTACTGGGTGTTGTGGCGCAGCGTGGGCCAGGTTGGTCCCAGCCACCTTCTTTAGGTCGTCCGTCCATCTATATAGCTGGGGGCGTCCCACACTACGGTTGCCGATACGCGGTCTCGACTCCAAGACTAGTTTACTCCACCGGCCATCGGTCCTTCGAAAATATGGCCAGCCCACTGCCACTTTAGTTGGATTACTCTGCAAGCTATGTCGGTAACTCCGGTTTCAAATCAAATCAAATCGTTTATTGCAATCCATAATGTACAATTACAGGTGGTAAATAAAAAAAAATAATAGAAACAATTATGGACCTGTCGGGCACAGCAAATTTTTAAATAGGTAGAGAGTGGAAGAGCGCTTTATTATTATTATTATTTTTTGTTATCAAGTTAGAATTATTTTATATCCTATTAATTATTTGATACCTATGTATTTATATTTCAATGCATTCACTTATTCTATTAATATTTTGTATGCTGGTCTCTATTCATTTATAATTATATTTAATATTGCTTATTTCTCTACTCGCTTAAACATTATTCATTATTATTAATGTAGTATAATTCTTAAGTATTGTGTAATAATTTATTTTGCTTAAAATATATCTGTTATTCATAATTATGTATATTAGTATTGAATTTATCCATCAGAATTATTTTATATCCTATTATACAACGTGTCCCAGAAATCAACGTCAAGCCGAAAACGGGCAATAGGCCAAGTCGTGACAGCTATTAGAAAAATATAAAAAAAAATCTTGGTCATGTACTTTTCGAATTATAAGCATTCAAAAATAAATCTCAAAAAGTGACACCCTGTGATGATTTTTCAAGTCCTGTGACTACATTATTAACATTTCGGTAGTTTTTTTCTCTGTGATCTAACCATGAATAACCCTTCTGTAAATTACAGTTAAAAGTTAAAACGTAACTGCCTCAGTTTTAAATTAAATGTTAGATTTTTGCCCAATATTGAATTCAAAATAATGACATCACCCAACTTTAACCGACTGTACTGAAAAAAAAATCTACTACACTATTTTGGCAAGTAACTTTAAAAGATGGCGCGTTTAGTCAGGATTCCAAAATGGTATAACACATACTAATTGCTACTTCTTAATTGAGGAAAAAAAGTACATTGTTGGTTTTAGGTGCATTTGAAATAAAATTCAGTCGTTGGATTTCTTTTATTATAATTTTTATTAAATCAGATTTACGAAGTTTTATAACAAATGTTCAAACTGTTTTCCTTCAGCTGCAATGCAAGTTCTACATCTCTTTAAAAATGATCGCGTAATAAGACGGGCGTATCTTCTTGAGTTGATGTATTCAGCGGCTTCTGCAATTCTTTGGCGCAGCTCGTCTAAATCTTGAATTGGCTTAGAGTACACTTTATCCTTTATCGTACCCCAGTAAAAAAAATCTATGGGGTTTAAATCGGGTGAACGGGCAGGCCACGAAATTGTACCACCCCGCCCAATCCACCTATCGGGGTATTCTCGATTGAGAAACTCTCGTACAGTGAGAGCATAATGCGCTGGGCAGCCATCTTGTTGATACCACATGCTGCCGTAAATGTTCAGTGGCACTTCTTCCAATAATTCTGGTAATTGGTTCTGTAAGAAGTTCAAATAACCCTGGGCATTTAAATTCTCCGGCAGCTCGATTGGACCAATAACTTTACCATTCAAAATTCCCGTCCACATATTTACTTTAAACTGGTACTGAGATCTATCTTCCCGCATCAAATTTGGATTTTCCGTGCCATTTTACGTGCCATTCGTGCAAATTGTGGAGGTTCATGTAACCGTCCTTTTTAAATGTTGATTCATCGGACCATAGAATTTTTTCAAAGAATCGCGGGTCCTCTCGGTGCCTCTGCAACATCGTTCGACAAAATCGTACTCTCTCTGGGTAGTCTCGGGGTAGCAGACTTTGTACTCGTCGTACATGGTATGGGTGAAACTCGTTCTTTTTTAAAATACGATGTGCAGTACTTTTGGGGACTCCTATGCTCT
Organism: Apamea crenata; assembly: GCA_949629185.1. Taxonomy (NCBI): domain Eukaryota; kingdom Metazoa; phylum Arthropoda; class Insecta; order Lepidoptera; family Noctuidae; genus Apamea; species Apamea crenata. Next base: position 15,396,182 of record OX451372.1, read on the forward strand.
GTTCAATTCCACGTACTGAGATACTTCTGTCTTCTTCAACTGCTTGCAAGACTTCGGCTTCGTAGGGCATAACGGGTCTTCCCTCGCTAACCATTTGGCTAGGAAATCGACCCTCTGATAATGACCGATGCACATTAATAAATACTCGATGATCGGGATGACGCTCAGCATTCGGGTATCTCTCATGATACACTCTTGCTGCAGCATTGGCGTTGCATAAGCATTCTCCATAAATGAGATGCATGTTGGCGTATTCCTGTGCGGTGTATCGAGATGGCATGATAAAACACTACACAAACACGGGGTTGCGATTAAAACAAGTCCGGGGTTGTCAGAAACGGTGCAGATAAATCCAAATCACAATGCAAATCAAGTCCAATAAACAAAGCCACAGTTGTAAGTACGAAGTCAATACGAATACAAAAAGATGTGCAGTCAACGAAAGAGCGTAACGTACTGCAGTATTGCACAATTTGCCGATGCATCCCTGTTTAGCCAGAGTAGCGTCTCCATCTGTTTCACTCACACATATGAAATGATGTGTCAATCCGTCTCCCTCTTAGTTAGATAAAAGTAGCGTCACTATCTATCTCGCTCCCACTTGTCAAAGTAGCGTCACCTCACATTAGTTAAAATGAATCTTTCTCGCTCACACTAGTCAAAATAACGTCACTCTTCGTCTCAATCGAACTTTTATGAAATACGGCTTCATAAAAAAAAAATGTTTTTTCTCAATTAAGAAGTAGCAATTAGTATGTGTTATACCATTTTGGAATCCTGACTAAACGCGCCATCTTTTAAAGTTACTTGCCAAAATAGTGTAGTAGATTTTTTTTTCAGTACAGTCGGTTAAAGTTGGGTGATGTCATTATTTTGAATTCAATATTGGGCAAAAATCTAACATTTAATTTAGAACTGAGGCAGTTACGTTTTACTTTTAACTGTAATTTACAGAAGGGTTATGCATGGTTACATCACAGAGAAAAAAACTACCGAAATGTTAATAATGTAGTCACAGGACTTGAAAAATCATCACAGGGTGTCACTTTTTGAGATTTATTTTTGAATGCTTATAATTCGAAAAGTACATGACCAAGATTTTTTTTTATATTTTTCTAATAGCTGTCACGACTTGGCCTATTGCCCGTTTTCGGCTTGACGTTGATTTCTGGGACACGTTGTATGTATTTATATTTTATTATTTTGCGTAACCTAAGACGTGTTTTAAAAAATACACTCACAAGTGCTGAACTTAAATGTAATGTGAAATTCATATTTATGAAGGTCATTCAACCTGAACGTTGCCAACAAGTAGTGAGAAATTCCTCGAAGATGGCAGGCGATGACAGACAAGGAAGGAGTCTGGACACTGTATTGTAGTATGAATCCTAGTTCACATACATATATTATCTTTTTTTAAAGGAATAAGTCAATTTTTTAAAATAATTTGATCGAACCGTGGTGGCGCGGTGGTGGCATAGCATTTATAAGCATAATCAGCCTATAATGTTACCACTGCTGGGACACAGGCCTCCTCTCGGTGCTAGGGAGTGGGCGGTAATCCACCTCGCGGGCCCAGTGCGCTGTCATCCGGAAACGTGCCCAGAAGGCTGGCAGCATTGCCACGTTGAATAGCAATGCTAATTATTTGGCCAAAGAACGACCCAGCCCTCTGGAGACGCGGTAGGATAAATAAATTAATAAATGATTATCTGTTTTTTTTTTTAATACAGCATAATGGTTTCCATTTCAGTTACTGATCAGTAGTGGTGTCTGGTCAAGTTTGTTCATGGTTGGTCTCTGTGCTGGATCGCCAACGGTGTTGGTTCCGCAACTCCGAAGAGAAGCCAACTCTACTGATGCTGTCAGTCCAGAGATGGCATCTTGGTTGCGTAGGTATTTTTGGCGATTTTTGGACCTTGAAAAAATCTCACGGAAACGTACCCGAAAAAAACATTTTAAAAAACATTGTTCTGTGTTAATTCAGGTTATAAACTATCTGTGTGCCAAATTCAATTCAAATCTGTGAAGCCGTTTTTCTGCCCAAACGGAAAACATTTCTAAAAATTATATTTTCAGCATCAGGCTCGTTCCCAGACCTTGTAGCAATTACTGGGACTGGTTTATGTAATTTTGACTGAAAACAGAAAAAAGTACTGTGCCGATTTTCATTAAAGTATTTTCTATTTTGAGGGAAACTGACGTAAACACACAGTAAAAGTCATTATTATATTCACATATTAAAATATTAGGGGTTAAAGTATGAAATTGCCGATTTGTACTGAAAAATTGAAATTCGTTTTTTTTTAATTTAACATATTTATTTAATCAAAATAATTACCATTATTATCTATATATTGCTGCCATCTAATAGGAAGGTCATTTATGCCTTTGCGATAGAACTCTCGTGATCTAGATTCGACAAACTGTGTGAAAGCATTTTGTACTGCCTCCTGAGAAGAAAACTTTTTATCACGTAGAAAATTGTCCAAATCACGAAAAAAATGGTAGACCGTTGGAGCAAGGTCTGGCGAATACGGAGGGTGACGAATGGTTTCTAATTGCAATTCCTGTAGAGTTAAAACGGTTCTCGTGCTGTATGAGGTCTCGCGTTATCATGGAGCAATAATACAGTTACCATTACCTTTTTATTGGTAAGCTTTGCTTTAGGACACTGTTGCGGCGTTTGACCTGGGGTCTGCCATTGCATTTTTCGCTTACGGTTATCGTAAAGAATCCACTTTTCATCACATGTTACAATTCGATCCAATATTCCTTCATTTCTGTATCGATTCAACGAGGCAACACAAGTTTCAACACGCGTTTCTTTCTGCAGATCAGTCAAATCATGAGGCACCCATTTCTCATATTTTTTTATTTAATTGATTTGACGCAAATGAGTCAATATTGTTGGTAAGGTAACGTTAAACCATGCCGCTAACTCCTGGGTGTTTTGGCTCGGATCGGCTTCCACCATCTCTTTCAATTCATTGTTATTCACCTGTGTAGGCGGTCTTCCACGTGGGTCGTTCTTCAAATCAAAGTTTCCATCACGAAAGCATTTATACCAAAATCGCACGGTGCGTTCATTAGCAGTCCCCTCTCCAAACGCAACATTGATATTGCGAGCTGTTTCTGCCGCGTTAGTTCCGCGTCGGAACTCGTATTCAAAAATAACTCGAATTTTCGAAGTATCCATCTTTCTTGTCTAAGCTGAATAAAAAAAACAATTGAAAGTCGATAATCAAATGTTGCACATTTTTTCAAAGAAGAACTTCATAGAGGTACAGTCAACAGCAAAAGTAGATGATCAAAATCACAAATTCAATACTAATGAACGGAGTTTGCGTCAGAACTGTGTGGCGTCGAAGTGATTCAAAAGTATGTGATTGTAAATTATACCAAACATTTACTACTAGTACAGCTGCCATATATTCGTGATCAGCTTTCAATTCAATTTCAATTTCTGATTTTGATCATCTACTTTTGCTGTTGACTGTACCATGTGAAAAAAGTTTCACTCAAAAATCTCAAACCATGAAGGTGCTATGTCAATTCGAAGTACCTATTACAATAAAACGGCGATTTCATACTTTAACCCCTATTATATGCCTAATAAACACATAGTTTTGTCTCTTGTCATAAAGGTTATTTTTATTATTTTGAGACCCGTTTGTGTACCAATAGCATTAAAAAAAAACCAGTAACTTACCTTTTTGATGTTTAAAGAATACTAGCTGCCCGACGCTACTTCGTTCACGTGGTGTCCTACCCCCTACCCAATCCCCTACCCTACTCTTACACTACTCCTACCCTACTTCTACCCTACTCCTACCCTACTCCTACCCTACTCCCATACTACTCCTACCCTACCCCTTACCCTACTCCTACACTACTCCTACCCTACTCCTACCCTACTCCTACCCTATTCCTACTTCTACCCTACTCCTATCCTACTCCTACACTACTCCTACCCTACTCCTACCCTACTCCCACACTACTCCTACCCTACCCCCTACCCTACTCCTACCCTACTCCTACCCTACTCCTACTTCTACCCTACTCCTAACCTACTCCTACCCTACTTCTACCCTACTCCTACCCTACTCCTACACTATTCCTACCCTACTCCTACCCTACTCCTACCCTACTCCTACACTACTCCTACCCTACTTGTACCCTACTCCTAACCTACTTCTACCCTATATTTTTAATTTTTATCTGCGTAAGAACCATCCTCGTACTTCAAGGAATATTCTAAAAAAAGAATTAGTGAAATCGGTTCAACAGTTCTCGAGAATTGCATTTAGCAACACATTCAGCAATTCATTTTTATATTATAGATAATAGCCATACCCATACCCATAACCCATGCCCTAATTTTAATGCCGTCTATTAATATGCGATACATAATTATAATTACAAAGAAATTGCTGTAAAATGCTAATTTTACATCAAAACCACGTCACAAAAACATATACGCGTAACATGTACAATGTATGTTTAAAACAGTTTGATGTGCCATCAATTTTGAACGCGTAGGTAAAATCATTTTTCATTCTTCACTTCACTTTTCGTCGATGTACCTCCTAACCTGTAAATCTGCCTAACCTTGACCCAACTATGTTGGGATCGGCTTCCAGTCTAACTGGAGAAACCAGTGTTTAATGATGACGACGACGATGCAATATGATACGCTAATATAAAAATTGCCGTTTCCAATTTACCCACACAATTACTTAGGTACTTATTGTTACTTATTTGTTTACAATTACTTTATGAGTTAAAATTGTGTTTCCAGCTGCCATATTCAGCTACAGCGGGATGCCCTGGGTCATCATCCTACCCACATTAGTGGCGCTCGTAGGCAGGAAGATCACCCACAGTTTCGTCTGCGTTGCCTCATTCATCGGCTTCATCATCTTCTACAACAGCAACGATGTCTACATGATCCTCATCAGTGAAATATTCCAAGGAGTCGTCAGTGCTTCGCACCTCACCATCGCAATTGCCATCGTCACAGAATATACATCAGCAAAGAACAGAGGCCTCTTCTTGACCATCAAATCTGCAACATTCTTTTGGGGTGTGTTAGCCTCAAATCTAATAGGAACTTTCTTCCATTGGAAGAATATAGCCCTCTTTGGATTTGTGTGTTCTATATATAGTTTAGGCACAGTGTACTTCTGGCCGGAGTCTCCCCTGTGGTTAGCAACAAAATGTCGCTTTGACCAGTGCGCAACAGCCCATAGATGGCTGAAAGGGTCATCGATGTCTTCTGAAAAAGAACTCGAAAAACTCATAAGTGATCATCAAAATGACAGACGCAAAAAATCTTTAAAAAATCAAGCTATGGAGTCTATTAAAGTAGTGGTTAAGAAAGAATTTTACAAACCTGTGCTATTCGCAGTGTTATTGATGGCGCTGTATGTTTTTTCTGGGAAATTAGTTTGTACTGTGTACGCTATAGACATGCTAAAGAAAATAACTAACAATGAGTCTACGGCTTATGCTGGTATGTTAATATTGGATTGTGTGACAGTTTCAGCAATGTATGTAGGATGTGCTTTATCAAAAGCATTCAAAAGACGTAGTTTATTGCTAACCTCTTCTTCTATAGCAATAGCATTTTTATTTTTACTGTCTTTATATCTGTACTTAGTAAAAGCATCAGTAGTATCAGAAAACAAGTATTTATCAATTCTATTGTTGACTGGTTACTCAGTAGCTGTAAGTTGTGGACCAATGATTATATGTACATCTGTATGTGGTGAATTAATATCTACAGATTCTAGAAGTTTATCTATGTGTGCTATAGCACTATCTCTTAAGACAATGTACGGTACGTTTATAAAAATAGGTCCTTACCTATTTAAAGCTTTAGAAATGCGTGGTACTTTCTTATTATTTGCATTTTCTTCATCCGTATGTTTGGTTTTGATATATTTCTATCTGCCGGAAACTAAAGATATGACTTTGCAGGAGATTTCTGATTGTATTAAGGGGTTGAAACCTGTAGAAGAGGCTAAGGAATTGCTTCCAATGGTGTCTAAAGAGGTGACTATTGTACCTAGTAACAAGAGAACTGTAGGTGAATAAATTGTTGATCTTAGTAAAATCATCACATTTTTAATGACTTATGTAGGAGACGCGTTTTACTCCTTCAATATGATTTAAGCCCATCACAGACGTAGCTATAGTATTGTATATTAATATAAATCACAGCTAGCAATATTACGATATTTTTTTAATACTATCTTTATGTGTCCGCTATAATATACAATTTCTATGACGTCACCAACCTATACTGTAATTTATATTATAGCTAGGCCAGTAATCAATCAAATAAAGGCAAAATATATATTCTATTATCGTCTCTGTAGAGGAGCTTGTGGCTAAGTAATAACAGCAGCACGGGTCGATCGATCTGGTTAAGCTACACTTGCCGTGGTCGGTCTGTGGATGGGTGACCATGTTCACAAACCAAGACCCCTCCGTGCCTCGGAAAGCACGTTAAGTCGGTGGTCCCAGCTGTCATTCGAGGATCTTTGACAGTCGTTACGGGTCGTCAGTAGCCCGAAAGTCTGACTGAGTCTGGTATCGTATTACCCAGTAACTGGGTTGTGGAGGTCAAATAGGCAGTCGCTCCATGTAAAATATTAGTATTCAGCTGCATCCAGTTAGACTGGAAGCCGACCCCAACATAGTTGGGATAAAGGCTAGGCAGATGATGATCATCGTCTGTGTCGGTGGGAGGTTGCTATAATATGTATACAATTATTGGTTGTGTATTGATTAATTTTTTATCTCGTTTATTTTGAATAAAACAAATTAGAAATATTAAAACCGTCCTACAATTTTTTTATTGCAATGACGCAAAACTGCACCCCACTTAAATGGATTTTAAAAGTTAGTGAAACAACCCCTAGGCCAACATTCATTGTCCTTCATATTATGGAAAAAAAAACCCGTAGATAACGAATTTTTTTTCTAATTTATAGCTCGCGGCGATATCGCTCGCTCGAGTCGCCGGTTCAATGCTCGGGTTATCTTTCAAAGCGAAGTGTTCCTTTTCCGTTTATTAATTAGATTTCGACGGAAATTAAGAAATGGAAAAGCGCAGTTTTTGTCGTTTTTCTGGTATGTCTCCGCGAAGATCGCTAATTAAGTTCTGAGATGTTTTGTGAATGATAATTTTTAATTATTGCGCTGTTTTAAAGTTGTCGCAGTACAGCCACGAGCAAAAGTATGTAAACACTCGGCTTTATTCAAAAGCGATTTACTCCTTTATTTTTGAATGATATTTTATGTTGTTACGAACATAGCATTTTCAAACCCATAGGTTTATTAATGTGTCGTATAAACGACACATTAATAAACCGACGACGCACCGACGTTGCATTCGTTATTTCACGAAAAAAACGCAATTGAAAGTTGCCAAGTGTTGACATATTGGTGCTCGTGACTGTACCTACCTATTGTATTTTTTTTTAAATCCCATTTTATGTTTGCTTGATACGGCCTTACTGCGTGCAGGTAGTTTGTACTACTACTTATCTTCTAATCTCTTCTGCTTCTTCTGCAGCATGTAACAGATAGAGGTGTGGTCACATTCAAGAGTATGGTACAGACCATTAAACTGAACAACTTCCTCCATGGGATCAATATCATAATAGAGAAAAAAAAAATATCCGCCCCGTACTTTGGATGTGGTGTTACGCCACTTCCGCAGACAAGTACCACAGAACAAGCTAGTGAAGTACTATATTTTATAAGTAATAAAAATATGTATGTTTAGGTTATGGTATTTATGTATGGGCCTACGTCGCCTGAAATAAATTAATAAATAGGTACATTTGTGTCGTTTTGAATGGGACAGTTCATAATTTTACCGATTAGTGACGTCACTGTGTCTGTGTCTATTAAATATGACCACACCCTTCTGATACACGCTGGATAGTATAAGCTCAAGTTAGGATAAAAAGGTGAGAGCAGAGTTGTAGGTCGTAGGTTCAAACCCAGACAGGCGCTTTACTTTGTGTATAACATTTCATCACCACTGCTCTCAAAACGGTGAACGAAAATATCGTGAGAAAAGCGGCAGTACTAGAACCAAAAACTCGAAGACATGTGACATCTAACAACCCGCACTGGGCCCGCATTGTGGATTACGGCCCACTCCCTCTCACAGAGAGGCGGCCTGTGTCCCCAAAACGCTTGCCCTTCACCACTGCCTATTTGGATTTAGCTTGGAAGAAGAACTGCGCCACAAACTTTCCAACAGCACAGCTGTCTGTTAAGCTTACCTAATTCAGTGTCACTTGCTTTTTTGTCTAATATTGACCTTCTATAAGAGTTCAAGGCAAGGCCCCTGAACTCAGCAATTCTTGATCTGAAGGAATTCCTGCCACTAAGAAATAAATCGTCAATCCAAAAGTACTTTTAATTAACAATCTGATGAAATAAATCACACGACGAACCGATATATCATGAAATACGTGTCGTTTCTTAATTGTGCAGAAGTTAGTTATGATTTGATGCGTGTCTTCATTGCTGTAACGAGTCTAATGTTGATCGCTATCGATTTCAAACGGTCTGTTCTTGGTTTGGTTGTTTTTCATTAGGTTTCTGCTGTGGTATCTTTGAAATTATATGAAAAGCATTTATAGGTATTTATTTAGGATCTCCAATAAAGGATCCACAATAATAAAACAGGTTCTTTTGCGTGTACAGGAGACCACAGCATGCACATATAACTAAACCCGATAAAAATAGAAGGTAAAAAAATGTAATTAACTTGTCAAGATTCATATTATAAACTATTATTATCATATTACAAAAAAAAAAATATATATAAACAGGATAAAAAAAAAATAATATATAAATAAACAGGATAAAAATAAAAATAGAGAAAAAAATAATTGAAGTTATTTGAGGTAAAAAATATTTAATTAAAAATTAACATGTCAAGATTGAGAATTCATATTACAATTATTTAGTTTAATAATAATTATTATTTTCGTATAACTAATCTAGCAAATACCTATATTGTCCCAAAACTGGAAGCTCACCACAGTTACTCGATACTAATAAATCAAGTGAAGTATCATACGACTCTGTACCGTTTGCGTTTGCGTTGTGTGCGTTTGTTTGTTTGTTTTCAGTTCAGTTCAGTTCTTTCAAATAATGACGATCCCTGCCGTATTTTTTACTACTGAGCCGCTTCGAGACAATTCCAGTGGAAACAGGTTGGGCTGTTAGACACGCCGCCCTAGTTCTTCAAAGTGATATTGGGTTTAAGTTATTATTAATTTTGATTATAATTATATTATTAATTAATATTGACTAATAACTTGTATTTGTGGTGCAAACTGTTAATATAAGTTGGTTATTAATAAATAAACAAAAAAAAAAAAAGATGAAATGAAAAAAAAAATGAAATGAAATGAAATGTTATGTTGTTGTTATGTTATGTGTTGTTATGTGTTATGATGTTATATTGTTGTTGTTACGTTGTTGTGTGTTATGTTGTTGTTGTTGTTTGTTATAAATAAAATAACTAGGAATAATGTACGCCTCTGTTGTGATTTTATGTACCATTGGTTTTCCAAATGAATTTTATTTTTAATTTGACAGGGTCCAGCCCTGTCAAATTAAAAATAAAATTCATCAAGCCTATGACAAAATTGCCAACCTTTTTCTGCTTGAGTATGAGGCTTTTGGTGCGTTCATTATATTGACATAATTTAAAAAGCTGATAGTCTTAAAATAATAATAATAATATGTACAATTATATAAAAAGGAGGGAAAATAATCAAAGGCCATCAAAAAAATTTCAATAGGAAACGTCCACGAAGTTTCCTATTGACAGCGATGCGGACGAATTTGCGGCACGAACGTTTAGCGCACATTTCATTTTTTGTTTTTTTTTTTCTATTTGTGTGGGTTTTCTTTGGGCAGAATAATAAACAATTTTTCTTTCTTTCTTTCTGAAACGCCAAAAGCAGACTCTTCCCCAAACGGCCCAATCCCGAACCAGCAACAGTCCGCAGGCCCACTATCAATAAAACGCCACGCGGCACTCTCGTGGTCACTGATGCATTTTCTATTATTAGATCCTGTTGATCATATGCTATCAACGAGGTATTGACCATCGCTAAATATAGCGGTGATCGCAGCATGGACGTTACTCAATGAATCGATTGCTCCTGAATGGGGTTGTGACTTGTCGTGATTCCTGAACGATTTATAATGGTCATTTGAACAATTGATGGTATGTGGGACGTTATTATGTTTTTGTTTTATAGATGTCTCATAGAGAAACCAGCTCATCTCTGCTGTAAAAGTCTCTCCGTGGAAAGTTAGGTAACGTGAGCTGTCACTTCACCTGCTGTAAAAATCTCACCGAGAAAACATAGGTGAAGTGGGCTGTCAACAGTGTCAATCCCTAGCATCAGGTGGAATGACAGCTCACATCAAGCTCACTTTACGTAAGTTTTCACGGTGTGATTTTTACAAATTATACCGTCTGATGCGTGTAGTCCACTCTCGGCCCCTCGACTCCCAATAAATGCTAGGGATTAACAGTTCTCTTAGAGCACACTGCGCCTTAGTTTCCCAGTAAGATTTTAACAACAGGTGGGCTCGCTTCACCAAAGTTTTCACAGTGATATATCACGCAGAAAAGGTTGCCTGATTTATAATATGGATTTCAATAAAGTGTATTGTTGCTTCGGGAGACATTTCATTTTCTTCTATACCTTGATTCCAACTGATCTTTAATTGACGCTGATGATCGATAGCTGTTCCATCATGCAATAATCCCCCTGCTCTTTTCCCAACCGATTAAGGATAGGTGCAATAAATACGCATTCTTATTTCATTATTCTGTACTAGCCTCTCAGTGGTCATCACCTTTGCAGACATATTTTCTTTCAATTTCACACTATCCATCCATCGTCTTTTGATCTTCCTCTACATAATCTTAAAGCCATTCACTTCTAAACTCTATACTTTTCTTAAAATTTGTTACACATTGCTCCGATTCACATGCGAACAAGCTTTGTCAAAAAGTGTTTTTCTATTGTAATGTCAACCATTACGTGGATGATGACGAATAGACTATTCCCTTCATCATCATCGTCATCAACAACTTCACCCATTGCTGAGCATCACGTATGAGGCATCTCGTTTCATACTTACACTACTACTTACACGCTTCTGTACCAGCCTCATCGAGGTTCTAACCGCGATGGTAACAATGTCAGACAACATTGTTGCCTATCTCGCCGCCGGACGAACTACACTTCGTCTCCCAGTCCTTGGATGACACTCGGTCACTGCCTATAGTCCATTATTACTTCATATAATATAATTCTATTTATCCATTTAGAGAAACCCTTCAAGCCTAGACGGTATTGAGTTTTGTATCTATATGTTTTTTCTACGTATAAAGGTAAGTAAGGTCAGGACAAATTGATACAACGGGCCTTAGATTCAGACTCGACCGAAAGAAGTACGAATCTTCGGAGTGAAACCGACTCCCGATTAATTATCTTATTCGGATGAGTAATAACACTTCTATAACAATAATAACATTTTTAGTTTGGGCCTTAAACTAATCTTACGTCCGTAGGTGATACGGTGAGGGAAACCCTCAAAACTACGGATTTCGGATTTCGTTTAGGGGGTAGACCTCCTGATTCTATAATGATGATGAATGTACAGTGTACTAAAGATGTAGCTAATAGCTATAACTACAAGTGCGACATCTATAAACAGATGTTTTCTTTCTTACACATTTATTAAACGCCTGAGCTTATTTGAACGTTGATAAGTTAATCCGTACTGATTAACATGGTAAATCCGTAAGGCGCTCATAATAGGTATGGCATTAGGTTTCTAAACATGCTAATTCCGTTACAAAAAACAAGCCAAACTTAAGTAAAACAATTCTAACTATTTTTTCATTAGTTTTTATGACTTTTTACATATGGTAGCATGCATAGCATACATCAAATTTACCTAACAGTAGATATGTCTGGAGTTTAAAAGAACCGGTGACTGAGTTTGTTTCAGTCTTTCTTCTCAGAGTAGTCTGATAGGGAACACCGAACTCATCTAGGCAAACATCATTTATTTTTGACGTGTAGAAGTGCTTCTACAAACCTACATAGGGCAGATTTTACCACAATCAGAAGGTCAATTCTCGTAATTTAAAACGTTCATAATCTAGTCGCAGTCTCACAGCGGCGACAAACAAATGTCAAAAACTTGTCAAAATGTAGGGAAATTAGAGGTATTTTTGACAGATTGAGACTGAGATCAGACTGTGAACGTTCTTAAAATTACGAGAATTAAACCTTTTTTTTTTTTAAGAATGGGAAATCATCAAATGACCCCTCCCGCTCTGGGTGGAGTGGAAGGGAGTGTCAGACTCTTACTGACTAAAACCCACCCGTGTTCCTTCCTTAGCCCTTTCTGTTCCAGGGCAGCGGTAACCCTTTCGGAAGATCCCGCCGCCCTGGCAGGACGAGAATTGCCCCTCAGATATCTTTTATCCGTGGAACAAAATTTACGTCTGACAGTTCTAGTATGGAAAAACTGTCAAAAAATCCAAATTTATTCTCAGGATAAGACTTATTGTAGGTATAAAATTTTGGTGGAATTCATCCTTACAGAAAAAAAATCATTCATACGTATCCTCCACAGTTTTTTTCCCACAATCCATGACAAAACTAAATTTTCTCCAATGGCACAAAAAAGTATCCGATGATCAAACTAATTTCTAACTGGGTCACAAATAAAACATAGTTCGCTAGTTTGTTCACACACCAATTATTTCGTGTTTGGGTTCTGAGTCATATCAATTGATTTAGAGCTAAATAATTCGATTGATGCCTTCATGGATGTATGGGAACGGGGAGACGGTTCAAGGACAGTTTCTGGAGTAAGTTTTATAGGTTTTAATTTTATTGTTTTATTTTTTTTCGTTATCTTTTTGGCCTGGAAGACTAGAATTGAACATTTTAGAACACTTGTCTGCATGATACTGGTGAACATTTTCCCTAAAATTCAATTTATTGTGCTTATGCTCCTGCTTATGCTCCTGCCAAGTGTGAATTGGACTCGGCCGTTCCGTACAAAGCAAAAAGTAAAAAAAAAAATTATGGATTAGAGAAAGGTGAACCAATATAACACCCAAAGGACCAGCCTATTGCCATCAAGCGGACGCAATTCCAGACTCAGGGCTGCTTCCGGATGGAAACCTAATAATACTTTGCTCGACCCGGGAATCGAAACCAGGACCTCATGCTCGGCAGTAGCGCTTGCGATCACAAGACCAAAGAAGCAGTAAATAAATATTTGTATGAATGTAAACGAAACTAAATGAATATGTAAGGATAGTAGCAGGTGACGTTCTGTAGTTAGTTTAGTTAGTTAGTTAGTGGGGTCGGCTTCCAGCCTAACCGGATGTAGCTGAATACCAGTATTTTACATGAAGCGACTGCCTATCTGACCTCCACAACCCAGTTAGGTACTGGGTAAGACTGGTTGTCAGACTTTCGGGCTACTGACGACCCGTAACGACTGTCAAAGATCCCTTTCCGAGGCACGGAGGGGCTTGGTATGTGAAAATGGTCACCAACCATGTACCAGCCGCGGTAAGCGTAGCTTAACCTGATCGATCGACCCATGCAGCTGTTATTACTTAGCCACAGCCCATGGTGCAAAGGCGTAAGTGAATGTAACTATTGGTACTCGTAAGTAGCTACCTACCTACCCTGCTAAGCTATATATAATATAACTATAAAATAAAATAATAATAATATCCCTGGACATTTCACACAGCACCATTTGTCCCAAGCTAAGCAACCTAATGCTTGTGTTATGGTAACAAGATGGCTGATAAACTACTTAAATATACATTTTTTTTTTGTAAATACATACATATCATAGATAGAAAAACACCCAGACTCAGAACAAACACATGTAGGTCATACAAATATTTGTTCCGTGCGGGAATCGAACCCGCGACACGCAGCGCAGCAGTCAATCGCTTAACCACTGCGCCAACCGAGTCGTCAAACTAACTGCCCTCGTGGGTACGCACAAGTATCATAGAGGGTTAGTTTTGAACAAACTAATATTGAAAAAACCAACATTAGTGACTGCAAAATATCTCAGCTTCCATTTTATAAAACAAAATATATCATTGAACTCGTTATTTTTAAAGCAATAAAGGTAGAATAATTCAAAGTATCAATATCAATCACTCTGAATAATAATCCCAATGACACAAAAATCAGATAAGAAACACAAAAAGCAATGCCCCGGGTGAGGATCGAACTCACGACCTTAAGATTATGAGACTTACGCGCTGCCTACTGCGCTACCGAGGCTGTAGAAGCGAGGCGCGAAATTAGCTATCGTTATGTGACGTCATCTATTTTATCAGTAATTATTGTGGTTTGCAAATAAAATGGAGTATTCAGTTTAGTTTTTGGCATGGGTTCATTACTTTGTAGTTTCTATTTCTGAAAACATAGGTACGTTTATATTCAAATTCTATTTATGTTTCAAATTGACGGATATGTCAAGTTAAACAAAAATCAACTTTATCTCGATGGATATAAAGTGGATTTCAGAGTGACTAGCACTATTGAAAAAGTTATAAAAATGTTTGAAGTTGTAGCCTAAACTGAACTTTATTGTGTAGGAATTAAAGTTATTTTTCCATAAACTCATATTTGTTTACATTTTTGGCGAATATGACGAGATATTAGATTAGGTACAATGTAAGTAGCAGTATGCCCGCTACCCATACTACAAATAATTTAAAAATAATGGCTACTCAAAATTGCCATGAAACTTATATAGCCATGACTTTTACCTAACAGTAAAATTAAAATAAACAACAATAATTTCGCAGGTCTGCCGAAAGAAATTTCTTAAGAAATAAGCAGTAAGTAAATATTTGTATGATCTACAATTAGTTGTGCCGGGTCTGGCTGTTTGTGTATGTGAGTTTATATGTCTGTAAACGCACCCACGACACAGGAGAAATTCCAAGTGTGGGGCAACGTTTAAAAAAAAAAAATTAATAAGAAATAAGTAAGTACCTTTGTACTCAATACTGAGGGGCAATTCTCGTAATTTTAAGAACGTTCACAGTCTGATCTCAGTCTCAATCTGTCAAAAAATCCTCTAATGTCCCTACATTTTGACAGGTTTTTGACATTTGTATGAGACTGCGACTAGATTTGGAACGTTTTAAATTACGAGAATTGGCCTTCTGATATAGGTATGTCCTATTTGTATCTGTTTTACTGTGTCTGTATAAATAATAAAACAAAAGAAAAAACGTAAAAATAAAAGCTTTTATAAAAAAAATATTCAAACCATTTTATATTATTGCCAAAAATCTGATTACCTCCATTTGAATGGTTTAAATACACAAAAAATCAAACTACCCGAAAAAAACAAAAACAATAATTCAACACAGTTTTAAAATATCAAAAGTGAGCAAAAAAAGGCTAAAATGTCATGTAAAATTTGTACGGCCACCGCACAGCACGGCTCGGCGTCGAACCGCAACTATTGGTGGACGGGTGCAATTGACAGCACACCTCAATTTATGGCCCCACTGTCTACTGTGCTAGGCCATGGACTGGCCATGCTGGATGTGGCCTGGCTTGAAAATGGGGTGAGGGTAATGAAAATGTTCACGTTTTTTCTGAGTGTCTGAACACAAATAAAAACAATGTTTTTTTTTATTATAAGAAAATATAATCACATCGCGTGTCAGACTGAACTGAAAACTATATAAGAATTATATTCAATATTACTATAACTGCCAAGTTAGGAAAGGTAATTCAAGGCAAGCAAAAAGTGCTCAAAGAAACAGATAGTGAAATTATCAATATTGGATAAATAAAATCGATTTCATAGATAGATAGAAGATAGAATAATCTTTATTGTGTACCTACAGACTCCAGCACATCAAGCTACAATCTGTCAAATTTCTTTAATAGATTTTCAACTTTATCGCTAAAGCATTAGGTTCAAGGTTGATTTGGAGAATTTTAGAGTTTCTAGTAGCTTGATGTGCTGGCACCATAAAAATTACAGATATACAAACCATTTTATATTATTGCCAAAAATCTCATTTCCTCCGTTTAAATGGTTTAATACACGAATGATTCAACACAGTTTTAAAATATCAAAAGCAAGAAAAGGCATGTCACGGCGTGTCATGTAAAATTTGTACGGCCACAGCATAGCACGGCCCGACGTCGAATAGACATTAAGGTGGAGTTTTTTTTTAATCACAATATCTTTAAAACACGAGAATATTGTATTTCATTTCGGAAGGCGTATCCAGTATTTCCCTATAAGCACAAACAGAGGCAGTATTTAATTAATTCTCCCATTGGAATAGTGTGAATTCTGACTGCAACTGAAGTCCACGGTTATTTTGTTTTGTCGTTTTAATTAATGCCTAGTCGCGTATCGGGGCTAGCTATAAATAGATTATAGCGTAGCTAACTAGTGGGTGACTAGTTTTATAGTTACGAGTATGATACTAGTGGGTGACTAGTTTTATAGTTATGATAGCATGTTTTAGAAAAAAAAAAAATTGCAAGACTGTTTACAAAAGCTGCAGTTTGTAAACATGTTTGGATTAACAATATCAGATTGTGTAATGAAAGTTATTGTTGACGATGACCTAATTGTGATGTAAGATGTTGTATTTAATTTTTCAAAATATTCACAAACTAATATCCTACTAATATTATAAATGTGAAAGTTTGTATGAATGAATGGTTGGATGTTTGTTACTCTTTCACGCAAAAACTTCTGAACGGATTTGGATGAAATTTGGCACACAGATGGTTTATAACCAGGATTAACATATAGGATTTTTATACCAATATTCCCACGGGATCGAAACTTATGTGAGTGAAACCGCGGGGCACAGCTAGTTCACAAATATAATGTTCCAGATTTTTTTACAAAACTGTTTTACACAGAGAACATAAGGAAAGCATTGTTTGTACCCATTACCTACAATAGCACATAAATTGATTGATTTTGGGGACCTAAAAAGGCCACTTTGGCAGAATCATAACAATATGAACCATAGTAAAACTCGTAAAATGGTCACAAACTGACAATTCATAATATGATCTGTGTGCAATTCATATCACGCAATTTACCTGTTTGACAGTTTTGTATGGAAATTCGTAAAATGGTCCACCAGTGTTTACACCAAATATGATTGATATGAAATGAATTGTAGGTGATAGTGATTAAACAATTATGTGTAACCATTTAACGAAAATTAGAGGAATTGCTAATGATCTGCTGGGAATTCAGGAAATGAATAGATTTTAGAGGTATTGCTTAAAGTGGCGTTTTGAGGCCCCCTGTTCCTTTACTCTCATAGTCCGATGAGACGGGAATCCGACACGACCGGGGAGAGATTTGTCGCAGGACCAACGGTTTTACGTGCTTTCCGTGGCACGGGGGTATCAATTTCCCCGAAGTGGGAATCGAACCCAGGACCCAGTGCACAGCAGTCGCGCTTGCAAGACCAATTACGAAGTCTACACCTACCTACAATATCTACCCAAAAACATCGACTCTCTTACTCTAAAACTTATCCAATATTTTTCCGTTATCGTTCAAAAATAATTTATAAGTAATTTAATTAATGAACCACCCCCAGCTATCTATCTTCACGCCAAATAAAAAAAGGTTCTCAGCAGAATCCGCGAATGAATAAATCATTTGCTAAGATAACCAACAAAATAATTAGCTATGATGGCGAACGCCGCCTTTTTTCTTAATTAAAAATAAATATCAAATGAAGACGTAATCAGGAGGATGGCCGTTCGATTCGCTTGGAAATTAAAATGTAGATCTGCGATCTTTTATTTGGATTCTGTAGAAGTTTTTGGAACGAAGTTCTGTTAAGTAGTAGGTATTAAACTGGCAAAAATCGTCACGTGTCTAACGAAAAAGCGCTATGACTTCCTACTTCCTATTTCCTATCCTATCCTACTAATATTACAAACGTGAAAGTTTGTATGGATGGATGGATGGATGGATGTTTCTTACTCTTTCACGCAAAAACTACTGAACGGTTTAGGATGAAAGGCACACAGATGGTTTATAACCAGGATTAATATATAATTACTTTTTATCCCCATATTCCCACGGTATCGAAACTTATGCGGGTGAAACCGCGGGACGCAGCTAGTGTGTAATAATACCGAATCTACAAATTCAAAAATCATTTATTCAAATAAGGCTGAGAATCAGCACTTTTCGAATGTCAAAATTACAAAAGACAGTCCCCCAAGCCAGCCCACACCACTTCTTTAGTGTTTTCGCTGGGAAGAAGAACATACTCAAAATCCCTACAACTTTTTAAATCTTTCACTGACACTGCATCATACAACTTATACCTTTATCAAGAGTTCTGTTTCTGCATTTTATCAGCATCAGAATGAGCCTAAAGCAGTCCACTGCTGGACATAAGCCTCTCCTAATGCACGCCGTCTCTGCGTTTGCCCAGACTTAATAAAATTCAAAAGTACCTGCAATGCTAAAATAAGGGTCCCCAATAAGACACAACATTTTTTTTCTAACAGAACCCTAAAAGTAAAATCGTACCTAAGGCGTTTCGCCATTTTAAAATCGATTTTTCATTAAGAATACTAACGAACTTAGGGTGGATTGAGGTGTCGTATTTTTATCTTAATTTTCATCTGTAAACAGTCTCGATACTGAAGATGATATTTATCGAGGAAGATGGTCGCCTTAAAAGTACTAGCTGCGCCCCGCGGTTTCACCCGCATAATTTTCGATCCCGTGGGAATATCGGGATATGATAATCCTGGTTATAAAACATCTGTGTGCCAAATTTCATATAAATCCGAACGGTAGTTTTTGCGTGAAAAAGTAACAAACATCCATCCATCCATACAAACTTTCACGTTTATAATATTAGTAGGATCAAATAAGTATCTACCAGCCTATTTAAAAAGAAAAATATAAAAAAAATCAATCTGCCTAGGCTTTTCCCAACTATGTTGGAGTCGGCTTCCAGTTTAACCAGATGCAGCTAAATACCAGTATTTTACATGGAGCGACTGCCGATCGGAACTCCACTACCAAGTTTCTGGGTAACACGATACTCCTTAGTTATACTGGTTGTCAGACTTTCGGGCTTTTGACGACCCGTAACGACTGTCAAAGATCCATGATCGACAGCCGGGACCAACGACTTAACGTGCTTTCTGAGCCACGGAAGGGTCTCGGTATGTAGAGATGGCATCGAAGTGATTCAAAAGTATGTCAGACTCAGTGTCATACTTTTGAATCACTTCGACGCCACACAGTTCTGACGCGAACTCCGTTAATTAGTATTGAATTTCTGATTTTGATCATCTACTTTTGCTGTTGACTGTACATACATATACTCACGCCTTATTTCCATGGGGTAGGCAGAAACTACAGAACGCCACCTTCTAAGATCCTTGCATACTCCTTTTGTTTCGTTGACGTTCATACCTCTGCGGGGTAATTGCGTAACACACTGTCAGTAGACATTTCATTTTGACAGTTCAACAACATTCATTGCGTTATTTACATTGTTGAACAGACACGTTTTTCGAACATATGAAGCAATGGATTAGCAATATCCTTCAAAATGATTCAGATTGAGATTGATAGTGTGTTGCGCACGGTTTCGAGTATGTACTACGCACCTGACCTTTCTGAGGAACATCACATCAGCAGTGCAATTCTGAAACCATCTCACCGTGAAAACTTAGGTGAAGTGAGCGCGGAGTGAGCTGTCATTCCAACTAATGCTAGAGACGGTAAGATTTTTACAGAATCGATCGGCAGGTCACTATATAATGTCCTCCCAGGACGAACCCCCCGGCGTTTCCATTCACATCTGCCTTGTTTTATTTATCCTCTCATATACTGCGTGAATGATGCAATATTTAGCACAACGATACGACACTTTCAGACCATCCTTTTATAAAATAACAAAAATAAATCCCTATACAAACTCCAGTTATTATTGCAACATTTTGTCGTCTAAATTAGAGCATAAAATTTTTACATGTCGGGAGGAGTCTGGTGGCTCAGTAGTGAAGTGAATCAGATATGAATCTTTAATTTTCCAAATTTATTAAAACGCTAAGCGAACTCTGCGTTCAAACAGCAATATTTTTAACGACGGAGGTTAGGTCTAGTGATGTGCTGAACTGGGGGCAAAACTGTCGATGTTATTGGGAATGTTTGTTATGACGAAAATATTTTTTTTTTAAATTGCTGGAAATACCATAATTTCTAATAAAAAAAAAAACTTTATTAATCTTTTGTACCCAAGGTAGGTATACCTATCACCTTCATGTACTATCACTGCACTGGCTAGATATAAAACTGTCTAGAACTTGACACATACCTTTTTTTTTGTACACCACACACGTTTTCCACTTTTGTTCTTAGATACCTTCCAAATAAATGCATAGAAGTATTTGATTCCTGTATTTACGCTCTACAGACCTCCCCAAAAATAATTTCTTATCTTAGTTTTATTTTAATTAATGATGTTCAGTACTGATTTGAATCCACTATTCCTATTCTTCCAATTGCTCTAATTGAAAGTGAATCGTCATGAATGAAACAATTGGTTGCTAATCAAGAGAACTTACTCATCGATAAAAACGAAAGTCACGTACGTGATGACTGCATCGACCATTCATTCAGCATCACCCAATTATATATTACCAAAACATGGATGGCGCCACTCAATTAAAAAACAATAAATGCCAATAAAACGATGACACTATATGGCACGGAGATGACAAGTTATAGAAATGGAGTGCTTAAATGCGTATTTGTAGTAAAAGTCAGAAGTATAATGTCGCAGCCAACTGGTTTAATTAGCCGTTTAGTTAACCGCCTAGCCTTTTAACTAAACGGTGGCCGTTCAACTAACAGCCTGAATTATATTCAAAAAAATATAGTGCAGGTTGGAACTATAACCAATCACGTGCGAGCCGAGAATTGGTCGCAGTGACTAAGCCAGGGCACTCCCACCAAATCGGTTAGGTTAAAACTTTGATCAACCGCGTGCGAGCCGAGAAAGCGAAGCGAGGTGAGCACTACTTCCACAGGCCAGGCGGTTGACTCAACGGCTGATTTAATCAGTTGGCTGCGACATATATACCGACAAACATCTTTGTTCGTTTTGGCGCTGGTTGTAAAGGCTGGGGTCAAATTCAGGGGGTCTACTCTGAAGTGCAAAGTGCGAATGTTCGGATCGGACCGACACATGGCCGAACCGAATATTATTGAAAAATGCGAAAAAAGTTCGGATCGGCTCAGTTGGGTCAGGACCATAGTCAATACTCGAAAGAGTGTAGGAGTGTAGGATTGGGACCGACCGAACCAAAAAGTAACTTCGTAGCAGGAAACGGATAGTCAGATACAGTTTATGTGGATACCTGACAACTTTCATACTAAATAAAAACGGACTGGATTAGATTAATACGTTACGAACTTTATTAGTACCTCTTCAAATTATACTTAACGCGCAACCGATTTCAAGCTTGTTTGACATCTGAAACTACATTTTAGTGACAAGTTATTTTTTATTGTTTTTCGATCGTGGAATTATCACAGCTGTCATGCCAAACGTAACTAACGATGCTAAAATCGTCTGAAAGGACACTAGCACTCCATTTTCTTCTCCCTCCGTGTTCAATAGCGAATGCATACAAATTGATATGTGCACAATACTATCGGATCAATTCAGCATGACATCATCATGGCTATGCAAACTGTTATATATCTGTAGTGATTCAATTATTCTATATTTATGTCACATTGATTGCTCACACGGTCGAGTCGTGATAAATTTTGAATTAACTAGCCGTTTATTAAATGGAACTGGTATTTTACAGTGACTGATAGTTTGTTTTGTGAGAGTTGGTGGAAAACTGTTTTATACCAGTGTGTGCTGGAAAAAAACTTCCGTTAGTTTTTGGGTGAAAAAAAAAATGGATTTCAAACTGATTATACTGTTATTAGTGTGTTTCTGCCAATGTGTCTGTTCAGTGATAAGACTCATCAAGATGAAGAATGTTGAGACGAAATTTAGCGACGAAGACTCTCTTTTACGATGTTTTTGCCAGACACCACAAAAACACCAAGCTATCCTAGACTGGTTCCACCCTAAGTACACCATACCCTAGTATTAATAATAAATGAAATACTTTTTACAAAATGACAGTGAAGCATTTTAATTTAAAGAAAAAGTATCGATACTGCACTACCCCATCCCTACGGTCGGTACGCGATAGGAAATTAAAATTTTCCTCTTCATTTAAAAAGAAGCAGTGCCCCAGGCTAACTCCTTAATGCGGTTCTACATCTATTTCAGAATATACTTTAATACCCATCGATGTAGTCTCAGCTTTATGTAGGTATACTGTTTGTGCATAGTCTGTGTAATAGCCTGTTTGGAGAGGAAAGAGGAAAGAAGGTTTTATTATTGTAGTGTGCCAGTTGCATTTCAAAAGCAGAGTGGTTTTAGTGTTCAATGACATTAGCAATAAGCAAATAAATGACATATAAAAAATCATTCTGATAAAATGTCAGATTCAAATAATTTACAGAAATAAAGCGACGTTTTAAAGTCGTTTAACGATAAACGTATTTAGTCATGGAAGGTATGGACTTTAATAGCATAAGCATAATCAACCTATAATGTTCCCACTGCTGGGACACATGCCTCCTCTCTGTGAAAGGGAGTGGGCCGTAATCTGCCACGCGGGCCCAGTGCGGATCGGTGGATGTCACATATCTTCAAATTTTTGGTTCTAGGACATACCGGTTTCCTCACAATGTTTTCCTTCACCGTTTTGAGAGCATTGGTGATGAAATTAATTACACAAAGAAAAGCGCCTGCCTGGGTTCGAACCCACTACCTACATCTTTTGAATCGGGGCCGTTACCACTGGGCCACTACTACTTTCTAGGTTAAGATATAAGAGTCTAAATTTATTTATTATTATTAATTTATATATTATTATACATTTTTTTTTGTTTATGAGCTGTTCATTTTCCACTGCTGGGCAAACGCCTCCCTACTCTCCTTCCCTTACCTCTCTCTGTCCAGAGCTGCCAAGGGCCAATCTTTATAAAAGGAATAACAAAGATAAAAAAGGATTATACATTATATTTACGTAATTTAAAAAGGTAATAGTCTTAAAATAATAATATGTAGAAGTATATAAAAAGGAGGGGAATAAACAAAGGGCATCAAAAATTCATCCGCATCGCTGTCAATAGGAAACGTGCCAAAAAGGCTGGCAGTGTTGCCATATTGTTGTTTAAGAGTCTTAGTTTTAACATTAATGGTCCGTAAACTATAGGAATCGGCCATTATATGCAAAATACTGCTAACAATAATGATGCAGACCGAAAGCACAACCACACACTTACAGTAAAAAAAAAAGGCCAAAACACACGATTTTCAAAGTCTTAGCAAAGCTCTAAGACCAGACGGAAACTCAAACATAATTCAAGCATACAATTTTAGCCGAAAAAACGAATCCAAACGCTCTTTGCTGAACGAAACTTAAAAATCCATGCCTCAAAAACCATTTGGAACCTTAATCTTTCAGGAATAAAGTTCAGATTTCAGTGTTAAGCGGGATTTCTTTGAAAACGTACTCCTGCTTCAATTAATTTCTTGCAAGCCGTTTTACGATTTCAATACAGCGGGACTTGCATGCAAGTTTATTATAAGTTTGGAAACTCGAAGTTTTCGACTTGTCGTTGCAATTTGTGTGGGTTGTTGTGTGTTAATATTGGTGAAATTAAACAACAGGGTAATTTGGTAACACCACTATCAGTAGTAAAGGCTATCATTTTTTTTTTCAACAACATACCTTGCGTACGTTGTTGAGGAGACAAAGTATAGAAAGAAAGAAAATACCTACGTTTATTTGCGGCAAACATGACGCACAAAAAGACACAAACACAAAAAAAATAACAAGTGATTGGTAGCGTGTTACGCAATAAGGGTGCTGTAGTAAATAATTGTTGTTGGTTAAATAATACATAAACAAAGTTTTGTTTGGAGTTGTATTGACAAACTATCTTGGCATTGATTATTGTAATTTAGGGTTCCGCAGTATACATCGAAGCAGCAGGACGGTTCAGTAGGTGTCGGAGCGAAGCGCGGTTGATTGAAGTTCGCTCGCTCCATTGCTTCCGTAAGTGAAGATAGTGACAAGGATTGTATGGAGTGGATGATACCATCTTCATGTATTTACATTTGAAGGCATTAAGTATTTGTGTAAACATAACTGACAAAGTAGGTATTCTATACTTACACCTCTGCTTACACCTTTGGGGTCCATAGGTATCTAAACCAGATCAGTGGAAGTGTAATTCAATTAGATAAAATGAGATGAAAACAACTGATTACTCAACAAAAACTAAACATTATGAAGATAAAGATATTTTATTTTACAAGTCATGGTGGTAAATACAGAAACACCCATATTTTGCCAATTACAAGGCATGCAAAAGTACAGAGTTTACAATTAAAATAAATAATTATGTACTTTTCCATTAAATAACATATTCTGAAATACAATAATGCCCGGATAACCGGGCAGGGTAATAATGGCATATCGAACTTTAGAAGATGCTGACACACGCATTTAGGTATGAGTGACGCAACTTCGTCCGCGTGAAATTACTTGATCTAAAATGAAATCTATCCTATGGTAGCTTCCCATTGGTGAAAGAATTTTAGCAATCGGATGAGTAGTTTCGAATGTAACCCCCTACCTACATAAAAACTCTCAAATTTGTATCCCTTTGTAATATGAAGGAATTAGTACAAAAGTACACATAAAGACGCTCTGCAAATCCGATTTTTTTTCTAAAACTCGATGAGCATAAGGGCTATCCCTCTCTATATAAATCTAACGTCCCGAAAACAAGCATCTTGGCAGATAATTTGATTTGTATTTAATTAAACAATGACATCGATTCGTTGACGGAGGCACCTCGAAGCCTGCCCACCCCCTATCGGAATTCTCGTTAAGACTGATGGAGGTCCGTGTAGTTTGTCTGTTTGTTTACATTGAATATTGAAATTAGATGTCGATTGAATTTGTGGAATATTTTGTGTATTGGGGTGCATTTGTAGCTCCAATAATGGATTCGGTGTTTTTTAAGCGTGTTAAAATGGGTCCGTATGTACAGTCGGACGAACTATGTTGGTAAGTATAGAAGGTAACTAATTCATCTTTTTTCTACGCCTACAAAGGAGGAGCAATGGTGGCCCAGTGGTAACGGCCGCGACTTACGAGCTGTAGGTCGTAGGTTCGAACCCAGACAGGCGCTTTACTTTGTGTAAATTATTTCATCACCACTGCTCTCAAAAGAAGGAAAACATCGTGAGGAAACGGGCATGTCCTAGAACAAAAAATTCCAAGACATGTGACATCTACCGACCAGCACTGGGCCCACGTGCTGGATTGCAGCCCGCTCCCTCTCGAAGAGAGGAGGCCTGCGTCCCAGCAGAGATGCCCTAGAAGGACCTTAAATACCTCCATAGAGGTATGAGGAACAGGGTGTAAAGTTCACTCATCCTCCATAGAAAAAGGAGGATCCTCCGACCAGACGGGTGTTGCGTCTGGCAGGCAACAGCCCACTGATTCTTGTCGGGGCGTTGTATATATGCTAGTTGCGCGGTAAACTCTGCTTGCGAGATGCAGGATTTTGCGTGAAGTCAGTATGACGCGTTGTTCGCATGTGGCGTTGTAGATACCGCTACACCTCCTTACCTTAGGGTAGACCTTACCTTAGGAGGAACTTAGGATAGTGACCTTATTGGTGATGTTCTTCAGAAAGGTCAGATGCGTAGTACACCCAGATTTCGCCAGCTCCGGGCTGCTTCTGCGAAAGTCCCGATGGATACCCAGTAACACTTTGCCCGACCTGAGAATCGTATCCAGGACTTCATGCTCAGGAGTAGCCCTTGCAACCACTGGACCAACAAGGCAGTCAAGAAAGAGGACTTAAAAAAAAACAAAAGAATAATATATAATATCTAAAAACAAATAAACATCGTGTATTTTATCTCATCATCGAATTATTTCCACCTGCTTCTCTTCACTTGCAAGTAAACCGTCTTATGACAAAAACAACACTACCCTAATAAACTCTACCCCACTAAGCCAGAGCTCTGCTTACCCCTAAATCATATATTAGCGGCAAAATGAGACTAATGCGAGACTTATAATCAAAGAAAGAAATTTCTGGCTAGCCACACGTGATAATAAGGGAGCGGCTATGGTGGAGAGGAGTAGCGGAGAGATTTGCAAATAAAATGGCTGCTTGAACTAATAATAATTATAAAAGGAGGTAAACCATCCCTAGTACAGCCCTTACACAACTATTTTACCTCTGACAGCTTCAATACAACAGCCACCTTATTACAACAACAATAAAGATCACAGTGATATTGACAGACTTGACAGTAGCAGCAACTCAACAACAACCTTATTGTCACCAGATTAAAGATCACTGTGATATTGCCAGTGATACAAAATCAGAGGCAAAATACCTCTATATGTGACTCCGTTCATCCGTCTGTGACGGGGCTATATATATTTAATTGTAATAATAGATTTTCATTAAAAACTTACATGGTGGTGATACTATATTATCCTCTATCATAGCAAATAATAAAAACATGACCTTCGTTTTGAGTATCGCCCTAGTGGCGTAAAAAGAAGGAAAATTTTGTACAAAAGCATCTAATGCTCGAATTGCTGCAAATCGCTAACACACCCGCTACCGCTTCCACCATACACTCTACCTCCCAAATAAAGGGGAGGCACTACCAGGGTGGACATCAAAGCGTTAAGTGCTTCTTTTGCTCATCGAATCCCATTTATGCCGGACCTACCCCCGCGATAAATAAGATTATGTTTGGTGACACGTTGCTCCTCGGTTTTCTTATAGCTTTCAAGTAATGGCGTTACTTAGTTTTTGACTTATTTAATGGTGGAAATTTATGGGATATGTAATGGAAGTTATGGGGATCTGATCCTCTTTGAATTCTCTATGGATTTGGTGAGATGTGTGACAGCTTTTGAAGATGTAGAAAAGTGTCTATGGGTTGCCAGAATAATTAATTAAAACAGAATAATGAAGCGGTATAAATAATTTCATTGAACATAACTTTTATAATGTTTTAATATTGTATTTGTGTGCCTAATTTGTTACCTACTACTAACATAGTTTTTAAGTTACTTGTAATGCTAACAAGTTATGGACCTACGAAAAATAAAAATAAAAATCTTTTATTTTCAGGCCAATTTTTTTTTTTTAATATAAGTAGCATTGGCAGTTGGCTGGCCATGTTTGTTGAAGGACCGATGGCCAGTGAAGCAGACGAGTCCTGGAGTGCAGACCGCGTATCGACAAGCGTAGTGTAATAAATGAATGTATTTTCTTTCTTTCTTCTGTCTGTTAGTGTGGGTCGCCCCCCAGCTAGATGGGACAGACTGGATGCGGATGGCGGAAGACAGGGTGTTGTGGCGCAGCCTGAGAGAGGCTTATGTCCAGCAGTGGACTAGCTGCGATAGGCTGAGTTGATGGTTTGATTGAAGTAATTATCATCCAGTTACTGCAGGGAAAATAACTCTTTTCTTAAAGAGAAGGCATGAACATTCACGACGTTTGCTCAAGACGGGCTGGCGATGTAAAACTTATTTATCTTAACTAATATAATATTATAAATGCGAAAATGAGTTTGTTTGTTAAGCTTTCACGCTAAAACGGCTGAACGAATTATGCTGAAGTTTAGCACACAGATAGATAATAATCTGGGTAAGGACACAGGCTACTTTTTATCCTGGATCTCAGACAAAGTCGCAGGCAACAGCAAATTAACTTAAAAAGTCCAGGGGGTCTACTCCGAAGTAGTATTGGCCGAATGTTCGGCCGTTTCCTGCTACGAAGTTACTATTTGGTTCGGTCGGTCCCGATCCTACACTCCTACCTGCTTTCAAATATTGACTATGATCCCGACCCAACAGAGCCGATCCGAACTTTTTTCGCAATAATATTCGGTTCGGCCATGTGTCGATCAGATCCGAACATTCGCACTTTGCACTTCGGAGTAGACCCCGAGGTTTCCTCACGATGTTTTCCTCCACCAATCTCAGTGAAGTCCAAGAAATAAAACAAAAGTAAACACAATAATATTTTCCATCGTACACCAAATACAGATCAAACCACTCCAAAGAATGTTTAAACTAGGCAGAGTACACACACAAAAATAATTCCTACAAATACAGCTTTAATAACGTAGTAGCACAAATGATTTATATTTAGGAAACATTGCGAGCGAATAATCTAAAAGCCATAAGCTTCCGACGAAAAATGTTCGCGTATTCATGAGTGGACGTGGAACGGAACGGTGTAAGCCTTGGTCTACAACCGCGAGGAATGCCTAATGAGGGAAATTAGGATATTGTTGTAGGTTTTCCTAAGGAGTTATGATTTTGACTTTAAGATTGTTTAGCTTAGTTTGTAAATTGTCTGGCAGTTTAGACATTACGGATAATAAAATTAATCAAATGCTGCAATTAGTTTCCTTTTTCTTCGTGTCGCTTGTACGACTGAACCTGTGAACCTGTGTGTGTGTGTGTGTATATCTTGTTGGCCCAAAACTTCGCCACTTCCACGGCGTCGTCAGCGGCAGTGCAGAGGTCACTTTGACTGCATGTTCTGGGACATAGAGGGCCAATTAGTATGCTGATAAAGGAATACTGTAGTGTGAATATGTCGTATCATATCGGGTAGTCTCCTAACACAGGCTTATCTGCTTACAAGGAGGCTCCAATCACTAGTTGTTAAGGTTTACTTGTTAAAATAATAAAACATTTTTCATTTTCATTTTTCATATCACTAACATTGTTTTTAAGTCGTTGTTACTAGTACAATAGGAATTGTGTGTGGTTCGAAATAAAGAATAGATGGATTATCCTAACTAATATTATAAATGCAAAGATAAATTTGTTTGTTACGCTTTCACGCTAAAACGGCTGAACGGATTTAGGTAAAATTTGGCACATGGGTAGGCCTTGACCTGGAGATGACGATGTCGTGGGCGACAGGTAGTTATACAAATAGGAAGAAACCAAGCAAAAAAATCAACTTCACGGAAATAAAAAGCTACATTTTCAAGTTTGTGATGATTCCAAACTTTATTCTGTTTTTTTAAGAGGCTTGTAAAATGAATCACAAATATATTTTACCATCATTGACATTACTCATCGTACTACTACTATTACTACTAGGTACTTACAAGTAATTTCAACTCTAGGAAATCCCTAATAAAGGAAATACGCCGTTGTACACCCCGCCGTATCTAAAACCAAACACTAATCCTTCTATATACACATTAACGGATCTGTGAGGCGCAATCCGTACAGTCGTACAGGGATTTTCTCTATTCGAAGCGAGCCATTCCTCTCTGGAAATACTACATTTAATTGAATATGTCCGTGCGTGTGTACTGTGCTTAATTATTTTTGAGGATAATATTTATTTATTTTAATGATACGATTTGTTAGGTACCTAGTGTTTGTTTATCTGTGAGAGCAATTTGGCTGAGTAAGGGATGAACGCAGAAATAGTCTGACAATCATATTTTGTTCCTGTATTTTATTACGGGTCGGCAGAAGCCCGAAAGTCTGACAACCAGTCTTACCAAGTGGCATCATATTACCCAGTAACTGGTTTGTCGAGGTTAGATAGGCAGTCGCTCCATGTAAATTACTGGTATCCAGCTGCATCTGGTTAGACTGGAAGCCGACCCCAACATACTTGGGAAAAGGGTAAGATGTGGATGATGATGACGGTTTTGATAATTCATGATGGTAAATTAATTACAAATTTCTATATAAATTTGTTTAAAAAAAAAAACACTTTTACATGCTAAAAAATTACCTGTTTTAAAACTGGAGGAGTTCGGTGTTTACTAGGTCTAGACTACTCTGAGAAGAAAGACCGAAACAAACTCAGAGGTCACAGTCTCATTTGATGTCCAGACATAATCTTGGTCAGGCCATATGAGGACCATGCAGATTAGTCTGAGATGGTCTTTTGAGGAAAGAAACATACATACTTGTATTAGATATACACAGAGACATCGATCCACAACCTGTTACCATGAATTCAGTACATGATTTTGAACCCACGTGAGTTGAAGTTTTTGGTCGGTAATTAAAAAAAAAAAAATGCTGTTCCATGTAATATTTTGACCGCGTACGTATTCAACTTTACTATGAAACAGTAGTTTTTTTTTTCATAACCGCAGTTTTTTTTTTTTGATAGCCGCAGTTTTTTTTTTGATAACCGCAGTTTTTTTTTTCTTTTTTGGTCTAGTAGCGTGAGATTCATGATTACATGTTTGCGCGTCGATGTCCACACATCGTCCACACACGATTCGCGACCAACATTCACGATCCCATTTTCCCTGAAAATGGCAAAAAATACCCTTCAGCACAATATCCCATCAATTCTCATATTCCAGATCATTACACCCATATCGAAAAGAGGCCCTATTATCTTATTAGAAATTACTGCTGTATGTTACAGGCGATTATCGGCCTTATTGCATGGGGGTGCGAAGGGAATGGGGGTGATATTCCGGTGGATGGGAAGAGTCGTTTATGTAGCATGCTGTAGTTATTACTCGTATCGGGTTAGTGTTTACTGGATGTGGCTTGAGAAAAGTTTTCTGATGTTTTCTTTGTAAGTTTGCTTAGTACTACGAGAAGCTGTTAATGTAACTCTCTTTTGTACGGTTGGATGATTATAGTATTTTACACTTGGTCTCAAATTCAACCAGAAATGCATAGCTTCGTTTCATCTTTATACATTAATCATCATCTGCCTAGCCTTTTCCTAACTATGTATGTTGGGGTCGGCTTCCAGTCTAACCGGATGCAGCTGAATACCAGTATTTAACATGGAGCAACTGCCTATCTGACCTAAACAGCCCAGTTACTGGGTAATACGATACTTCTTGGTAAGACTGGTTGTCCGACTCCTGGCTACCCGTAACGACTGTCTGGCACGGAGGCGTCTCGGTATGTAAAGATGGTCACCCATCCACGGCCCAAATGCGGCAAGCATAGCTTAACCTGATTAACCGGCTACTACTAGGTCGCGACACGAACCATTCTACATTCTTTTTGCACGCCGCCGCCGTAAGGTAAAATGTAGCTGATCTAATTTATTAATCTTATACTGTACAGACGCTAGCACATCAAGCCACTACAATTTGTCAAATTTCTTTAATAGATTTTCAACTTTATCGCTAAAGCATTAAGGTTCAATGTTGATAGGGAAAATTTTACAGTTTCATGTAGCTTGACCTGCTGGCGTCTGTACCTACATTTAGAGCAAATAAAATTCTGATTCTGATACAACTCATGGCAGCACGAGACAAGAACAATATTCCTCTCAACAGACAGTTCCAGCGTCTCTAGGTCTCCAGTAAACATTGTGTGAGTACGTCTGTTATTACTTACTATCTGCGCACAACACTCCTTGCTAATGGTATTTCTTTACCATCGTGCATCGATGTTCGTTTTATGGGACATGTGGCGTTATTATTTTTATAATAATTAATCTTACGACAGTAATCTTCTGTTCGTTGTTTGGTGTGAGGAAATCGATTATAGTTTTGAGAGGAAATCTTGAGATTCGGTGCAGGCACATGAGGCATTTTAGTTTCGCATCTGCAATGCCTTTGGTTAAGCAGATTATAATGTGGTTGTGACCACTTACCATCACAAGGGCAAAAAAGAGCTTCCTATGTTTTAAAATAAAGTTTTTTTATTTCAACGTGAAAAAAAAATAAGTTTCGGGAGTCGGTGGCGATATACAAAAAAAACCGGTCAAGTGCGAGTCGGACTCGCCCGCCGAGGGTTCCGTACAATTTAAAATATTTTTATTATATGATGTAACTAAAAATTTACGGTTTTCGCAATTTTCCCTTTATCTGTGCTATAAGACGTTGCTTCGTACCAAATTTCAAGATTCTGAGTTTACAGGAAGTACCCTGTAGGTTTTGATTCCCTTGCGAGTGTCGAAAATTTGCGGAAATTTGCGGCATAAACGGCTGTATCTTTTGATTGCGTTGGCTTAGAAGCTTGATTTTTTCACCGCTCCAAGGGTTAGTAGACTTGAGTATTTGATATAAATTTCAGCTTGATACCACGCGTTCCTGAGAAAAAGGGTCTTGACAGACAGACGGACGGACAACAAAGTGATCCTATAAGGGTTCCGTTTTTTCCTTTCGAGGTACCGAACCCTAAAAACAAACAGTACCAAAGCCTGCGACTACGAATACTAAAATTAGTTTTCATATTGGAGGGCCCCACAAATATTCATGTAACACTGCTTACCATGTAAAGATAACAACATCATCAACGAAAACAAACTCAAAATGATACCCACCGAATTCATAACCTCCTCCTTTTTTTAAGTCGGTTAAATAACAGCATTCTTTTGTTTTGGTTATTGACACAGTGGATTAGTTCGTTACGGGTTCGACTCCTATACATCATAAGTATTATATTTGCATAGCCTGCAGAGATAAATCCACTTGAATCCAAACTCCGGGCTTTACTGAGAAATTCTTAATGGAAAAACTGTAAATGTTGGCCTGACCTAAGGATTGAACCCAAGACACGAACCAGTTATTATTTTGCTACTCGTAGAAAGCATCACATAGAGTGTAGACTCTCACTCTCACTCACGCGCTCGGCTCTCTCTCTTTTTTTTATGCGTCATGTTTGCCGCAAATAAATATATTTTCTTTCTTTCTTTCTTTTCTTTTTCACACATAGTGTGTAGAGTGGATATGCGAAAACATTAACCATACATTGTCACATTATACAATGCAAATGGGGACGTCAAGAAGGCGATATATAACCATCAATAATGGACAAGACAAGTAACGATTTTAATGTGACAAAGTAAATAAATATTTAATTAATATTTTTACTACATTTATTATCTCTTCACAATTGGTTGCCTTAGAAATTAATATGGTTTTTGGGCTGTGGTCCACCACAAAGTATTATTATATTATGTACTAGCTGACCCGGCAAACGTTGTTTTGCCATATAAATTATTTTTAGCTGCCCGACGCTACTTCGTTCGCGTGGTGTGCTGCCCCCTACTCTACCCCGCCCTACTCCTACCCTACTCCTACACTACTCCTACCCTACTCCTACCCTACTCCTACCCTACTCCTACACTACTCCTACCCTACTCCTACCCTATTCCTACCCTACTCCTACCCTACTCCTACACTACTCCTACCCTACTCCTACCCTACCCCCTACCCTATACTCCTACTCTACTCCTACACTACTCCAACCCTACTCCTACCCTACTCCTACCCTACTCCTACTCTACTCCTACCCTGCTCCTACCCTACCTACCCAACTCCTACCCTACCTACCCAACTCCTACCCTACTTCTACCCTACTTCTAACCTACTCCTACCCTATTTTTAAAATTTTTCTCGACGTAAGAACCATCCTCGTACTACAACGAACATTTAAAAAAAAGAATTGGCCAAATCGGTCAAGCCGTTTTCATGTTATGTCGTGACAACGGAAAACGGGTTTCATTTTTATATATATAGATATTGGTTATTAAACACACAATCGTGGCCAAACTAATCCAAAACAAAGCAAACCTCCGATCCAATGCGTCATCGGTTATATCCCTTGGGGCGTAATGCCAATATTTTCCAATATACAGCCATAATCGACTGTGGTGTCATTACTGTCTGTGCAGACATAAATTAATAGACGTTTCCTTCCCCTGCGAGGGTGGTAATAAGGGAAGCTGGCCGACTTCGATTATTTGTGCTTTGCCGATGTTTGTAATGGGAAGAAATGTTACGTGTGGGCAGAGATTCTGTGTGGTCTAAAAACACAATTCCAATCCCCAAGATGCAGACTCACATGTTCATGCGAAATAAAATCGCACACGTTAGTATAATTTTTCAAGCGATTTTTTACCGCAGTGCGCGGTAGTTTAGTACATTGGTATTGTTCACAGATTGGCGATTGTTTTCAGGAACCATTATATTTCGTGGTGTAAGTTAAACTGAAATGTCTAGTTTGGGGTTTACCAGCCTGATGATGATGGTTGTTGTAATCTCTATACTCATTTTTTCTTATTTTGTAATCCATACAAAATGAGTCATCTCATCTGTCTAGCCTTTTCCCAACTACATAATGTTGGGGTCGGTTTCCAGTGTAATCGGGTGTAGCTGAGTACCAGTATTTTACATGGAGTGACTACCTATCTGAACTCCACAACCCAGTTACTGGGTAATACAAAACCCCTTGGTAAGACGGGTTGTCAGACTTTCGGGCTTCTGACGACCCGTAACGTCTGTCAAAGATCCACGAATGACAGCCGGGACCAACGGCTTAACGTGCTTTCCGAGGCACGGAGGGGTCTTGGTATGTAAAAATGGTCACCCATCCACGGACCAACCGCGGCAAGCGTAGCTTAACCTGATAGATCGACTCGTGCGACTGTTATTACTTAGCCACAAGCCCCACATGTAAAATGAGTTGGTATCTAAACAGGTATAATACGTTTTACTCGTGTCAAAGCACGTCTATAATTAAAAAAAACCCCTGATAGATTTTTACTAGCCAGACTCACTTACCCATAAAATAATCGATCTAATAAATGGCAAAACGAATGAAATCTAATGAGCAGCAGTAAAACGCACAATTAGCTTCTGCCAAGTCGGGAAAAATCCATTAATTCCGTCGTTAAATCTTATATCAGTCACCCCTAATTAAAAGTCACCCCCTGAAACTGAGGTATCACTTTTAAGTGTCTTAAAGTGATGGCAAGTCGGTTGTCGATTGGGGAGACCGTGGTTCGATACCATCAGACGGTTCGGTTTAATTTCTTTTTTTTTTTTGTTCCAAAAACTGTGTTACAGATTATTTTTTCCCCAGTTATTGGTAAGCAAAAACTATGCAAAACAGTACAGTACTTAACTAAGTGGAAAAGATTACCTGTATCCTGCACCTCCTGGGTCCATCATCAGATCAGCTCCAAGATACCAAATTATAGTTTTGTCATCCGAACTATAGGTAGTATTCTCATCGTACGAAAAGCCAAGGCAAGTGAAAAGCAATGCAAGTTCAGGTAATTATAAACGCGAAAAAATATGGATGGATGGATGGATGCTTGTTACTCTTTCACGCTAAAACTACTGAACGGATTTGGATGAAATTTGGCACACAGATAGTGTATAACCAGGATTAACACATAGGATACTTTTTATCCCGATATTCCTACGGAATCGACACTTATGCGGGTAAAACCACGGGGCGCAGCTAATATACAGTATTTTAGTTATTAAAAAAGAGAAATTGATTATACTTAAATGAGTTGTAATGTGTGGATGGGAGTGAGTAAGTCGGTCTCTATATTTTTAACAACGCGCACTGTTTACTTCTAGGCATAGTCCATGCCCAAAATCATCTTGCCCGTAATCACCCTGGGCAAAAATATCACCTCAGTAACATTAGAGTGACACAGAAGGGAGGACACGCCATTTTGCTTAATGCCCATTGCTCACGAGATAAACTTCGTCCCGAGGGAGTGAGATCTGAGGAATCAATGCGGTGAGGACAAGGAGGGTACTTTTTGCTCTCGATAGTAAAATGAGCTGTATAAAATAAATGAGCCTTTTATTTTTACAATGCAGACCAATAGTATACGGGGCAAGGTGGTGTTCTTTCGTATCCAGATAAAATAATCACTTTTGTTTTATATTTAGGTATGTATGTAGTTAGTTATTTAATTTAGTACATAATGTAAATAATTTGCTGTAGTAATGAATATTTTATCACTGTTGATCAAATAAAAAAAATAAAAAGAGATTGTTTTGAGCCCTTGCTAAAAAGGTTAGGTACCTATTTATTTTGGATATTTATTTATTAAATGAACCAACATCTAATCCTATAAAAACTATTAAAATTAAAATATAATAACTACTAACTTAACTAAAACAATTAACAAACTAAAATATTTCTGCATCGTATGAGGGTTATAAGACACTTATAAGATTATAATGTATTGTGCGTGCAGCTAATAATAACTTTTTCGTAAATATAAAATCTTATTAGGTTTATTATGGAATATTTTGGAATAAACAAATCTATTTCATTTAACGAAATTTACAATAACAACAAAAAAATTATTGTCTTGTACAATTCAGTATAAAGGATTTTCCCTATCGAGTTTTTCTCACTTCCCCTTCACAGTTACCAAGAGTATCTACCTCGGTAGTAATTTCGTCACAGATGTTTTCTATGCTAATTCTATTGTTTTTTTGTTAATTTTTATGTTCTTTTTCATGCTCGATTTATTCCGTTCGTCCGTTCGTTTTAGAATTAATGATAATGCTTCTCTGGATGGAGAACTTCGCCTTAATTTCTTTGGAGATTGAAAGCTGTCTTGCAAGAATTGCTGATAAAAATTAATGATTTAATTGATAAGATTTTTTTTTTGTTACTTTTGGTTTTTTTACAGTAAATAGGGAGGTATATGCTTGAAGCATAAGTGATTCTTTTCGCTTTTACTTACATTTTTTATTTTATTTTAATGATATCTTTATTTTTTCTACGTTGGAGTTGGCTTCCAGTCTAACCGGATGAAGCTGAATACCAGTATTTTACATGAAGCGACTGCCTATTTGCCCCTACAACCCAGGTCATACTAGGTAAAACGATGCCCCTTGGCAAGACTGGTTGTCAGACTTTTTGGCTTAACGTGCTTTCGTAAAGATGATCACTCATCCACGTACCGACAGCTGCAAGCATTGTTTAACCTGATCGATCGTTCCGTGCAGCTGTTATTACTTAGCCACGAGCCTCTCAAATAATAATAATAATAATAATATCCCTGGACATTTCACACATCACCATTTGTCCCAAGCTAAGCAACCTAATGCTTGTGTTATGGTAACAAGATGGCTGATAAACTACTTATATACAATTAAAAAAAAAAAAAAAACCTTTTTTTTTTAAATAAATGGAACCCTAATCAATAGTTTAGATCTTAGGTACATTGGCCTGAAAGTTTTAGTAGGTAGAAATATCTATCTGTCATAAAATTCATCTTCACAAAAAATATTTAAACCAGCAACACTCAAAACATATTTTCGAAATGGCAATCACAACGCTCTCTTTTAAAAAATATTCGAAATTCAACCTTACAAATATTGAATACTTGTCCCACCCTTTAAAAATCCATCTCTCGAATTAACGTTTAAAAAATACTGGCATAAATAAAAATTCGTCAAATGCAAGACGCTGGGGACCGGGGTGGTTCGAAATTCGAAAGTTTTTGTCTCGATACGAATTCATTTCGGCTAATATTCGATTTTGATTTCAACCAACGTAAGATGACATTTCGTAATTGGAATTTGATGACATTCTATCATTTTGCAAAATAATTGAATGCTTTTTATTCTTTTATAGGTAGGTACGAATTTTCTTGACTTTTTCAAGATTTTCCGCAACAGTTGCCAGAAACTGATATTTAGTGATTTTTCAAATAACAAGTTAGGACTGTTACAATTGTAATCCTTGCAAACAATATGCACTTTGTAGGTAGATTCTTTACACATTCATTTATTAAAAAAAAAAACCAACAGCATAAACATACATTCAACATTGGTTGACCTAAGTATTAGTATAGGAAAGGTATTCCTGGTAATGTATACACTTATTAGGTGTACATAGCATTTAAATTAAAAAGTCGTAAGTCATAAGCTGCATAGAAAGTAATAATATTTGAAGACTTTTATTAAAACTGTCTTTGCAAGGGAGGAAGAGTAAGGATTCGAAGGATTTGTTAGGGTAGATAGAAACAAAACTAAATAAAGAAATACCTTTAGAAATACTTAGGTACTATCGTCAAAAACCTCTAACTGACCATTTTGAAAACAGAATCCCGTGCACATGATGACCACAGCTGCGTCCGTAAGTAAAACAAAAGAGGGTAGTCCTTACGGTGGTCAGATATAAATTTTGGCGACAGACATTAAAAATGCGATGCTACAAAACAGTCACAGATCTTCCTAAGTTGGTGCATTACACATCGCTGCCCTGAAGCTAACTAAAAAATTTTAAGCTGTCATTAATTCGGAGTATAATATTCACCCCTACCCCCCTCTTGGGATTGGGGGGGCGATTAATCTGTGTTTAATGTCGCCCCCAAAAATATAAAAAGTAGCTAATCAACAGATTGGCAACGTTTTCGCCTGAGGGTGTGTGAACGATGCTTTGTAGTTTTTTTTAGGCTCTCCCAGACTGATTTGGGACCGAAAAGCATGATTTTATTTTGTTTCAGATTATTTTTGAAGTGAAAACTTCTTTAGCGGCGTTGTGCACTTTTGTTGTGATGGGTAAAAATGTTAAACTCGCGTCAGGACACGCGACCTGATCGAAAATTCGTAAGACGGAGCTCGCGTCAGGACACGTGACCTGATCGAAAATTCGTAAGACGGAGCTCGCGTCAGGACACGTGACCTAATCGAAAATTCGTAAGACTGAGCTCGCGTCAGGACACGTGAACTGATCGAAAATTCGTAAGACGGAGGGAGAGTAGACCGCATTCCAAAATATCAAAAATGCACAACGTTAATATTCAAGTTTTCACTTCTGCCGGCACTCCCGGAGTGCAACCCGTTTTTTTATGTGTTAAAATATATGATGGTTAGAAAGGGGGTGACTACAGAGGTGACGATTAATAGAGAAGTATGGAAGAAAAAGACATGTTGCGCCGACCGGAAATAAATGGGGATAAGGACAGGAGAGTGATAAAGATGATGAATAACAGACTCTGAAGAGATTAATTTTGTTTACACAGGAAGTTCTTGATTATAATAATTTCTTCTTTGAACTTTCTGATGTAGCGACCATTTTTAGGTCCTTGCTAAAACTAGTATTTTATGGTTTAGGGTTAAATCGAACCAAAACTACGTTGTTTTGATATACGCATATTCTGCTGGTGCGGTGCGGGTGGTGATGGGGCTGCGGTGATTCTGTAGGGCATCAGGGGTGTTTTCTGAACATCGCGTAGACTGCTTTTACGCTACGATGCTTAAAAGATGCGCATCCCCGGTGCGTAGAGAACGCGGCAGCGCCAACAGCATCCTCAGCATAATCGCTAATCGTCTGGACTGTAATTACATCAATCATTGCTGCGCCAATTGTCATGGAATGGCGCAGTAGTGATTGTTATTGAGTTTACTTTATTTTTATATGTTTTGTGTTGTAGGTAGTTTTAAGTATTACTAACACTAGTCTAAGAGAACATTGTTACTAACAAAATGGACACCATGGTCTGAAATAAAGCATTACCTCTATAAATTACCTCTATGATAATTACATAAAAGCTCCATTTCATACTACGTTACATACCACACAGAAATTTTCAATTCCAAAAAAAAAAAACAACTCGCAATGAACCAAATAACATCGCAAATAATTTTCAAGTTGGATTAGCATAGCTAATAAAATTATAGCAGACATCAAACAGGCAATCAATATTAAAGAGCATTGAAATCGCATCGTTACGGAGCACTGGGCTGATCACCAGTTAGATTGCCCTCAAACGTCCAGAGCTGGGAAAAAATTAAATTTGCCAAGTCGATTTCATTTTTCATTAATTCATCGCGGAGGGTCGTTTGTGGGAATAGAGTTACTAGATGCGATAGTTCTTAGACCGGTGATATTCAAGTGTTATGTTCAGTATGCCAATTCTCGTAATTTAAAACGTTCAAAATCTAGTCGTAGTCTCATCTCGTTGACAAACAAATGTTAAAAATGTTGTGAAATTAGAAGTATTTTGGACAGATTGAGACGGAATCAGACTGTGAACGTTCTTAAAATTACGAGAATAGCCCCTCTGGTCTATTCTGTTAGTAAGTTGACTTTTTTGTGTGTTCTGATTATTGTATTTGTATAATATAATGTTTATGTTTATAGTTTTGTAGTTTAGTTTTGTATAATGTAGAAGCATTTTTTTAAATTTGTTAATGTTAGAACCTTGTTGACTTGAAAGAGCATGGCAGTTGAGAATATGTCATGCTCACTTAAATGTCTCACTGATGGTGGCGCGTATGTTGGATCATTCGGTTCCCTACAAAATGGTTGAGTGGTGCTGATCCACGCGTCATGTTCGTGAACGGGTGCTGTTGGTTGAGACTGGTATATTTTTTACATTGTTCTCACATATAGAAGCAATAAGAATAATGAACCCATGATTTTGTAATAATATCTTGATTTAAAAGAGTGCCCGTGGAGTTTCTTGCCCGTTGAAATGAATGTAGTCGCAGTATCATCTCAGCGACAAACAAAT
Source organism: Apamea crenata (assembly GCA_949629185.1). NCBI lineage: Eukaryota > Metazoa > Arthropoda > Insecta > Lepidoptera > Noctuidae > Apamea > Apamea crenata. The sequence continues at coordinate 15,436,745 of OX451372.1, forward strand.
GTCAAAAATTTTTCAAAATGTAGGGAAATTAAAAGTATTTTTTGACAGATTGAGACTAAGATCATACTGTGAACGGTCTTAAAATTACGAGAATTGCCCCTCTGATTGCATGAAGCTAAATTGAACCTATAAAATGAGAGTAAAACAACGAAGTTTCTTCGAATACCGGTTTTTATTTTGACTACACTCATGGCACATCTAGTCCACCTACATCACAGTGTCCCTAGTCGATACCGAGTTCCTATATAAAATTTCCCTCAGGGTTCTCTTGCAAAAATTCGGTTTTTTCTTCTTTGCACAAGACTCTGTTAAACCCTCAAGTGGTGGCTAATTTCGGGACGAGATGGCTGATTAATTATTGATAGTCGCTTGAGAGATCGCAAGTCGAACTGCTGTTTGTCTTAAATGTTAATTTTTCTTTTTTTAATCCCTCGTCGGCCATGTTTTTTTTTTATAAGGGACGATATTGTTTTGCGTCGATGTTTTAAAAACGAGAATGTCTTGAATTTTTACGGTTTATCTTTGTATTTGTTCATTAAAGTGTTGGAACTTACTTAGGGCCGGTTGTTTCAAACGGTTGGTTAACGTAACATAACATAATCAGCCTATAATGTTCCCACTACTGGGACACAGGCCCTCTCTCTTCGAGAACGAGTGGGCTGTAATCCACCACGCGGGCCCAGTGCGGGTTGATAGATGTCACATGTCTTGGAATTTTTAATTCTAGGACATGCCGGTTTCCTCACGATGTTTTCCTTCACAATTATGAGAGCAGTGGTGATTAAATAATTTACAAAAAGTACAGCGCTAATCTATCATGCGTGGGCCAAAGTTTTGTGAAACGACGCTTTTTTGGTTTAACGATAATAATTTATCGTCATTACTGACGTTGCCGCCCTTAGTTCTTTTTCATTGGAGTTAGTAGGTATTCTAAATCCTATTTTTTTTATATTGTGGTAGCTCTTGAAAAAAAGATAGCTGCGTTATGATAACGATTGATGGTTTTCCTGAAAATGGAAAACAAAAACCTTGTTGGGTAGTGTAAAAATCCTAGAGGTTGACCTTTGCCCAAGATTGAGACGACAAAGGCCAGTAATAAGCTAAGGATTATTAAGACTATAGTTATAGAGGGGAGGGGATAATACCAGCCGCACAGGTCAATCTATCAGATCAGGTTGGACTGTGGATGGGTTATCATCTTTACATACCGAGACCTCTCCGTGTCTCGGAAAGCACGTTAAACCGTTGCGTTGGTCCCGGCTGTCATTCGTGGAACTTTGACAGTCTTTATGGGTAGTCAGAAGCTCGAAAGTCTGACAACCAGTCTTACCAAGGGTTATCGTATTTTCCAGTAACTGGGTTGTGGAGGCCAGATAGGCAGTCGCTCTATGTAAAATACTGGTATTCAGCTGAATCCGGTTAGACTCGGTTGGCGCAGTGGCTAAGCGATTGACTGCTGCGCTGCGTGTCGCGGGTTCGATTCCCACACGGAACAAATATTTGTATGACCTACAATTAGTTGTTCCGGGTCTGGCTGTTTGTATGTGAGTTTATATGTCTGTAAACGCACCCACGACACAGGAGAAATTCCTAGTGTGGGGCAACGTTTTTTAAAAAGAGAAAGAAAGAAAGAAGACTGAAAGCCGACCCTAACATAGTTGGGAAAAGGCAGATGATTGAGACTAACAGTAGCAATGACTTTCATTTTGACAGTTCAACAACATTCATTGCGTTATTTACACTGTTCATAAGACAAATATTTCGAACATTATGAAGCAATAGATTGTGATTGATGAGTGTTACGCGATTAGGGACCCGAACCATCTATTCTGTCTTATTATACACCGAGTACATTATACAAACCAAAAGTTTCTTCACCTTTTTTTCTATTCTCATCTTAATTAAGTTAAGACTGTCGTAGAAAATTTTCCAATTCATGCTAATTAAAAAAAGCGGGGGATACCTAAGTGCTTTCGATCATGGCAATTTGTTTTAATTGTTTTGTTTAATTTCAGATACCTTTTTTCTATTAGAACTCAATAAGACACTCATGCTGAGTGGAAGCCTTCTTGTACAGTCATGGCGTGCAGCTGTCGACTATTTCCGTTTTGTGCTCGTAAATTACCTATAGATATATTTTGTTTTTATTTTTCTTTATTGTTCAAGTTACTTAATTATCTTTTTGTACGCACGTGTTTCTGTGCCAAATAAACCTATGTATATTTCTTTCTTTTAATAATAGTTCCTCTTTATAAAAAAAAAAGTAAAAATATAATTATCTGAAATGGCTCCGCAGCAGCATGCATAATCAGCATGCATGTTCCTCCACAGGCCTCTTCTTTTGGTGAGAGGGAGTGGGCCATAATCCACCACGCGGGCCCAGAGCGGGTCGATAGATTTAATGTCATGTGAAATTTAGCTTTTATGATCATGTTTTAGAAAAAAATAAAATAGCAGAGAAAAAAAAAATAACGCAACAAAAAAAAATGTCGCTACTACAATGCACGTGCCATCAACTAACAACAATTAATAAAAAACCACAAAATCGAACTCAATACCTAACCACCTAACCGCATTAGACGGAAGCCCACCATCCTACCATCCAACCACCTCCGATGCGGCCACGGGCGGCCGAGCGCGGCCATCACAATGACGGGCCGTCAACAGGCCGTCACGATGGCGGCCGCGCACAATGCTCGCGTGTCGCGTGACACATACACAATCGGAGACGTGACCCGTTTATGTACAGCGTGTTGTTTAGTTGGCCTTCGTAGTGCATTCTTGCAGTGTCGCATTAAGTTACTATCAATTGATTGACAATCATTATCGTACTCCACAAAACAAAAAAAAATGGAACCATACAAAATATATGGGCGGCCTTTTCATAATTTAGTTTAAAAAAAAAGAACTAAATTATTAAAGTCGTCTGTTTTTTTACATAATATGTATTTTGTATTCAATTATGTATATTTTGTTGTGCTATTTTTTTTACAAAATCGAAAAAAAAAACGAACACTTCGATTCAAATTCAAATTCTTCGGCCCAACAACGTAAACACCGCAATAAACATGGCTGAACTGTCAAAATGAAAGGCATTGCGACCGATTGCCATTAACGTGTGTTACGCAATAACCCCGTTGAATTGTACCATTCATTAATTAAAAAAACATTCAAGTAATTGTTAATATCCACCATAGGAAGGCAAGTAGGCGTTGCTGAGTTAAAACAATATTTAACTCGAAACAATCATAAGAATAACGCAGACGTGGACAATAAGAAGCCAAGTTGTTGTTAGTGAGGCGATCACAATGGACTTGCGTAGAGTGGAGAACAAATCAACCCCTTTCCTTGTAAAAATGTTTTTTTTTTGTTTGTTACCCACAGATGACGCGTTGATTTTGGACGTAATGGAAAGCTTAATGTCGTCTATTGAGTTCTTTTTAACATAACATAATTGTACTTGTGTATTTAGAGTTGGTTTGACGTAAAAATAACACTATGATTACCTTTTTTATTTAAATGCGTAGCAAAAACAAGAAAAATCCTTGGTAATAATAATCATTACCCATTTAATGCATGTATGCCAGTCCTTGGCGAAACATGTAAGATCAAATCAAATCAAATCAAATCAAATCATCTTTATTGTGGACTATAGGTATACATCATAAATACAGGTCTTAAATAATTAAAATAAGTTCAGCTATGTCCCGCCGTTGAGGCATACAATAATAAAATACAAATCAGAAGTTAAAACACAATTAGTCATATTAGTCTCGATACATTATTCAAATATTCCAAATTATAAATACATACAAATTCAATTCCAAGTCATATTAGTCATAATTCATTATTACAACATAGCAAATTATCTTCTTACATAAATATTAAACAACAACAACAACACATGTGGGAGAAAATGATACTTATTTTTCCTTTCTTGTCATTGGAATACAATATTTTTGTCACACAAGTAATCTTTGACATCATAATAACATTTGTCTATTAATAATGAATGTAGTTTCTTTTTAAACTGGAGGATTGGTAATTGTTTAATGTCATCAGGCAATTTATTATAGATTAATGATGTCATGCATAAAATACTTTTATTTAATAGTGCCGTTTTTCCATAAGGTATTTGTACCTCTAACCTCTTCTTATCCCTTAATTTTCGATAATAGCTTTTTTCAGCAGTCTTATAGTAGCTTAGATTTGATTTCACAAAGATATTTGATTCGTAAATGTATAGGGAAGGCAATGTGAGAATTTTTAGATTTTTAAAGTAAGGTTGACAGCTAATTGTACTATTTATTTGGCACATTGCTCTAATGCACTTCTTTTGAGCTTTAAATATAAATTCCTTGTCTACCGAATTTCCCCAAAATATAATACCGTATCGCAGTAATGGTGCCACCAGTCCGTGATAGGCAGTTAAAATCGCTTCTTTGTTAACTATTTTGGAGAGCTTGTAAAGAGCGAATGAGGATTTGTTGATTCTTTTGCAGAGATTGTCTATATGGGTTGTCCATGAAAGTCTGTAATCAATATTTATTCCTAGAAATTTTGTATTTCTTACAGATTCTACTGTCTGTCCGTTGTAATTTACATTAATACTTTTCGGTTGAGTTCTTTGGTGAAAGTGCATTATATTTGTTTTTTCTAAATTTATTTTCAGATTGTTATCAATTAACCATTTAATTATAGTTCTTAATGTTTAATTAATTTCATTTTCATAGTCATTTTGACTGTCACATTTTATTACTACAGTGCTGTCATCTGCAAAAAGTACCATGGGATGTTTTATGTGTCTAGGGAGATCATTAATATAAATTAGAAAAAGCAAGGGACCCAAGACACTACCTTGTGGAACGCCTAGTTTTATGGTTCTAGTTTGGGATCTATATGTCTTCTCATCCCGCGTTTTAAGGCATATTCTAGTTATTTTTGTAAACTGCTTTCTATCACATAGATATGAGTGAATGAGGTCTAGTGCCTTTCCTCTTATGCCATATGAATCTAACCTTCGAAGCAATATGTTATGGTTAACACTGTCAAAGGCTTTACTCATATCCATGAAAATAGCACATATTGGATTTCTTTTGTCCATATTAGTCAAAACAATGTTAGTAAGTTCATATATCGCAGCGTTAATGGACTTACCCTTGCGAAATCCTTTTTGTTCGCTAGCCAAGATATTATATTTTTCCAAAAAATTGTAAAGACGACTATGAATAGTTTTTTCGAATATCTTTGAGAAGATGGGTATCAAAGCTATAGGTCTATAATTTCCCATATTCTTTTTGTTATCTTTTTTGTGGAGGGGAATAACAACCGATGTTTCAAGTTTTTCTGGGTAAGTTCCAGTAGAAAAGCATACATTTATTATATAACTTAGATGAGCTGCAATTGATTGCGACACTTGTTTTATTACTTTAGTACAGATGCCATCGTAACCCTCGCTCGATGTATTTTTAAGTTGCTTAATTTCTCTGTCTACTTCTATTGGGGTTGTGGGGGTAAGGAAAATTGAGTTTAGGTTAGTGTACATGTTTTGATTCGAAGGTGCTTTATTATTATAATTGTTTGTACGCATCGGTTTTGCAGCTTGGTCAATAAAATAGTCATTAAAATTATTCGCAATCGACGATCATACTTCTATTTATAAGACCATAATGTACCATGTTTTAAAGCCAATAAATATATTCTATTCTATGGAAATATAAAGGAAATGACTGCACGGAGAAGTCTGCTACATTTTTTTTTCTTTTTGAAAAAAACGTTGCCCCACACTAGGAATTACTCCTGTATCGTGAGTGCGTTTACAAACATTTACACTCACATACACAAACAGCCAGACCTGGAACAGCTACCTGTAGGCAATACAAATATTTGTTCCGTGCGGGAATCGAGCCCGCGGCACGCAGCGCAACAGTCGATCGCTCATCCACTGCGCCAACCGCGTCGTCCATATTATCTTGCTATAAAATCCAAAACAAATACAGAACACGAAATCAAAACAATTTATATTTTGCATGCCTTAATTGGTAGAATAGCAAAGGGCGTTCATCAAGATTTTTTTTTTCATACACCAAGAAAACATCATCCTATACTCGAAACAGGTAGGTACAGCAATCTAAGCGTCCATTCAATAAAACAAGAACAAGTCACAGTCCGCATCGGTCATACATCGCTAACCGTATTCAAGTTATTTGAATAGTTAAATAGTGGACAAAAGATCTAGACGCTATTGGGTTACCCAACTATTATCTGGGTCAGCAACCAGGAAATGGAATAATGGGTGACGAGACAAAAGTAACGTTATCGGGTGTTTTTGAAAGGAATTGTTTGTATAAGTGATGAGTTTAGATATTGAGAGGTTTTTTTGAAACATAATAAATGATAAATGATTTTATTTTGTAAGTAGGTTTGTACAACGTCAATTATATTTTAAAACTAGATGAGGTCGGGGTTTCCTATCTGACTAGTCGGAGAAGAAAGGCCGAAACAAACTCAGAGGTCACAGTCTCTTTTAAAGTCCAGACATAATCTTGGTCGGACAAAAATCTAATTCAACTAGCCTGTATTGTCCTGCAAGGCGAAGACCTCCCTCTCCCTTTTCCACAGAATTATGTCTTTTGCGAGTGCCAGCCAGTCCTTACAGTAGGAGTCAAGCTCGTCCCACCATCTCCGTCTCGGCCTGCCGCGATGGCGTCGTGGGTTTAGTGGGACCCAATCGATGGTTCTTTTAGCCCAACTGTCATCTGACATGCGGCAAACATCTCCGGCCCAGTCCCATTTAGGTAAAGCGGTTTTCTGGGTAACGCCCGTTATCTTTTTTTAAAATAAAACAACAAAACAAAACATAGGTAATAATTCCAGCCTATTATTCTCTCACTGCAGTAAAAGCCTCTTCTTATAAAGAGAAGGTATAAGCATTGATCACCATGCTTTGCTCAAGGTGTATTTGCGGTTCCAGACTTGATATTATATGGGTGATGACCAGAGGGGCAATTCTCGTAATTTTAAGACCGTTCACAGACTGATCTCAGTCTCAATCTGTCCAAAAATACTTCTAAATTTCCCTACATTTTGACAAGTTTTTGACATTTGTTTGTCGCTCAGATGAGACTGCGACTAGATTTTGAACGTTTTAAATTACGAGATTAGCCTTCAGGTATACGCGGTCGCTGCATACTGGTGGTCAGGATACCCGTTGAAGCCGTGGGTACTGGCTGGCTGCAGCGGGGTCAATATTAGGTAAAAAGTTAAGTGTCACGCAATTTTGGACCATATGGGCAGCAACTGTAAACTGTCACCTTGACTTCTGCATACCCTGCAAATTGTATTGGTTGGTAGGGTACCTACTTTTTATATTATTAGTAGAATTCAATTTAAAAGACTATCTACGTTCAAGACAATAGGTTAGGTGCAGATGCAAGAGCCAAGGAACTAAAAATTGTAGAGCTATATTAAAATAGCGTGCATACCGCACTGGCTCAGGAAACATCATTCTGCGATCCGGTTGTCAAGCCCTCACTGATAACGCTAGCTTCCTTCCTCCATTACCATAGAGCCTAAGGTCACCTGTCCGCATACCATCAGAAATGACATATTTTCTAACTGGAAATATGACATTATGACCTTTACAATCTGGTTGTGTAGGGGTAAAATGTAGGCAATTTTTGGATTGGCTGGCAAGTCGACGCGACGGCTAACATGTTTTTTTTTTTTAAATTTTATTTTTTTTAAGAGTCTTTTGAACACAGATTAATGCTAACTTGATTGTAAATGGTTACCGTTGCATAACATAGCATAATGAGCCTATAATGTTCCCTCTGCTGAGACACAGGCCGCTCTCTGTGAGAGGGAGTGTTCTAGGACATGCCGTTTTCCTCACGATGTTTTCCTTCACCGTTTTTGAGAGCAGTGGTGATGAAATAATATACACAAAGTAGAGCGACTGTCAGGGTTCGAACCTACGATCCACAACTCGTACGCCATGGCCGTTACCACTGGGCCACCATTGCTGGTTACCACCATGATTGCTCTCACTATTGCTGGTTACCGTTAGTAATGGACAAAAATATGCAACACCTATACTCCATTCGGAATAAGATTAGACATTTAAACAAACCTTATTTGCAGTCCGTTCAACCGATTTTGACTTCTATTGCATTGGTGGCATGACAAATGGCAGCTGCAGTAAATAGTTGGTATTGTAACCACTTTTTTGCTTTTAATGTCATCCTTATGACTACGGAATAGAAGTTAAAATCGGTTGAATGATGATATGGTTAGAAAGGGGGTGACTTTCCAACCATATCATCATTCACATCGTCCATCCATCGTTTCCTTGGTCAGTCTACTTGACAATCAATGTCATATCATAATCAGCTTACAATGTTCCCGCTGAGACACCAGCCTTACAGGTATTTTGCCTAAATACTCCTTGATGTTGAATAAGTCCTTAAGCATCGTTGACCACTTTCCACAAGATAAGCCGTCGCCGTCGGCGTATCCACATGAAAAATCCGCCAACAATTTCACCCATAAAATGCAAATATTAATTCACAAAAAACCACAAACTACTGTAGTTTCTGCCTACACCCATGGGAAAAAGCCGTGAGACGTGAGTGTATGTAGACTACAAAAAAAGCCCTAAGCAAAATAAACAACACAGCCTGAAAAAGAATCGAACTCAACATCTCAACCCACTAAATTATGAAGCTACCAACATAAAAAATATCCACCGAGGCATTGAAAGATTGAAAAGGGGAAATCACTTAACTTAGGCAATTTATAGCTAAATCTTGCCCGTGGGAGAGCCGTGGTCAGACTAACAACATTAGGCGGTGGAAAACTTATAAGCCGGTTGAGATGTGCCCGGGCAAATTGATGCGGTTCGGTTGGGGCGATTTTTTTCTGAGGAGGGATCTCTCTATTGATTTAAATGGGTTTAGGAGTTTGGGTCTTTTAAAAGGGTTAGAGAATAGACTTAGTGTGTTTTTAACAATCAATCAATGTAAACACTACATTGGTTGATTGTTAAAAACAGACTAACTAACTTAAGAGACAATGTTTTAACAGGAAACCGCTGGATGCGGGAAGCACAGAACCGCACCCTAATTGCGTAACACACGATTAATCGGAATCGGTTTCATTTTGATAGTTCAACAACATTCATTGCGTTATTCACGTGTTGAGCAGACAAATTTTTCGAACTTATGAAGCAATGGATTAGCAATTTGCTTCAAAATGATTCAGATTACGATTGATTGTGTGTTACGCAATTGGGGTGCAGGTCGAAGTGGCGGTGCTTGGGGGATATGTGCAGCAGTGGGTGTTTTGACTGAAAATGATGATGAATGTGTAAAAGATGTCAAAATGTTGGCCAATAAAAATGAAATCAATGGCGCCGATTCCCTTGGTCACAAACTAAACTAATTTTCTTTCTATTTCATTTAGAAAAGGACAGAAGATATAATATTAGTTTAGTCCTGTAAAATTTGTCAGCGCCTGACGTAAATTGACGCATTTTTATCAGCCATGTTTTTAATCACATCTAATTTGTCTATGGAGTATTTTAATTTGACAGAACTAAACTAATATTTATCTTCTTTCTGTTCTTAATGAAATAGAAAGAAAAAGATACACTAACTTTAAATTTAGTTTAGATTGTGAACAAGGGAATCGGCGCCAATATCAATGATAAACTTTCTTTATTAATTGGGTTCTTGGTGGGTTGAATATGTAATAATTGAAGATTGCGGATTGCTCAGATTGGGGGCGGACCGCACCGCAACACAACGCTTTGCTAAAGTCGTTGTTCATCAGTTTCGTACATTTTCTATGAACCAATGCACACTATTACTAAGCGGGCCAACCCACACTTCACAGTTTGGCAATTCAACAACATTCATTGCGTTATTTACGTTGTCTAGCAGATATTTTTTTCGAACATATAAAGCAATGGATTATCAATATCCTTCAAAATTATTCAGATTGTGATTGATAGTTTGTTACTCATTTAGGGTGCGGGAATCAAACCTGGACACGTGACATAGCAACTATTTACAACCACTGAGACCATAAAATCAAATGATTAACGACTGTTTGAAGGCCAGTGAAAAAAATAACAATCTAATGCCAAACATTTTCCTCCATCGAACCAAAACAATTGATTACCCAACATTTTTCCAAAATTACCACCCGTACTCCAACAAGGTCATCTCAAAAACAATCTCCGACTGATTCGAAGATATTTTTTATCCTCGGACGGGTCGGCGTGCGAGCACGTCTTCCGCCCAATTTGGGGGTAGTGGCAAATCGTTGGCTATTGACGGCATAAGTGTTATCAACCCCTTCGGGAATGGGGTGGATTTATTTTCCCGCATTAATGTCGATGTATTTGTGAGATAAAGTGGCTGTTCGTGCTTGTTGTGTTGGGCTCTAAATATTTTATGTAGGTGTAGTGTGCTGTGCTATAATAATATCATGCTTCTTTGGCAAGGTTTATAATAATGACAGCAGGGGTGGCCCAGTGGTTAAGGTCCCAGCTTGCGACTTGTAGGTCGTGGGTTCGATCCTAACCTGGCGCTTTACTTTAATAATTTCATCACCACTGCTCTCAAAACGGTGAAGGAAAAGATCGTGAGTAAACCGGCATGTTCTAGAACCAAAAATTCGAAGACATGTGACATCCACCAACTGGGCCCGCGTGGTGGATTACGGCCCACAGAGTGGAGGCCTCTATCCCAACAGTGGAAACATTATAGGCTGATTATGAGGATAATAATGACTTCATAGAGCGTCTAGTTCAAAAATGGGCCGGGCCTTGTTAGCCGGCCTTGTTTGCCGTAGAACCGATGACCGTTGAGGTAGACGTGGTCTTCAATTTCTGAGTTGAGCTACACGATTACTGACAAATGCTTGCACTGACTGAACTGGTCCACTCAGTTCTGTGTGGTACTTTCCTCAAAATACCATTTCAGACATCAATCTACATAGTCTTCACATGATCAGACCAAGATTATGTCTGGAATTTAAAAGAGACTGCAACCTCTGATTTTGTTTCGGCTTTTCTTCTTAGAGTAGTCAGATAGGAAACGCCGAACTCATCTAGTTTTTTTTTTAAATATGATGTGTAAAAGTGATTCCGTTAACCTATTCAAAGAATAAAATAATTTCATTTCTATAGTGGGGACAACGAATCGGCAAACGAAAAGTAGGATACCCTTAGGCCAGGTGGAGCGCCTGCTATCTTCGAAGGATGGATGGTAGCAGCCGGATAAGTTGCCGAGAATCGAGTTGGTGATGATGAGAGCGTCTAGTTGTGCATGATGGAGTGTAACGAAATAAGCCACACGGGAGATTATTGATGAGATGGAGCAATTAAATCTCATACTTCTGTGGAAAAACCTTTAAATGAAGGCACCTGGTAGACGTCTAACATAACTCGATGGTGAGACATTGGATCGGTAACGGTGGAGTTTCTTGCCCATTCTTCTCCATACGAAACTACCTTTTGGAAGGGGCGACCAGAATCAATTCTATGTTTTGTAAATTTTAACATTCAGAAGTGCCTCGTGGGAATATCGGGATAAAACGTATCCTGTGTTAATCCTGGTTATAAAACATCTGTGTGCCAAATTTCATCCAAATCTGTTCAATAGTTTTTTGCGTGAAAAAGTAACAAACATCCATCCATTCATCCTTTCAAACTTTCGAGCTTATAATATTAGAAGGATTTGATAGACTTTGGCTCTGACATCGTGAGGCAAGCTACGAATACCTAAACGATATTTCACTATTCATATTTCATCAACACGTATTTAAACTAGCTGTCTATAACCAAGGTGTGCTAAAAGAAGTAGAAAGTAAGAAAATACAAATCGAGAGTCACCATAATTCCCCGAATATCGTCACACAAATCACAAAAATACCATAAAAACTGAATGACTTGCTAAAATGATGGTGTTGTAGCACAACAATATGCCGTATCTATGGAACATCACCTTATCGGCCTGAGGGTAAGGCCCTGGCGAATAAATATACAGATAAAATAAAACTAAACTTATTTTTCCAAACGTCGAACAATATGGCAGAGTGTCACACCGTGCTGTAATATAAGATTATCGGATTTTTTTTTTGAATAGCAGAAGCAGTCTATAATGTTCCCACTGCTGGGACACAGGCCTCCTCCCTGTGGGAGGGAGGGAGGCGGTTAGTTAGATAGATAGAACGATATACCTTTAATTTAAGAAAAAAAGGTGCCAAGAAAAAATTACAATCAATAAGTAGTTAAGACGACGTAAATTCTAAACAAAAACAAAATGTTTAATTACGAATAACAAGATTCATTTCGCGATTAAAATTAGCATTGCAATTAATTATTAATTAAAAATAGATGACAATGTAACCGCTTTATTCGAAAATAATTGATTGAATACAGTCTAAAGACGTTTCCTCATTTTCCAAGATATAAAGTTGTTTGCCTTACCTAATTCAATGATTTTTTTTTTATATCCTTTAGCAATGAAAAATACAATTTAGGCTAACAAACATCGCCACTTACTATAAAAAACCAAACCACGACGGTCTGAATGCACTATAAAGTGTGGACGGCCGGGGGCAAGTGGGTTAAAATGGAACACAGTGCAATAAAACACCCCTTCTGTCCATAAATATCCGAGTTCGGAAGTTGCTCTGTTAGCGGTCGGATATTTTTTCTCTCCGTCCACTCTATTTTGCGGATACTCAATGGGGTGTCCTTATTTATTTGTTTCGAAAGTATCGGGAGTTTGAGGAGAAACACGGAATACGTTTATGAGTATTTTCTTTTGAAGAAAAGAGTTATGATTCTAGACTAAATATATTTATGTACTATTTGATGGGTATAATTTATGGTACTTATGGAAATAAAAGATTATGCATTAGGTAAACAATAACGAAGTATCATAGGAATGTTAGAAACTAATATACTATGTTAGAATATAAAGATTACATCAATGCTGGATGCTCTGGAATGTTTTTATTAATAATATCAGATTCTAAGAAAATGCTACGGAATTGTGTAAAAGTGCAAATTGACACTATTTTTAGTTATAACATCATATAACACGTTAAATAATAAGTTAGAGTTGAATTGCCTATTAGTCTATTAGAATAGATAAACCATTTATTCAATGCACACATACGACATAGCACAATCTGGGACACAGGCCTCCTCTCTGTGAGAGGGAGTGGGCCGTAATCCACCACGCTGGCCCAGTGCGGATTGATAGATGTCACATGTCTTCGAATTTTAGACACACAACACACAAAACCACAATTGAGTTTGAGTTTGAAGTTTGAACAAATTACATGACTGCATAAAAAGAGGGTGCCAACGTACAAAAAATAAAAAATGAAAACACACTGAAAGAAATTATGTGACACAGTACATTTAAAGTATGTCATAACATACTTTAAATCAAAATAACGAATATACAAAGTGCGGTGTGCTTCTCAAGGTTGCACCAAATGAAAGTCCAGTTCAGAATGTGTCAGGCCTAATGTCTGACGCTGATATTCTGCTGGATTCTTGCAGTGTAGTCAATTACTAAGAATTTTAGTTCTTATTAATAAAGGATAATAAAAATGCTGGATTCTCAGCAAACATCGCAACAACAATCAAAACGCGCAGCTTTTCATTATTTATGCTTCCAGAAACTGTCACAAGTTTTGTTCCAAGCTGAAAAGTAATATTCAAGTATGTAGTAGATAAAAATAAAAACGCTTATACTTCAATAGACATTCCTATCTTATCCTGTCATATTTCGTGGTCATTACTTCCTTTTCCGGGGACCCTTCGAGTTGACATTCAAATTGCCACTATTTTTCACAAACATATTTTATTATATTGCAAGATCCCAATAAAGATATAAAAATATCGTCTCGGAAAGCCCATTGGCCCTGGGCATTGTGTAAATCTGTCTCAATAGAAAGAAGGGAAATAGCCATTTAACCCTCTCCCATCCTTACGAACAAATGTATTTTTTTATCCCCCCGATATTCGGGAAAAAAAGAACAGTGGCTTTAAATTACAAACTTTGTTAAAAGTTTTCCCCTGATTTGTGAATGTGATTAATTTAAAGTATTGAGGCAATTTAAATATTCTTTTGTTTTTAAAATGTAAAGGTAAGGTGTGTTTTTGTAAAGTTTTAATTGAGATTGCATTGTGTTCACGTTTTTCCAATAAACCCTTTTTTTCTCATTTTTTTTTTCTTGAATGCCTTTGGTCGGTTTCTTTGCGTAATTGGTTGATATAGTTTGACGGGATATATTCAATGTGGGGAATTAAAATACTGGCTATTCTAACGCATAAGAGTATTTTGCAACTCTAACAACGAAATAAAAAAGTGTTTTTTTCAAACAAACTAAGTAGTAATGATGGGCTGACTATGCCAATCTTTGACTAGCTATAGTCACTAAACTATTGAATATATTTGGCTGGTTTTCTGTAAGCGTACGGCGAACGTCATAAGTTATACAAAGTTTAATTTAGTATCGTATTGTAGCCTCCACTTTGTATAAAACAGTGACGCTGCCACAAAGGAAGTATTTCAAAGGTATATTAAACATCTTCAACATGTCCCCAAATTAAAGCAATCAGAATGTTATAATCATAATACATAAATGCTGATTGTTTACTAGTGAAGTTATACTGATTGCGGTAGAAATTTGTCGTTACATTACAAATATACGCATGCACACAGTCGCACACTTATAATCGCCTAACGTAGTAGGTACTGCGCCCATTTTGGTTTGTTTTGACTGTACAGCGAAAGTATGACTGTAATTTAGGTAGAATTAATTATTTTTGGTACAAAAATCACCTATATTAAAAATGACAGAAATTGATTCAATAAACGATTTTTAACAAACTACTTTCATGATTTGTGCAATAATTCGTTACCCATTGTATATTAGCTTTCAAACCATGTTCAATTTAAGTTTAGAACCCCGTCCTCAAATAAGAAGACTTTAATCAGTCTAAGAAGAGTCACGTATAAAATTAAGAACCGCAATTCCAATGAGCGCATCAGAACACCAATAAAGACAGAACGAGTGAAGAATGTTCGCAATTTAAATTTTTGATTCCAACTCCAATGGAATGCTCGTGACTTTCAAGCGCTGCAATATCTGAGCCCTTTTTAATAAAGTTAGACGTTATATAAGAATAAATTCGCTGAAAGCGCTGCTGGTGACAGGGGCACGGAAGCTATAAAACACCGAAGATGTTGATTGAGTGAGAAACGGTAGAGTAATTAAGGATTTATTGGGAAAAATTGCTAATGTCACTGATAGCGGGAAGTTGTCAGTTTGCAAAGAGTTAATTAGTCATCGGGGCCGCGGAATTGAGGAAGTGATCGAAAGGGTGGCTTTGGAATTTGATTGGAGGAATATTGCGCCATTTTCATGTTAAATAAAAAGTTTTTTTTAAGTTTTGCCGATGACGCGAAAATCGTTTCCTTACTAGCTATTTGTAGCCGTTTTTAGCTACAGTGCAAAAGTTTTATAATCAATACTGTGGCAATAAAAAGTAGTGAAAAAGAGAGAGTCAGACTGGCTTAGAAAGAAAGCATCTAATAATATCTGCTGGTTAATTGCGTACACACTATAAATAGCAATCGCTTTAATTTTGACAGTTCAACAACATTCATTGCGTTATTTACGTTGTTGAACAGACAAATTTTCGAATATACTCGTATGAAGCAATGGATTGGCAGTATCCTTCAAAATTATTCAAATTATGATTAATAATGCGTTACACAATTAGGGTGCTGCTTCCGAAATCTAAACTATCTTTCCTTCTGGTGGTATTAAAACTAAGAGCAGCCCATTCCGAAATAAAGTATATTTGGGAAAAAAATCACAAAATTTTCTATTTAGAAATATTTTTAATGACACCGTCAGATGTTGCAGTAACATTGAACATGTAATTTTTTCAATAAATTTCTAAAAAAATGTTTCCTATTAATATTGAACCCACATTGAACATAAAACAACTCGGGCTACGTAAACAGGTGAGCACCAAACACAAATACAAGTAACTCTAACAAAAGAAAAGCTCGGCTTTTATAAAATTAAAAACGCAGCACAAGTAATGATATTAAAATTCAACGCTTGCGTTGTGGCCATAGACGCAGCGGAAGTAAGAGCGGAGGGATAATCATACATTATTAGACATGGCAGTATGTATTTGCCATGTTGGTTTAGGGGTCCGCAGTCGCGTTAGGTTGACGATATCGTCAAAGTCGCGGAAACGCCTCGATGAGCGACACACGGAACCGAGAAGTATGGCAGAAGAAAGAGGAGGCCATATACCCTGCTGTCGGTGATTCCTGGCTGAAATTAATGATGATGAATGAAGTGCGGCTGCTGAGCATGGGCCCGGGGTTTGAATTCTAAGACTGGACAAGGTGTTTTTAGTTTTTTTTTCTGTTCTGGAATTTACCAGTAGCAGACCAGAGTCTCGATTTGTACCTGGTTGATGACCAAAGGCTTACCATTACTACGTGGGACTTATATCTAGCAAAATTTGGAGCACTATGGGACATGGGTACGACACTTCCTACCCCATCGGGGATAAAGGCGTGATGTTGTTGTTATTGTGTAAGTTTTTTTTTCTTTTGCAAAATGGTCAGCTCTTGATCACGCCTGGTGGAAAGCGATGGAGCAGGTCTATGATGGAACGAGCGTGCCTAGTAGATGTCTGATCACTCTATTAAGTATTCCTGTTATAACTTCCCTAAATTGATGTTTTGTGTTAACAGATAGTACAGACGCCAACACATCAAGCTACTACCTGTCAATTTTTTTAAAAAGATTTCCAACTTTATCGCTACAGCATTAGGTTGAAGGCTGATTGGGAAAAATTGACTTTTTCGGGTAGCTTGATGTGCTGGCGTCTGTAAAAAATAATAAGAGAGACCGCTTTCACGAACTTCACTCTCGATCCTAAATCGCTGTCTTTATATCCACACCTAACGTACAGTGCAAACGGACATAATATTTGTTTTAAACAGAGCCGGCGTGCCCACGTAAACTTATTAAAATATTTCCAGTTATATTTAATTAGTGTTTCTGTGCCATTCGTCCCCTTTCTCCTCTAGCTCAGGTGTATCGCAGATTCGGCTTTGGCTGTTCATTTTTTTTATTAGAATTAATTAATTTCTGTTATTATGTTTTGTTTTAACCTTATTAGGAAAGGTAATAAACTTTTGTAAAGGGTTCTTTTGGAATTTTTATTTTCTATTTTTAGATGGTTTTTTGACGATAAACTAGTTTTTTTAATTGTTGTGAAGGAACTGAAATTATGTACAGACTGAAAAGCTGGCATCCTAATTATGTAATACACTTTCAATCATAATCTGGATCATTTTGAAGGTTATTGCCAACCCATTGCTTCAGTGTTCGAAAAGTGTGTCTGCTCAGCAACGTAAATAACGTAATTAATGTTGTCAAAATGATAGTCATTGGTACTGATAGCACGTTACGCAATTACCCCGCAGTTTAAAATAAAAGTAATCTGCTTAGCTTTTTCCCAACTATGTTGGGGTCAGCTTCCAGTCTAACCAGAGGAAGCTGAATACCAATATTTTACATGGAGCGACTGCCTATCTGACTGGTTAAGACTCGTTGGCCGACTTTTTGGGCTTCAGAGTACCCGTAACAACTCTTAAAGATCTACGATTGACATCCGGGACCAACGGCTTAACGTGCTTTTCGAGGTACGTGGGGGTTTCGATATGTAATAGAGGGACACCCATCCACAAACCGACCGTGGCAAGCTTAGCTTAACCTTCGATCGACCAACGGGGTAATTGCGTAACACACTATCAGTAGCAATGACTTTCAATTTGACAGTTCAACAACATTCATGGCGTTATTTACGTTGTTAAGCAGACACATTTTTCGAACAGCCGATCGATTCTGTAAAAATCTCACAGTGAAAAGTTAGGTGAAGTGAGCTGTCAATAGTGTCAATCCCTAGCATTAGTTGGAATGACAGCTCACTCCACGCTCACTTCACCTAAGTTTTCACGGTGATATGGTTACAGAATCGCACTGCTGTAGAAGCAATGGATTAGCAATATCCTTCAGAGGTGAGATTGATATTATGTTACACAATTAGGGTGCCGTGCCCTCCTACATGAGCCCCTCAGTTTAAAAAAAGACACTGAATATCATAACTAAATGAATATCATATCCCTCTTCTTTTCTAGATATAAACTAAACATTACTAAATGAAGATATGCAAGCAACGAGTCACCAGTTATTATTTGTCGAGCAACAGAAACTCCCGACGGCACAACGGAATCGTACGTGTAACTTTAGAAAAATGTAAAATAATGTGAAAATTTACAAATAAACAGTGCACCGTGGACATGTATATGCATTCATAAGAAGGAAACTGGGTTCCGTATATTGTTTTAGAGAGGTACATGCTTTATTGTGAAAACTGGAGAATATACCTAATATAGATGTACCTGCGAGTATATTTTCTGCTCAAAAAATAATATGCCATATTTTGCAGTAAAGTAAACACCACCAGGCATCTTCTGGGCACACTCATTCCACCGTAGACCTCATTCATCGCTTTCCATCAAACGAGATCGAGGTCAAGAATAGGCCCATTTAAAAAAAAAAATCTAAATTTGTTGAAAGTGACAACTGCCGATTGAGTCTGTAAAAATCTCACCGTGAAAACTTAGGTGAAGTGAGCGTGGAGTGAGCTGTCATTCCAACTAATGCTAGGGATTGACACTATTGACAGCTCACTCTGACCTCACTTCACCTAAGTTTTCACGGTGAGATTTTTACAGAATCAATCGGCAGTTGTCACTTTCAGGCAGCTGAGATGGTAGATGGAAGCCCGAAGTTTTCTAAGAAAGTGTTTATCTAACCTATGTATCTTCCTCTTAGCGTAGTACCGACACGCCGAATTCCGAATTCTAGGCCGAGTCAATTTAGATTGCTATCGGTAATCTAAATTGACTCGGCCCAGAATTCGGCTATGTGTTTGGCGCCATCACTTGCGTCCACCCTGTAACGTGCAGCTGACAGGACACGCAGGACATAATATTAAGTGCCCCATCGCTTATGGAACAGCACCACATTTACACTCCAAGGCGGAGTCGTCTATGAATCTCCACCTGAGAAAGAACTAACCTATGATTGACAATAATAAAAAACGAATCAATGATACCATGATACCATATTTAGTTTCCTATTTGTGACTATAACATAGGTAGGGGTCGTCGATCGATCAGGTTAAGCTACGCTTGGTCTGTGGACGGATGACCAACTTCACATACCGAGACCCCTCCGTGCCTCGGAAAGCACGTTAAGTCGGTGGTCCCGGCTGTCATTCGCGGATCTTTGACAGTCGTTACGGGTAGTCAGAAGCCCGAAAATCTGACAACCAGCCTTACCAAGGGGTCTCGTATTACCCAGTAACTGGGTTGTGGAGGTCAGGCAGGCAGTCGCTCCATGGAATATACTGGTATTCAGCTGCATTCGGTTAGACTGGAAGCCGACCCCAACATAGTTGGGAAAAGGCTTGGCAGATGATGTGTTGAGACTATAACAAAGTATTTTATTAAGCATCTCTTTCAAATAGAAAATTTCCTCTACGCAACCCTAAAAAGGAGAGAAAAAAGCAAAAGTACAATACGCGCGCAGGTCACACCTGCGCGCGTATTATTTCATAATTTAGCGAGAGCACCGCAAAGCTAATGATGTTTTTATTTTATGTTACATTACGTTGTGATTGAGGACGTGCATAGGTCGCCTCGCTTCCGCATAAAAGTGTAACAATTGTGTAATTAAATTAATGTTATTTGCATGTGTACGATGTTTGTTGTGCACGTACACAATATACAATGCTATGGGTATCCTTTTTCTAATGGCCTATGGGCCTGCGGGGTAATTGCGTAACACACCAGTATCAATGGCTGCCATTTTGACAGTTGAACAACATTCATTGCGTTATTTACGTCGTTGAGCAGACACATTTTTTGAACATATGAAGCGGTGGATTAGCAATATCCTTCAAAATTATTCAGATTGATATTGATAGTGTGTTACGCATTTAGGGTGCGATGCAAATTGTTGAATTTAAAAGATCGCCTGCCCACTTGGCTACCATGACTTCGATGCTTCTGTTATTGCAGATTTCCATTGCTGGCAGCGAGAACTTACCATCAAGATTCAGGTGGGCTTCAACTGGCCTCAATCAGCTCAGCCTATCGCAGTCCACTGCTGGGCATAGGCCTCTCCCAGAATGCGCCACAACACCCTGTACTCCGCCTTCCGCATCCAGTCCCCAGCCACCTTCTTAAGGTCGTCCGTCCATCTAGCTCAGCTTCAGCTTGCTTGCTGTCCAATAACTCTCCAACATCATAAAAATGTCCAGGTTTCCAATTTCTGTATCGTCGATGAGGTGTTTGATATCTTGTATATTACTTCCACCGCCTTACACTCTATAAGATAATAATAATAATAATATCCCTGGACATTTCACACAGCACCATTTGTCCCAAGCTAAGCAACCTAATGCTTGTGTTATGGTAACAAGATGGCTGATAAACTACTTATATACAATTTTTTTTTGACATACATATTATAGATAGAAAAACACCCAAGATGATACACATGGATATTACTGCTACCTTAATTCAACTGTTACATAAACAAACACAACTTAGAACAACCTCAACGACTCTTTCAAAATAACTTGCTTAAAAAAGAAGAACAGTTTCAAGAGTGGTGGAGTATCAAAAACGCATCAAAGATTGCGCGAGTACCATCGGGCGCAAACGCAAATAAATGAGCTTAAAATTTAAAATTATAATGGGATTGTGTATCCGGTGACACAAATGTGTGGAGTTTGTTACTAACGACTTGGGCTGAGACGACGAGCTGACGGACAGGGGCGTGGAGTCGATGTTGGCACAAGGTTTTTTGGAAAGGGAATTGGAACTAAAATGAGTCAGTCCAGAACTTAGCTATGAGTTTAGCATAGCGAACATTAGTTCCTCTGACTTTTATATTGCAAGAAGGGGTGTGGGGTGACGACCAATAGAGAAGTAGAAGGAGAAGACATGTCCCGCCGATCCTGAATAAATTGGGATAAGGACAAGAGAATGATGATGACATTAGATCCTGTAGCGAACAAGTATCCAGCTACACATGACATGATATGTCAAGGTGTTCCACCGTTTGTAGGACAGTACTATATTTGTAGGCTGGAAATATCTTGTAATCTACACCTGCGCCGATTTTCCTTGATTCTTCCTTCTAGCTCATTTTTCCACACGGAACGGAAGCAAACTAAAATGGAGCAATTGTATCTCTCAACATATTACTCGTTAAAAAGATGGGGATATCTTAAACAAGGAAGTTTGTATCTACTTTCCTGCTAAACATCCCAGCGCCATAAGGCCTAAGTCTTCAGAGCTCAGTACAATAAATTGTTAAAAAAAAAACTCTACATTCACGACTCCACGCCACTCCCTGTCGTATAGTTTTACCTGCCATCTCGTGGCAACTAATTGTGAGTGCGGATAAAGTATGGTGTGTAAGATGGCCTTAGTGGGGCGATTGCATCACCGCAGTGTGTAACTACCCTATGCGTCTGCTGCTCGTATTACGGTACTAGTTTGAAAATAAACTCATTTTACATATAATTTTCAGCAGGGGACATATTTGCAGATTATAAAAGAAGGGTTAGAAATAGCCTTTGCTATTAGCATCTACCAACCCACACTAGATCCCACTTACTCTCACCGAGAGGAGGCCTGTGTCCCAGCAGTGGGAAAGTATAGCCTGATTATGCTAATGCTATAAGCTGTGTTCTCTACAGCTGGGCTGTTTCCTATCGTGTCTTATTGTGCTTAAATTAGAATCAATCTGCCTGCCTTTTCCCAAATCGGCTCGAGGTCGGCTTTCAGTCTAACCGAACGCAGCTGACTACCAATACTTTAATAGAGCGACCGCCTATCTGACCTCCACAACCCCGTTACTGGGTAACACGGTACTCCTTGGTCGGTAAGACTGGTTGTTAGACTTTTTGGGCGTTTTTATACCCGTAACGACAGTGAAAGATCTACGAATGACTGTCGGGACGAGTGGTTAAACGTGCTTTCCGGCACGGGGTTCTCGATATGAAATGGATGGCCACCCATCCAAGAACTAACCGTGGCAAGCGTAACTTAACCCTCAATTACAATATACTACAAAATGCATGTTTTTTTTATTATGAATTAAGACTAAAATTCCCGTTAGTATAATTATTTTAATGAGACAGCCGCTCTCTCTGAACAGGGCAGCATCAATGGCCTGTATGAACACATTACAGCGCCGTGACTTAAAAACATGCAGCAGGAAGACGTATGTAAGTGCTGTTTCAGCTACTGCAGTCTTAGGCGGGTAAGATGGCGCAGTAAGTTTTGTAAGGTAAAGGCAGGCTTAGGCAATGATTCAGAAGGCAGATTTAAAACCTAGAATCTAGGTAGGGTTACTTAATTTATTTATTTACTATTACCACTTACATTTTTTTTACAGGTTACACCCAATTGTTGTATTGGGTTCCCACCTGTAATGTAGTAACAATTTGCACACTCGGAGACGTCACCCAAAAACCAAGTAACGACTGTAACGACTCCGAGTCATACAGAGATGCATGGCATGATTCATACAGAGGACAGTAAGTTTTTTTTTATTAATAATTAATTACAATCTAGCCTATAAGACTAATAAGCAATAATTTTAATCTAACTTAATTTACTACGTGATAATTATTTTAAAACGTAGAATAGTGTTTATTGTACAGACGCCAGCACATCAACCTACTACAATCTGTCAAATTTCTTTAATAGATTTTCAACTTTATCGCTGAAGCATTAAGGTTCAAGGTTGATTGAGAAAATTTGACAGTTTCGGGTAGCTTGACCTGCTGGCGTCCGTACTTTACACATGTCCGTTCCACTTTCTTAGAGTCTGATATGATGATAATTATAAGCACTTTGTTCATGTGTTATTATGCGTGACATCGCCTATGTTTCCTGAAGAGTAAGGTGTATAGTGTTTATACGTACACACACATTTTGCAAGATATGTTTAAATCTCCAGTAAAAGGAGGCGCGTTTAGATATTATCATCAACTCTGATATTTACGTTTTATTTTGCACCCCTTTTTTCATTTTAATGACATTAAATCCCAATGGGTCGATTTAACTACGATACTTTTTTCCCATGGTATTCTGGCCCGGCTCTTCTGATTCGGCCGAGTTTTCCACTACTGTTCCTACTCCGTGTAATGTGGGCCGCGGACCAGAGGCCAGTTTCCCCATAACCCAACTAACCGGGCATTAATAAAGATCCGAGTGGTTATGGCGAAGTTGTTAACACAGTAACACTTCGCTTGCGAATCAAACGCAGCTCCCTAATTGCTTAACATACTATCAATCTCAATCAGAATAATTTTGAAGGATATTGCTAATCCATTGCTTCATACGTTAGAAAAATATTTCAACGAAACGAGGGAGTCAATATTCAGACACTTCTTCTTTTTGACGGCACGGTTGCGCGCTGCGTGTCGCGGGTTCGATTCCCGCACGGAACAAATATTTGTATGACCTACATGTATTTGTTCCGAGTCTGGGTGTTTTTCTATCTATAATATGTATATATTTACAAAAAAAAAAAATGTATATAAGTAGTTTATCAGCCATCTTGTTACCATAACACAAGCATTAGGTTGCTTAGCTTGGGACAAATGGTGCTGTGTGAAATGTCCAGGAATATTATGTATTATTATTTATATTCCTATTATTTACTTCTAGCAAAATTAGCAGGGAAACATTATACACTGTCCGACGTAGTTACTTTAATACAAGACAAACTGACATCTCCCCTTACAAACAATAATATCATCAAATCAGTCGACAAATAAAGTTATTACAATAACTGCAGTTATCATAACAGCAGTTATTAAACATATATTATCGACAAAAGTCCGGGGTTCGTTCCCGGCCGAGGCAATAAATGTGGAAGTGGACGCGGCGCGTGAGTTGTGACCACTGCATCGCTCCATTAGTGATTATTGTACAAGTTTTCGGCTAACAAACTGGACGATCGTAGATGTAGAGTTGATGGAGGTGACATGGGTATATAAGATCATAATCATTAGCAGGGTAGACGATGTCAGAGACAGGTCAAAGTGGCGGGTCGTACGTGGTGCAAAATTGGATATCACTTCTCATGGTATGTCTTCACTTTTGTCTACCCTGACGCTGTGTTCTTTTCGGTAAAATAAATCAAAAATAGCAACCCGCACTGGGCCCACCTGGTAGATTATGGCCCACTCCCTTTCACCGAGAGGAGGCCTGTGTCCCAGCAGTGCCAGTGGGAACATTATCAGCTAATTGAGCTAAAGCTAGGATAAGATAAAACAAAACTAACTTACAGTAAATTTAGAAACAGATTGGTTGGCTTTATTTTGGTATTTTTTATATGTCAGTTGGCTTTATTTCGATATTACTCCGTGTCGTATAGACGTCATTATAGCTATACACATAATTATATATATATTTTTTTAGATTTGTATAGATTTTGTTACTTACCAACAATCCAACATTTCCTGCACCAATTTAAATGCTCCCTTTAAATCCATATCACATCCAGCACCACTACATCTCGACCACCGGACACAACTCTGCCAAATTCTTTGTACGTATTTACTTCTATTATTTATTGCTTTCGTATCGACTGCGCTCCGAGCGTGCCAAGCGCGCTATTACTTCGCCAGTTAAGCCACTTCCAGCGCTCGCGTTTCTTTGTTCTTGTTACAAAATTAACTTTGAGTTTTTGAATTAGAGTGCCAATTTTGTTTTCATATTGAAATTTGGCTGGCATATCCTCCGCTAGAATATATAGTAGTCAGTGGTTTGGAGATAGGGATCTAGTGAGATATAATGACGCCGATTCCCCTGTTCACAAACTAAACTAAATGTTAGGTCAGTGCATCTTTTTCTTTCTATTTCATTAAGAAAAGGATAGTGGATAAATATTAGTTTAGTTCTGTCAAATTAAGATACTTCATAGACAAATTAGACGTGATTGAAACTAAAAATACGTCAATTTGCCAGGCGCTAACTAATTTGACAGGACTAAACTAATATTTATCTTCTGTCCTTTTCTTAATGAAATAGAACTTAAAATAGGCAACTTTTTTGGAGCTAAATGTACCTACCTGGTGGCTGCGAAAATTAGTTTATTTTATAGTATCGAAAAATTAGAAAATATTCGCAGCCGCCAGCCGACTACAAATATGGCCAGCCGACTGCCACTTCAGTTTTCTCACTCTGCAAGCTATGTCGGTAACTCCTGTAAACTACCTCTGGCAACCCTAATTCACTATATTAACTAAATTAAAGGTAAAATGGTTCCCAATACGCCAAATACCCCTACGTCACTCAATCGTAGTGTAATTCGAACAACATGTGACGTCACGGCCCAATACCTCACAATATCAATCCTGTATTTAAAACCAACTCTACTTGCTATCGCTATCAACTTTATGGCTAATGTAATAAGGTAGGATTTCATGTGTTCTGTTGCAATTGCTAGTTGTGAATGAGATGCATTGCTCGTTCATTGGTTTGAATTCGAATTTCGAATAATGTGAAGGATGTTGCATACTTGGTGTTTTGATTTCAGATTCTGATGATGCTTGTCCGTAGGCACGAAAATGTTTAATTTTTCAAAACCTCCACTAAATTGACAGCCTGCCGCTGGTCCAGCTGTCGCAAGCGCTACTGCTGAGTACGCGGTTCGATTCCTAGGTCGGTAATTAAAGTGTTATTGGGTATTTCCATCTGGAATTTCTCAGTAGCAGCGGAGATTGACGCGGGGATCGATTGATTGATTGATGGATTGATTGATTGATTGGATCTGTGCTCGGTTGATGGCAATAGGCTGACACGGCGAAATGTGGGTGTACTATGGTACACCTCTGCTTAAACCTTCGGGATTACAGGCGTGATGTTATGTTACTTCCACTAAAAATTATCGGCTGAAAATCAAACAGTAACCAGTGTACAATGCACTTTATCAGCCACGCAATTGTCCGGTCGAGCGGCGCCCGTTCGATGTCCGGCCGGCGGCGATCCGGAATGATCCCGGACACGTGGCGTATTCGCTGTTATTCCGATATCGATGCTAATTGAGATGATGAACTGGTGGTAATCATGGCAATGATACTCCGGGTGGGCCGGGTTTTTTAAAGAGTAACTTTTTCTTCCATACTTAAAGAAAGAAAGAAAAATGAAAGAAAATATTTTATTCTGCACAAACAAAACGCACAATTACAACTAAAAAATAAAAAAATCTTCTGTATTAATCGTCATCTCATTAGTCACCTCCTTTCTAACCATATCATCATAATGTCAAAAAGAAAACTGCACCCGCTTTAAGCGTTCTTTAGAGTACTTTTTACAAAGTAGCTACTCGTATTATTCAAATGCACGAAATATCATAAACTTGGTGTTTATGATATTTCCTTTTTATTTTGTATATGATTCGTGCATTTGAATAATAATAAAAAATCATTTATTCAATTTAGGCTTCAAAATTTACCATCCACCGATCACCCATCCAAAAATTGACCTCGACCACATCACCATAACATCCACCTCCACCCTTACTCCTCTAATCACATAACATACGACCATAATATACAATAGGGTTGTCCATCACTCAAAACGTACAGATACGAGTGAAGAAAGGACACAGTAATTCCATTCTCCGATATATTTGACGCAAATAAATTATAGTTAGTGTGACATCCCTCGGAGACATGCAAATCGAGGGTGACCCGTCTTTTGGAGCAGGTTATTTATTTATTTTGTGAAATGTTATGTTGTTGTGGAATATTTTACTGATGACTACTGGTGAGGCAAATGTAAACTTTTTGAGATATCTATACAAATTAATAAAATTGTGTTTGTAATAAATATAATTTGACAGCTTTTTACTAAATAAATAATATACGGTACCTATAGCAAAAAACACAGTTTAATAAAAAAAATTGTCTGTTGTTTGTTAATCTCCGAAACGACTGAACCGATTTTGACGGGACTTTCACTGGCAGATAGCTGGTGTTATAAGGAGTAACTAGGCTACTACTTTTATTTAAAAAAAAAGTATTAGAGTTCCGTGCAAAAAAAAGAAACATGAAACCGACATCTTCGCGAGCGAAGCTGCGAGCAAAAATTCCGAAATAAAAAAAAAAACAGCAGTAACTTGAACGACATATAATCAAACTAAATCAGAGAAGAGGAGAGGAGAGGAGATATGTAAATCTAAATGTTACTAGCGGTGCCTCACGCACGAACCAACTTGCTCAGCAAAGCGCCACTGACGTGCGCCTTGCACGCACTGACTGACACTGCTGAAAGGATCGATCTATTTACCTACTCTCTGAATGAATTCACAAAAACAATATTGTATAAAATAGTTACAAATAGGATAGTTTAATTAAGGACCACGCTTACGCTTTAGGAATTCCCTGTAATGTTAGTAGTGTTTGTGATAAATAATTAAATAAAATCTTAGAGATATCTATTCATTGACATTAATCATAATAGTTAAAAACCAATTACAATAGTTATTTATGACATAAGTTATTAACGTAAAAGAAAAAATTGAAAGCGCATATTGATTAAGATAATAAATATACTGTGACTATCTTCGGTAGCGCCCGCCGTAGCGGTTTTTTGAAAGCGCATGAAAATAATATGGTTTATAGCTGATAATTCAGTCAACTTAGACTTAAAATAATCAATGCACTGTGGTAAAATAAAAACTACACTACTGTATACTTCATAATAAGAATGATATATTGATGTGACAACCCTCAGGGTACATGCAAATCAGGGGGTGACCCTACGTCTTTCGTAAAAAAATATTATTTATGACTCGGTATGATATTGTCAAATGTTACGTATTACTGACGACTCTATTGGACTGTCTTTTTAACCGACTGCAAAGAAAGGGGATAAAACGCCATGTCTTCATGAATTACTTAGTTAGATTTCCAAGAAAATATAACTTAGAGAAAAATTATATTTATGATTTCCATGATGGTTGTGGATGTCAGATAGGCAGTCATGTAAAATACTGGTATTCAGCTGCATTCGGTTAGACTGGAAGCTGACCCTAAAATAGTTGGGAAAAGGCTAGGCAGATGATGATGATGATTATTTCTATGATTATTTACCAGTTTATTGTATTTGTTGGTATATTGGCGTGGCTAGCTGACATATATGGTAAATAATTTAAGTATTGTATACTTACAATCAAGTATTTTCTAACTGAACAGACAGCTGTGCTGCTGGGGAGTTTGTTGCGCTTTTTCTTCTTCCTAGCGATAGCACTAGGAAGTGGTGATGGGCGGGCGTTTTTAGGGTACTATCTTTTGTAATTTTGACGTTCGAAAAGTGCTGATTCTCAGCCTAATTTGAATAAATGACTTGATTTTGAGTAAATACTACTAATTCTGCCTAGCTTATCACGTTCCACGGAGTAATTGCATAACAGACTAACAGTAACAATGACTTTCATTTTGACAGTTCAACAACATTCATTGCGTTATTTACGTTGTTGAGCAGACACATTTTTCGAACATATGAAGCAATGGATTAGCAATGTCCTTCAAAATGATTCAGATTGTTATTGAAAGTGGTTACGCAATTGGGGGCTGTTCAATATACGACCAATACTTACAATAGAACCCATGGCTGAACGCTGACCCCTAAAATACAGGTCCAGGCCTAGTTTGGGGGTTAGGATCAGATTTGTGGCAATACACTCGTGTGCTTTCTTATTGTGATTGTCTTGTAACATGTATTTTTAAGTGTCAAATAAATATTTTAATTTTTTTTTTATTTATTTAATACAGAGCTACTATTTTTAAAATACGAGTAACATCTTATCGCAAGCAAGCAAGGCATACCAGGTATTTTTAGTGGCAATCCTTAGTTTGCAACTCGAGACTACCTCATTGGTCTATTGGTCGGCAAGCGCTATTGCCAAGCATGAGGTCCTGGGTTCGATTCCCAGGTCGGGCCAGGTGTTATTGGATTATTACATCTGGAATTTCTTAGTTGAAGCCCGGAGTCTGGACTTGTGCCCCGTTGATGGCAATAGGGACGACATAACATAACATAACATGGCAATAGGGACGAAATAACATAACATAACATGGCAATAGGGACGACATAACATAACATGGCAATAGGGACGACATAACATAACATAACATCGCAATAGGGACGATATAGCATAACATACCATGGCAATAGGGATGACATAACATAACATAACATGGCAATAGAGATGACTTAACATAACATTCCATGGCAATAGAGACGACATAAAATTGCAATAGTGACGGCATAACATGGCAATAGGGATGACATAACATAGCGAAATCTGGGTGTACACTTCTGCTTAACCCTTTGGGAAAAACAAGCGTGTGCGTTATGTATAATTTGCAAAACACGGAAAGAAAGAAAAATAAAGAAAGAAAATACATTTTTTTGTGGCAAACATGACGCATAAAAAGAACACAATCTTATCGTAATAGTTATGTGTTTAGGAGCCACCCTTAGTTTGTAACTCGAATAGGAAAGCAATTTTCTCTGTACTTTTTATACCACGCCAAAAAAGAACCTAAAAATGTCAGGTAAAACTCTGATAATATTAAAAAATCCACTTCTAAAAAACCGGGTCGCGCAACCATCAATCCAGGGCTATCTCTAGACCCGGTGCCGGTACTGACCCGGTTATCCTTAAGTCCACCAGTCGCCTTTCATTTATCACACCCGATTACCAACCCTTGCGACGTCACGACGGAGGGTTTGGTAAGAAAAATGAATGTCAATTGGTAGGTAAATATGCAGTGGACTGGGTAAATTGGGGTTGGACTGTGTAATGGACAATGGTGATTGATAGATTGATTGATAAATTATATATTTATTTCTAAAAATTGGTTAAAAAAAACACGTTTCCATGTTAGTTGTTCCCTATTTCACTATTATGAGAAGAAAAACCTGAAAAACTCAGAGGTCACAGTCTTAAAGTCAGACGTAATCTTGGTCAAACCATAATATGAAGATCATGCAGATTCTTTTCTGAGATAGTCTTTTTGACGGCATTAAGTCTCTGTGCATTTGTGTGCTTAAAGTATTAAATAAATAATGAATACGGGTTTTAGATTCATGTTTTACATTTCCTAAATGCTTCCTAATAAAACTCCTTTTCCCTCTCTAACCCTTACAGAACCTATTGATTCCCCAAAAATCCTTGAACCATCCGATACAAAACAACAGAGGCTCACATTAGGAAGCCTCCTAAAGGCTGACATTAGGGAAGGCCGAAGGGTGTGCATGACCGATGGAGCCAATAAGTCAGCGTGTATTAACACCCTATACTTTAATGGGTCACATATGAATAATGGTCAAAGGAAATTTCGTCTATTAGAGAGGATTTCGTGATTTCGATTATGTTTTGAAATGTAAGGGAGTGGCATGAGAGGAGTGCTGTCGTGTGTGGCGGGTTTTGAGAGTCTGGTTAAGATTTTGTGTAAATATCTCTTGCTGGTAACGACGATACCTATCTATTAGGGAAATTAAGTAATTTTCTCATTTTTCATGTGTGCACGAGTTATGCAAGTACAAAATTATAACTCACGCTAAAAAATATAATCAACATCGATTGTACTTTTTTCGTATTTAATGTTTTTTTGTTGTATTTTTGGTAATTTTAGTGATTGTTGTAATTTTTATGGCCTGACCTGTGATCAGGCATTACAACCTGACTTAAAACTTTTTAATTTAAAATCTAGTCATTTTGTATGTAATGTACGTTTTATTTCTGCAAATAAGACTATTTTTCTTCCTTTCTTCTCTTGGTAGTTGCATATAGACAATAGGATTACTAATTTATAAAACCCAATATCATTGCCAAACCTGGGAATCAAACTTTCAGGAAGCTCAGTAGTCGTACTTACGCTCCAAATTCCCAAGTAGTTAAATAAGAATGATCTAATTTGCAACTCCGATATTCCCGTCACCAAAACTAAAGACAAACACAACCCTCGAATGATCAACAACACGAAAAATACAAACAACTATCAATCACCAACCACATACATATACGGCTAACCCTTTACTGTCCATTGCATCGTATGTCATTTATTACTCGCAAATCCTCCAAGCTCCTTCCTTGATATCTCTTATTTATTGTCAAAATGCCAACTGGGATGAAGCGAGCACTATTTGTCATTGACAAAGCTTTTCGGATATGTGCGACCCTTGGATATCGGGAGTCTTGGGGTTGAGTTGGATGCTGTGACATGATGTTTTGGTATTCGGATATTGTATTTTTTTTAAGGGTCATTTTTGTGGAGGGTTTTGGTGTAAGTATTTAGGTGGGTGTGAACAGGGCCCGTATTCCCGTAATTTAAAACGTTCAAAATGTAGTCGCAGTCTCATCTCGGCGATTAGATGTATATTTGACAGATTGAGACTGAGATCAGACTGTGAACGTTCTTAAAATTACGAGAATTACCCCTCAGGTAATTGCGTAACACACTATCAGTAGCAATAGGTTTAATTTTGACAGTTCAATAACATTCATTGCGTTATTTACGTTGTTGAGCAGACACATTTTTCGAACATATGAAGCAATGGATTACCAATATCCTTCAAAATGATCCGGATTGAGATTGATAGTGTGTTACGCAATTAGGGTGCAAAGGTCTAAGATGAATAATTTTGACATTCGGTATCGTTACTGTTAGTACCTCACAATCGATATTGATATCACCCAGTACAAGGTTATGGAAATCAGATTGCAGTCGCTTCATACAAGTTTCAACTATGAATTCAGCACATGATTCTAGACGCCTCAGCGTAGACATTATTTATAGTCGGTTATTACAATAAAAAAAATCTGCTGTTTCATAAAAAAGTGCAGTACCTACGCGGTCAAAATATATGGAACAGTTATATTTTTTTTAATAACCGATGAAAAATGTCTAGGGGCTAGAATCTTGTGTTAAACTTATGGTAACAGTTTGCGCGGCGATTTCCCCGCCACCTGTATACACCATGTATCAGAAAGATTTGCTCATATTTAAGGGTGTGGTACAGAGCATCAACTGAACAACTTTCTCCATGGGAACAACATCGTAATCGCGAAAAAAATGACAACTGTCCCATAAAAAACTTCAATACCTACTGCACAAATATGGGACGTCTGATTATTTTTTCATGATTGCGATGTTGATCCCCTGGAGAAAGTTGTTCAGTTTGATGCTCTGCAGCACATCCTTAAATAGAAACTCAGTTTTCTGATACGCGCCGTTATTATAAATACTAATACCTCCCGCACCGAAGGCTAAGCTTGATTGAGATTGGCCGTCATGGCAGAAATACGGTCTGGAGCACTATCTATAACTGAAATTCAGTAGCACCTCACTTGTGCTGAAATCCGCCATATCTGAAAAAGGCGAGCTGATGTTACTTTAACGTGAATCAAACTAATTTATTCGTCAATTTCGCATATTATTATTATCATATATTTGTAAATACCCGTCTCCAGTGAGGTAGGAGTAGCCAATGTCCTATTTCTCAATCAGATAAGACGTGTATTTAAGTAATGGCAGGCTGGATATTGAACGTCACGGCTTGGACGGGTGGAGGCGTCCGGTTTTTGAACGATTGTCATCTGTTGATGACTGCTAGGGTTGGCACTGCTAATGATGCTTGTTGAGGTAATACCTATTTGTAAACAAGGACAAGTAATCATTATTGGATTATGAATCAATAAATACGCAGTTTTCTTTATCTTAAACATAATTGGCTAAATGTGGATGTAGTTAGTACACACCTGACTAACCCTTCGGGGATTACAGGCGTCATTTTATTCTATGTTTTCTATTTCTTGCTTATTTTTTTATTCAGTTCATATTTAACTGAATATTAATCAGAAATAAACTATATGCCCCCCATTTGTTCTTTTTTTTGTTTGTGTTCTTTTTTGCACCATGTTTACCGCAAATAAACGTATTTTCTTTCTTTCTTTCTAGATTTTTTGACATATTGAAAAATATATCCGTTCATAGAAGCAATTGTGATTGGATATTATCTGCCCTGTAGAAACAAAAACATATATAAAAACGATAAACACAGAATGTCAAAATTAACGTCAAATTCTCCCAGACAAATTAGACACCATCCACAGTCCATCCAAAGAATCCATCCACCGATCTATTAACTACGAACCTTTCTAACCAGCTAAACGCCTCTCCATTAAGAAAACCCACACGAACCGATTCCACCCGATTTACTGAACCAAACCCGAGCCCTTTCAGTTTAAAAAACAATTTATTTTCCTCGCCAAAAAAAGAGCCGAAGAATTTTCGCCGATAAATATTTGTTGTTGGAAACCCTGAAATTGCTGGCATGTCATGTCCGAGCCCTTTTCAAAATGCCTGTCAACTCCGTAGGGTGGCGGTCAGTGTCCCGGGTTGTCTCTGTTGGTGGAATTATATTATTTATTGATATGCCTAAACGTGTGTTCGTAAGTAATTTTGGCAGGAGGATGTGACGTCTTCCTCTGTGTGGTTAAAGTTTTGTTTGTTGTAGATATGACATTGTCTCTTTTCTTTGAAGGTGATGTCGGAAAACGTGAAATGTCATAAACTTTATTTTGCATGGACTATTTGTTCCCATAGACAAACCGTGAAAACGGTTTTGTGGGGCATAGTTTTAAAAGTAGGTACTGTAGAGATCATAGCCGATTTGGTGCTTACCTACATACAACCTCCGCGAGTCCTTTATAGCAGAAACACGAGACAAACATTAATTTAGTTTGAGATAAGTTAAAAAACAAGTAAACTCTGTCTAACTGATCGCAACCCCTTTAATTTTGACAGTTCAGCTACATTCATTGCAATATTTACGCTGTTGACCAGACGATTTCGTTAAACTGATGAAGCAATAGACTAGAAATTTCCTTCAAAACCCTTGACTTGTGATTGAAAGTATGTCACGCGATTACGGCGCTTCCTGCATCTAAATTTGAATCGCGACATATTCGCCAAAAATGTAAACAAATATGAGTTTATGGAAAATTAACTTTAATTCCTACGCAATAAAGTTCAGTTTATGCTACAACTTCAAACATTTTTATAACTTTTTCAATAGTGTTAGTCACTCTGAAATCTACTTAATTACTATTAAAATAAATTTGATATTTGTTTAACTTTAAATAACGTCAATTTGAAACATAAATAAAATTTGAATATAGGTCTTATCTTGGCTATACTCAATAATCTCTGTAGGATGTCTAAACCACTGTTTATTTCCACTAAACTGCCAAGTAGTAATCAATCAAAGTCCATTGCTGGACATAGGCCTCTCCCAGGCTGCGCCACAACACCCTGTCCTCCGCCTTTCACATCCAGTCCCTCCCAGCACCTTCTTTAGGTCGTCCGACAATCTATCTGGGGGGCGTCTCACACTATGCTTGCCGATACGCGGTCTCCACTCCAGGACTCGGCTGCTCCGCCGGCCATCGGTCCTTGACAAACATGGCCAGCCCACTGCCACTTCAGTTTGCTTACTCTGCAAGCTATGTCGGCCAAGTAGATAAATACACCGTTATCATATCCTCACTCATCCAAAGACGTCATCCGACATACAAACAACATCCCTAATATTTATGAATCAACTCATTAACTCTGCATTACCGTTAACACATCACTCAACACTACCAATCAAAGCCGATACACAAATAAATTATGGACATCACTAAACGCTAGTGAGGGGCGTTCGACATCGATGTCTGCGGTCAGGATCGCGTTAGGTTTACATTATTAATGATTCATTTAGTTCACACTAACCGGGCGGCTCTGCTGATCCCTTTGGGTTTTAGGTAGGGATGGGTAGTTGTTGTGGTTTGTATCGATAGATAGTTTGTGATGTTGTTTGTTAGATGAATTAGTGTATAAGTTAAAATGGGGGGCCTTTGTGATTGTGTTTGAATTTTCTGTTGTATATTTAATTAGATATAATCATTCTATGTTATCATCGTGCATATTGAGTGATTGTGATGTTAAAATGAACGTGAATCATGAGTTTCCAATAATTATTATGTTTAAATGTATTTTATATAGGTATCTCATGGAACATTGCAATTTCATCTCACAAAAATACATAAGATTTCGTTCACTAAAAATGATTTTGGTAGAGATAGCAACCCTTAGCAACTCTTACTATCTTCCATAACGAATGAAACTACAATAGAAATGGTTGTCTCATGTTGTTATTAATTCAACCTCTTACCGACATCGATACAACGCTCCACCCTCACATCCCTAAACTGATGTTTAGTCAGTGCAATCGGCGATCTGATTAATAGTGCTCCCGCGAAATGTTTAATCTTTCGAAGCTACTCAAGTCGAGACCCTTTGCTCGGCGACGAAGCAACAACACATATATTATGCATTAAAACTATCGATTGTATGCTTAACAACACTATAATGTGTGAGAGTTTAGTGTAGATCTTGATTATTGTTTGTGTACTTTGAAGGTTGGAAGATTTAGGGTGCTTCTAATTTTTCAATTTTACTTCATGGATAGTCAAGGATAGTGGACAGTAAGGATAGTGGAGGTAAGATAGGCAGTCGCACCTTGTAAAACCTGATACTCAGCTGCATCCGGTTAGACTAGAAGCCGAGACCAACATAGATGGGAGAAGGCAGGCAAATGATGATGTCCTTCTCCTAGAACCATCTTGTCCTAAAACCAAAAATTCAAAGACATCAGCAACCCGCACAGGACCCGCGTGGTGGATTACGGCCTACCCCTTCTCACAGAGAGGAGGCCTGTGTCCACATTAAAGGCCGATTATAACATAAAATCACGCCTGTTATGCCTGAAGGTTTAGGCAGGGGTGTACCCATAGTAACAGCC
Organism: Apamea crenata; assembly: GCA_949629185.1. Taxonomy (NCBI): domain Eukaryota; kingdom Metazoa; phylum Arthropoda; class Insecta; order Lepidoptera; family Noctuidae; genus Apamea; species Apamea crenata. The sequence goes on from OX451372.1 coordinate 15,472,834, forward strand.
CCATATCAACAGTTACGTATGTTTGAGTACCATATCATAGGGGGTAAGCCTATTGGCATCAAACGGGCACAATCGTCATTATCATCGTGCTGGACATAGGTCTTATAGAGAACGCTGCTGGCCATTCTCCGGTAAGACTTTTTACGACATCCACGGGAAGCAGGGCTATTCTTTAAGTTCAGGACACGGAACTGCTGTTGAGAAATTCCTCAGCTTCCTTAAAGATAAGACAGTCAATCGTATTACCCAATTTAGTACAAAAAGTCGTGTAGACACGTGTATTAAGTTTCAAATGATTAGACAAACATCCCGGCGTCTTGTTAGCGTCGGGATCAAACGGGGAGCGCCAAACATGGGGTCTCTTCGGATACGGACCCCTCTTGAGGTTGGGGCCGGTAAGATGGTGCTTTTAAAATGAGAAACTTTTTGAAAATTGATGAATGTATATTGAAGTAGTGGTTTAAAATTTGTGTCAGATAATAATGCTAGGTGGAAGCGCGGGCTCGTGAAATATGGTAGGAGTGGAGGTCTTTGCTCACGAGTGGGACGGAGTAGGCTATGAAAAAAAAATCCTAGAAGATTGAACATAATATTTATGATAAGAAATACGTACTGTTTTTTGTACATGTTTAGTTATATTCCGATTATTATTTAATTATTTTTTGGTGCTGTTTTGCGTAACATTACGTTACAATAATAATAATATGTTTATTTACCAAAAAAGGATTGTACAAAAACAACTTAAAAACTACATAGGAAGCTATTATAGATACAATACAAAATAGTAGCATCTGCAGCCGAACTAGGTGACACCTGTATCTCGGCAACAGCGCCAAACCTCTCAGTATGTTATTCATCTAAGAAATTAACTAACTAAACACTAAACAATATACGTAGTTTACGATTTTAAATGCTAAATTCTCAAAATGTTAAATTAAATAAATGGGTAATCCTTTAGATATCGAAAACAATCTCTCAATTTACAAAAATCGGTAAAATATTCACCGATTCATAACTTTCTTCCACCGCAAGTCTGTCATTTCCTAAAGCTAAAGTTTTCTAGGAAATCGGTTCCATCATATTTCAACGGCCATGTCTTAAAAATCTGTAATTTTCACCAGTATTTTTTTTTTTTTTTTTTTTTTTTCCCCTGGACATTTCACACAGCACCATTTGTCCCAAGCTAAGCAACCTAATGCTTGTGTTATGGTAACAAGATGGCTGATAAACTACTTATATACAATTTTTTTTTTTTTTTGTAAATACGTACATATTATAGATAGAAAAACACCCAGACTCGGAACAAATACATGTAGGTCATACAAATATTTGTTCCGTGCGGGAATCGAGCCCGCGACACGCAGCGCAGCAGTCAATCGCTTAACCACTGCGCCAACCGTGCCGTCAAATTTGACATTTAAGGTGTCAAAAACTCTGATTTTGGACAACCGTTATTGTATGACGAAGAACACATAATACCTGAAGGCCAATTCTCGTAATTTAAAACGTTCAAAATCTAGTCGTAGTGTCATCTCGGCGACAAACAAATGTCAAAAACTTGTCAAAATGTAGGGAAATTAGAGGTATTTTGACAGATTGAGACCGAGATCAGACTGTGAACGTTCTTAAAATTACGAGAATTGCCCCTCTGGTAATGCATTGTAATGCTATGTGTAAAATCCTTTACATACAGTAGAAATCTCCCAATTTGTACAAATTGGTAAAAAAATAGCGATTCTCGCCCTCATCGCATCGTTCGCCATTTTCCAAGCATTTTCCGGTAAACTTAGAGCGTCATCTTACCGGCCCGATTTGTTCAGACAATCGGGAGTCTTACCAATGTTTTCTTTGTTCGAACCGCGGCAAATATTTGAGCTAATTATACGCTTGATTTAACACTCGCGTTCAATTTACAAGCATTTGTCTTTCCTAACAATGGCAGTTCCGTGTTGTGCTGAAGGGAAGTTTATCGCGCTTTTTTCGATCCAGTTTTCATGAAAATTTTGATGTCTTTTTTGGGAACTGGTCTTCTTTCACAGATGGGATTGCTGCTGGTTTTCGAAGACATGTGACATCCGCCAACCCGCTCTAAGCCCGCGTGGTGGAATATGGCCCAATCTCACAGAGAGGAGACCTGTCTCCCAGCAGTGGGAACATTATAGACTGATTATACTGCTGCTGGTGAGTTTAACGCTTAAAAAAAGATCAGGTAGTGGTCAACAATGGAAGACTATCTTCTATCTAGCTAAAACATTAGGAAACCGGGTTTTTATAGCACTGTTTTTGATATACTATAGGTATCTACCGAACTATGTAGACATCTATAACTTCAACATTAATAACTTAACCCTCTGTAATCATTTTATCTGCTTTAAATATTGTTACTTGAATAGTTACATGGAGATTATAGCTAAGGAGCATTCTGGGTATCAAACTAACAGACCTGGGTAGGAATAAAACCATCCGTTCCACTAAAAAAAATAACTGATGTCACTTGGAAAGCTACCACGCTAAAATGGAATTGGGCTGGACACATCTGCCGTATGTCAGACGACCAATGGGCCAAACTTACGACCCAATGGGTCCCTCTTAATGGCAAGCGACATCGGGGCAGGCCCAGACGGAGATGGCGGGATGAGCTGGACTGGACTCCTTCAACAAGAACTGGTCCTTAACAGCTTTAGACAGAGAGAAGTTGAAAGAGAGTAAGGAGGCTTTTGCCCTGGTACATCACAGGCTTGTAATAATAATATTAGCTTTTGTGCGAGAGGTGACTAAGGGGTAAGGATTGGACCCATCAGAAGACTCAGTATCATCAAGCATTTTGTAAGTAACAGCATTTGCCTATGTATGATGAATTTAATCAAAAACTCAATAAAGAGAAACGTGAGCCCTAAAAGTCTCATTGTAAATACTTTTATTTAAAAATAACGTGCATTTTATTACCCAACTAAATCCAAAAATAATACCAAAATTCAATATACCAAAACACTAACCCTAAAACGCCGCATCATTTGTCACAGTAACTTTCAATAAGGGCACAATGTACCAACTTCATACCATACCTCAAAAAATATTCCAATATTATGATTTATGACATAATACCAAATGGCATGTGACTATTTGCGCTAACCGATATAAGAAGACCCCTACATTTGTGATGGGCATCGTAAAATGTGGGTTTTAGTACGTTGGTTTGTATTAAGATAAATATTTTTTCTCCCCTAAGGTATGCAAAAATGTCGCTCAGATATTCCCGTTCGGGATAATACTAAAATAGCGGGAAGCAGTTTTTGTTCATATAAATCTTCAATAGACTTAATACACTGGAGTGCTATTGGATTTTGGTGAAAAAAGGGTAAAAACAAAAGGGAATGAAATGTTTCATATTTTTATTATGAAGCTGTAAAAAGGATGGTGTTTTTGGGAAGGCTATTTGTATGCATTTCCTAATGAAAATGTAAAAACAACGCTGTCACATCTTTTACTATTATTATAGATTAACACATTATAGGTTACAGAAAAAAAGTCTTTCTTAACTGTTAAAATCACCAAGCCGCAAAATTCTCTAAAGTCTAAATAGAAAGTTATTTATTTAGATTTTAGATAGACCATTTCAATTATTCTAGTCTACAGATGCAACTGGAACTAAAACTTCCTCATTTTAGCGTATTTGATTATTGGCTTTCCTGTAAACGATTTCAGAAACAAAAATGGCGCCCATCATAATCAGCCAATATGGTTCCCACTGCTGGGACACAGGCCTCCTCTCTGTAAGAGGGAGTGGGCCATAATCCACAACGCGGGCCCAATGCGGGTTGGTGGATATCACATGTCTTTGAATTTTTGGGTTCAAGGACATGGCGGTTTTCTCACAAAGTTTTCCTTCACCGTTTTGAGATCAGTGGTTATGAAGTCATTTACACAAAGTAATGCTTGGGTGTCCAACGACGTACGACTCGTAAGTTGGCACTACTACTAAAGACTACCACTGTTACTATGAAAAGGCTTGGCTCATTTTATCACTTCCGTATTACAATAATGGTCTAATGACACCAATCAAACTAATAACCCAAGTCTACTGCCATCATCAAAAATCCAATTCAAAACAAAACACAACACTCTCGATCACTCTCTAAGCCTCCAGTTAAAATATTACATGTACCATACAAATATAAAGCGAATATGTGCGTTATTTATTAGGTGCGAAATACTTTGATAAATCACCACCTTCTCGAGGGGTACAAATGTACCCCCTTCACATTGTAAGGGTTAAAATTGCTCTGACTATAGGAACGCGAATGTGTATAAGAAATATATTGTAGTATTAGAGACAAATATGATTGAAGAAAATTGGTGTGTTTCGTATTCCTTATCAGTTGATATACAGGCTTCCTTCTTTTGTTTGTTTTTGGGGTAGGCAGACTTCCTGGTTAAAGGGGAAAATTGGCACAGTAGCTATAGGTAACTAATATTTACACTTATAATATCTTCACACCTGTATTTCACAAAGGTTTAAGCAGAAATAAGTACACCCAAAACACCAGTTTTGTTCCATGTAATAGAGGGTGAGCTTATTGCCATAAACTGAAACTTCGGGCTGTTAATAAGACTGCACTTATGCAAAATCCCAATAATACTTTGCTCGATCTGGGAATTGAACCCAGGGTCCCGCGTTGCGTAGCAGTCCATAATCTGGATTTGTGTCGGGTTGAGGTATACATGGGACTTCAATATACTCGTAAGTGGTGACATGTGGGTGGCTTCCACTTGCCACCACCACTGGCCACCACTTTGGGGACTAAAGGCCTTAATATCATGGTGTGTTACATACATTCTTTCGCGTTTGAAGTCGATCTATCAACCAACGAAATCCATTGATCCCTCTAAAAATGACAAATGACAATCAATATTTTACCAATTTTCACACACCTACTTTTCCACCCACACAAAAACGTACAATTACAGACGAAAACAGTGCAAATAAAACATCAATACACAATGATAAAGTACACAAAACACAGGGTACCACCCCTCGGGGACAGGGGGTGCTCTAAGAATAAATGCCCTACATAAACCGGAGTGCTAGAAAATGTACGTGAGCGTTCTTAGCACACCATATGCGGGGATTTATATGGAGCTGTTAATGCAAAAAATCGGAGGTTTTTCTTAAGAAATATACGCTGTATATTGTATACCGGTGACTGAAAAGTTGCGGGGAAATCATGTTGTCATGGTATGGGCATGTGATGCGGAGGAATGAGGAAAGTTTCTTGGAGAACGTTTTGAGAATGCATGTGGATGTCTATAAGAGTAGACGATAACTAAAGAAACGTTGGATGGACTGTGTAAAAGATTGCTGAATAAAAGATGGCTAGAAAGTGGGCGACTACCAAAACGAGGACTGATTGAGAGGTGTGAACGAAAAATATACGTTGCGCCGACCACAAATAAATTGGGATGGGGGCAAGAGAACAGCGACATACTTTTACTGTAAATTTCCATCATTGTCTCTGAGAGGGCAATGAACCTGTGATTTCTATGGTACCCCCTCGTTTGTTAAGCAATCGGTAACAATAGAAAAAGTAATTGTTTCAAATGTGCTTAACAGGAGGTGACTTAACGTCAGGTGAGCAGCTTGTCTGTGTGCTGTGTGTGCTTGTGTGTGTGTTTAATTCATATAAATAATTCATGTTTTCAAACGTTGACCTCCAAATCTGCTGCCTAATCTTATTATAGTGTTGTAACTAGCTATTATAGTGTTGTATCCGTTTTAATTGGTTGAACTGAAAAAAGCAGCTAGCCGAGAATGTACCAATACACTATATACTAATAATGTTTATAATGTACAGACGCCAGCACATCAAGCTACTACAATCTGTCAAATTTCTTTAATAGATTTTCAACTTTATCGCTAAAGTATTAAGGTTCAAAGTTGATTGGGAAAATTTGACAGTTTCGGGTAGCTTGACCTGCTGGCGTCTGAACTATTTTCATAGGATTGCAAAAAGATTTTAGTCTAGTAACTGCACCTTACAGTTTCATAAAAAGGAAATATCAAATTACATTGACAAAGCTAAGCTGAAGGAAAAACGGTGAGAAAAATGATTGGCTCAATGTTAACTGAGATTTACTCAAACCGGGAGTTTAGAATTGCTGTGTTCTCGTATGCTTCATTCGTTTTATTCATTTATTTATTTATAGTTAATTAAAACGGTACGACACCAATAATAATTACATTAATTAACATAGAAACAATTTTTACGATGACAATAATTATATGATCCTGTACGAGTCGCAATAAATACTTTTTCTTTCTTTCTTTCTTTATAATTTAATTAAAAACTAACATGGAACAGTGGACTCCCTTGCAAATTTTCTCTCACGGAACACTAGACATAATATGTCTGGTGTTCCGTATACGCATAATTTTACTCCATTCATCCGCAAACACATCATATTCAGGGTCGGCTGACAGAAGTGCATTTGTGCTATTCACTGAAAGTTATTTTTTACATGTCATAGGCGTCTTTTATCCCCAAAAAATGCACAGTTTCTCTGGGCCACGGGAGTGAAGCAGCTGTAACAAGCTAGTGCTACATATTTCTTCCTGGAAAATAATATTTAAGCGCATCAACAGCTCTATATGAATACCGAACGTCTCGTTACAAAGACGGTTTTCTGTGGCGTAACGCGCGAGTATCGCATTATATCATTTATAAACAAAATGTGTTAAAATAAATCGCTACGTCGCGCCAGGAGCCTCAGATACGCGGTTTTAATGGCCGCACACGATGTGTGTATATTTTATGTCGCCGTTTATTTGAGGATCATTTTCGAGATGATTTGAGTACGAAATGAAAACTTTCCGTGGTTTTGTTTGTGGAATTTTGGATTAGGTCTTGAATACGGACTATCATTTTGCATATCTGACAACAAATTCAAACCATTTATTTCAAATAGGCACATACCAGGCACTTTTGAACGTCAAAAATTACAATAAATTAGAATTAATTCTAGTTGCCCCTTCCAAATGGTAGTTTTCGTATGAAGAAAAATAGGCAAGGAACTCAACCGTTACTCTTTTCAACTTAAGTCATGAATAGCATAATCAGTCTATAATATTCCCACTGCTGGGATACAGACCCCCCATCTTCGAGAGGGAGTGGGCTGTAATCCACCACGCAGGTCCAGTGCGGGTTGGTAGATGTCACATGTCTTCGATTTTTTTTATTCTAGGACATGCCGGTTTCCTCACGATGATTTCCTTCATCGTTTTGAGAGCTGTGGCAATGAAATAAATAATTTACACAAAGTAAGGCGCCTGTCAGGGTTCAAACCCACGACCTACAACTCGTAAAACCAGCCGTTACCACTGGGCCACTACTGGTCATCCTAAACTATGTTTAAGACCCATGTAATACGGGGTGAGGCTATTGCCATCAAACAGATTAGGTACAAATCTAGGCACTTATATACTACTGAGAAATTTCACACGGGAAAACTCAAAAGCACTGCCGGACCTGGGAATCGAACCTAGCAGCAGCACTTGCGACCGCTTCAACAACTAGGCAGTTACTTATATGTACAGACGGCAGCACATCAAGCTACTACAATCTGTCAAATTTCTTTAATAGATTTTCAACTTTATCTCTAAAGCATTAAGGTTCAAGGTTGATTGGGAAAATTTGACAGTTTCGGGTAGCTTGACCTGCTGGTGTTTGTACATATAATAGAAGGTTGTTAATATATTATGTTTGGTTACATAAATAATGCCGTTTACAAGAAACGTAACCAAAACAATATGAAAGATAAACTAAAAGCAATTAACAATCACTGGTCTATCACAGCATCCCCCAGGCCGTAACATAATGACACCCGCCCGACACGTTCCCGGTCGAAACAATAGCTGTAGCTACAATTTTCTCCCGCATCCTGGCGCGGTAGGTACCTGTGGTACCTATCTGGTACCTAGGTGGTACCGAGGTGGTTCGACAGGCCACCCGGAGCTAGAAAGGTGCTCCGCAGTGCGTTAGGAAATTGTGCGAAAGCTTAGATTCGTAGCCGTGGGCACTGCCCATCTGGGTGCTCGGGATAGAATAGGGTGGATCGGACGGGCAATTCCAAATTGTATTTTTATAAGAAGGAAATAAAGGTTTAATGCTACTATACCATTGAGGAATTTCTTGCTGACAAAATTTAATGTGACTGACCCTGTATTTATGATTTATAATGTAATATCGTATAAAATAATGTTTTTTTTTAATTTCTAATATTTTAAATTAATAGTGTATTCATTTATATTTAGAGGGTAGATTTTTGAGTTTCTATAAAATATCTGTAAGACCTGATAAATCACCAAAAATCGCTCTAATAATTACTTTGACTACTTCGACTTTGACTACTTTGAATGCAAGAATAAATATCCTAAATATTTTAACTATTAAAAAACTAAAATATGGCATGGAATTATTTTTCGCAAATAAATATTATCATTGTGGTATTATTACTGCTTTGTTTGTGTAGTGATCGCTAGCGGAACGGCTGATTCGGATTTTTTTCCGAGATCTTAACTTCAACACCGCAATGAGCGACCAGAGTCTAGACTTGCCCAGTGCTCGCCTTATTACAATCATGGAACTTCTTCTCTCTCTCTTCTCTCTCTCTCTTTTCAGAGAATACAAGGGTGATCGAAAACTAACAGATTTTTCATTTTCATTAATCGTGTGTTGATGTCAGAATTCTAAAATCTAACATTTAATAAAACCATGAAAACAATCTGTATACAATGGTAATAATTACTATTACACTTTTGTTTCAAATCCTACCTTAATCGATATTTCCTATTTGTCTTACTCTGAGCATACACTGGGCTGATTTTCCCAACGCCAGATAATATTATCCGAGGAAAAACTTTGAATTTTGACAGTTCATCCATAAAAAATCTGTCAGATGTCAATTTTATGCCACGAATAAGAATTATCTGTCGATTGAAAAATCAGCCCTTAACAGCACAAAATGTACATGAAGTCTTATCCACACTTTTCTGCCACAACATTCAAAACACCAGAGGCGTTATTACAGGTTGGCACTCGGCGCTCACTATTGAATATCGGACAAAGAGCTCTAATTGTTCGTGTGCTGACATTGCTGCAATGCGGCTCTGGAGCTCTGGACACTCTCTCTAATATCCACGACTGGAAGCTCCATAAATTCTACGTCTCCAGGAATGGGGGGAAATAGTTTTACGGGTCTGGGAATTGGAATGGCATACTGATTTGTTTACTATAAGGGGAAGCTGTAAATGTGCTAGTGATTCAATAGCTAGACTGCCTTGTTCCTACGAGTTGTAGGTCGTAGGTCCGAACCCTACACACGTCACGTTGCAGTATAAAACTGATTTACATCCGTCACCTCACACATTCAGGTCCAGTTAAAAACCAGCGTCAGGCACTAGTTTTCTGGCATTTTTGCTGAACTGGGCCTTTTTGGCGCAGCCGTGAGGCATACTTTCCTGCTAATTTCTTACATCGGACTTCAAACTTTTTATTTAATCTTTTTTTTAATGTTATTATTTGTTTTATCTGATGTATATGTATCTGGTGTATTGTGTGTCTTTTAGTTTGTGCTACATAAACGTATTTTTTTTCTTTCTTTCCCTGAAAGGCGCTTTATTTTGTGTTAAATTATGTCATCAACACTGCTCTCAAAACGGTGAAGGAAAACATTGTGAGGAAACCGGCATGTCCTAGAACCAAAAATTCGAAGACATGTGACATCCACCATCCCGGGCCCGCGTTATGAATTACGGCCTGCTCCCTCTCACACGGAGGAGGCATGCATCCCAGAAGTGGGAACATTATTGGCTTATTTTGCAATTGGCTATTCCCAATTTCCCATACACCACGAGAGAAAAGATAATAATGCTGCTTATAGCCTGAAATTGTTTGTCGTAGCAGTTTGTCTAAAAAATTCTTTCAAAATTCACTCTATCAAAAGGCACGTGGGGGTCAAGCATTCCTTTGGCAAAGTTATCCGACCTTTGTCCAGCCGTTTGAGAACCTACATACACTGCGGGGTACCTGATATTTCCAGGTATTCGATAATAGAGGTTTTTCATGAAGAATTTTCACAAAGGATTGCGTAATAGGTGCTTTATCTATATATATAAAATTCAAAGTCCTGACTGACTGATTGACTGACTGACTGACTGACTGACTGAGACATCAACGCACAGCCTAAATCGCTGGTCCTAGAGATATGAAATTTGGAGGGTGTATTCTTCGTGAAGAGTAGGTATCCACTAAGAAAGGGTTTTTTGAAATTCCACCCCTAAGAGGGTGAAATGGGGGGATTTTGTTTGTATGAAAAATCTTATTCCTTGAGTTAATAAACTTGAATCTTGGCAAGAATACTTATCTAAGTAAATTATGAAGTTGGGCATTTTTTGTTTTTATAAACTACCCCCCCAAAAGGGGAGTGGGGGGTTTCAAAGTTTGTATGGAAGAACTTTAGCGCGCGGTTCGATTTAATCGAAACTCAGTATTTATACCTAAAATTGAAAGGAAAGAATAATGTGTATCAGGGTTTTTCGAAAATCTACCCCTGGCGGCCTGAAAAGGGGTAGTCAATTTTACAGGGGAGGATTTTACAGCGTGGCTTGATTAACTCGAAAATTGATATAAATAATCTTTGAGTCAAGTTATGAACACATCCCAAATGATTTTTCAAAATTCCACCCCTGTGGGGGTGAAAAGCGTTAGGTTAATAATCTTGAAAATTGGCACGAATACTCGCCTAAGTAAGCAATAAAGTTTATCATTATTAGTTTTTCAAAACTACCCCTCAAAGGGAATATAGGGGTGTTAAAGTTTGTGTGGAAGAATTTGAACGCGCGGTACTGTGTACTCGAAACTCAGTGTACTGTGTGTGTGTTGTCTTAAGACTAAAAATAAATAATAACACGTATGAGGGTTTTTCGAAAATCTACCCCTAACGGGGTAGATGAAAAGGGGTAGTTAATTTTACAGGGGAGGATTATAATAAGTGGATTGATTAATTATAAAATTGGTATAAATAGTCTTTGAGTCAAGTTATGAATTATTATGAATTTTTTAAAATTCTCCCCCTGTTGGGGTGAAAAGCGGGGCTACAGTTTATATTAAAAATCTTATTAATTTAATTAATAAACTTGGCAACAATACTTGCCTAAGTAAGTAATAAAGTTTATCATTATAAGTTTTTCAAAACTACCCCTCAAAGGGGCATATAGGGGTGTTGAAGTTTGTGTGGAAGAAATTGAATGCGCGGTCCGATTAACTCGAAACTCAGTATTGATACTTTTGACAGAAAATAATTAATAATAAGTATGTAAAGTGGTCGAAAATTGACCCCTGACGGGGCAAAAAGGGGTAATTTGCTTTTTTAGGAAGGATTTATACTTGAAACTGTATGTAACATTTTCACGCCTAAACCACTGAACTTCTGATTTGGCAAAGATATAGATGGCATCCTGGGGAAGCACATACTTTTTATCCTGGTAGCACGTTCCCGTGGGATAATTTCCGACATCCACGCGGGCGAAGCCGCGGGCAGAAGCTAGTTTTAAATATAATCTAGGTACGAAAAGCTGTCTAGGTAGCCCACAGAATAAACGAGCTGAAGTGCCATATTAGCCGTAGAACCGATGAACGTTGGTTCTAGAAAACGTCTACCCCAACGGGTAGACGTCTTCTTGAGTGGAGACCACGAATCGGCAAACGTAGATAAGGAATGAAGCTCTCAGGCTAGGTGGAGCGATGATCTTCGCAGGCTGGTTGTTATAGTAGCTGGATGAGAGTTGCCGAGAATCGTGCTAAATGGTGTGCAGTTGGAGAGGCCTATGTCCAGCAGTGGACTGCTGTAAGCTAATGATGATGAAGTACGACAAATAGAGGTTAATAATAGTCACGGTTTTCTGCGCTTTAAAATTATAATAATTTATTTTCATATTTCATTAAAGACACCGTTGCTATAAAGTTTAGGAAAACACTGTGGGATTTGGAGTTTTTGTAATCAAGACTAGTCCTTTCCCTATCAGAAGGCCAATTCTCGTAATTTAAATGTTCAAAATCTAGTCGCAGTCTCATCTCAGCGACAAACAAATGTCAAAAACTTGTCAAAATGTATGGAAATTAAAGTTTTTTTTGACAGATTGAGACTGAGATCAGACTGTGAACGTTCTTAAAATTACGAGAATTGCTCCTCAGATCTTTACCTTGCAGAGAGAGAAATTAACGATGATATTAAATTATCTAAACAACTTCATTTCAAAGGGCATCTAATACGCGATGATTAACACAATTAAGTTAAAGTTATGCGAACTATCGCCCGATGTCCGCTCACAAAGAACTTAGCCACACATCACTTAGCATAATAGTGAGATCAAACGAGCATAGACCTTACAATGCATAGAAATGGCAAAAATATCACAAGAATTGTTATCGCTTAAGGAATTTCAAGAAAAAAATTGTCATAGTGAAAGCCAGGAACATTTGAAGCAGTAAATAATAATTGTTAAAATTATACATGGAGTGTTTTTTTTTAATATACAGTTTAAAAGTGGTTTCTATTCCTATTAAATGCCTATGTGCATTAGTTCATAGATTTGGTCTAAATGTGAAAAACTTAAAAAAATACAGATGTTTCTCCTTCCTTGTCATTTAATTTAAGGCTTTTTAGGGCATGAATGATGATGGTACCTAGTAGATTTCATCGATGACTCAACTACTACACTGCAATCATAAACTAAATCCGTCTTATTACAAAACGAAACCTAACTTTAGTTCTAGCCTAAACTATTGAGCCAGTACTTGTATTTCGAACTTTATTTCGATTTAGGCAAAGTTCTTAATACTAAAATGACAACTTAGCACCGAACTAAGCTGTCATTTTTGTATAAAGAACTGCATTTCTCTATCAGTTGGGTTCTTAATTCAATAACTGGGTCAGTGGTTTAAACCTGATCGAAAGAAAATCCTTGTTTTGTAATAAGGGGGAATAATAGGGGGTTTAAACAAAGGACAATTTAACTGGTAACTATCTGGTTGACGGCAATTCACCCCCTAATGGAAACATGGGACTATAACATAACTTGCAATCAAATCAAATCAAATTATTTATTTGCTAGAATGCAGGTATACAAATAAGGTCGTGAAGAATTCAAGTTGAGCCATACATTCTGCCCAAGATTCGACATTCAAAATTTAAATGAATCAATACGAGGCTATAATAAAAATAATAAATAAGAACTCTAAACACAATTATCAGATAAAAATTAACAGTTAATTAGCGTGATTTTATGTTATGTTGTGTCCGTGTTATTTATAAAGGAGTGACCAAAAACTTTCAACCCAAAATTGTGCGCCACTTCTATTTTTTTTCGCCAGTCTACAATTCCCACCCCGCGGCCATATTTCTCTGCAAAGGTCTGTACAAAGGCGATACGTGGCAGAAGCATCGTAGAAAGTTATCTATCCTATTCGTGGTTAGTTGAACAATAGTCTATTACAACTAATAACATGGAGTTTAGCTTACGTGTGGGTTCAAAGCGTATTTTGATTTCTGACTGACATTCTTTACGCCTGATAGTTTTTGGAGTTGGTGTAATTAAGACTGATTTTCCGAGTGTTCTTTGGGCGTAAGTACAAAGAAAGAAAATATATTTATTTAGCACAAACTAAAATACACATAATACAACAGAGACATACATCAGATAAAAATAAAGATCAAATAAAAAGTGTAATGTCCGATGGAAGAAATTAGCAGGAAAGTATATAGTGTTTCTTACTAGCTGCGCCTCGCGGTGTCACCCGCATAAGTTTCGATCCCGTGAGAATATCGGGATCTATGTGTTAATCCTGGTTATAAACTATCTGTTTTCCAAATTTCATCCAAATCCGTGTAGTAGTTTTTGCGTGAAAGAGTAACAAACATCCATCCATCCATACAAACTTTCACGTTTATCATATTAGTAGGATTTTATCTGAGTGCCACAAGTGATGCTTCCGAATAAAAGTTGTACACGACAACTGTCATTCTGACAAGAATATTATTCAATTGTGACAAACTGATTTTTTTATTAATTTTGACCTCTTTATCTTTGTCTCTATATTTTTGACAAATTTATTTTCAGGTTTCTGATTTAATTCCAATAAAAATCAATCAATTATTTATGTCCTAGCATAGCACATAGACGATAGCTAACCCATTTTGCATCAATTCCCTTCAACTTTTCAACAGCCTCAGGCAAGCGACCTCTATAATAAAATCTACCTTATAGATTTCATAGGGAATCACAGCGAGGCATCAATTTTATCAAAACAACTGTAAAATCGATACGGCATGGCCAATCGATGATGGTGTGTATGGTTATAATGGTATGAAGGTAATGATGACTTGGGCTGATGTTAGTACCATGGGGAATCGATGGCTTTAGGCTGGGAGGTAAGTGTTGTTCGTGGAATATTGTTGAAGATTTGGATGTGACGAGGTATTGTTTTTCTTTTATTAATTTCGAAAGCGAAGGTTGTTATGTTATTAGGTATATATATTATATTTATAGTTTTAAATAGGTTTATGCGTATCTTCATATTTAAAAAAAAATCTTCAGTTCTCATGATTGCACCTACCACTGTGTATCTCATCTCTCATATTTACAGACATTTTCTACCAGGTAACCTTATGGTTGTGCAACCCAAAGGTTACCTGGTAGAGAATGTCTGTAGCATTAAATCCACCTCTGTACTTAAGTGTGCTTAAAGTATTAAATAAATCTATAAATAAAAATGAATCACCGAAATGTACGCGCATAACTTCCGATCGACCAAGTTGGATATTTTTTTTTTATTGTTATTGGCAGGACAAGGTTTGTATAGAAGAAAATTAAAAGAAAAAATAGCTTTTTAAATATGGCGGTACGACGTTCGCGGCGGTCAGCCAGTAAAAAATAAAGGTTTGACCTGTCAACCATACCTCCAGTTTAACCTTTGCAGACTGTAGTAATAGGTTGACGTTAAGTTTTGTGATGAACGATGATAAAATGATACGTCTTATTCTGTAAATTATCAATTTATATCCCAATTTTTTATCACATTTTGATTTCACGCTTTTCTATTGAGAAGACACAATCGAAACAAAATCACATCATCACACAATCGGAACAGCATCAGGTGGAATGACAGCTCACTTTAAGCTCATTTCACTTAAGTTTTCACGGTGAGATTTTCACAGAAAAGCTCGGCTATCCTGGATAGAACAAAAAAAAATGTTTAAAATAAATAAAATCATGGAAATTCATATTTTTACAGAATAGTTCGGCTGATCGGCTAATGAACTATAGTTAAAAGAAATAAAATAATGGATATCGTTCTTAAAAAGATCACTTGCTTGTAGATTTTGCCAAGCTTTGAATCAACTTTGCTACTTGACTTTCTAAACCAATACCAAAAATCTCTACAACAAACTATTATCGTATAAAATCACATAGTACCGCAAACTTTAACCCTACACTTCTCACTCAACCCACTCCCAACAAAACTTAACCTTCCAAAGTTCACTTGACATAAAGGTCACTTATCGAAGGGATGCGGTTTGATCGACCTGTGCAAAGGTCAAGGTGAGGAGGGACAAGTATTGGGCGTGATCGATGGGTTCCGACCGGTGGAGTAGCAGTAAAATTTATTGGGATAAGGGTTAAAGGTTTGATGTAAGGGATGAAAGGTGCTGATGGAGTGTTGTGGGTAGTTTTATTGGATTTTAAGTCTGGGGAAATTGGTTGTTCAGTTTGCCGTTACACTATTGTAGATAAATATTAAAATAAAAGTGGAGTGGCGACCGCGTACCGGAAGACGTAGCGTTGGAAGGCCTCCCCCAAGGTGGACTGATGGAGGCCGCAAGAATCGGCTGGATGCGGGAATCACGAAACCTGGCGAAGTGGCGGTGCTTGGGGGAAGCCTATGTGCAGCTGTGGACGTCTTTCGGATGAATGAATGAAAAAAAATATTATAAAAACACTAAAGGCTCTCCTTAAACAAGCACGAAGCGACTTTAGTGGGACAATTTCTAAAAAAACTTCATGGAAATTGTTCTGGCACATTCGCGTCACAACTTCGCGTCGCACCTGGAGCCTTCAGTTATTCTTCATCTTCAAAACCATCAATTTGATCTTCAAAATACAATACACAGTCGGCAACTTCATATCTGCTGTCGCTGAAAACCAGCGCTGGAGCTCTGTCTCGAATAAGGGGCATAGCATTATGCTGAGCGATGGCCGTTTTGGGTGGATGTGACACATGTTTCCCCTCAACTTCTTATTTTCTTGAGTTCTTTTTATGCGTCATGTTTGCCACAAATAAAAATGTAGTTTCTTTCCTTTCTATATCAAATCAATATTTTCATCTGCAGTGCTTTTAATACCATTACTTCATCATACTTAATGTAATCCTAGCCAAAAACATCCTTAAAACAAGAACCCAAACAGCGATAATCCTACAAACCCTAAACTCTTTCCAACTTCTTTGTAACACACATAATAAAAAGTGTCGGTACACGACGCAACCCTCAAATGCTGCGTGGTACAAAAATCCCCCACCCTCGGTTCGCACCTGTTAACGTATCAATAACAGATATCCCGGTACGGGCCGTCGAACGTCCCAGCACAGAGCTGAAAAACGATAAGTCCGTGTAGGGTTGACTCTGAATTTTCATGAATTATTTTGGAATTTATTCCAAAAAGTTTAAAACGAGTAGGAAATTGAAGGGAAATCATTGAAAAAATTATAATAAAAAAGAGCTGTGCACTAAATTTGTGTATTTATTTTGATCTATAATCCTAGGCAAAACTTCTGAATTGTCAACACAATATTTTCAAAATTACCTTATATCATTCAATTAAAACCAATGTGAGTTTTATCCATTGTAGGAACATAGGTTCATATATGTACCTTAATCTTACTTATTATGCCAAAAATTGGATTTGATTGCCATGAATATGAAGGAACGCTCAGGATCGTCGAAACCATTATAGCATCCTACCGAATCTGTGTACCGTAACATCTTGGACGTAAGAAAGGGAACCTTTACTCAGTCCCAAAGTGATATACAAGTATATTAAATATATTTAAGTGATACTGTGTTCTTCGTGGTGACAACATCACACAACATGTTAAAAGCCTAATCATACTTCTCCTTCATTGTAACTTACAAGAAAAACATTTTTCTCATCAAAAATAAAAATCTATCGGAAACCAATCAAACTGCCAACCCTATTCCTGAAGCCGATCAACCTGTTGCGCCGAACATTCGATACCCTTCAATGGCATGCTAGATAAAGGCAGCACGATACGACCGGACCTGCGTGCGAGTGAGACGGGACACAAGTGTGAGGGGCCCACTTGAGCCCACACGTTCCAATGGTTTCAGCGGACCTATAAATATATGTTCGAACTTTGGTGTCGATGAAATGGAATGTAAGATGCTCTACATTGAATTTTCTTGTCAGCTATGATATAGTCATCATACTAAGGTAGGAACTGCTTTAAGCAATAGACATGTGAGGATACAAAAGTTTTTTAAATAGCTCATGTTTCTAGGCACGTAGCCATTTTTAACAGCGTAGTCATTTTTCATCACTTATGAAAAAAATATCAGCTGATGTTTCGTGGAAAAGTGCAATACCTACTCAGTCAAAATGTATAAAACAGCATTTTTTTTTGTATAACCGACTGTATAGTTCAACTGAGTTCATGATAACCGGTTGCGTGTCGATATCCCTGCCACCCTGTGTTGTGAAAGAAAATATTACCATATCAATCACAGAGACTATCTAAAAGTAATTCGTTCTGCAAGAAGTGCGATAAGGTACTCGGGCTTAATCAGTCACCTTGTTTAACAACTAGGTTATGATGATTTGAAAGCTACGAATCCACATCGTCATCACACATTCGACGGCACGGTTGGCGCAGTGGTTAAGCGATTGACTGCTGCGCTGCGTGTCGCGGGTTCGATTCCCGCACGGAACAAATATTTGTATGACCTACATGTATTTGTTCCGAGTCTGGGTGTTTTTCTATCTATAATATGTATGTATTTACAAAAAAAAAAAAAACACTGTATATAAGTAGTTTATCAGCCATCTTGTTACCAGAACACAAGCATTAGGTTGCTTAGCTTGGGACAAATGGTGCTGTGTGAAATGTCCAGGGATATTATATTATATTACATGACAAGATCAAGATATGATCAAGTTGTAAAAGATTAAGGAAAGGAAGGATTATTCCTTGCATGTTATTTTACTTCACAATTCCTCAAAACATAAAAAAGATAAAAACAAGCCCCAATTATCAACCCTGAAATGCCAAAACGAAATTCCTAAAACAGAGCACCTTACCAATCACTATACCATCGACAAAAAAAAACCGCAAAAGCGTCGTAAAAAAAGAATCCTTCGGCCGTCCCGTTCCCGGAAGCTATCGATGTCCGGAGACTAGGGCCGTCCCGCGCGGGACTTTATTGAACACCAGGATCACATTTGCATATCGACAAGTGATTTTAAATTCTCTCCTGTGCCCCGTAATTGATATCCGGGGTTTTAAACGGGAATTGGAGGTGATTTTTTAACCAATGTTGAGTCGAATTTGTGATTTTTAAATGCTGCTGCATTTTCTGGTTGATTATTTTTGTCGGTGAGCTGGAAAAGGTGTTGTTTTTACGGATTTGGTTGGGAAGCTATGATACTGAAAATGCATGTATGATTTTAAATGAGTTTATGTAAACATTGAAGCCTGATATCATCAACTGCCTAGAGTTTTCCCAACTAAGTTGGGGTCGGCTTCCAGTCTAACCGGATGCAGCTGAGTACCAGAATTTTACAAGGAGGGACTGCCTGTCTGACCTCCACAACCCAGTTACTAGGTAGTACGCCCCTTGGTAATACTGGTTGAAATCTGTTACAATAATGAAAATGATTTGAGTTCGTCTTTATTCCTAAACTAGCTTTTGCCTGCGGTTCCACGGGCATCATTATCATCATCATCATTTCAGCCGAAATACGTCCACTGCTGGATATTGTCCTCCCCCAAACCGTGCCCTTCACGCGCGTAGCATAATCAGCCTTTAATGTGTGTTATGTGTGTTTTGTGTTTCCTCCTCTCAGTGAGAATGAGTGGGCCGTAATCCACCACGCGGGCCCAGTGCGGGTTGGTAGATGTCACATGGTTGATAGAGGTCGGAAAGAACATCACACCATGAAGTAATATACGAGTATTGTATATTCAATTCATTTATTTTAAGATCATAAAATCCAATTTGTTAGTACCTATATACCTACATACACAACTTAAACACTAGTGTTAGTACATTCAACATATAACATTCATAATAATTGTTAGTTACAAAGGTCTTAAAACTATGTTAGTACCTACCTATACATATTACACTACAAACTAAGTAAGCAAAACAATGAGCATAGAGCATTTTCTTAAAATATATAGTACATCATCTGCCAGCCTTTTTTTGACATTACAAACAGACAATTCAATTTGATTAATAATATTTTTTTCCTTTTTTTAGTTAAAGAAACACGTTGGCGGCACGGTTGGCGCAATGGTTAAGCGATTGACTGCTGCGCTTGGTGTCGCGGGTTTGATTCCCGCACGGAACAAATATTTTTATGACCTACAAATAGTTGTTCCGGATCTGGCTGTTTGTGTATGTGAGTTAAATGTTTGTAAACGCACCCACGATACAGGAGAAACGGGGAAATAAACGTGCGGGGGGGCAACGTTGTTTTTTTTTTTTTTAAACCAAAAAAAAGAAAGAAAGAAAATACATTTGAGTTAGCCCACACTGTCCCACAGCTGAGAAAAAAAGGCCTTCCCCAATCCTTCAGCCCTTGCGGTATACGTCTAGGTCATCTCGCCACCTTCTGCATAAACCATTATTAACAAGAATTACAGTTCAACTGATCAGAAGGCATTAGTCTCTTGGACACGTTCCAGATCTCCATGAAGACATTACTTACAAAGTTTTGCCGTGAATAAAATTTTATTGAAAAATATTCTCGGACATAATGTTGGTTGGTGATATCCTTTTATTGGAAGATGGTGGATTTGAATAATGACTGCTAATCCAAACTTTCTGGCCTGTCTAGTTAGGAATATTTTTAGCCAAAAAGACAACTAAACCATTAAAGTTGTGAATGTGTGGCTGTTTTTTGTTCCTTTGAAACCATAAAAGTATTTGTATTTTAAGCAAAAGCTTGTTAGGTAATATTTATGTTTATTTATAAAAAGTTAAATATTAGTTATTGTATTATTACTTAACTATTTATGTGATTATCTATTTAATTAATCTTTTCGGTGTTGGAAGGTGGAAATAAAAAAGTCGTGCTGAATGATGATAACGGTCTAATAGCTAAGATATTGCCGCACAGGAGGTTAAGCAACGCTTGCCGAGGTCGTTCCGTGGATGGGTGACCATTAAAATATCGAGACCCCTCCGTACCTCGGAAAGCAAATTAAGCCGTTGGTCCTTGCTGTCATTCATAGATCTTTGACAATCATAACGGATCGTCAGAAGCCCGAAGGTCTGACAACCAGTCAGGCAGGCAGTCGCTTCATGTGAAATACTGGTATTCAGTCGCATTTGATTAGACTGCAAGCTGACCCTTTCACAGTTGAGAAAGGGCTAGGCTTCTGGGCTTTTCAGGGGCTAATTAGGGCAGGAACCTTAAAGGAACGATTTTGAAGAAGAAGAAATTGTTTGGAGTTATTCTGGTGACCCAATTACAATATCTAAGTACCTGTAACCGAAACGTTACCATATTTTTATACCGGAAAAACAGACTCTAAGCCATATTAATTCATCATTATTAATTCAGATCTCAATAAAACCATTAATATAACGCTAATTACTTTTGTAATACGAGCACAATCAACCAATATTAACGTAAAGCCATCCCAATGAACGGTGAGATATTAACGGCCGTCTGTCACACCGGAGTGTAATGTGGTCGTTTATTTTATAGGCGAGCAAATCATTTAATAATAATTGATAAATTTTATTTCATACTGCAAACCGGATTAACTGCTTGCATGTTGACTTATATCGGGATCGAGTATATTGTAAGCTTGTGATTTCTTGAGTTTTATCGAATTTGAAGCTTTTGCTTGCCTACTACTAAGGTGTTGGTTCGATGTCGTTGGTTGAAATGATAAACGTAAGGAGTTATAACGACTACTTATCAGGATACTTTCGACACTGAGTTGGTGGATCCATTTCTACACAATAATGAAAAGCTGTGTTAATTCTTTTTATTCGTTATTTTGGTTACGGAAAATAAACAGAAATATATTAAATAAACAGAAATACTACTACATTTTCGAAGCATAAAGTACCAACTCATTTTGAAGTTACTTAAACTACTTTCAGATGGCTCTAATTTTCGAACTCTGAAAGATGTTATATAAGGTGATAATCTATCTCTTACTAAGCCAATTGCAATGTATTTTGAAATGATTCGGTAAAGAATTTCAAACACACAAATTATACACCAAAACATAATTTTATGTTCGTTCATTACATTTTGCTGGATACTTTATTTATAGCAGAATAGACACAGTCACATTATTGTGACGGTGTCACAGCCACCCACCGACCATCTGAAACCTCGTTCAAACACCGCTGTCGCTTAAAGGAGCGTTTACAAAAAAACCACGACCGGCCGAAAATTAAATAATGAAAAAATATAGCCCCCACTTCCCTTGTACAGATGAAATTTGATTAAAAAATCACGATTATTACGCGACCACCCCATTGTGGAATTTGAAGACACCCTTTACACCCCAGAATTGCAAGCCAAGCGAGTTTGGTCCTTATTCTCCGGGTGTAAGGACCATTTTTTCGGTGGTAACAGTAAATTTATCGATGTATTTTTGAAACAGTCGATCTCCCCCCGCCACCCATCCTTCAGTTGGACCCCCTTTCAATAATTTTTCATCGTTTTGATCCGCTCTCTTTGCGGCCGACTCTTTATACTTAGATTAACAAAGTTTTTAAATTAAATTCGGCGTAACAAATATCGGCTTTGTTCGTGAAAGAGGTTTTTTTTATTAATTTTTCGGAGACTTATTGATGTTGGTTTGAATTCATGTCTGGTTTGTTTAATATTTAATATTACAGAGTATTTTTCAAAGTTAAATGTTCGAGACCCCTTTGTTGACATCAGCTATATTAAATTAAATTTTAATAATAACTTTCTTCTATCTGGTTATACCATTATTAGTTCAATCAATCTACTTATCGTTTTCCCAACCACTCCACGACTCCCAGTCGACTTCCAGTCTAACTGAATGCAGTTTAATACTAGAATTTCACATAGAACTACTGCCTATCTGACCTCCACAACCCAATTACTGAGTAACACGATAATCCCGTGGTAAGACTGGTTGACTTATGACTTCCTGTAACGACTGTCAAAGACCTATACGAATGACAGCCGAGACCAACGATTTAACGTGCTTTTCGAGGCACGGAGATGTCTCGTTATGTAATGGATGGTCACCCATCCAAGAACCGGCCGCGGCAAGCGTAGCTTAACCATCGATCAACCCGTGCGGCTGCTATTATCGTTGTTAGTTATCCGCGTATAGTAACGTGAATAGATTTTATCCAACATGGCTTTTTCACTACATTTTCACAGACAAAGTTTTCACCCCCACTCCAATACATTCCCATTGTTTTATCAGAAGCAAATTTTTCATTTTCCACGTGCAACACAAAAAAAAATACTACAAAAAACCAACCATTGACCATCAAGCAGCATTTTAATCAACTATCAGAGGGTCCTTTTCAAAACAATACACATATTAGGCGCCCTTGATGTACTCGAAGCTACTTTTTGAAGATCAAAGCGCAATATTGGCGACCGAGTCAACAATACGATGCATGGACGCACGGATGCATATGCATGGGCCATCGACGCATGGAATATGTATGAGGGACGAACGAGGTCGCGAGTGTGGATGCGGCTTTATGCAGTTAGTGAGGCACGCTTTTTGAACTGTTTTTTTTTTGTTTTGATTTGATTCAGAATTTGTAGTTTTATTGATTGTTTTATTAAGGGTCCGATGGTGTAGGAAAAGGTCGTAATATCTAAGTCTTTTACCGCAGATAAACATAAAATCGATTAACTGGTTAAAGTTTTGTTTGTTGCTGGTCTTCAAATAAATACTGAATCAGTTATAAAATATTGAACATACATTATTATACTAGTGCACTGAATATTTTCTGTCATAACCGTCAGTTTTTGTCATAACTATTATTGAGAGAGAGACATTTTTTGCCACGAAAATAGTATTTGCGAACCCATAGGTTCTTGTAAGGTGTCGTGTTTCATTGTTGTTTTCTATAATTCACGCAAAAATCGCTGTTGAATGTTTCCAAGTGTTGACATATTAGTGATCGTGAGTCTACAACTAACTGCGATTCTGATTACAGCAAAAGTAAGTTCTAGTACGCTAAGTGATAGTGGCGTGCTTTCCTATAATTGAGATTCATGCGAGATCTATATTGCCTCAACTTTGGGTTAATGCCGTGTGTGTGTTTAGTTGTTAAGCCTTTATTTAAATAAATTTAATAAACAAAAAAATCATACATATCTTAACATTTGGGCGAAATATGCCATCTATTGATCTACATATCGCGATGCGTCATGTATTCATCTTTTTTTGTAAATTACTGAACATTTTAAGGAACATGTCGACTTCAGCCCACTTGATTCGATCTAAAGGTCGCATTTTGCAAGGTGTATAAAAACCCGTCAAAACAAAAAAGATCTGTAAAATATTCAAATATTCCTACTCTGTCTCTCACTTAAATCTCCCCCTGTAGACTAATACAAGTGTCAAAACCTTTGATCTGCTGATAACTAATGACAATCAGTGCCGAAGACGATCAGTGGCAGTCGTATTCAATCACCGATATGGGTATTCATGACGTCATGAATTTGTAATCGGTTTACCCTCGCGAGTATAGGGTTGGTAGATCTTAATAGACAGTCATAAAAGTGTGCTGGAGAAGGACTGGGTTGGGCAGTGGTTGCCCAATGGGAACGGCCCTGATTTACGAGTTGTAAGTCGTGGGTTCAAACCCAGGCAGGCGCTTTACTTTGTGTAAATATTTTCATCACCACTGCTCTCAAAACGGTGAAGGAAAATATCGTGAGGAACCCGGCATGCCCTAGAAACAAAAATTCGATGATATGTGACATCTACCAACCCGCACTGGGCCCGCTTGTTGAAGTCACATGTTCTTTTTTATTTTGTTTTCGTTTTCGTGCTTAACCTACAAAAAAAAACGGATTTTTCTGGTTGAGACAACCCTGCTTAGAACCCAGTACTAAGCTGGTACAAGGGTTAGTGTAAGTGCTATGAAAGAATTAATGCTGCTTGGGTGCATAGCTTATGATTATCTAGTTAGACAAAAGTTCTTGAATCATATGCCCCATGATTCAAGAACTTTAACATATTAAGTAAAGGGTTAAAACAAAAATAAGTTCTTTTTCTGTTCAGTAAGATTCAATCTGACTTTTTCAATCTACACTAATATTAAGAGGTTAAGTTTGAAAGTTTGAATGTAGGTAATCTTTTAAAGTACTGATCCGATTTCGAAAATTCTTTCATTTTGAAATTAATACATTGCCAGAAACCTACACAGCTATAGTTGACTACGCGGGTGAAGTCGCAGGCCGAAGTTAATATTTTAGATTTAAAACTAGATGGATCTCGAAGAAAAAACACTTAACCAATTTCAGAGGGACGGTATCTTTTGAAGTCCAGACTTCGTGGTACAGAATTATATTTTTGTAGCTATGTAGCAACGATTGAAATGACCTTTTGAGTACAGAACTATAGCCATTTCCAACAGATGACACATCGCATGAAATAACATAACATCACGCCTGTTTAGGCAGAGGTGTATCTATTGTACACCCACATTCACCGGTTATGTGCCCCGGGGTACTAAACCACTCAACTAACTAACTTCGGGCTGTAACTGAGAAATTCCCTACGAAAAAAACCAATACAATGCCCGACCTGGGAATCAAAGCCCATATTTAACAGTCGCACTTGCAACCACTAACCAACCAACCACCACCATCACCACCGATCACTAACTGATATTTACAATTACGGTACTTTAAACTTAAAGTAATTTCATAAGGAAATAATAGAAGCATTAACTTACCTGTATCTAAAGCTAACTCGAATGGTCGTATCGTCCAAAATGGCCGCCTTTTATCTGTCATCGAGACTATAAACCACTTCTATAGAAATACACAGTAAAACATCATGATATTCTGAACGATGAGAGACCAAACTTGTATGAGTAATAAATGTTTTAGGGTTCCATAACTAAAGACCCAAAACTTTTTTCGGTCGGCTATTTCTCTGGAAAACTAAGATTTGTAGAAAATCAGGCTGCCCGTTCACATGCGTCCCTTATAAACTACTGTTTTTTTTTTTCAATTGATTTAATAGTAATAAAAAAAAATGTAGCTTTTTTGCACTCTGCACTCTTGCACTCCTGGGTCCACCACAGCAATGCAATACCATACCGTAGAACCAATGATGCGATGGTAGCGTGCGCGCGCGCCTGGACCACCGCCCTTCTTGGGCTCGCAGCGACGAGGTTCGGAATGATGATTGAATGATGATGAATCTGTGGGCATTGCTATTTCGTAAAAATGCTGGAAAACGCAACGGTAACATTAACAGTTACCTTAAAGAAAGAAAGAAAAGAAAAGAAAGAAAAACGTTTATTTGGACACAGTTCGTGAAACACAAAATACAAAATTATTAAAATAACAAATAATGTTTCAGACAACAATAGTGTGTCCCTTGCCTTACGTATTGCATTACAAAAAGATGCCATTGAGCACTATTTTAGGGAAAAAAATACCGAATCAAATACTTAATTAATACTTTTATTTCCATTTTTTCTTCACAATGACAGAACAATTACAATTTATTTAGAAGCTAACACTAAAATATATACTTATACATTATATACAAGTAATCAATGGGATAAGTGCCCAAAAAGCTGGTAGCATTACCACGTTGGATGGCAATGCTAATTCTTTGGGCTAAAAATAGGCCAGACCTCAGGTCACGTGAAAAGTCAACAACTAATTTAGTTAAACAGAACCACATCTCTTAAAACAGTTCCAACCTGCCACGAATCAGTAAAACAAACGGCAATTACGAACTGTCTTTTTAGTTACAATCTTGATCTGTGACATTGTATTATTGTTCAGGTTCCAACATTTGGACAACGTATTATTGTTATTGTCAATTTAACTAAGACATTATGTAGGACACGCATTATGAAGTCGTTTGGGTTTTTGGGCAATCTTTATCTCGGTTATACCATAGCGGTTCACTCATTTTCATTTGAATTAGTCATAGTGCTGTTGAACTTAAGATTCATCTTATAAGTACTAAGAATAATTGATGATCATGACTGTTCAGCACACATTAATAGATAAATACCAAAATTATAGTTTTAGTTAAAATTAATAAGTATGTGTCTTTCTGTAAGAGCAGCAGCGGTCGCCCAGTGGTCATGGCCGAGACTTACGAGTTGTAGGTCGTAGGTTCGAACCCAGACAGGTGCTTTACTTTGTGTAAATTATTTCGTCACCACTGCTCTCAAAACGGTGAAGGAAAACACGAAAACATGTGACATCTGCCAACCCGCACTGGGCCCGCGTGGTAGATCATAGCCCACTCCCTCTCGAAGAGAGGAGGCCTGTGTCCCAGCAGTGGGAACATTATAAGCTGATTATGATGATTATGTGTCTTTCTTAGAAATCCTCTGGATGCGGGAAGCACAAAACTGGTCGAAGGAAACGGAAAACAGATACCTACTTGAATAATGGAGGCAAAAATCGGAGTTTTATTGTTCGAAGTGGAGGTGCTTAAGGGAAGGCCAGTGTCCAGCAGTCTTTCGGTTGAAATGATGATGATGATCAGTCTTCCTAAGTTAAGGTAAGGCGTGAGTTTATGTTTTATGTAGATATCAATGACATCGGTGGAGGAAAACGTGAAAATTGTATGTTCCAATCCACCTTGAACAAGCATGATGATCAATGCTCAATGCTTCTCTGCCTCTCGCAAACAGTGGGACAATATTATGAATAATGATAATAAATGATTTTATTTCTCTAAGTAGGTTTGTGCAAACACTTTTAGACGTCAATCATATTTAAAAAAAACTAGATGAGGTCGGCGTTTCCTATCTGACTACTCTGAGACAGGTAGAAACAAACTCAGAGATTTCACAGTCTCTTTTAAACCCCTAACATAATCTTGGTCAGTTATTAAATATTATATTACTCGTAATTACGTATCAAGACAAATGAAAAACTGTATGTTATGTTTTTGTACGTTCCCTATGACTTATGAGTATTAAAAGTACGTAGGTAATATCGAAATTTCATACATTTTTGTTAGACTATTACTTAACACGTTGACTGCCAGACAAATGGATACAATAGAAAATCTATTGTTGGCGAACACCGGTGACCAATCAATGCCAATGCCTTAAATACGAAACACCTTAATTTCCATTCACTTCCACCAGACCGAATACCGTCGCATCCCATCCAAACTCCCATAATCCCATTTACACCATCGATTATAATATAAATCGGCGAATTTAAATTTCTACCCCACGTCATTTACTGAAGGGAAAATATGAGAAACGTCATAAAAAGCAATAACGGGTGTTCATAAAGTGTTGTCGATATATAAAAATGAAAATGTCGGATATAAAATATATATTTGAATGTGAGAGTTCCCGTCGTGCTGAATGCTTCCGTTAGCAGAGTAATATTATAGAATTGCAGACGTTGGTAAGCGTAAGTTGGGGGGCTTTGTGGCTAATAACAACCGCATGGCTCGATTGATTAGGTTCAGCTACGATTGCCACGGTTGGTCGGTGGATGGGTGACCCACTTTACATACGAAGACCCCTCCGTGGCTCGGATAGCACGTTAAGCCGTTTGTCTTGGCTGTCATCTTTGACAGTCGTTACTGGTCGTCAGAAGGGCGAAAGTCTGACAACCAGTCTTACCAAGGGGTATTACCCAGTAACTAGTAGGTAAGTAGACAGTTTTGTGACTATGAAATATTTGCTATACAAGTACTACTGCACTTATGTCAGCATTAGCTTAGTGGTAAATTGATGCCATTGGTAAAATATTTGATTACTAAGATGCTGACGGGAATGATAGTCCATAGGACAGTCGTACTTACTGAAGAATACGTCACTTCTGAAGTTTCTCTTAACAAACTTCTTTACAAAACGAATTATTATAATCATAGAAATAATTATATCTATGATTTATTACCTACCATTATGAACGTTTACATTCTAATCACAGTCTCAATCTGTCAAAAATACCTCTAATTTCCCTATATTCTTGGCATTGATTGTCGTTGAGATGAGTTTGCGACTAGATTTTTAACGTTCTGTTTTACGAGTATTGCCCTTCAGATTTATTACAAACGTTGTCCTATCCATTATTCATACAAAAATTCCATAAAAAAGACGTTCAGTTTTTCCCAAAATTATTTTTTTCCAAGAAACTTCATCAATTTTTCTTCCCGTAAAAACATCATTTGGACTACTCACATCAGTGGTGCGCTTACCAGCGATCAGCACTTGATTTAAATAGATAGAAGATAGATACTATTGCAGCTTTTAAAACATTACACAAAAACTGTTCAATGAAAATCTTAACGATAAAGTTTCCATACCAACTCAGCTATTTTCCTCCATAACATACACTGCCACCCTAGAATCTCAACTCGGTACCAAAGTCTGGAATATTTTATCCGGCCCGGAAACGGATATTGCAGCGGGGCCGATGTCTCAGTCGTTCCATTTGTCAAGTTGCCCGTTTGATAACAAAGAGGGCGCCACAAAGAAGTGTGAAGAATTGCAGTCCAGTGACAGTTTTGTTTGTCTGTCTGTTTGCATGCGTGGACGATGTTTTTTTTTAATGTTTTGTTGATTGATATGGTGAAGGGTTTTCTTAAGATTTTTCATGTGGAATTTGAATTGTGTTTGAGTTTGCTTTCTTGAACTGCTAAGTTTATATTTTTTATGGGTTTTGTCCAATACCAATATAATACTAAAAGACAATTTTGTTCAGGTATTAAATTAAGTCATTTTTATGAAAGAAAGACGAATATTTAATTCCAGAAATTCTTACCCTTATTTTTTTGATACAGTTATCAAATATTAAAAATAAGGGTAAGAATTTAAGAAAAAACTGGGCTGTGAAGGTCAGATAGGCAGTCGCTTCATGTAAAATGCTTGTATTCAGCTGCATCCGGTTAAGCTGGCCCCAACATGGTTGGGAAAAGGCTAGGTAGATGATGATGATGAGATTTTTATAAAATGATCACGAAAAAAAAAAAAATGGTGTGCATTTTGCACATAATATGAGCATCATGGTCTCTTGTTGTATTTGATCTTGCGTAGTTTATTCGCATATTGATTAAAGCTTAGTGTTTTAATAAACACAATTACTACTATTATTATATACAATACATGGTTTTACCATATTGCATAAACGCCACAAAATATTTTAAAAGAAAAAAAAATACCAACACACACGTGAACATAAAAATCGAAAATCCCAAGACTTATCCGCGTGAAATATGGCGAATGAATATAAACGTCTTCAAATACGGCGATACGGGGTAGTATCGGTTGAAATATGTTTACAATAACGGTAACTTAAAGATACACTGCCACTTTGGGGATGAAAGAAGGGGGTGAAAATATTCAATGTTTTTTTGCGCATTGCTCAAAGTATTTTCTGTGAATTATGTTTGAGACGCCTGAAGTTTTGGTGTTCGTTTTAATTTCGCGTTATTCTGTTATAGAGGAATTTTTATCGGTGGTGAATGTGATTTTGAAAACAAATCCTAATCCAAAATCATTGCACAATTCATTTCTAATGATTAAGCCTTTAAAAGATAACGAATTGTGCAATGATTTAGAAGCGAAACGTTTGACTTTTACCTGTGTTTCAACTAAATCTTAAGACACTACATTGTAGAATGTATACCGGCCAAGAAGGCTTCCGTACCGTGGAAAAAACACCGAAAAAAATATGTTTCTTGTATGGAGAGTGGAGACCCCCTTTATTTTTATTCTTTTTTTATTATTTGTTGTTATAGCGACAATAGAAATACACACTCTAAAAATTTCAACTGTCTACAAGTTACGGTTCATGAGATACAGCCCGCTGCAGAAAACGCCGAAGAAAAACACGTTTCTTGTATGGACAAAACTAAGGTAAAAATTCTTTTTTTTTATTATTATTATTTTGTTGTTATAAGCGCCAATAGAGAATTTTACTCTATTGTCACATCACAGTTTATGTATTCACACTCTGTGACAATTTCAACTATCTACCTATTACGGTTCATGAGATACATCCCGCTGACAGTCAGACCGACGGACGGACAGCAATTAATGCTTAGTAATAGGTTTCCGTTTGCACCCTTTGGGAACGAACCCCTAAAAAATGATCTTTCTCCAAAGAACCTATACGTATTAGACACGAAAGCTAAAAGCATAAAACAAACTTTCAGTTCAGATACAGAAGACTTGAAACTACCAAGCAATAACCACAAACCAACTGCACAATACTGTACCGAACAATTCAAAAGACATATCGCAGAAAAATCTATTAAAGCACACACATGCACACATTCACACTTCTTTCTACACACAGTGTGGCTGTGTGTCGGGGGGGTAGGGAGAATGGAGAGAAATCTTCAGTAGATGGATGCTCTAATATTCAAATGGAATACGGAACTATTATTGTAGGAGCTACTGTCGATATGTATGTAGTGGGAGCATTCTTGATCGTTGGGGAAAGGAGAAATTGGTGATGTTCTTTAAGTGACGATATTGTAGATTTTATAAGCAACTTTTCAGTTTAAAAGTGGTTTAGAAGTATTTTTTTTATTATGTAGTATAATCATAGCATTAAAGGCTAGCTTATAAATGTACGTATAGCTAGTTAGAAATGTGTAGGTTATGATTAGCTAATAAGATATGCGTTCTAAGTTCTATACATATGTTATGGGTTTGGTCATGGCGGCCGTCGGTGGTCATTCCAACCAGCCCACCTCCCTCCAGAAGTTGACAACGTCTCCTGGCCTGTTGAAAACATCTGTGTAAAATCTGGGTGTCCCGAGGATTTTTGACCTACCTAATAAGATAAATAATTGTTGTTCTTAATTGAAACCAGTGGGTAATTTTATTTTATTTTGAATTTAAAGGAACATCAAGTTTATTATAAGAACTTACAACTAATTTAAAGAAAGAAAGAAAAAAGTTTATTTGAAAAGTTTGTTTGTAATCGCGGAAAAAAATCTGTTCGCTACGTACAAGTTCGTGTACCTCGTCAAAATGTAGGGAACAACTGCTTTTTTTCGCGATTTCAGGTTTGGTCCCTTAATAAAAGTTGTTCATAATGATGAGTACAATGAACTCTTACGAGGTTGTTGGTGTTTTTCCAATAACCCTGTATAACCCACAACGCTTTCCACAGGTAGACATAATAGTTTAGACGAAAAAAAGGTGTAATCGCTAAGAGTTTTAGTAGCAGTACTTGCATTAATTTAAATGGTAATGTGGAATATACAATAAATCCGTTTTTTTTTATGGATTTTGTCAACATAATTTGAGGTAACGTGGTTATGTTCCACTTTTTGCGTAAAACCTGTTAGACCAAATACAATTGAACCATCAAAATAAGCCTATCAGTTGACTCAGTCATCTCACGCTACAAACAAACACAAAATTTAATCTCAAAACACGACACATTACACATAACGCAAAATAAATCAAAACAGAACCTAAAATCTAAAACTCCAAGTCAAAATGAGCTGTCAAAAGTTATGTGCCCCGAGGCGGCTTCAAGTATCAAGAGTGTAGGGCGGCGTAGCGGCAACTTCTTTGCATACTTCCCGGGAAGCGCGGGTGTTGGTGTGCGATACGTCACTTATATTATATTGTCTGCCTACACATATTGCTTGGCTAGTGAGGGGGTAGTATCAGTGGGAGTGATGTGCTGTTTGGTGATTGTATCGATGAAAAACGAAGTAGCGTTATGAAAGATGCAGAGTGAGAAAATTAGCGAACTGATATTTGAGATTTATTAGAATTCGAATTTTGCGTTATATAGATATTTTATTTTATTTAATCCTATTTAGGTCGTAGGCAAAGAGCATATTAGTTAGCTGACTTTTTTACAAGCTTTTATATAATTTCATGTGTTATGTCCCATAAGCTGTTACAGTCAAATTTACCTAGCCTTAAGGAAGTATGCATATGCATCCTGAATATCTATTCGAAACCTTTCAGAAACTATCGATACCCAAACTACCCGCCACAATCTATCGATACATCCCACCACTACGAGATATATCAGCTCACTTCATTTACCCGCGTTGCCGTATCTTTTGTTTGCTATATTTTTGACAAGTACAAAGCGAAATCTGCGCTTGTCATATGTTTGACAGACGACGGGGTGAAGGGGGGTGTAGAGGGGGGCAAATAGGGGTGATAAGTTGTTATTAACTGCACTTGAAGACCTATAGATGCATAGTTTTGTGTTTTTTGGTGAGCTGGAAACAAAACACCCTGTGTATTGTTGTCGCTTGATGGGGTCTGAAGAAAAGAGTTTGCAGGTAAATGAAAAACAGTTTCCAGTATGGAGACCATGAGTTTATGTCAAAAGGAAAATTTAAAGCTAAGTACTAAACAATTGGTTTGTTGAAGACATTATAATTTTTTTCAGATCTTGGTAGATTTTACTGAAAAACTGATTAGTTGAAAAACATAACCTAAACATGAAAGATTAGGTTGAAACCATGTTGACGTTTGCTAATGCAGCTTATTTAAATAATTAATCATACCGAGATAGCGTAAAACTAATTAAAAAGCATTAATTTGTTTTTGACTGCCTCGTTGGTCGCAACCGCTACTGCTGAGCATCAGGTCCTGGGTTTGATTCCCAGGTCGGACATAGTATTATTGGGTTTTTCTATCTGCGCGGTTGGTTATAGCTCCAACCCTAACCCGTTGGGTCGACCCTAGCTTAGTTACTGCAACCAACAGTGAAAAAGACCAGAAAGTTAAAAAAGAGGCTCAATTATTTAAAAAAGTCTGCGTCATTAGAAGCGTAAAAAGTTTTTAAAGGTGCATTTATTTAAAATAGTATCCATCATTAGAAGGCCAATCATGTTTTTAGAGGATCAGATAAATATTTCCCGTTTTCTAAAATTTTATGTTCCGTATTTACGACTGGGTAGAATGGCATCGTGAAATAAATAATGCCTCCGTCACTCAGCATTTCCGAATATATTTCATATAAACGCACTGAGGAGTAAGAACTGTAACAATTTGACATATTATATAGTGGTGTCAAGTTATCCCCCTCCCCCCTCGATACTGGCATCGCGCTTTTAGACACCTTCCCGATGGAAGGTGTTATGTTCTATTAGTTAATGGTGTTAATAATTTATTGGGTATAAAGTTTTGAACTGAAGGGCAGTTCCCGTAATTAAAAACGTTCAAAATCTAGTCGCAATCTCATCCCAGCGACAATCAATGTAAAAGCTTGTCAAAAATTAGAGGTATTTTTGACAGATTGCGACTGAGATCAGACTGTGAACGTTTTTAAAATTACGAGAATTGCACCTCCGGTAACTGGGTTGCGGGGGTCAGATACGCAGTAGTTCTATGTAAAATACTGAAGTTCAGCTGCATCCATCAGTTAAAGTGGAAGTCGATCCAAATATAATTGGGGAAATCAGACGGAAGGCAGACGTTTTACGTTATTATAATTTTTTTCGGTATCCATAACTACATGCTTGTGACTGGTCATGTCTAAATAAAGGAACTATAGAAATTGGAAGATGAGTCCTGCGGGGTGATTACGTAACACACAATCTGTAGTAATGACTTTCATTTTGACAGTTCATCAACATTCATTGCGTTATTTACGTTGTTGAGCAGACAAACTTTTCGAACATACGAAGCAATGGATTAGCAATATCCTTCAAAATGATTCAGATTGTGATTGATAGTGTGTTACGCAATTAGGGTGCTGCAGTGGAGACCGCAAATTGATAGACAAAACTGATGAAATGAAAAAGACACAAGGATTGTGTGTATGCTGTGGCTGTGGCGTAATTTGGGAGTGACCTAAGACTAGCAGTAAAAGTAAAGACAATATGAAACCCATGTACAGACACGACTAAAAGTATGTATACACTCGGCTTTATTCAAAAGCGATTTAGTCCTTTATTTTTGAATGAAATTTTATGTTGTTACGAACATAGCATTTTCGAACCCATAGGTTTATTTAATGTATCGTATTTCAACGTTGCACTCGTTATTTCACGAAAAAATCGCAATTGTAGTTGCTAAGTGTTGACATATTGGTGCTCGTGACTGATCAGACTGATTTTCGGATTTAGTATTTTTTTTGTCTTTACTTTTTTGTGAAACGCAAAACCTAGGTGCGTTTCTTGCTTATTATTAATTTATTTATTTAAAAATGTATGTACAGTCACGAGCAAAAGTATGTGTACACACATTATATAAACAGACAAGCAAAAAAAGAACAGAAAAATTGGTACAAAGGTTATTTTATTTTGCACTAAACAATCATTTTCTTCAATCTCTTCTGTTTGCGAAATTTAAAATGGTGAATAGAAAATTCCTGCCTTGCTTATTGACTTGGTACATCACACCATCCAAACGGCTCCGCCTGAAACGTACATAATTTGATTAATTTTCGACTGGCACAAAATGCGAGCTGTAATTAAAACTAGTGTAAGTGGTTGCCGCGATAAGGGTAGTTTCGGGGTGTCTCCCCGCTTAGATGCGGCGTATCGGCTTTCGTAAGTATTGTCTATACGACTGTGTAGAGTGCGGTGTTTAGGAGTTAATATAACCTAATTTGGGAGTTCATATGTTCATATAACCTCCTACTTTTTTTAAATCGGTCAAAAAAGTGTTTCTCTATAAAAAAAGGAAAAGTAAGAACCGACGCCCTTGTGGACCGATAACCTGAAGAAGTGGCGAGAAGAAAATAAGAACAATTGTATATTCTGCACAGATAAGAATCAGACCTGCCGATCTATTCTGTAAAAATCTCACCGTGATAACTTAGGTGAATTGAGCTGTCATTGCACCATATGCTAGAGATTGTCACTATTGACAGCTCACTTCACCTAAGTTCTCACGGTGAGATTTTTACAGAATACACCGGCTGGTGAAATGACAGCTCATTTTACCCAAATTTTCACAGCGAGATATTTACAGAATAGACCACTAGTCGTGGTAGGCTCTATGTTTGAGGGAGACCTACGTTCTGCCTGGCCTTTAGTGGGTATGTCCTCCATTTGAACAGGTGTGGTGACTAATAATGTAATCGATTATATTATTCTTTCTCTAAATGAGATGAAGCCCATGTTTTACCTTCAGTGGCCCATTTGAAGGTTGAGAAAATAAACTTAAAAAAATATGACTTTTTGACAGTATAGTAGTTTGTTTATATACCTTTTAAACCGACTACAAAAAAGGAGGAGGTTCTCAATTCGGATGTTTATATACTTTTTTTTCACTTATTGATTTCAAGAGAAACCATTGTTTGAGCATTTCAGTTCTTATTATAAGCACGATGTTTCATCAGACATTTTTTTTTTTTAAATAGGAATTCAATATGAGTACATTTCCCATTTCTAAAAGAAAATACCACTTTACAGTAAGGAGGTTTTTTAAACAAATGATTTACTCCTTCACAATCAAACCATGCACCACATTCCGCCGCGCGCACGCACCACTCACATATGTAGCGACCACTTTTCCCTAAGTACTCATATCAAGCGTTTGACTTTGACAAGACATACTTAACTTATACTTAACTATGACTTGTGTTAGCTTATTATTTCGCTAACTACTTTTAACACCCGGTATGTGTAAAGCTAATTTTAAGTTGGCGGTGGATTGGGGTTCATTTGGTGGTGGTGTCACTTGTGGAATGCATTGAAGGGGTTCATGTTTGAGTAGGTACGCCTTAAGTTTTTGGATTGAGAACATTTACTGGTTTTCTTGTACAATTTTTCTTAATTCTCTAACTTACCCATTCTCTATTCTTATTCCTATAACTTACTGCTATACAGCTATACAGGGTGGTTACTTCCTGTAACCACCCTGTATAGCCTTGAGGCTATACAGGTAGGTTACAGGGTGGTAGGAACACTGACGCACAACCTGTTACATGGATTCAGAACATGATTCTAAATCCCCTTGTGTATGATTCTGAACCCCCTGCGTTAAAATTTTTCATAAAATTATGCTGTGTCATACATTTTGACCGCGTAGGCGCTCTTTTCTATGAAACAGCTATTATAGCTACCTATCCCTAGTATAAAAATTTTTCGTCGGTTATTCTAGACTCCTAACTAGAATCATGCACTGAATTTGTAGTTTCAGTACAGTTGTTTGCATGTCGACCTCCCTGCCACCCTGTAATTCATTCGGTCGAAACCCAACTAGGTTTTGAAAAGGCAGGGTCCAGAGAAGGATACGTGTGACAAGGATGGTTTAATAAAGGTGGAGATGAAGAAGAAGCCTCCTTGTCAGAACCAGTGCGGCACCGCGCTTGCAGGACCCAACATGCTGCTGCGACCAGCAATCTCGACGATGCAGCTGTACGTGTCCAGACTGAACCACTCCACGAAGTTTAAGGAGATCGTGGAGTACATGCGTGTGAAGACCAACTGGACTTTGAGGGTCGAGAAGTTGGAGTCGCGTCACAAGTCGAACTTCAAGTCGTTCGTGGTGCGTGTTCCTAACTTCCTACACATCATCTCGAGAAGTTCCTCAAGGAAGAGTTCTGGCTGAAGGGTGTTGTGTACCGCCGGTTTCGTGGTCGGCTACATGACACACGACGCGGACACTCGTGTGCGTTAGTTAGCTTTTTAGTATAATTATAATGTTGTATGTATTTATAGTATTTTTAAGTTATATTAATATTGAATTGTATGTGTTTTATGGGCCTTGATGCCTGAAATAAATGGATAAATAAATAAACAGATATCATTAAGAGTCAAGTACTGGTCTAACCTGTTCAAATCTCACCGTGAAAACTTAAGTGAATTGAGCTTTTATTCCACTTATGGCGAGGGATTAAGAGTATTGACAACTTTCTTCATCGTAAGTTTTCACGGTATTTTTTTTACAGAATAGATCGGTTAATATTAAAGCTCGTGTGTGAATGACATCTTGACAGATCACGTAGGAATTCACTATCACTCTACTTCGGTTTTCTCATTTATTTCATTATAGACTTGTCACACATTTATTGTTGAACCTTGTTCAGCTCCAGCATGCAATTATTCTACATACCTAAATAAATGTATCAAATACAACCACATAAGTATTTAAAACTCAAAATTAACCCCCACCACAGCCCAGTTACTCAATCCAAATAAAC
The DNA here is from genome assembly GCA_949629185.1 of Apamea crenata. Classification (NCBI taxonomy): domain Eukaryota; kingdom Metazoa; phylum Arthropoda; class Insecta; order Lepidoptera; family Noctuidae; genus Apamea; species Apamea crenata. The sequence goes on from OX451372.1 coordinate 15,510,473, forward strand.
CCCAGAGCACAAGGCTTCGCGAAAATAGACAACAGCAACATTACTCCGTCTGTCAGCTGTTATCTCCGAAACTCTCGCATCGGACGCGTGACAAAGATATGTTCATTTTCTAAAATAATCAACCCATAAATCCGGGAGAATGACAGTGGAATCGGTACGAGACGACTCGTGTATACACGGCCTTATTTATTTTGAAGACTTGAGTCTCACTTGGCGTTGCTTGTGTTAATTATATGCAAGAATATCTCACTATGTAGGTATACGCAATAAGACACGGATAAGATTGGAAATTCAATCAGACTGATGAGTAAATAAGACTACGGCATTCTTGCACCCTAATTGCGTAACACCATCAATCTCAATCTGAATCATTTTGAAGGATATTGCTAATCCATTGCTTCCTATGTTCGAAAAATTTGTCTGCTCAACAACGTAAACAACGCAATGAATGTTTTTGAACTGTCAAAATAAAAGGCATTGCTACTGATAGTATGTTACTCAATTACCCGGCTGATGGTTAGTGGTTACTGCCAACTATGGACATCTTCAATGCCACAGACATCGCAGATGCGTTGCTATCCCAGAGACAAAACCTATACCATTCAAAGTGGAACACAGCAGCACTGCTAGGTGACAGAAATAGATGACTGTGGTGTTAGAAGAACTACCACCAACTGCCCCAGAGGAGCTTCTTTACCAAGAGCTTAGCCTTAGCTGTTGCTATGCGGTGTTTGCAGTCAATCCTCCTCCTCTTCACCATCCATTCTGAAGTGAGTTATTGAGTGCTTATATAAATATCATCTACAGCTTTACACACGACTCCTTATCAAGCTCATACGCATTTCCAGTTTTACCTGACCTCGCATTGTATAGGCGTTTGGTACATTGAGAAGTCAGCTTATACTGGTTGTATAGCTTGATATGGAGTCGTGCGTACGCCCGGATCAAATTATGATCATGGATCCAATCCAACACCTCACAATTTTCGAATCACATTTAATAGATTGACTATAGCAAAAATTCCCTAACAGCAATGCTATTCCTTTAAAACTTACCACCACGCTCACTTCTGTATCCATAGAGTTTTGACAGAACCACTGACATCTGTCACTTCGGAACCAGAAATGACTTTACCTGAACTGTCTTTCTGATCAACCAAACGTAGAAATTCAAATGACATACATACAAAACCACATACAAACGCTAACTTTAACTAAGTTATCGCGGAGTGCGAGCCGACGACACACAGACGGGAATAATTCATCGAACAAATGCATAAATCAAAGGCAATACACACTTCCAAACTTACCACACAGCTGTACATCTTAAAAACCAACGAATACTGAACCTTATTTGAAATACCTGAAGGTTGATGGATTTAAAATTGGCACTTTCGTGACGGTATTTCTAAGTTTGTCGGTCTAGCAATTCGAAATTCAAACGGGCGCCTATCGCAGCTCGGTGATTGGTCAGGGCGCGCGTGGCTGTGATATAAATAGTGCGGTTGGTGCTAACTGCTAGCCTAATATGGAATATGGGATTGATTAATTGGGGGAAATGGAACACGTGTGAGTGTTCGGTTTTATTGGATCGAGGGGGGGAGGGACGGGAGACAGAAAAAGGATTTTTTTCGGATGAAATTGGCTAGGGAATTGCTTTTGTACCGTTCTAATATCTGTTCGGTCGTGATTTTCTTTTTTTAGGTTAAAATAAAAGTATTAATAATGCAATATTTTATATTCATTAACACGCAGTCATGTGTATCTTGGCAGGAGGAACATACTTGGAAGAAAACGTAAATGGTGTAATCAGGATTGGTGTTGATCGACTAATCGGAATAGACTGGCGTTGGAAAAATTGGACATGACAAGTCCGTAGATTTCTCTCGTCGACGACTTTTCCAGGCACTAGAAACTTATAAGCCTCGTTTACACGAGGACAGTTTCTCGAACATTGAGAGGTGAGAATGTCCGTGCGACACTTTGTTGACGATAACTGCCAGACGACTTTTCGCGCTCATCATGTAACCCCTAATTTTAACTTCGATTATAGAATCGAAGTTAAAATTAGGGGTTACATGTGCAATGTTTTTTCATGTCTAATTAACCTCTTAAAACTCTGCCAACTTCATAGCAATAATATCAAATCTCCTTCCTACACTTTTCCATATATAAACTAGATAAAACAAAGTCCGTCTCCACACTATCACATCGGATGCTGTAAAATATGCAGAAGGCTTCACTCGGATACCAGAGCGACATGTTATAACACCTCCATACTCCATACTGCGAGCTTGGCTATTGATTGAGCCATATGTTGCACTTGACGAGTTATCTTATTACCTAGAGATGCTGTTGTTACGAATATATAATATCACGCCTGTACTTGGAGGCGAAGGCAGAGAAGTAGCAGTAAACTCACATACCAGTACCTAATATAAACTATAGATTTGTAGACCGTTTTCTACTTTGTTAGTACTTTTTGACAGGCTAGACTGTCCTCACTGAACAAAACTGATTTACATCCGTCACCTCACACATCAGCAGTGCGATTCTGTAACCATCTCACCGTGAAAACTTAGGTGAAGTCAGCGTGGAGTGATCTGTCATTCCAACTAATGCTAGGTGTTGACACTATTGACAGTTCACTCTAAGCTCACTTCACCCAACTTTTCACGGTGAGATTTTTACAGAATCGATCGGCTGGTTCAGTTGAAAATCAGCGTCAGGCACTATTGTCTGGCATTTTTGCTGAACTGGGCCTTTTTAGTGCAGCCGTGAGGCACACTTTCCTGCTAATTTCTTACATATGTCTTTATACTTTCTATTTGTTTTTTTTTTTATTAGTTGCTATCTGATGTAGGTACGAGTATGTATCTGATGTATGGTGTGTCTTTTAGTTTTAGTCTATGCTAAATAAATGTATTTTCTTTCTTTCTTTCTCACATATCTGTTCATCATCTTCCTAGCCTTTTCCCAACTATGTTGGGGTCAGCTTCCAGTCTAACCGGATGCAGCCGAATACCAGTATTTTACATGGAGCGACTGCCTATCTGACCTGCACAACCCAGTTACCGGGTAATAAGATACCCCTTGGTAAAACTGGTAGTCAGACTTTCGGGCTTCTGACTACCCGGTGTCCCAGTAGTATCGACACTGACGAGTTGTACAGTCAACAGCAAAAGTAGATGATCAAAATCAGAAATTCAATACTAATGAACGGAGTTCGCGTCAGAACTGTGTGGCGTCGAAGTGATTCAAAACTATGTCAGACTCAGTGTCATACTTTTGAATCACTTCGACGCCACACAGTTCTGACGCGAACTCCGTTAATTAGTATTGAATTTCTGATTTTGATCATCTACTTTTGCTGTTGACTGTACGTCGTGGGGTCAACCCCAGGCAGACGCGTTACTTTGTGTAAATTATTTCATCACCACTGCTCTCAAAACGGATAAGACAAACATCGTGATGAAATCGGCATGTCCTAGAACTAAAAATTTGAAGACATATGACATCTACCAACCCGCACTGGGTCCGGTGGTGGATTACGGCCCACTCCCTCTCAAAATAGAGGAGGCCTGTGTCCCAGCAGTGGGAACATTATGGGCTGATTATGTTGAGCTTTTGAGATTTTTTGCAATCACTAAATGATCAAAAGTATCTGAGCAACAAATAACGCCGTCCTAAAAGAGTCTAAACTCATCCAAAAATCCCTCAAAAATATCCAAAACTAATCTAATTAGAAATCATGAGTACAAAGCCTTCTATTGCAGGACGCTAACGCAAATCTGTCATGCGATTATCCTACGTTTGTAAGCCGGACAAGTGGACACGGAACAGATTTATAGTTTGTCGTAAATCACTATTTCAATATTAGAGACGAGCCACACGATTGTCGCAACGGTCTTATTAGTAGCATGTCGCTCGCGTGTAATCAACCTAATGTAATTGATGCGGGGATGCTGTAAGGATGGGATGATAGTAAATTAATGTTAGGTTTAGTTAATGATATTGTGCTGTATCGTAATTAGGTGTGTCCAGATTGTAATTAGGAGGATTGTGATGTCTGAAGATGCGACGCAAATAATTATATAATGGACATTTATGGCTTATTAGTCGAATTGCCCAGACGGAGATGACGGGATGAGCTGGATTCCTTTAGTAAAGATTGGTCCTGGGCAGCTCTGGTGCGAGAGGTAGAGAGAGAGTAGCCTTTGCCTAGGGCGGCGGGATCGCCCGAAAGGGTTACCGCTGCCCTGGAACAGAAAGGGCTAAGGAAGGAACACGGGTGGGTTTTAGTCAGTAAGAGTCTGACACTCCCTTCCGCTCCACCCAGAGCGAGAGGGGTCATTTGATGATTACCCATCCTCAAAAAAAAAAAAAAAAGGCCTTTGCCTAGTCATTTTGATGACATAGTAAGTACAATAGCAACTTCTTGCTGCAACATAAATTAAAAACCGGCCAAGTCCGAGTCGGACTTACACAAGGCAAAAAAACGCCGAAAAAAAAATAGGTTTCTTGTATGGAAACCCCGTTTAGTGTTTTACTTTAATTTAATTTTTATTGTGTGTTGTGATATCGGCTATAAAAATACACACTCTATGAGAATTTGAACTGTCAACCTATTATGGTTCATGAGATACAGCCTGATGGCAGACAGACGGATGGACAGCGGAGGCTAGAAAAAGGGTCTCGTTGGTCCCTCTGGGTACAGAACCCTAAAAAGCAAGAACAATCATTAAATATACCTAGGCCTTGATAGCGGTCGCAACAAAATGGGAGGTTGTTCATTGTCAACCAGTCCAAATAACAAACGGGTGATTAAACTCTTACACTCTTAGCTTCATTAACCAGTGTTGAGTTGAACACACAAAGAACCTGAATAGTATAATTTTAAACTAACTACTAAAATCACCGCCTTGATTTACGGACAATTTTACACAGTCACTTTTAGCTCTATTATTAAAATATAACAATCTAATTACAAACTTATTAGTTACAACTGCAAGAGTGTGAAGCGCTCCGCGGAGAGTGTAAGGCAGTTATGTCGCACATCTGACATAATAGCCTTACAGGAGACATGGTTGCTGCCTGGAGATATTCCGTTCCTGAGCGAGATCGACATGGAGTACGGCTGCACCGGGACGTCGGCGGTGGACGCTGGCGCCGGCATGCTGCGCGGTCGCCCCTACGGCGGAGTCGCGCTGCTGTGGCGAAAGAGTGTGTTTGCTGACGTATCGGTTGTGCAGTGCGATAACCCGCGAGTGTGTGCCGTGAAGGTAAACGCGGGTCAAAGGTCGTTCTTGGTGTTCAGTGTGTACATGCCGACGGATAAAGATGTGAATTTGACGGAGTTTACGGAGTGTCTCGGTCTGGTGAGTGCGGTTATAAACAATAGTAGTATAGAATCGGTATACATACTCGGGGATTTTAACGCTCATCCGCATGAACGATTCTACGGCGAGTTACAGAATTTTTGTGTAGAATCACAGTGGTTATGTGCGGACATCGAGCTACTAGGGTTGGATTCTGGAACTTGTACATTTATAAGCGAGGCGAACGGATCAAAGCGCTGGCTTGATCATTGTATAGTCACTAAATCAGCTCGGGAGACTATTGTAAGTGTACAGGTTAAAGAAGACGTCCTGTGGTCCGATCACTTTCCTCTCGAGATTGTAATTTTGTTAGATAAAATCAAACCTAAAATTCATAATAATTGTATGCAATATAATGATGTACGCTGGGGTGATAGAAACTCCGAACAATGTGACATTTATAGTAATTTATGTAATAATAATTTAAAATTAATTGACTTTCCCATTGAAATGACCGAATGTTGTGATTATGTATGTAGTAATGTGGATCACAGACTTGTTATTGACAATATGTACGATAAAATAATTCAAATATTATGCCGAGCAGCTTCGGATAGTCGTTCGTCGAGTGTTCCCCGATACAAGAAGCCGGTTCTTGGTTGGAACAGGCACGTAGGTGATGCTCACAGGGCGGCCAGGGAAAAGTTTGAGTTGTGGGTTTTGTACGGCAAGCCGGCGGAGGGTCGCGTGTGGAATGACATGCAGACGACTCGTAAGATTTTTAAATCACGTTTACGCTGGTGTCAGAATCATACTGACCAAATAAAAATGGACATTCTTGCGTCGCATCATTCCAGGAGTGACTTCCGCAGTTTCTGGAAGTCTACAAACAAACTTAATAGTAAACCGGGTCTACCTGTGAGTGTCAGTGGTGCCTGTAACCCGTCGGTAATAGCAGACTTATTTAGGGACCATTTTGCCGTTAAGTCACCTTTGGCGTCGACACAGTCCACGAGCGAGGATGGTTGTAGGGGTCGGGAAGTCAGCGTCCGGTTTACGGCCAAAGACGTACGGCAGGCCATTAAATCTATGTCACGGGGCAAGTCTCCGGGCCATGACGACCTGAGCATTGAACACCTAAGGTACGCAGGATATCATATGTCCAGAGTGCTGGCGTTGTTCTACTCTTTGTGTGTAGGACATTCATACTTACCTGCGCCAATGATAAGGACTGTGGTGGTGCCAATTGTCAAAAACAAAACCGGTGATATTGGTGACAAATGTAATTATCGACCGATTTCCTTAGCCACTATAGTCGCAAAGGTGCTTGACAGTTTGCTGAACACTCAGCTTGAAAAACATCTACAGATACACGATAACCAATTTGGTTTCAAGTCAGGTCTCTCTACTGAAACGGCTATACTGTGTCTGAAGCAAACTGTCAAGTACTACACGGATAAAAATACGCCCATTTTCGGGTGTTTTCTTGATTTATCGAAAGCGTTTGATCTGGTTTCTTACGATATTCTATGGCAAAAATTACACCAAACAACGATGCCCGAGGTGCTAATCCGTACTTTTAAGTATTGGTATGGGAACCAGATCAGCGTTGTTCGATGGTCAGGGGCGTATTCGACGCCATACAGGTTGGAGTGCGGCGTGAGGCAGGGGGGGCTGACATCGCCGAAACTTTTCAACCTTTATGTGAACGCGCTTGTGGAGGAGCTCAGCAGCACACATGTCGGATGCCATATTGATGGAGTTTGCCTTAATAATATTAGTTACGCGGACGACATGGTGCTGCTGAGTGCGTCTGTGGGTGGACTGTCGCAGCTGCTTGACATTTGCGAAAAATATGCTGGACAACATGGGTTGATGTACAACACAAATAAAAGTGAGTGGATGGTCTTTCAGGCTCGGGGAAGGTCACTAAGTCAAACACCTAAAGTTAGATTGAATGGCTACCCCCTTAATAGGGTAGAACAATTTAAATACCTTGGGCACTTACTAACCCCGGATCTGAAAGACGACAATGACATCGAAAGGGAGCGTAGAGCGCTGTCTGTTCGTGCGAATATGATAGCACGCAGATTTGCTCGCTGTTCAAGAGACGTCAAGATCACCCTGTTCAGGGCATTTTGCACGTCCTTCTACACGAGCAGTCTGTGGGTGAATTATACGCAAAAGCAGTACAGCGCTCTACGCGTCCAATACAATAATGCGTTCAGGGTGCTGTTGGGGCTGCCTCGCTTCTGTAGCGCTTCGGGGATGTTCGCCGAAGCGCGCGTGGATTGTTTTTATACAACCATGCGCAAGCGGTGCACATCCCTGGTGCGCAGGGTGCGGGTCAGCCCGAACAGTATCCTGAACGCTTTCGCCCAGCGATTCGACTGCCGGTACATGTATCACTGTGACATGGTACATGTACGGGATGATGTGGAAATATTGTTTTAATTGTTTTGACTTGTAATTTGTATTTTTTTGTATTGTATTTTTGTATTTAAATTGTATTTTTTGTATTTAATTGAATTGAATTGAATTGTAATGATTTTTTGGCATACCTGTCAAAAATATTATAATTATTATATTTAATTATTGTTTGGTTACTTAGTTTGTAGTGTAATATGTATAGGTAGGTACTAACATAGTTTTAAGACCTTTGTAACTAACAATTATTATGAATGTTATATGTTGAATGTACTAACACTAGTGTTTAAGTTGTGTGTGTAGGTATATACTAACAAATTGGATTTTATAATCTGAAATAAATGAAATTGAATTGAATTGAATAACAAGGGAAACTAGAATCCCATACAGTTACAATACAAGCCAACATTGTAACACATTACTAAATTACTATTAATCCTACTAATATTATAAATGCGAAAGTTTGTATGTATGGATGTATGGATGTTTGTTACTCTTTCACGCAAAAACTACTGAACAGATTTTGACGAAATTTAGCACACAGATAGTTTATAACCAGGATTAACATATAGGATACTTTTTATCCCGACATTCCCACGGGATCGAAACTTATGCGGGTGAAACCGCGGGGCGCAGCTAGTGGATAATAAAATAAAAAAAGTCAATTCGCACGAATTTACTCGCCCGAAACGTGCGAATCGTCACTTTTAAATAATATTATTGTTTCTTTAAGCGACTCGTACGAAGTTAATTGCTTTGTGGGCGAGTCGACAACTCCAGAAATATGTATGAGGCAGTTGACACATTTTGAATTGTGTTACCAGAATATTAAACTTACACCAATAAATTAACTTCGTGCGAGTCGCCTTTTTTATTTAAAATTATTTCGCCAAATACAGGAAATTTAACTAATACAAATTATTTTTAACTATTATTTTATTACTGAAAGTATTTTATTTTATTACTCAGTTACCTAAATTGCAATTTCTATGATGTGAGGTCCCATCATAGAAATTGCAATTTAGGTAACTGAGTATCCCAGTCAAAGAATTGACAAATGTAGTGATGATACACAAGCCAGCATATAGCATAATCAGTCTATAATGTTCCCACTGCTGGGACACAGGCCTCCTCTCTGTGAGAGAGTGGGCCGTAATCCACCACGCATATATTATAAATAAGATAAAATCTTGTAACAAACACATCGATTTGTAGTAATTCGTCAATATCTTGTAATATGGTAGATGTCACATAACTTCCAATTTTTGGTTCTAGGACATGCCCTCACGATGTTTTCCTTCACCGTTTTGAGAGCGGTGCTGATGAAATAATTTACACAATGCGAAGCGCCTGTCTGGTATCGAATCTACGACCTATAACTTTATTATCGACATTATAATACCGTACGTGTATCAATCAATGTACTGTGTGTTGCTGCAATAACTAGTTCCATCTGTCAAAAAACGGTTTACCTAATGGACAGGGTATAACTAAATCACACCACAGCCTAACTACACCAGTCTACCCACAACAACAATCCAACAATAATTTAATCATAATTATGTAAGACGACAATACAATGGAGGTTCGATGCTGATGGCGTATTGATTATGTTCAGCGGATGTGTGACGCATGATTTATTACGTCACTACATTGGATTCTGACTGTCAAACGGATTGAATCGTTAGGGGGCAAGTGGGGTGAAGCGGGGGCTATGATCGGTATTTGTTTTGGTAACATAAGTAAGTAAAACAATTCTCGTAATTTTCAGAACGTTCACAGTACGATCTCTATCTCAATCTGTCAAAAACAGGTCAAAATGTAGGGAAATTAGAAGTATTTTTTGACAGATTGAGACTGAGATCAGACTGTGAACGTTCTTAAAATTACGAGAATTGCCCCTCAGACCTTTATCTCAATCTGTCAAAAATACCAATAAAATCCCTACTTTTTGACAAGTTTTGGACATTGACTGTCGCTGAGATGAAGTTGCAACTAGATTTTAAACGTTTTTAATTACGGGAATTAGCCTTCTGATTTAGACCCTTTTTTTTTGAGGATGGGAAATCATCAAATGACCCCTCCCGCTCTGGGTGGAGCGGAAGGGAGTGTCAGACTCTTACCCACCCTTGTTCCTTCCTTAGCCCTTTCTGTTCCAGGGCAGCGGTAACCCTTTCGGACGATCCCGATACCCTGGCAGGCTTCGGCCCTATCGGGCCCCGTCATCTGCTGACTTCTCTTTGAGGCGCGCGTGGAATACAACGCGTCGTCCGGCACGGGCCTGGTCCTGATCGGACGGTGAGCTACCCATTACTCTCCGTCCGCAGGCCCATGCCTACGGTGGCCGGCAGTCGTCACGCCGCTCCCGACGCCCGGAGAGTCTCTCTTCGTTCTTTCCCTCAGCCTTCCCGCCACCCCCTTCGCTAGCATGACTGCTTCGCAGAAGGAGGTGACTGCCTCCCACTCCCTCTCGCCCCGGACCATGGCTTGAACCAGGGCCGGACGCGAGAGGTCGCCGCTGTTGCCGATCGCATCTACGAGGACACGGCGGGGCTCCGCCCAAGCAGGGCAGACCTCCACCGTATACTCCATCGTGTCCTCTGGGTGATCCTGGCAGTGATGACACCCGGGCGTCTCCTCCCGCCTGATGATTGGCTCCCTCAGGTTGGGCAGAAGCCGCTTTAAGGCGGCCCCGGTCCGTTCCAGTTTGGGGGCCAAACGTCGGAAGTGCTCGACGAAGTTCCACCGGCTGTCGAGGACGAGACCCAGGTACTTCATCGTTGTCTCGTGATTTAGACCCTTTAACGTGTTTCTTGCCGTGAAAAACTACGTTTTATTTCGCACGGTCGTCAGTGTTATACGGATCACTATGGAAGCTTTTTTATGGACACGCTTTTTCTGCAGGGCCTTACACGATAACATTCAGTTGCATATGTGGAATACCATAAGTTTAAAGAACAGCAAGTCATTTGTTGCTAATTTTATTAGAAACTTGCATCGTGTAAATGTGGTTTTATAAGTATTATAGTTATGGTAATGTGTTGAGGAAAGTGAAAAAAAAAAAAAAAAAAATTTGCTATAAAATGATACAACGTTATAATTACTACTTTTATTCCAAGCGAACGTGTTTACATAAACACGCCTATTCTACGAAACAAAAACCTGCTAGAAGTAATTTGAAAGCTCATTCTAAATTCGCTTGAATGTTCGAATGCCAGCAGAGATATTTTCCTGCCAGCCTGTACAATATAAGGTCGGCTTTGGACAACCTTTACAGTACCTTCAATTCTTGAGGTTATTGGACCAAAGCTGACCACTAATGTGAGTTTTTCAATGGTTAAATATTAAATATTGTAATTTTATTGGGGCTTGACCAATGACTTATGTATGATAAATGCATACTGTAGAAGTGTAGCGTAGATTTGGTAAATAAAATTGAATAGCCAGCAAGGTCAGTAGGATCAATATCCTACAGACCTTGCCGGCTATTTAATTGTCAAATCTGTCAATACAGATTGATATTAAAAATCATTCCTCAATCTTGCTCCTTGAGCTGAATATTAAAATACAGGCTGTTTGTTTAGTCTAGTGGTGGGAACAGTCGGAAGCGCTACTACTGCAGCTGAGCATGAGGTCCTGGGTTCGACTCCCAGGTTAGGCAAAGTGCTTTTAGGTTTTTTCATCAGGAATTTCTGAGTAGCTTCCCATTGTCTGCATCTGTGCCTGGCTAAACCAATAGGCTCATTCCCTATTAAATGAGACTTAAACATAGTGGGAAAAATATGGGCGATGTACTATAAGCACTCCTCTACTCAACCGTTAAGGAAACAGGCGTTTATATAAAACAGAGCCAAGAACAAAGAAGCTGTAATCACCTCCCATCCCTCTTGTCACACATTCACTCAAAACTCATCGGAAACAATACCGCCCCCCCTTCACCCCTCACCTGCATACAATCCGATAATAACACAAGATTATTAGACATGAATTATAGTCGCAATTAGACGAGACAGCTAGGGAAACGGCTCGGTCGCGACAAAGCGCAGGACGCGACGGACAGTTGCTCACGTAAATCAATCAGCGCATGAATGGAGCTTCTATTATGGTAATGTTGTAAGAACTGTGTTTATGTTATAATAGGATGTCTAATTAATTAGATTCGTGGCGTCAAAAGGCGTCATCAACGCCATTGACGTTTGTAATCGAGGATATACTTTCTACATTCATTTGTTTTTGTCACAAATCAATAGGTTTTGTGTCTGACGATTTGAATTCAACATTTTCCATATGCTTTCCTTAAATCTGTCCCTAAACATAAAATTAAGATTGGGATATTATGACGCATCTATAAGGCAATCAGAATTCTTGGTCTTAAGTGAGCAGACTTTGGGTAAAGGTCTGCTAAATATATACTAGTAAAGCTGAAGAGTTTGTTTGAAGTGGTAATCTCTTGAACTACACACAAGCAAAACTGATACAGATTACAAAACATATTTTTGCATTTTGTTAGCCCCTTCACGCTACGATTCTTAGGAAGGGAAAACTAAAAAAAAAACTTAGAAAGTACTCTAAGCAAAATCGAAGACGGGAACGGGATAATTTCACGCGGACGAAGTCGCGGGAAGAAGTTAGTACCATATAAAAATGCTGCTAATAATCTAATTTGATATGGGTATTTAACAGTAATCGTCAAGTATAAATATCATCTCAAGACTCATGACTATACTGAACGGTTACAAAGATATTACGTGTTTTTGATGAGTTTCAGGAACTGTAATTCAAAGTATGAAGTATGAGTATGATGTAGTAATCAACAAAAGAGATAAGTATGCAGGGTCGTCGGATATAGTTGAAGTTTAGTAAGAAACGGATTGATGTTTTCGGATAAAATTTAATTTAATTATTAGAAAATAAACAGTTCATTTATCAAACTAAATTTCATTCGAAAACATCCAGCGGTTTCTTACTAAACATCGACTATATCCGACGACCCTGGTTACTTATCTCTTTTGTTGCGGCTTTATTCAAAATCGATTTACTCCTTTATTTTTTAATTAAATTTTATGTTGTTGCGAACATAGCATTTTCAAACCCATAGGTTTATGTAATGTGTCGTATTTCAACGTTGCATTCGTTATTTCAAGAAAAAAACGCAATTTAAAGTTGCCAAGTGTTGACATATTGGTGCTCGTGACTGTACATAATTCTAGTGTACTTTCAGCTGTGCCTATGGAAGGTAGTGCGAGCAGATCGCGACGCATAGTTATCTGGACAGCAGCCACCGCCGATATGTTTTGTAGTCTCGCAGGCGAGCACCGCCGCTGTGGACGCGCGCTCACAGACCTGGGAATGGCATAGAGGTTGCAGTTTTAGGTGTTATGAGAAATTACATATGTTATTAGATGGCTAACAAGATGGCATACAACTGGCATACTTCCCTCTTCACTCTTCCCTCACTATCATAGTCCGGTCGGACTATGAGACTATGATTTGCAATACCAACTACGTCACTGGTTGTCGCTGAGAACCTGTGCTGGGGCTCTGTCTCAGATAGGGTGGTACCATTATGCTGAGCGATGGCTGTTTTGCGTGGATGTAACGCATAATTTCCCCAACTTGTTCTTTGTTGTGTTTGTGTTCTTTTTCTGCGTCATTTTTACCGCAAATAAACGTATTTTCATCCCAGAGATAAAGCTGAAATGTCTCATGTGCCTGTATCTACTTGCAGCAAATCGGCGGCACGCATACCCTACAAACCGGAACCCAGGACACTGGGGTGTTCAATAGTATTCTGATCCTAAGCAACTAGACTTAGACACTGATCAACGATTGTTGGAGCTGATCAAACTAGTAAGAAATTGTAGTGTTGGTTTGAATTTAATATAAATAAACATTTTTGAATGAAATGAATCTATAAATTGCCATCTAAGTAAAAGTTAAAAAAAAAACTACGAAAGTTGTTTCTTAAAAAATAAGGCCAATTACCATTACCACATGACTTCATGCAACTTTCCATACTTTCCTATTTATTTTTGAAATTTAAATTCCCGAAAAATTCCACACTGTCCATTCTAGCGTAAGTCTAGCTCCACACCCCACCATACCGTGTGGCTAGCCGAAATTTAGATGTCACAAGTGTAGCTCTTCTGGCTAATGTCCGACTACCGAGTTGTTTGTTACTGCCGTGTGGCGCACAAGATGGAAGATACCAGCGAATTATACGCTCTTGTGTACGAGCCTAATGGGTTCGCTTTACTTTGTGATGTGCGCCACAATTTGCATGGATGGCAATTTGATTGATGATTTCTGTTCTGGATTTAGTTGCGTAGGAGTTATTGCCTTCCTACGCAAATATCATTTAGAGTTTCTATGTTTCGGGGCTTACAGAAAAAGATTTTGTTGTGTTGCGTTTTGAAAAAAATAGCAATTGTTTCAGAACTATTAAACAATGCTGAATACGAAATGGTATTTAAAATCAATGTGTGAGAAAATCTTGGCTACCAGCAATACCTTCTGTTGGCCAAAAGCAGGAACAACGTAGACAGACTCGATACCAAAACCTTTGTCAAACTTGAGAATCTAAAATCTTCAAAAGTATCTCAGTATGGAAAATTACCTATAGATATTATTTCTGCAGCTGCTCAAATTACAGAACTCTATCCGTACTTGTCTTATTATTACACATAACTTAGGGTCGAGTGTCTCACATTGAACCTTTCCCCAACCCATTTTCCTGTGTTAAATATCGATTTCTTCATATTTAAATTGAATAATAGAATAATTTGGCTTTATAATGCAACACGATTCGTTTCGTTATGCTTTTACTACTTTTTTGAAGTTAGTTATGAAAACGTGGTGTGTCTCAGATTGAACCACTTTTGAGAGGTACACTATTAACCATGGTTCAATGTGTCCACCTACGATTTTTTGGCAGTACACATTTAACCACGCTTAGTGCTTTTTTGAATTAAATCAAAGGATACTCATAGGAAATACTCACTTTATTGATATAATCACGCATAAGTACTTTCTCAATAGGGGCTAGGCAGAGCAAATAAACCTGTTTAGGCTTTTAAAGCATGAAATATAATCTTCCTATTTTTCTTATTAATATTATGACGTAACAGGCTTTCAGTTCACTGCTATCTTTCAATCACTTTTTACGTAATCTATATATATACCTACCTACTTAATAACTGTTGGGATTTGTTTCAGAATGGCACGGAAAAGACAGAGGAAAAGAGGCGGACATGAATGTCCGCCTCTTTTCCTCTGTCTTTTCCGTGCTGCATAAATTTGAAGCTGAAGCTTCAAATTTATGCTGAAAGCCTTAAAGATGCATAGGGCAGGTGAAAGCATTCGAAAAGCTGCAAAAACTTTCAACATTGCCTATCCCACCTTAGGCCGTTATGTTGCACAAAATTTGAACGTCGCTGATGAGGATCTTTCCGACAAAAGACTGATACCCAATTATGAAAACCACTTAATTTTTGCAGCAGAACAAGAAGAAATTTACAAGACCTACGTTAAAGAATGTGCTTTGAAATTTTATGGCCTTACTTCTAAGGATTGCCGCAAAGTGGCATACGAAATGGCAAAAATGAACAACCTATAGATTCCCGATAGTTGGGAGCGAGATAAAATTGCAGGGAAAGAGTGGTTCCGCGGGCTTATGGTCATTTAGAAAACCCCATGCCATGGTGACATATCCATCAAAAAGCCGGAAGCATGCAGCTTAGCCCGCGCGAGTCGCGACGTCATTTAACCGGGAGACGGTAAAGTCGTTCTTCGATAACTTGAAAACTGCAATTATATTTAGTTACTGTATTTGTTAAAAATAATGTGTTGATTATTTTCTTTGAGTACCTGTAAGTTGTTAAATTTCAATAATTCTTATGGTAGAACATATTATTATGATAGCACATTTGTTGTGTTTTTTAAGACTGACAATTTATGATAAAGATTATTATGCTCACAATAAACACTAAATGATTATGAAAATGATATTTTATTTGCTAAAAAGTTGATCATTAGTGTATACTAATAATGGTGGTTCAATGTGAAATAAGGTGGTTCAATGTGAAAAATACCCTGGTTCATTGTGCACGTCCTATAGTACACATTGAACCAATTCTCATTTTTCACAAAAACTTTTATTTTTCTGAAATTAACTCGAAACTTGAAAATTCATAATTGCACATTTTTAGGTAAATAAATTCCCCAGCTAAACACAAAATCTTGAACGCTTCGAAGCGTAAACAGTGATGTTATGAGCTTCCGAAATTTACCTGGTTCAATGTGGGACAACTTACCCTACTAGTAAAACCAAATAAAAAAGTACGTACACTAGATAATTATCAATCCGCAAACATAATAAGGCTGTACGCACACCGCACGACAAAGCGCCACAAATGACGCGCACCGCGATCAACAAGCCTCGCTTGTTATTCAATAACCGTCCCGGGCGATATCAATTTATCACAGGTTCAATGAAGGCGAAACTATATTTCATTGCTGTTCTGCCTGACATTGAATCTCCGATGTTATCTGCGAATAGATTATGAAATTTCACCCAACATTGAAAATCCAACCCTAAGCTTGACAACTAAAGTTCAATTTTGGCTGCGGATAACGGTGGAGATAGGACGTTTGGTGGGATGGCGAAGGTTGCATATTGACGTCATCCAAAAGGGAGTAGGCAGTCGAATGCAAAACGGTTGAACCATGGATTTGGCATATGTTATAGGGTGGTAACTATTGTCTGACACACGGTTCAGTTAATGTTTCAATTAATATTCGACATAATAATTTAAACACATTCCGTCTTATTACAAAACGAAACCTAACATTAGTTCTAGCTTAAACTATTGAGCCAGCTTAATTGTATTTCAATTTAGGCAAAGTTCTTAATACTAAAATGACCACTTAGCCCCGAACTAAGCAGTCATTTTTTTATAAAGAACTGCATTTCTCTATCAGTTGGGTTCTTAATTCAATAACTGGGTCAGTGGTTTAAACCTGATCAAAATAAAAACCTTGTTTTGTAATAAGGGGGAGAAAGTCGACTTGAAAGAAAGATGAACAGGTGCATTCCAATGGATATTCCTGCAGCCATGTAGACAGAGGATAGCTGATAGTTAGATTTTTAAAATTCCAAACTAGAGCAATATGGCCTTTACTGTGATATGTGTGTATATCTTTAGGAAGCCTTGCCTTGCCTTACCTTGCCTTGCCTTGCCTCTTTGCTTATTTGACTGATTCCGGTCACGGTGGCCAATCTCAACGGAGATTAGCCAGGTACGCAGGAGATATTATAGTGCACAAGTGTGTACGTAAACACAGGTAACGTAACTCTCCGTTCCTTTACTCTCATAGTCCTATGGTAAGCCCATCCGGCACGACCGGGGAGAGATCAGGCGCAGGACCAACAGCTTTTTTTTAGGCACGGGGTAATAAACCACCACTACCTAACTCGGGCTGTTACTAAAAAAATCCTAATAGAAAACCCAATAAAGTTTGTCAGACCTGGGAATCAAACCCAAGACCCCATGCTCAGCAGTCGCGCTTGCAACCACGAGACCAACGAGGCAGTTGAGGATAATAGTCAAAGTTTCTTCTAACCACTACATACACATACATCTTAATCGCAACCTCATAACCAGCACAGATGCTGACCAATATGCTTCTCTATACTTTCAGTGTGTAGGAAATATCAACAAAACAATTGAATACCACCCCAACGAAACAAATCGTCCGTGTGTATCCAACCTAATCTATATGTCTTAGCTGATTCGGGCGGCTGTATTTCATATCGAAACTAGTGAGCATGCTACTAATTGCCGTCCGCGTGCGTATTGCGACAATTCCATTTGTCTGTCTGTCTGTGCGAACCCTTTGATTGAGCCCGTGTTATTGGTACATTCGTACTGGATTCGGGATTATGGCAGATTATTGTTTGAGTGTAAGCTGTGAACGTAAATAATGTGTGATTCGAGGCGTTTATGGTGACAGTGATAGATGATTCTGTTGTGTTGTTATGATTAGATATGTTTTGACTACTAGAGGGTAGGTAGGATAAGTTATACAGGATACAATTTTAACCTGTGCGCAAACTGTAACCATGATTTTCAGCATATGATTCTAGACCGACGAATACTTTCTACACTAGTTTCATTGAAAACTACAATACCTACTGAGGCGGTCAAAATGTATGGAACAACATTTTTTTTTTAAATAACCAATGAAACATTTCTACAGTAGAAGATCTAGAATCATGTGCTAGATTCTCACACATGAATTCTGTAAATCAGCTGATTTTTATTTTGTTAACCGATGATCACCAATTTTTGGTTGTAAAGCGAAATGGTTATGGCAATTTGCCTTTTCACTTGTCGTATCATTATTATTTGTCTTTGATCTTTAGTGATTATGGGGGATCATTAATTTTGTATGAAATATTTTATCCAAATCATTGTACCTATTTAACATGCACACTGTCTTCCCAAAAATAAAAGGTCTCTTATTTAACAATGCTTCCGACATCCCATTACATCAATCACCCATTTCAATATCCCACTTTTATAGATTCATACAAAAAGGAATGTTTAATCTAACCCCGCGATGCCATCAAACGCCACAAATTAACAATTCCAACTTTCAATATACGCCATAACCCTAAAAAGCGGTGGCGGCCAAAAACGACCAACTTAATAGGATTGACAAGATTCCCGACGACCAATAAAAGATGGGGGCCGATGCCATAAAACTATAAGCAGGAAATATGTCTAGAGGATATTTTCTGTGCTATAACCGTGACCATTGGAACCCCGAATGTCATACCAATGAATTCATGTCCCGCAATTTTTTTCCACAGTTTATCGCGTTTCTTTATTACGGTCGGTCGTTTTTCGCTTGTTGGGTATGTATTTTTATGGGCAGCATTCGAGGGGTTAGCCAGCTTCACCGCGAATTTGTTTATAGCACACATATTGGTTTCAGTGATCGCATTGTTCCGTTTTATTTTTTAATAATGCTGTAATAGGTTCCTGTTACGTTTATTTGTAGCTGTAAAAGTGTATATTGGGGACAGATTCTTTCAGCCATATTAATATGTTATGAACTTTTTATATCTTTGTAGACATGGCGTATTAGTAAGGACACAGGGTATGGTTTACTGGTTAGTTAGATAAGATAGGGTAGTTTTACGGCTGAACCCAATTACCTATCTATTACCAGTTTTGGGATTCTAGAGGTAGAAATACCTACCTCTGGTTTTAACGTCCCAATAATGTATATCAGCAGCGACCAATATGATTATACACTGGCAGTTATAATTTTTATTGGCTACCATCAGTAATAGCGAACTGTCAAAAGGTTGTTGGGTTCGGCGGTTAATGGACCTCAGAAAATTTAACACCTTTAGGGGATGAATTCTTAAAATTCCTTCCCTATTACTGAACATTGTTAAATAAGGCACTCTTGTGCAAAATTTCGTACTTTTAGACCCAGCGGGTCATTTTTATTAATTAGAATATCTTACCAGTCTTACCAAGGGGTATTACCCAGTAACTGGGTTATGAAGGTCACATAGGCAGTCGATCCATGTAAAATACAGGAATTCTAGTTGCATCCGGTTAGACTGGAAGCTGACCTCAACACAGATTGGAAATGGCTCGGCAGATGATGGTTAAATAGAATTTCTGAAAAAAAAATTAAACTCTAGCCATTATTTACAAAAAAAAAAACAACCGACTTCCATAAAAACACTACAAAGTGAAAAATAACTTTAATTTCGGAAGTCGGTGTCTTTGGTTTTTGTACTTCGTTTTTCGCCACCGACTTCCGAAATTAAAGTAATTTTTCATTTTGTAGTGTTTTTATGGAAGTCGGTTGGTTTTTTTTTTTTTTTTGTAAATAAGTTTTTATTTTTCACTTTTTTGTTGCGATATTTTTTTATTTTTGTTAATTTTTCAAACTCGCTTGTCCGCGAACAAACGTAAAAAAACAAACATCCAAATTGAGAACCTCCTCCTTTTTTTAGAAGTCGGTTAAAAAACCCATCTCGAACCAATCAAACGTCAAGTGAGATGCATCCTCCAATATCATAGGAATGCCATAATTATGACACTCCAGGACTAGGGCGACATCAAACACTCGTAATAATAAGACAAAGCATTGAATACAAAGGGCCGTATTAAAAACACGAGTATTGTGGTCCCCCCAATATGGAGGGCTTTCGACTCGATCTCGGGAAGACATCCATTAGGTATTATTGAAAATTTTAATATCAAAAATTGCGGAGAGGTTTTTTTGCGTTACGACACGACTCAGGTTCTGCCTTTAAAACACTGTTAACAATTTGGGTAGAACTCGAACTCAAAGCATCCGTTTCAATTCAACCATTTACAGGCACTTTTGAGTTGTTAAATAATCGGTCAGTTAGTCAGAAAGTTGAAGCTAACCTGCTCTAAGTAAGTATGTTATTTTTTCATCTAACTACATCCATTTTTTTGGTTTTTGCAGTACAGGTAGCAATGCTTTATTAGTTCAAGAACTTTCATCATCATCTAAGGCTTTACAGCCGCGGGTGGGCCTTAACCTGGTCAAGTATGTCTCTGCTGGTGTTCTGTGAGAGAAAGTATGCTAGGGAGTCCACTGTTCCATGTCAGTTTTAGATTATATTATACATTGTTATTGTTGTTGTTATTAGTTTTAAATTCTATTATTGTCAACGTAATTATTGTCTCTATGTTAATTAATGTATTGTAATTGGTATTGTGCCGTTTTAACTAACTATAAATAAATAAATAAAGTATATTTTTCCAACGTGATCTATTTCCGGCTTTTCTCTCCAATTTCTCACTCCAACAATTCTTAACACGCTCATCGCCATGTGTATCTTTTGCAATACACACTGTCTAAACACTTGTGTATCCTTTTTGATACACAAGCACCTCAGCATCCAGTCTAAGCGCCGTGTATCGCTAACGCGCACACTTTCTATACATTTTGTATACAAAAAATGTTGCCCTGGCCTAGGGAATTTTCCTGGTGTGTTTGGGTTTTGACATATGGGGCTTGGCGCTGAGCGTGTTAAATCTTGGTTTACGCCATCATACCACCTGAGCTTGGGCCGCCCTCGACTTCTCCGAGCATCCGGTTTACTATCCAGTAAAAGTTTGGGTGCTCTGGTTTCGTCCATTCTTGCGACATGCCCTGCCTATCAAGGACTGTTAGTGACACTCTTTTACAAGAAAAATGACCTTGATGCAATGTTTAAGCTGCACACACTGTTCTGTACTTTATTTGATTCCAGTTTGGTACCTACTAGTTATTCTGTTTATATTTTGAGAATCCACCCATCTATTGTGCCTGTGCACACACATATGCACTAATAATATCCTGGAATACTGGGCTACGTTAGTTCGTTACGTTGAGATTGGCCACCGTAACTGAAATTCGATGAGGACGATTGTCTGTCAATTTAAATCCTCTTACTACTTCGAATATACTTATAATCCCTACCTAAAATGGTATATAGCATATACCAGAAAGGTGTGCTTATATTTAAGGTTGCAGTACAGACTATCAAACTACTCAACTTTCTCCATGGGACCAACATCGTAATCGCGAAAAAATAATCAGCCGTACCATACATTTGGGTTGAGTAGGTAAGGTAGGTAAGTAGTTAAGTTTGTATGAGACAGTTGATATTTTTTTCTGATATTATCGTTTTTCATCATCTCCCCAGCCTTATCCCAACTATGTTGGGGTCGGCTTCCAGTCTAACCGGATGCAGCTGAGTACCAGTATTTTTTTTTTCTGATACACGCTGTTTATTTACAGACACACGACACCGCTACGACACCGTCACGACTAGAATCGTATCCACTAAAAGCGGTCGGAAACATTTCAAGGAATATCATTTGGTATCGCGAGTCAGCCACTTCTGTTTTATAGCCCTCTCTATATTGTGCGATTTGAATGTAGCATTCTTGATACTTACTTAGATCGATATCTGTTTCAATGGTTGGCTATTTGATTACTTGTCGTGCATTGTATGACTTCAGATGGGCTCATGGCTAAGTAATAACAGCCGCACGGGTTGATTGCTCACGTTAAGCTACGCTTGCCGCGGTCGATCCGTGGATGGGTGACCCCTACGTGCCTCGAAAAGCACGTGAACCATTGGTCCCGGCTGCCATTCATGGATCTTTGACAGTCGTTACTGGTCTTAGAAGCCCGAAAGTCTGACAACCAGTCTTATCAAGGGATATCATTATGTTACCCATTAACTGGGTTGTGGGGGTCAGATAGGCAGTAGCTCCACGTAAAATACTGGTACTCAACTGCATCCGGTAAGACTGAAAGACAACCCCAACATAGTTGGGAAAAAGGCTAAGCAGATGTGTATTGTATTACTTTTATCATAGGTATGTTTAGGCGGTTAAGAGGAAATGCGGGTGGTGTTTTTTCTATAGAGACGCTCTCGCCTGTTTTCTTTCTGGTTAATGACAATATGGCTATACTTTTTTACAGAATAATAAATGTTAGTTACTTGTATGTCCTTATGTTTTCCTTTTTGATAATACATTATTTTTATAAGCACTAGAACCCTCAAAAAATGCTCAAAATTGCCTATTTAGACCGCTGTTAACATAGGCCTAGGGTACAAATTTGACAACTATTAATGAAAAAAGGAAAACATGGCGACACAGTTTATATCCTTCTTATCCAGTTTATGAAATATCTTTTAAATTGGTTCAATATTGGTGGAGAAAATAGGCGAGAGCCAAACCTCGAAAATGTGACTTTTTACTTAGGCTATTCAGTCGGATCTGCAGTAGTCCTTATCGCACGCTTATTGGGCGGCCGGACGCCGAGCGCTCGCAGAGTGACAGCGATAGTTTCTTCAAATACCTAATTTTCAAAAGTCTTTTAAAAGTATGTGGTGGCCGAGTGGTAACGGCCGCGACTTACGAGTTTGTAGGTCGTTGGTTCGAACCCAGACAGGCGCTTTACTTTGTGTAAATTATTTCATCACCACTCTCAAAACGGAGAAGGAAAACATCGTGAGGAAACCTTTAATTTGAAGATGTGTGACATCTACTGATACTGAACCACACCGGGCCCGTATCCCAGCAGTGGGAACATTATAGACTGATTAAGGTAAGCTTATGTTTAGGCGAGTAACAAAAGGTATTTACAAGGTATATGTGAGTGGAAACGCCGGGATACCTCCTAGAAGGACATATACCTTATTGGTGATGTTCTTCAGTAAAGTCAGGTGCGTAGTACTCGCAACCGGCGTGCGTGTATGAGAAGATGTATAAACGTAAACAACGTACGTTATGTACGTTGTACGACAGCGCACTCAAAAGGAGTATGTAAGAATAATTGTAGCAGGTTGCGTTCTGTAGGTTCTGCCTACCTCCATGATGAGAAGACGTGAATTTACGAGGTGTCTTGGTATGTGAAGATGGTCACACATTCACGGAAGACTATGATCATGATAATTGCTCAATATAACCAAAAAAATAATGGGGGGCTTGTGGCTAAGTAATAACAGCCGCACGGGTCGATCGATCAGGTTAAGCTACGCTTGCCACGGTTGGTCCGTGGATGGGTGACCATTTTCACATACCAAGACCCCTCCGTGCCTCGGAAAGCACGTTAAGCCGTTGGTCCCGGCTGTCATTCGTGGATCTTTGACAGTCGTTACGGGTCGTCAGTAGCCCGAAAGTCTGACAACCAGTCTTACCAAGGGGTACCGTATTACCCATTAACTGGGTTGTGGAGGTCAGATAGGCAGTCGCTCCATGTAAAATATTGGTATCCAGCTGCATCCGGTTAGACTGGAAGCCAACCCCAACATAGTTGGGAAAAGGCTCGGCAGATGATAACCAAAAAAATAATGGTTTTAAATACTCAAAATTCAGCTTTATTTCTTACTTACACACTGATCTCATTGACAACCGCATCAAAACACATAAAAAAATACCGCACGGCTCTCAAGAATTCACACAGAACAGACAACATCTGTCAAAGATTTTTTCTACAAATCTTAATCCTGATGCTCATCAAAGATCGGAAAAAAGTCGAATGTGTAAGATTTTGTTGTATTTTGTTATAAAATTATAAAGCGTAACGTATCCAGCTGAGTATGTATCGAGTTTGATTGTGAAGCATATGAAATGAATTAGGGTTCCTTGGTGGATTGTGAAATGTGGACGACGCCGACGGTTTTGTTTTCGTAAAGTCGAAATAAAAAAGTTAATAAAATCAAAAAACGTAAAAAGAAATAGTAGGTAAATATTTTAATATAACATCACGCATGTATTTCTCCGAAGGGTTAACTAGAAGTGTGTCTAATAGTAAACCCACATTTCGCCAGTTATGTTCGAGTCCCATGTAGGAAGCGAGCTATCACCATCAACCGGACAGAATCTAGACTCGTCTGAGAAATTCCGACAGATAAACCCAACAACACTGTCGGGCAAAGGGTTATTATGTTTTTTTCGGCATAAATATTGTAAGTTTCCGGATCATCTTTCCTTGTACAAAATTTACCTTATATTATAATTGAAACGCTTTCTTTATTAGCGCAATATTTTGGAAACTAAGCCTTGATCTGTAGGGAAAGTCGATTAATCTTAACTTAACTCAAGCTCTTTATAAATGGGTATATTGATTTTTATTACCCAAAAATTCTAGGTTTAAATTGGAACATGGTAAATTAGTAGCCTGAATAAGTTTAACGCCCGTAAAACTTAAAAGTCGATTTAAAAAAAAAATATGGAGACACAAACCTTATGGTGTTGCTGTTGACTGTTGCTGGCGATAAATGAATTTAATACAACTCTAGTAAAGTATCTTAGCAATATGTTCTTATCCTAGAATAACCGCTTTGTGTCAAAATCCGAAACAAAAAGAATTTTTATTCAGGTAAGTACTGATAACATTAATCAACAAATGTACGGAACTTTCAGCAACACAAAAAAACAACAGCACACCCCTGATACATTTTTAAAAAAGGAATATAAAAAACTACCTTTCGCGATTCGACCTGTGTTTAACCGCTGTCAAGGGTTGTCAATCATACCGCTTCGGCCCCGCCCGCCGACTCGCGTTTGACAGCCCTAGCCTGATATTATTTTACTTGTTTTTGATTTTGTTTCGTCTGATAGTTGTTATTGTTTCTTGTTAATTAGGGCTTTATTGTTTTTGTTTAATAATACCTAAAACATTAATTTTAATGAAAAATCTATTCTGATCTTTTTTTGATATGGCAAGCAATGGCGCTGTCGACATTCGGTCAGTCATCATTCACCTGCCTTTATCCCAATTTATTTAACAATATTTCTCTACTAGTCTTCATATCGGTACTCACTCCCTTTCTAGTCATATTATCTTTCACACAGTCCATCCATCTTTTCTTTGGTACTTCTCCTACTTTCATTACCATACGAAAAACGAGAGTGCAAAAAAAAAAGTATTAGGATGTAGACAAAATTAGACATCTTTAATCCAGCATCAGCATCCCTGATGCGAAGGCTTAGGGGGAGAACCAACAGCATTTTAAAGGTGATAGTGGATAAGCCTGACAGCCCATTCCTGGGGCACTGGACCCGTATACACAGCTGCAGGTCTGGTGCAGCGAGACGCGGACTTAGTTATTGTTATAGGTTTTTGAATTAATTATTATTTTATTTTAATGAAAATTTTTATTTTAGTTTATTTTAATGAGAATGTCACTAACATACTCGTAGTTTGTAAGTGTTACTAACAACAACATGAATCATTTGTGTGCGATTTAATTAAATAATAAATTTAATTTAATTGATACAGGTGAAGTCATCGTACTTAGATCAAAATATATAAGCATTATTGAGTTATCAAGCCACAATATTTTTCAGATTACTGTGAGTTTTGAAGTCACCTCTTATGTCTGAGATAAAGTGACTTTAAAATAAAATGAAATAGTAGGTAACTCTTGGCAGAATTTGGCAATGCAAAAACCTTTGATGTCTTGTCAATGTTTTTCTATCAAGTCTGAACATTGGGGTTTATTCATAAACGATGACTAAAGTTAAGTAACGTTTAAACGTCAAAAATGTATGGTGAAACAGTCGCTAATCACTGCTTAACTTTAAGCAACGTTTATGAATAAGGGGGTATAGTTATATCTATGACTCTAGAAGGTGGAGATGACAATGCGAAAATAAATTTAACTTTGTTTATCTAATGAGTTTCTTAGTCTGCATACGAAAATTCAATCAAATTATATCCAATAGTTTACTCACTGTAGCTAGTCGCTCAACAGCTGAAGGATTTATTTGCTAGTTTTAAATACTCTTATGAATTAGTATTGCCAGTGTTTTCATTTATTGTCAATATCAATGTCACTTTCCATTGTATGGAGGGGCCTGTGGGTAAATAATAACAGCCGCACAGGTCGATCGATCAGGTTAAGCCACGCTTGCCACGGTTGGTCTGTGGATGGGTGATCTTTACATACCAAGACCCCTTCGTGCCTCGGAAAGCACGTTAAGCCGTTGGTCTCGGCTGTCATTCGTAGACCTTTGACAGTCGTTACGGATAGTCAGAAGCCCGAAAATCTGACAACCAGTCTTACCAAGGGTCATCGTATTACCCAGTAGCTGGGTTGTGGAAGTCAGATAGGCAGTCGCTCCATGTAAAATACTAGTATTCAGCTGCATCTGGTTAGACTGGAAGCCGACCCCAACATAGTTGGAAAAAGGCTAGGCAGATGATATGATATGATGACATCCCATTGTATAAAGGCTAATAAAAGTAATGCAGTTTCCGATACCAATATATTTCTCTAGAAGATATTTCAATAATTCTTTGACACAATAAAAACAATTTCTTTTAATAAAATATCACTCTCAAAATATTCAACCACATTGCAGCATTGACATGAAACTGACAGCTGACAGATGGACAGACAAACCGATATTTATATACGTAGCATCTCTTATTATTAAATCATCAATCAAAATTAAGTCCAGCTCGGAATCCATGCTTAATTACTGGTTACGAGGTTATTGATTAATTTCCATCATATGTTATGGATCTTGCGGCCATTTTTTGTAGTACGAGCATCAAACGTAAGTATGATTTCGTGGTTTTAACTATTTAAATATAAGAGTTAATTCTTCATAAATAACGTTGGCACAATCTTTGGAAGGAAATAATTTTGACAACTGAGTATGCAGAGTTGCCAGACGATTAAAAAAACACGAGGATGAAGGACAATATTATTTACATTGCAAAAAAAATAAATAAGAAAGAACACTAGTTTATTCTACAGAAATAAAACGCACATTATAAAATAAATTCACACACAACAATTATTATACTAACTAGCCAAAATTTTGTAGTAGTATTTGAAATAAATAAAAAAACGAAAAACGATTTTTATTTTGTAACTAAAGCTTACAGTGGTTATCAGACACCATTATTAAACGAAATTCCACTTAATCGAATATTTTAAGGTGTGGGTTGCCAGTAAAATCTCGACTAATACTAGGTCAAACCAAACCTAAACTATTTAAGTTCAGATGATAACCTCAAACACAAAAAACACCAGATTACAACAGATTTCACCAAAGTATAACAAAAAAGTGCTCAACGTATCAAATAAATCGATTTCCCAAGCACACTTTTTGCGCAACACTATTGTGGCCCACTCGATAATCTTGATCCATTGAGTATCATTGAAGAGGGTTATGCGAAAACCAGTGTTCCGTAAATACGTGAAATAATCGGATCAACACAGGTAGGAAATGACATACATCGAAAATACCGCAAGCTTTTTTTTTGTTCCACACTTTTTTGGGTTTGTTTTTGTCACATGTTACTGAACGTGTTACATGGGTTAAAAGGTAAAAAAAAGTTGTTTTTGAAGTTACCAAGTTTTGAGCGGTGTTTACCGATTGATATTATATCGTGCATACAAGGTGCAGACACGACAATAAATTAGATTGGGTATATCTACATAATATTTTAATGTTGTTCTCAGTCTGCATACGGAAATTCAATCAAATATTATCCAATAGTTTAGTTAAGATAGGATATATATTTTTTTTTTTTATTAATTAATTAGGTTTAACATAATAAATAGATACCTACGTCAGTCAAAAAAAAATGTTTAGTCAATATAGTCAAAGATTAGTGAAAACTGAAGTCGGCCCATCACTACTATTTAGTTAGTTTGAAAACATCACTTTTTTAATTTCGATAGGTATTATTTGATTGTTCAAAAATACTAAAATATACTACTTACTTTTTTAAGTATTTTATTTGTATTGTGAGTAAATGAAAATACTTTTAATTTTGGGAGTATTGTTGTCTCCACATTGTAGATCCCTTGAACTACACTGGCTCAATGAGGTACCGTTGATCGCACGAAAGTGGTGACATTTTAACCAAAAACTGGCCTAGCGTAATACGGAGTTTCAATTGAATACAAGATCAGCATAATGTTTTTTTTTACCACTGACGTACGGCCTTCTGTGGGATCTATTCCTTGGTTGATTGACTGGAATTGACTTGAGCTGCAACTTGCTCGGCTTGAGATCATCTTCATGAAATGCGACGAACTGTGAAGGATAGTGTGTGGTTATGATCAGATTAGTGATGATGTTTGACAATGAACGTTTGATAGTGTGTAGCATACGTAACATACCATAAGCATACCCACAAACAAGTATTACGGAGTTGTAACAATTACTAATTCTTGGATTTGTGACACATTGTGAAAAAATGGGAATGATGATAATATGGTTACAAAGGGGGTGACTACCGAGATGACGACTAATAGAGAAGTATGGAAGAAAAAGACATGAGATTTAACCACATCGCCTTATTTTTATTATTCCGGTAACAAAGTGGGAAGTTATAGTTCCAATCTCGTAGAGTGTGAGAGTAAGCAAACTGAAGTGGCTTTGGGCTGGCCATGTTTGTCCAAGGAACGATGGCCGGTGGAGCAGACCTGGAGTGGAGAACGCGGTTCGGCAAGTGAAGCATGTATTGCCTCCCAATTAGATGGTCCGACGATTTAAACAAGGTGACTGGGATAGACTGGATTAGGAAGGCGGAGGACGGTGTTGTGGCGCAGCCTGGGAGAGGCATTTGTCATAAAAAGAAGAGGAAGGGGTAAATAATGAAACTATTTACGATTTTGTTTTTGCTTTAAGTGTTATTAGTAATCCCTAAAAGGCAATCGAGAGGGCTATACTTAGAGTTTCTCTTAGTCATCGAATCAGAAATGAAGAGATCCGCAGAAGAACGAAGGTGCTCGCAGAACAGATGGCCATTGGGGCCGAAATATTCTAGATTGGTGACCGTGTACCGGAAGACTGTCTATTATATATAATATGACCAGCAGTGTACGTCTTTCGGCTGAAATGATGATGATGAATCCCAAAGAATAAATATCAATATTTCCCATGGAACAAGTGAACGACAGTCGTTGACCCAAATCTCCATAAACCAGGAGGATGTAAAGCTCCTAGTCGATACGAGCATTGAGTATTCAATGAATATCGTGGGCCACATGTAAAACAATCTTCCATATTGGCCGTAAGTTATTCAAAGCTGTACCAGTTTCAACTTTCTTGTGTTTTATTTGCTCATCGAGTTGCGATACTCTTTGTGTGGGGTAAGTTACAAGAGGACGAGTACGTATGAGTGTTTACCAGGGCTCCAATTCTGTATGGTAATTATTGTTCCCGCGTAATCTTACCACGTGCAAACCACGTACAGTTGTCAAGCGTGGTATTTTGACAGCTCAAACCACGCCAACTTCGCGTTTTTCGTGCGGTTTCGTTAACTGTGTCATAGAGAATACGTTATTATTTTATAATTAAATTTTTATAATTCCATAACTATTCAGATTTCGTGAATAGTTATGGAATTGACACGGTTTTGAAGTAAGGAATCGTTAAGTGTTTATATTGGTGGTATGGAGAATTAGGGCCCAGGAGTGATGTTTTCAGGTCATCTGGTACAAGTGCATATTGGAAGAAACAAAGTAATTATTATACGGTCCTACGTTAAAAAGCAATTTTAGTAATATTAGTTTGTTTTACAATTGACTGGCTCTTTGGTCTAGTGGTCGCAAGCGCTGCTGTTGAGCATAAGGTCCTGCGTGCGAATCCCAGGTTGGACAAAATGTTATTGGGTTATTCCACTTGGAATTTCCTAGTCGCAGCACGGAGTCTGGTTTTATGCCCAATTATTGGCAATAATGAGCTTATTGCCCACTTTTACATGAGACTTAAACCAAACTGGAGAAATGAGGGTATACCTACTATAGTTACACCTCTGCCTAACCCTTCGGGGATTACAGGCGTATGGTGAATAGCTTGAAAATGCTAAAGAAAACAGGACCTTATTATCTTAAACCTGTAAAGCAAAACTAGGAAAACTTCTGAATCCGCTTCGTTTTTCCACTTGCACCACATTATAAAGGGGATGTCAGAATATACGTCAAACGTCATCGGCCTGGAAGACGGCTCTTCGGTTTTGATACAGCCGTGTCTTATAAATATTATATCCATGTGCCCTGGACCTTATATCGACAACATTGCCATTCGACTTTAAACCTTGTCAATTACAGCGTAAAGTAGTTTTCAGATTGGTATATAAAGAGTCTTAAGGGTGGGGTACCCACTTTGTCAAGATGAGCAACCAATTATAAGTCAAGTTTGATATTACTCTTTAGAATTTTGATTTCTTTCAATTCTTTTTGTATCGGTTTGACGAGCGGAGTGGTTATTTATAATTAAAATGGCGATTTCTGATCTCTTTGCGTGTGATACGATTTTTAATTTTGTGTCGATCAAAAGGATTATGTGATTCTAATTTAGGATTCAATTTTATGTGAACATTTTGCTTTGCGTACCTGTGAGACATTTGTTAATTGGAGAGGTATTAGCAGATCCAGAAGCCTTTGCGTATAAGAATATTGCAGATTTTATATCGATTAGTCATCAAAATCTAAATAATTCTAGATTTCAGACCCGTAACTTGTCTTTTTTAATTATATATCACTTTCAGTGTAACATGTGGATCAATGAAAAAGATGATATCAGAATATAAATAGTTGCAAGCTACCAAATGGATTCCCTTGGTAATTTCCTGCGATACTTGAAAGTGGTGGGTGGTCTATCGTTCGATGAGACCACACATTTTGCGTATGCATTGATTAACTGTGGAGAGTTAAAAATCAGCTATGACTGAAAGCCAAATGAAGAGAATTAATAATCTGATCGCTAATCTTGGCAAAAGAGCTCTATCAATAATTTATTAGAGATATCACAACATAACATTATACCTGGGAGTCTACTCCGAAGTTCAAACTGCGAATGTTCGGATCGGACCGACACATGGCTGAACCGAATATTATTGAAAAGTGCGAAAAAAGTTCGGATCGGCTCAGTTGGGTCGGGACCATAGTCAATATTCGAAAGAGTGTAGGAGTGTAGGAACGGGACCGACCGAACCAAATAGTTACTTCGTAGCAGGAAACGGCCGAACATTTGGTCGATACTACTTCGGAGTAGACCCCCTGTATTCTCCGGAGGGTTACGCAGAAGTGTATAATATGTAGTACACCCACATTTCGCCAGTTATGTTTATGTGGGGTGTATAGGGGGTCCATTGCCATCAACCTATCACAAATCTGTTACTGAGAAATTCCAGGTGGACAAGCCCAATAACACTTTGCCCGACCCGGGAATCGAACCCAGGACCTCATGCTTAGCAAGTAGCGCTTGCGACAATTAGACCAACAAGGCAATTAATTAAAATATTGTTTACTGGAAACTGGAATAGCATATACGTCTTTAGATCCCGAAGTAAACTCTCTCGATAAATAAAATACATAATCAGTCTATAATGTTCCCACTGCTGGGACACAGGCCTCCTCTCTGTGAGAGGGAGTGGTGACCCATAGTAGCGACTCCTACTTACAAGTTGTAAGTCATGGGTTCGAACACAGGCAGGCGCTTTATTTTGTGTAATTTATTTCATCACCACTGCTCTCAAAACGGTGAAGGAAAACATCGTGAGGAAACCGGCATATCCTAGAACCAAAAAAATCAGACATGCGACATCTACCAACCCGCACTGGGCCCGCGTGGTGGCCCACAGACATAAATAATGATGCAGTACCAATACAATCAACTTAAACATCGATTCAAGAATACTTAATCAAACGATCCCATTCAGAGTCAATTCCTCCTTGAAAGAACAACAAAATACACCATTATTAGTCATTTATTTTCCAAATGACAATAACACTGCTTCCATAAAAGATCGGCCAATAAAAATCAATACAAACTCGAACTGGCCACAATTCCCTGGTCGATTCTCTGTCGACGTTGTACGGGAAGTGGTCAGCTACTTACGGCCCGATACGTCTTGTAAATGGGTATGACAAAAAGATTATCCGTGATTGTTTATTGTATTGAATCGTTTATGTACGGTCAGCAAGGCAATTATAAGATTTCAAACAGTACTTTTACCCTGTTTTTTTTAATCTAACTGGCCTGTATTGTCCCAATGCTGGGCAAAGGCCACCCTCTCCCTTTTCCACACAATTCTGTCCCTACGGTAGGAGTCAAGCTCGTCCTGCCATCTTCGTCTCGGCCTGCCGCGATAGCTTCGTGCGTTTAGTGTGTCCCACTATCGGTCGTTCTCCTAGGCCATTGTCCTCTGACATGCGGCAGACATGGCCGGCCCAGTCCCACTTTCTTAAATGAAGAAGGAATTTTAGAAATCTAACAACATACTATGCTTTGTTTCAGGATACGAATGATAGTGATGAAAGCAAAAGTATCAGAGATTCACTATTAACGCCAAGGCCAGGCCAACTATCAATTATACAAGGCCACAGCAGCTGGGGGGCCCATGCTGCTGCCAAGATGTGTGTAGGTCAAATAAATAAAATATTATGAAACATCACTAATTCCTAGCGATGGAAGGCCTCCCACAGGGGGGATGACCTAGTGAAGGCCGCAGAATTCGCTGGAAGCGGGAAGCACAGAACCAGTCTAAGTGTCGTTGCTTAGGGGAAGCCTAAATTCAGCATAAATGATGATGATGATCACCCTAATTCATAATTATTACGAAACGGTCAAACAAGATAAGCTGAAACTCTATTTCAAGAAATTGTTCACAATATTATATGCGTCCCGTATTTCTAATTGAAATTGAAAATATTTATTTCAGACCAAGCACACAGTAATTAATACAAGTCCATATTATGTAAGTAGGTAGATACTTATAGATAGGTTAGTAAAATTAAAATAATTATTATTTTGCACATGCATGACCGACCAATGCCTCAGGATCTAATGTTGTAATATTTTCCCTAATCTAACAAATGGCATATACCTATCTATTTAAGAAAAAATCGAGTGTATTATTATGCTGACCATGCTAAAAACGGTAGGCAAATGAGTTGTGCGAGTGCCGATACCTGCGGTAGAGAACTTATTTTCATATTTGTCCCTCTACATTATTTATTACATTTGCCATAGGGCTGTCCCAAAAACCACAAACGTTAGTATTTTCTAAATAATATCCTGAATCCTCTTAGTAGTTGTCATAAAGCCTACTTGGTAGTAGTGTTAGAGTTCCATGGTTCCGAAGAAAAGGGAACTGAACATCTCATCTGAGCTTGCGTACATCTTGTTGTTTTGATGTTCACTCTGAAAGTTTAAAGTAATCAAACGTCTTAACCCAAACCTTTATCGTGAGGAAACCGGCTTATACTAGACCAGAAAAATCGAAGACATGTGACATATACAAATCCGCACTGGGCCCGCGTAGTGGATTACAGCCCACTCCTTCTCGTAGAGCGGAGGCCTGTGTCTCAATAGTCGGAACGTCATAGGCTGATTATGCTATTTGATTTGAAATAACCCAAATTATATTTTACTACGAAGTACTAAAACTATTAAATACTTAACGTAGGTCAAACGGTTTCAGAAAAAGTCACTCATACCCATGTGACAGTCTTATTCTAAAACGTGATATCTCATATTTAAAGCCAGCTGTGTACAGATGCCAGCACATCAAGCTACCGGAAACTATCAATTTTTCCCAATCAACCTTAAACCTAATGCTTTAGCGATAAAGTTGAAAATCTATTGAATAAATTTGACAGATTGTAGTAGCTTGATGTGCTGGCGTCTGTACTATAAGTTCGTGGATACTGTAGATCATCCATCATAATGAATAATATAGCATGTTTACTACGTTCCGAAATTCAAAGTAAAGGACATTGAATAGCCGATGAACAATTAAGATAAAATTTTACGAGCCCGTAAGAGGCAACCATGGGGTTTGACGTGACCACGCGTATTGTTCATATTTTTTAGTCTGCCGATTGTCCCATAAGCATGGTATTCAAATTAGGAGCGCGCATTGTGCAGGGAATACATCGCCGATGCTTGTGCTGGACTTAGGGTGCGGATATGTTAGAGGGGCCTGGGATTAGATTCTGTACTTTGTTATATTTTCACTCAAATTCAAAGCATTTATTTCAAATAAACCAATTAAAGACACCTTTGAATTGTCAAGGGGTCGATCAGTCAGAAAGATGAAGCTAGTTGCCCAATCCAAAGCGTAGGTACCTATGGAGAGGAACGGGCAGGAAACTCCACGGACACTCTTTTAAATCATAAAATTGTTACAAAATATTGGCCACATCATTCATGTTGAAATTATACATGAACGATGTAGAAAGACGTGCACGTTAAAAGCGTCCGTACTTAAAAAGGAGAAACAAAAAAAAAAACAATTCAGAAATTAAAATAAGCCGTTTTCACTATTTCAACGTAGAGACGACGATACGGCAATAATTTAAACTTTGTATATGTAATGACGTTTCCAGTCTTTATACAAACAAAATATCATTCAAATATATCTAATAGTATAGTTACTATTAGCCTTATAGTCAAAGATTGGCCAAGCCCATAGTCAGTCTATCACTACCGTTTAGTTGGTTTTAAAAATTACTTTTTTTAATATCGAGTATTTTGAAACTATCAAATAAAAGTGGCAAGAAACTCAAAACTAAATAACCTTTAAACAACACAAAGTCGGAGGTCGTAATTTATAGTTAAGATATTCTATAGATTGCGAGCAACTTGTGGCTATGTAATAACAGCCGCACTGGTCGATCGATCAGGTTAAGCTATAGTTGCCGCGGTTGATCCGTGGATGGGTGGCTATCTTTACAAACCAATACCCCTCCGTGCCTCGGAAAGCACGTTGAGTAGTTGGTCCCGGCTGTCATTCGTGGATCTTTGACAGTCGTTACGGGTAGTCAGAAGTCCGAAAGTCTGACAGCCAGTTTTACCAAGGGGTATTTATTACCCAGTAACTGTGCTGTGGAGGTCAGATAGGCAGTCGTTCCATGTAAATTACTTGTATCCAGAGACTGCCGACCCCAACATAGTTGTGAAAATGCTAGGCAGATGAAAGATATTCTATCGATTGCAAAGCATGCTATTTCTCACTCTGATCACTATTACTTGGTTCATGGAATTACAAATTCTTTTAAAAGCCAACCTTAAAGACAGCTATTTAAAACCGTTTCAGCTTGCTTATAAATAACTGTCTTCAAAATTATCCCGCAGTGTGTCCGCACCTCAGGATCTTGAATAATTATCCTATTTTGTATCGCATTCTAAGCAGATAGCTCTATTTGTGCGGGTACGCTAAATCTTTGTTTTTTTTCAAGATAATCATTTTTATGTGAATTTTGTCTGCTGTCGCGCCCTGGACATTTCACACAGCACCATTTGTCCCAAGCTAAGCAACCTAATGCTTGTGTTATGGTAACAAGATGGCTGATAAACTACTTATATACCTACATTCTTTTTTTTTTTTTTAAATACATACATATTATAGATAGAAAAACACTCAGACTCGGAACAAATACATGTAGGTCATACAAATATTTGTTCGTGCGGGAATCGAACCCGCGACACGCAGCGCAGCAGTCAATCGCTTAACCACTGCGCCAACCGTGCCGTCGCTAATTGAATTAAGAGAGAACTAATTAGCATGTCCATTCATCTTTGAGGAAAAGGTAAACATTTTTAACATGTGGACTATAACATAAAATTACGCTTGTAAGCCCTGAAGGGTTGGCCAGAGGTGTACATATTTTTTGTTTCTTCCATAATTTTCTATTAGTCATCAAAATCAAAATATTTTGTTTCACATACCTACACCAACATGGGCACTTATGAAACGTCCGAAGCTTGGTGCACAGTTCCAATTGGTCGTTTCCTATGGAGAAGAGCTGGCAAGAAACTCCACGGTTACTCTTTTAAAAATAATTGGCCTTTACGCATTGTTTACAAATTACAGTAGGTATGGGAGGACA
Source organism: Apamea crenata (assembly GCA_949629185.1). Taxonomy (NCBI): domain Eukaryota; kingdom Metazoa; phylum Arthropoda; class Insecta; order Lepidoptera; family Noctuidae; genus Apamea; species Apamea crenata. Next base: position 15,546,649 of record OX451372.1, read on the forward strand.
GCGTAGGCCTGTCAAAAAGTACCAGGTGCTTGATAAAATAAAAAAATATCACCATCTTGGTAGACACCCCCTTTTAGTCATTTACACAGTCCATCCATTGCCCTCAACGGAACACAAATCCAGACTTCGAACTGATGGAAAAACCCAGAAAAACCCAATACAACTTTGCCCGACCTGGGAATCAAACCCAGGACCTCATGCTCTGAAGTAGCGCTTGCGACCACTAGACCAACGAAGCATTGAGGCTACTAGGTACATAAAACGGCAATGACCAGATTTGAAATCAGCATCTAAAGTTGCATGGCTAAAAATGGTCATCCAATGAAGATGTATGGTCAGAGACAAATTGCCGTAACTGTCTAGCTTGGTTGACAGAATGCTGATGGCACTATGCAGGCTATATCATAGTAGAAGACAGGAGGACATCTTCTTGACGTGGCATCTTAGTCGATATAGAAAGAAGGGGTATTTTATTCGCTTAGATCTGGAATGTTGGGTGTGGCAAAATATTCAAGACAGGAGAATAAATGCAGTGGTAGGGACCGCAACTTACGAGTTGTAGGTCGTAGGTTCGAACCCAGACAGGCGCTTTACTTTGTGTAAATAATTTAATCACCACTGCTCTGATAATGTCGTGAGAAAACCGGCATGTGCTAGAACCAAATATTCGAAGACACGTGACATCTGCCAACCCGCACTGGGCCCGCGTAGTAGATTATAGCCCACTCCCTCTCGAAGAGAGGAGGCCTGTGTACCAGCAGTGGGAACATTATAAGTTGATTACGCAGAATAAATGCCATGGAAATGCATTTCTTGCGAATCATGTGTGCTGTGTGATTGTTATTGGTGATGTTCTTACAAAAACGGTCAAGTGCATAGTGCCCGCAACCGGCGTGCGTGTATGACGTATTACGTTCTTTATAAGTAAAACATATGGTAGCAGTACTCAATCTTGGGTTGTACAGTCGGACCACCCAACCCCAAGCGTACAAGAGAAAAAGATGCTTGTTAATTTCCTGTAAGATGATTAGAATTAAGCTGCAATGACGTAGATAGCTAATTGCTAACTTCATCATCTGCCTAACCCTTTCCCAACTATGTTTGGGTCGGCTTCCAGTCTAACTGGATGCAGCTGAATACCACTATTTTACATGGAGCGACTGCCTATCTGACCTCCATAACCCAGTTACTGGGTTATACGATACCCCTTGGTGAGACTGGTTGTCAGACTTTCGGGCCTCTGATGACCCATAACGACTGACAAAGATCCAAGATTGACAGCCGGGACCAACGGCTTAACGTTCTTTCCGAGGCACGGAGGAGTCTCAGAATGTAAAGGCGGTCACCCATCCACAGATCAACCGTGGCAAGCGTAGCTTAACCTGATCGATCGACCTGTGTGGCTGTTATTATTTAGCCACGGGCCCCTAATTAGCTAATTGCTAACTTATCATGTTTTAAAATATTTTAGTATTGTTGTGTCTAAAGGCTTGTCCGAAATGTTTGAACTGGGATTTTTCAGGTGTTCACAGTTGAAACCCGGATCCTGTCCGTTTATCTTTCTGAACGCGCACCTCAAATATGTCCGAGAAAATTTTAGGAAAAATTCTGCTGTTCGCCAATTTACATCAAAGACCCACTGTAGGTACCATCACTTTTTACAACAACGAAAAAATGAACAGACACACAGTGGTACACAACCTTTTCTTACCGCAAAAAAGTTTTCCGTGGGCCAACCGGGCATTTTTCCCTCCAAACAAACGAACCGCAGCGTTTACGAAAAAAAAAAGTTGTCGGCACTCGCCTCGACCGACAAAAGAGGATTTTTTATTTTATATTCCAAATATTAAAGGACATCGTTAGCGGTTAGCATTTGTTAAATATCTGAAATATTTTCGTGAGCTTTTAGGGCTTGAGTTTGTTTTTTTTTTTAGCAACGGCACGCGAGCGGGTTGTCTTGTTTAAGTGGGGTGTTTAAAAAATAAAGTTTTTTTTTCGCCCAGCGGTTATTGTTTTGCGAGAGTTGCAACCTTTCACCGCAAAGGGTGTTATAAGTTCTTGAAAGGAAAGTTTTTAATATTTTTTTGTCCAGATGCTCGGACGCTTTGTCGCTCTGTGCGGTGGAAGATCGTTCTATTTCTGCTGTCTTGCATTTGTTAATTGTTTGTTTTATAGTATTCTTTTTGTTTAATCATGTGATGGAGTCCGACTCGCACTTGGCCGGTTTTTTTGCTTTTGATCGGTTTCTAAGAGTCCTAGCGCGATATCAAGTAGCTTAATCACTTAGCTTATTGCTGTTGCTATTGGCATTACACAATTCTGCCTGAACTGAAAGAAAAATATTACCGAAGGAAAAATCTTTCCTTCGATTCCTATTCAGTCATACAAAGACCGGTAACTTATTATGTCTCAAAACTTTAGATTATAAAGGCTTCACCAGTATTTCAAAACACTCCTACACTACAATTCGAAGCATCATCGCTATGATGTCTGCTTCTTTTACAAACGTTTTATAAAAACACGTAATTCCCCCCTCTTCTATCTTATTACCTCCCCAAAATCCCCCAAACTTCTAAATCAATTAACCCCAAACGAAAACGCTTTAATATTAACACTGTTACCTCTGAAATTCAATGAACTATATCAACATTCCCAATTGAGCCCCGGGGGCGTGTCGGGCACGTGCAAACGTCATGCAATATGTTGACAATTGCACCTTCCCTAGCCAACAGGTGGTGGAGTTCGATCAGGAGAGTTCAGATTGGGGTAGCTGCTGGAGTGGAAACTTGCTCTAGTAACTGTTGCACGAGAGGTTGAATGGTCATCCTGAAGTTGGGATGATCAGGGAGTTTCTGAGGCAATGTGGGTTTATGTAGCTAATGTGGGCTTATGGTTGCTGCCTATCAAATGTATGATACTGGAGTGGGTACTTGCTCAAATGATTGTTGAAAAAGAGGTTGAATGGTCATTCTGAAGTTGCATAGTAAGGAACGGAGGTTGTATGTACATCTATACCCTGTCGATTTGGTAATCTGTTTTTTGACAGATAGAACTAGTGATTGCAGCACCACACAATACATTGATTGATACAGGTACGGTAATATAATGTCTGTTAGAAGCCCTAAATAAGATAATTCAATAAGATAAGGCAGTTTACATATTTATTTTATTACGCATTTTAAAGTTAACTTTTACGTAATCTGGAATACTTACCTACATACTAAGATAACTGTCAAAAAACGGTTAACTTAATGGACAGGGTATAGGCAATTTTAACGTGATTGGAATATTTGCGTTGAGCATTGTCACCGCCTCTGCAATGTTACTCCTTGCCCTCCTTCCTTGTTCCTCATTGTTGCACAGTTTTCTCTACTTTGACCATACAATACACCATATTTGGCATTTGTTTTATATTTTTATATTAATGCTTTTTGTGACAGTTTATGATTAATTTATTTTACTGATTTATCAATGTCTATTATTATTATGTACTAGGATTGATGTGCCTTTAGTAATTTATTTTGTAATTTACTTCTTTTTTTTTTTTTTGTAAACACTAAATTTGTACGCCTTACGGGTGAAACATGTACGTACGAAATATTAATATTGTGACATCCTGCATGCTTAATTTGCATGTATACGCATGTTTTGACAAATAAAATTATCTTTATGTTTATCTTTATCATAGACATACAATCTGTTCTCACTAAGTATAGGCCTGCGAATTCCTGACCTAATGGACGTATAAAAATACTAGCAATAATATTGTAGTAGGTAAATATAAATAAGATGTTTCATAAATTTATGGGAACTATAGGTAATTCAATGCGACTATCTGCAGTTTCAGTTCAGACGCTCGCAAAAGTTACCCACCATCTTAGTGGAACTGCTCTACATGAAGCCATCATCGTTCTGCTGCCCGGTCCCAATTATTTCCGGTCGGCGCAACATGTCTTTTTCTTCCATACTTCTCTATTAGTCGTCACCTCAGTAGTCACCCCCTTTCTACCACATCATCATTCACACAGTCCATCTATCGTTTCTTTGGTCTTCCCCTAATCGTATAGCCAACAACTTAAAACCATCGACCAACCATCCACCATCCATCCACCTGGCCATCAACTTGAGATTTTATTTTTGACTGTGTTTAGTTTAGTTTGTGATCTTCCTGTACGAGTCGCAATAAATACGTTTTCTTTCTTTCCTTCCATCGACATTCATACTCATAAAAATGCATTCCATTAATTTCTCACGATCTTATCTAGTAGCTAACCTCGTTTGAACACAGCACAGTGCATACCATCTAATTCTCCAAGGAGCGTCTATGCAACGACATTAGACATCACATTACAACTTAGTTCAACTAGTCCCTGATTTGTTCACACTTACACAGTATCTGAATAGCTTTTGTCACTTTCACAGTTTGACTTGGGATATTCAAGAATGGAGAAGTTATTTAATATTTATTAGGTGTGTTTGATGTAAACTTGAGTTATATTTGATTTAAAAGAAGTTTAAAAACAGGGCTCCCCATCAATCACTGGATGTTATAATGTTTTTGCTTTTGTAAAAGTTACTTTATCTTAAAAAGAGAAACAAAGTACCTATTTATTTTGTATACTTTATTATATTTTGCCGATAGCTATAAGAGTAGGGAAGGCGAAAGAAACGATGGATGGACTGTGTGAATGATGATATGATTAGAAAGGGGGTGACTATAGAGATGCCGATTAGTAGAGAAGTACGAAAGAAAAATACATGTTGCGCTGAACCCAAATAAAATAGATTAGAGGTAGGAAAATGATGAGAATGACTTTATTGTATACCAGAAAATTTATAAAAAAAAAATACATATAACACTACACAACATACAATGGGTGGCCTATCGCTTTCTTTTTCTTTTAGTAATATTTACAAAACTTCAAGAACGATACGTACTTACAACAAATAAGCTCGTTGTTAAATCTGTACCTACTGCAGAAATCTTCCATTTGTAAGCCAAAGTAACATTGATAGAAAGACATATGCACAAAAAAAAACTATGAACGAAATTTCCACTACAGCACTCCTTATCTGTCCTACTTTTTTCCTTTTTTAGTTAGCCTGTACTGCTAGGTAAAGGCCTCCCCCAATCCTTCCAGGAACTCTTTTCCCGTGCCACCTCGAACCAGCACTCGCGGTACGCGTCCAGGTCATCTCGTCATCTCTTTCTAAGCCGGCCTCGGCACCGCCGTCTTTGTTTAGGCACCCATTGTGTGGAGATCTTTACCCAACGGTCATCGTGCATGTGGCTGATATAACCGCCCAATCCCATTTGAGCATCTATGTATCCTATAACTACAAAAACCAATTGAAGTCAGCTAAAAATAAACCAAACCACACATGCACATCTAAAAATACATCCCAATCTTCAGTCTCCGATCTTAAAGCATAATCCAGAAATATGTCGCTTAGATAACATGTCATTACGCTCTTTACGCTCGGCTAGCGTAGCGCGCGTAATTTTTATCGTTCTGCTCACATCTGAAACTTCAGGATTAATGATCCAGCGCGTCTAGTCATACGGTTCCGCCGAATGCCGTAAAAACGCTATGCGCAATTCAGTTTTGTTCAAGGATTAAGGTTTGTTGGAGACGGTATTTTTGTGTGTTGTCCAGGGTGCAAAAATGTTTCTTTATTGCTAGATTTACTAGTATCTAATGTAACTTAACGTTTTTAAAAACAGAGTTTGCTCTAGCTTAGGTTCAGTCTTCAAGATAATGAAGTCTATATTCCTCATTCGAGCTTACATGAATTTAGATAAAAAATGATGATCTAAGGCTTATGTTTTTAAACGTTTGTTATTGCATTATGACATTAAATTGTATTCCAAATTAGGGTTATCTCTACTTCTACCGTGTGGTTTGTAGTTTTTTCATAAGCAAAACTTAAGTCACGAGAAGATGAAGGACCATCTGCGACATTTTACCTTTGTGTACAGTACACTTTCGGGTAAAAATTATGTTGACTCTTATTGTATAATTATTTTGTGGTGTACAATAATACATAACAAAAAAAAAATCGAACACTAAAAATATACAATGGGCGGCCTTATCCTCTTAATTTAATTCCTCTTTAGTTCTTTTACTGTGCTGATGTTCTATACGGAATACACGTTATTCTATTCATTCACATATACCACATCCACCCATCCCTCCCGAACATTCACGTCATCCGACCTTTAATTGCTCTCATCCTGATACGGCTGGTATATCGAGCGAGAAAATGGGTTTTTCGCTGTGGTAAACGGCAGCAACTTTGTACTACGGCACATTATCGGATTTGCTAGCAGCTCTGTGCGATTGCATGTAAACTTGTCGTGAATTGGTGCTCTGACATAGTTGTCTGATGTGATTTGTATTTGAATATGTATGTTGTTTGTAATGGTGTTGTTGGTGCTTTGACCGTCAGATTATGTTTATTGATGACAATGCTCATTACTGACATGCTTTTACGAGTAACGATGCCTAAATAGATTATTTTTATCTTTTTTTTTATTAAATGAATAATGATGTTATTTCTGTAAGTAGGTTTGGACCAGAAATTATCATATCCAACGTCTTTTAAATATTGTATTAAAATTAAAAAGTCTCTAATCTTACACTACCCTGTGCAAATACAAAACCGCCTGCAGCAACTCATCTGAACATATAGACGAGCGTATCGAACAAAGCCTTTAAAAAAACACTGTTATTAAATGTTCATTAAGCTGCGACAACAAACTTACAAGCGAATAGCCCTCAAGCAATAATCACTCCTAAACCCAAAGAAATAGAATTTAAACCTACTGCATTAGCAACTTTGTCACTTACTTTACATAAAAGATGAAGTTATTTGCAGTTTGTTTAGAGAAAATTCAACCTTATGTCGGGGGAGGAATTGTGAAAGTGATGGAATATTTGTTGGTGCAATGAAAGCCGCAATTGAACGAAAGGTAACTAGTGATTTCGAGGTGAACCGATTTGGATTAATGAATTAAATACACTTGTATGCCTGTATTTACGTCTGGGTAAAAATATGTCTGAAGCACCTACTTATATGTAATAAAATCATTGTACTTAGTTGATGTAAGGTTATTGAGAGATGTGAAGGTCAATCTGAGAGGTGGAAATCAAACTGATGAAGATTCACGTGCACCAAATAATATAAAAGAGTGGTGTATTATGTTGTGTTAAGAAGTTTATTCTTTATTACTAAGTATTCAAGTATACTTTTAGAGTTATCGTTAATACAGATCTGGAACATCGCTGAAAATACTTAGTACGTACTTTATCATAAAGGTTGTAGGGTCTTAAGTGTTCTGAAAACAGGGAAGACTTTTTTGAAATTGTACAATATTGATTTTTTGAGTTAAATTGTACCTGAACATGGAATTCTCAAGGTGCGATACTGGGCCCCATTATTATCTTTAATAATTTCATTCTCTTTTCACTATTTTTTGTTTTTCGAACAAAATTTCTACTGACTAGTAATTATGTTTGTGACTAGTAGTTATGTGTGTGTGCAAAACTGACTCACAGAATCTTTCGTAGAAATTAATACGGTATCATTGCAATGTCTCGGTAAATTAAAATTCAAATCCAAAAAATCTTCAAATCGGTAGACCGAAACATCTAAGATTAATGAACCTATTTTATCCGCACATTAGCATCGAACCGAAAATATTTTAGGGCAATTAAAATATGGTCTCTTTTTTGTTGCAAAAGGGACAAAAAATCACGCGTGACGCCTCGGGAGAGGGGTGGGCAGGATAGCAAGCGTGCATATCTAAATAATTATACGGCGTCAACGGATAATGATTGAAAGGTCTTCAGATGTGGCCAGAGTAGTCTCTGAGACAGAGATTTAGTTATTTTTGTAAGGAAAAAGATTTTGTTTGGCTTTGATTAGTATAAGGTAGAAGGAAGGAAGGTAAATTTTACGTATTTTAGAATAGGATAGAATAGAATACCTATATTTATTTCCTTTAAAACATGGTACATTAAGGTCTTATAAATAGAATTTATATATATTTTTTTTATTTTTTTTTAAAACGATGCTCCACACTAGGAATTTCTCCTGTGTCGTGGGTGCGTTTACAAACATATAAACTCACATACAAAAACAGCCATAGCATAATTATGATCTTACATGTTTCCCCAAGGATTGGCATACACATATTTAAGTAAGTAGTATTTTAGTCATTCTAATTACTTAATAAGGCCACATTGCCACTCTCAAACGATACACAAGCTCGATCCAGGGATCGAGCTTGTGTATCATTTTTGTCTCTCAATCCCTGAACTAGGACATCCTGTATAACAGGTCATACACCTCATCTCATGATGTATCGTGTACTGAAGTTTGGAAATAAAATTACTTTATCTAAGCTTTACTTCGTAGTTTTTCAATGGGTAATAGCATTTTCCTAGGATGCAGGCGATTGTAATGATCGAGTTAAATTTCTTTATTATAAACCTGCAACCAATTTTCATTTCATTTCATTTATTTGCATGCCATCAAGTGAATTAAGTTGTTAAAATAGGCTTAAAGCTAAGATACAGTTATGGACCCTGTAAGGGTATTGGTACCAATTTGATATTGGTAGGTGGTTAAGTAGGTAATATCGACCTATGTATTTATTTTTATTATTATTTCTAGATTATAAAATATCGTTTCATAATATTTCTTCATGTTCATTTTATGTAGCGTCACATTTTTGCGTTTATTACCTATTTGTCGGTAAAATTCGAGAGCCCAAAAACTACCCATTACATCATACGATCAGCATCTTAAAACAAGAATAAACCGTTGAGTTGCAAAATATGTTCAGATTTTTGTAACCGAGCATTCTTCTAAGTAATTTTTTATCTCGTAATTCAATCAATTTACATAACCGAAACGGCTTCCATACATCTTTACTTTTCGCTTTAAATTATGCAAAAACCAGTAGCAATATCACTAGAAACCAGTCTAATAAAACATTTATACGAACATAAGGTATTAATCTTGAGAAAAAATCAAAATAATATACGCAATAATAATAAATGTGCTGTATCTACCATATAATAGTAAGTACGACCAGACTATTACACGGTACATAATATTCTAAAACAAGACACTGTCCACTTTCTTGTTCCGAGAAAATACATAGTCGCGCGCGCACTTCATTGGAATCGATCGGGCGTAACGTTTCCTATCTCTCTCACACTCACACTGTCAAACGGAGAAGTAGCAGGAGCGAGGAGCACAGATATAAATCCTACCGATCTATAAGCCACGCCCCACAATCGATCTGATAAATGAAAAACCCGTTTGAGTGCGCGGGCGCAATGATTTGAATCTCGTCATGACTTGATGTTCGTTTCGCGATTACTCGTGCGCTTCGTAGCTTTGTATTTAAAATTATCTTTATTACCCCATCCGTGGGAGTCTTAAATCTCGCATTTAAATGTTTATTACAACATGACTCATAATTATGTACATTTTAAATGTTCAAACGTGAATCTCTCTGATCCTAAGCAGTGTGTGAGGGCAATGTTAGTTCGTTGACATGCTTATTGAGTTATTTTTGCTATTTTTGTTTGCTTTTTCCCAAGTCTTAATAGGCGAATGAGTCGTTTTTGTCGCACGAAAATACAGATCGTTTAGATTCCGCGATGCACGAACAGCAATAAGGACCGTGGCTATTCCATTACCACAAAAATCACGTTGATTTTTTTCCTCCTAAATAATAGTGATTCTTCCTTTCTGTTCTCTTCCATAACATTTTCTTCAAATACGACTACCTACTGCAAGAATTATCGTTAGTGATTTCGTATAAGTTGCCAATATTGGCACCAACATGATTGTATCTATGTTTTCACTTTTAATTTATCTTCCACATAGTTTTTTTTAAGAAAAACACTGAAAACCTAAATCTCTCCAGTTCATCTTGATATACTATTTTCTTTTCGTAACTCAATGTGCTAAGTTACGAGACTGTATCGCCTATTATTTGCCATGTAGACCTTATTCTTAAAGAACACTCTAACTAACACTGAAATTAAATTAATAAACACCTGTAAATCAAAGCTTTTAAACTTAACTTAACGCTACTCTACCACAGATGGCGCTGCTAACCTTAAAACTACACAATCGACTCCTGCGCACGACACACTAACGCCATCTCTTGTCAAGCTTAAGAAACTGCCGCAACTATCTTCGACCAATTTGATCAGAGCTCCGATCTGTGAAAGTTTTTATGGAAGAAGGGATAATCTACGTCTGGTCATCAATAATTCGATTTTAATAGCAGCTGAAGAGGTTTGATACATTCGTACTGTCTGTACAATTACTTTTACCTCGAATGATTGCTTGAATGATGTCTGATAATTCGTATGAAGCATGCGCAGCCTGATTGCCTTATTTCTTATAGCATATTTTATTGATGTTCCCTTTAAAGATATTTTTTTTTTTTTTTTTTTTTTTTTTTATTTATTTATTTCATTAACAATTTTTACATTGTGTCGAAATGTATTACATTTAAATTTAAAATAACAGGAAATACAATTTAAAGATAAGAAATAACAAATACATATTATGAATACATCCTACATGAGTGACAAATTTTAAAACAAACTTCGTATAAGCCACTGATAAGTAGTTGTATATAAATAAAATAAAATTCAATATACCGATACAAATGTCAAAAGAGAAAATAAAAAATAAAATTAAAATAAAAATACTATGTCAGAAAGGTAGTTATAACAGTCTAGTGATACACATCACTGAGAAACTCGTCAAGTGTATAATAGCATTTTTCTACCAGGAAGGACTTTAGCTGGGTCTTAAACTGATTTAAATTATAAATGGACTTTAATTCTACAGGTAGTTTATTAAATAATTTAATTGACTGATAGCTTGCAGCATGACTAACTACTTTCAAATGCGGTTGAATCGTATATTGTAGGTCCTTGCGCCTTGTAGCTTCCCGCTTATTTCTTTCCTCAAGTGTTTCGAAATTTTGTAGTTTTTTCATGAGTTTATTACTTGGAGTTATTACTTGGAGATGTCTCGTATTTCTACGTCTATCATCAGGTGTGTCTATTTGTGCCTGGATCCGGTTGATTTTTACTTTTTCTGAAATTGCAAAGGTACTGGCAATTAAAAATGAGCTTTGAATGCATCATCATCCTTGAAGAAAAAGTAAATATCGTAAGCTTTGCTCTTACTAATGGTTCTTCAGCTGTTATTGGAATTTGGTTGATGTCTTGGTTGTTCTTCTTGATGGTTATTTGGTTTTGGAGTGACTAACTTTCTTATACGTACCTAGGTACTTTATTAGTTATCTGGCTCAGGTTTTCGAAATACTTGATAAAATAATGGTGTGACTGGCTGTACATCATGTTCTGAACATCATTACCTACTGGTGAAGTTTGCTAGCTTGAGACCAGACATTATAATTTTTAATATTTAACAGTCACTAGTGACAGTATCTGGCTCTTATTTTCGAAGTTTTGTCGGCAGAATGATTTTGTCATTCTACGTCTTTATATAATATTTATATATACTTTATTGTACATCACAAAAATACACAACTTAAAAAAATACACCAAACGCTACAAAATATACAATGGGCGGCCTCATTGCTTTCTGCGATCCCTTCCAGGCAACCTTGGCATGGACAGTGATTTTCCTGGACATAAAACGTGGCTGTCATACATAACTGAAGGGTAATTCTCGTAATTTTAAGACCCCTCACAGTTGGATCTCAGTCTCAATCTGTTAAAAAATACTTCTAATTTCCCTACATTTTGACAAGTTTTTGACATTTGTTTGTCGCTGAGATGAGACTGCGACGAGATTTTGAACGTTTTAAATTACGAGAATTGGCCTTATAACATGTGATTGACATTTTTATTCGTAACCTCTCACTTGTATTAAATAAAATTTTACGTCTGTGATTGATGCAGGTTAGTTTCAGCGTGTTTCAACCATGCAGGGCTAATGCTATTTGTGCAGTGGTCGGGTAAAGCGCTGAATTATTGGGTTATGAAAGTTATGGATGACAGTACCTTGGAATTGAAACCTTCTTATGGTATAATCGTGAGATCGAGATGAGCACGACTTTAATATAATTTGGTGGGAAGATAAGTAAGTAATCTAAGGGGTGCCTAGTTTAATATATTGTATTTTTCCCATACACTAGATGTCGTGTGGCTTAAGCACACGCTCAGAGGAGCAATTCTCGTAGTTTTAAGAGTTTATTGCGCCACTTCTTCTTCCTAGCGAAAGCACTAGGAAGTGCTTAAGGGCGAGCGTTTTCGGGGCTGTCTTTTGTAATTTTGACGTTCTAAAAGTGCTGATTCTCAGCCTAATTTGAATAAATGACTTTCGGTTTTGATTGAGTGTTCGCATTCTCATCTAATCTCAGTCTCAAAAACACCTATAATTTTCTTATATTTTGAAAAGTTTTTGACAATGATTATCGCTCAAATAAGTTTGCGACTACAGTGCAGCGGATGTGATAATGCGTTCTTGACCCCTGTTAGTTTCATACAAAAGAATACATGTTTTTCGAATTTGATCTTTATTAACTACTAGAATTGACGCACTGACAGATGTTTGGAACGCATTTTCTCGAAATGGGTGCCTTCTGGTATGTGTATAGGTAGGATACCTATATAAAATTGCAGTACCTAAGCAGCATTGAGTTATTGCACTAGAAATATCCTTAATAATTAGAGCTGTTTCACAGATTGGATCTAATAAGATCGACACCAGTTTGACGAAAGACGACACAGATTGTAACTTAAATAATAACACACACAAATCCAAATGACTCCAAAGCTACACCTATATTTAGTAAGTACTCAAATAATCTAAAAGGATCACACTCATCGGATCAAAAATCCAAAAAGTCATACCAATTTATCAATAAATAAAAAACACCGGACTCAACCCAAGTCCCCATGACACAGCAGATTCGAATACTTTATGATAAAAAATCGTCGAGCTGTCATTGGGGTCAATAAAAGATTAATTTTGATGTTCAGTAGCTGACGGGTTGAGGGCTACTGGGTTCGACAGATTAGGGAAAAAAAGAATCAGGATATTTGAAAATAAAATGTTGATTTTGTAATGGTTACCGGAGAGGAACATAACAGCAGGATTATTGATCTGATAATGTGGTGTGGTGAGCGGTCAAACTAGCCACAAACTATAGTACTCACATCAAGTTCTGAGTTGAGCTACACGATTACTGACAAAGGCTTGCACTGACTGGCCTGGTCCACTCAAATCTGTGTGGTATTTTTCTCAAAAGACCATTTCAGACATCAATCTACATGCTGAGTCACATGACCTGACCAAGATCATGTCTGAACTTTAAAAGAGATACCTCTACATACCTCTAAGTTTGTTTCGGCCATCCTTCTCAGAGTAGTCAGATAGGAAACGCCGAACTCTTAGCTTAGCTTTTTGACGGCACGGTTGGCGCAGTGGTTAAGCGATTGACTGCTGCGCTGCGTGTCGCGGGTTCGATTCCCGCACGGAACAAATATTTGTATGACCTACAATTAGTTGTTCCGGGTCTGGCTGTTTGTGTATGTGAGTTTATATGTCTGTAAACGCACCCACGACACAGGAGAAATTCCTAGTATGGGGCAACGTTTTTTTTTTAAAAAAAAACTTATTTATTTTTTATAATATGAAATGTAAAAGTGATCCCGATTTCCTACGAGTATTTACAGAATAAATAATTCCATTTCAAAGGAGATAAGAACTGAGTGGTGCAGTTACAAATATCTCTTCAACGGTAGCTTTCTGTGATTTTGCTACTGAAGCTGCATTATGAAACTTTCAGAGGCAGGACAGCTAGATAAAAGGCATGAAGGCTAAATGTAGATAGCTAATCTTCGATCTCGCTAACGAATAGATTGATCAGAGGATCGAGGATTGATCAAAATTGTCAGGTCATATCTGCCTAGCTTTTTCCCAATTATGTTGGGGTCGGCTGCCAGTCTGAACGGATGCACTGAATACCAGTATTTTACATGGAGTGAATGCCTACCTGACTTCCACAGCCCAGTTACTGGGTAGTACGATACCCCTTGGTAAGACTGGTTGTAAGATTTTCAGGCTTCTGACTACCCGTAACGTCTGTCAAAGATCCGCGAATGACAGCCGGGACCACTGCTTAACGTGCTTTCCGAGACATGGAGGTCTCGGTATGTAAAGATGGTCACCTATCCACAGACCAACCGCGGCAGGCCAGCGGTTTGTCAGGTGTTGACTCAAAAGCCTATCGATAGATGAGAAAACTGTATCCGAGTCATAAGGTTATTGGGATTGACCGTAAGTTTCTGGAAACACCAATAACATTATATAACTAATGCAGTGGTGCCGGGGTAATGCCTTTTAATGCCGTAATCTTAAAACCAGCAGCCTATTTAAGGGTAAACAGAAACTCTACCAAAACCCACGCACCTCCAGAGCTTATCGCTAACTAACTATAAAACTAACAATTAACACTGTCAACAGGAAGCGGTCCTATGGACCAATTTCCTCTCGTCTCGGTCCTTTGTACCAAAACACATCGTTACCATACAATGGAGGACCAAATTGTCGCTCTGATCCCCATAATGTATCGATTTGAATATTTTGACGGTTAATTCTTGGGGTTAAGAATGGTGTAGATAATGACCCTATTGATGGTAAATTGGTACGTTAATGGTGTATACAATTGAGATATCTTATATGTTGTTTGGTTTTAGATTTTTATCGGTTTATCCAACACTGATTCACTTTTAGTTTAAGGGGCCTTACTTAGCCTTACTGTACTTAGTCATAGAACAAAAAAGCTGTGCAGTTCAACTTCTACCCGGGTATAAGAGCTGGTGGTAAGCCCCCAGGTCTTTGTGAAATTGTTTTAGTTCTACATTATATTTGTGGATTTGTCATTTTGCGTTCATGTTTGTAAGAAACCTAGCCTTTTCCTAACTATGTTAGGGTCAGCTTCCAGTCTAACCGGACCCATGTGAGTACCAGCATTTTACATGGAGCGACTATTTAAGAATTACTAAGAAAGCTAACAACTATCTGAAGATACTTTGGTTTGAGTTGAACAATTTCTGAGAGGTTTCAATTTGATTGTCATTATGGCTAGGTACTTACAAGCTTATATTTTTGCTTGTATATTCTCTTCTATAACCTTCAAAATATGTATTAAAAATGTCACATGTCATGAATACATCAAACAGTACTGTACCAACGGTCACTCCAAAATAAAAACCTATAACAATTGACTCTAATGATGCCACAACAGATCATAACGGACTAACCACCGTAAAATTTAATAGGGCCAAAATAACCACAATTAAAGGAAAAGGAAACCATAAAATAAGTTTAGAAGAAACCGTACCAATCAACATGGACCATCACAGAGTTGTTATATGTTCTTGTGTACAGACGCCAACACATCAAGCTACTACAAGCTGTCAAATTTCTTTAATTCATATTCATTGTAAAACCAATATATACTATATACTAATATATACAAGTATTTAATAAGAAAAATTATAGAAAAAGGCAGGAGCTCATTGGGCATCAAAAAATTCGTCCGCATCACTGTCAATGGGATAGGTGCCCAAAAGGCTGGCAGCATTACCACGTTGGATGGCAATGCTGATTCTTTGGGCTAAAAATAGGCCAGCCTTCTGGTCACGTGAAGAGTCAACCAACCGCTTGGCGATGTCCCGAAAAATTCGATGAGCACTCGGACCCCAAGGCCCTAGAGTTTCAACCCCAAACAACATAAAAAAAAAACATAAGTACATTATAAGTTCTTATTTGTTAATACGTTGAGGGCGCTATGCTTTGCCTCTACGGCGTACAAAAGTAGTAAAGCAGTAACATGCAATATAATTCAAACAATAAATTAATATAGATATTATATGAATCACAAATAAACAAGTAAATAAATTAGATCATCTCACTGAACAATGTCGATTAGTTAACTTGATAAATTATGTGTAGTGAGAAAAAATTAATAATGTGTAATAAATGAAAATTGTCACCACTTACTTATTTAATAGATTAATAGATTTTCAACTTTATCGCTAAAATATTAGGTTCACAGTTGATTGGAATTGAAATTTGAAAATTTGACAGTTTTGGATAGCTTGATGTGTTGGCGTCTGTACACAAGAAGACATAATAAAGGTACATTTCCAGTATAAGTTGACAACTCATTGTACGGAAAGTCTATGCAATACGAGGTCAGCTTGTACGGCAAAAGTATGGTCTGCTCCAAAAGTATTTAATGAAAGTGTAAACAACCCTGTTCAGGTTTAATTTGTACGCTCACGAAAATTAGTAACACATCTCTCCACTTTTTCCAACAATTGTTGTTTGAATAACATTATTAAATTGTAATTGAAAAATCATCGATGAAGGATAAGGTTATAAAATTAACTTCAAAAAACATCTATAAAGTGATTTAAAATTAGAATTTCGGATTTAAGTACCAAAATAATCAAATCAGAGCACACAGTTTGTAAGTGACACTACAAATAATTGGCTTCAAAAGGTACGTTTTCTGATCCTTTTGTTTACATTTTCACCACATACTTTTGGAACAGACTATAATATATCTTGTTATGTCGTCGTGTGTACAGTCTGTTGTCAACATTATCTGACCCACCCTAAAAACAAACGAATTTGGACCCTCTGCCTGTAGCATTAAGGTTTATTCAACTTATATGAGCTTGTCAGAGAAGTGCTCGAGGACTTGATGAATAAATACAATAACAATACAGACACGCAAATTTGATCTTTAACACGAAACACTAAGGTAAACCCACCTAACAATGTCGGTGCCACCGGCATTATATATCATTTTGTTAAGCTATTTTAATCATTATCTCGTTCACGTTAAAGTTGAAAAGCTTATAAGTCACACTTCATAATTACAACCGAATCTTTAATTTCGCGTATTTCTAACAAGTTCATGTGGCTTAGCGGTTTGATGCTGGATTGGCGACGAACAACATTTGGGTTCGAAAACACAGTCCACCTATCATCAGTTTCTTTTTTAATTTGTTTTCATTTCTTTAATATATCTTACATTATTAAAGAACGACCAATATGATTTACGCCTAATAACTTATCTTGTAAACAGGTGGGTAAATTAAAAAACTTTAAGTTCACAGAATTTATATTTACCAAGAATGGTTGGATACGAAGTAAAACATATATTTGCTCCGTGAGGTAGATAATAAATTCATCTAAGTGACAAAAGTTACACTACGCCTAATAGCAGTGACTGCGCACACATTTGTAAATCGTTTCACATAACTTGTTATATTTTTAAGCAATTTGGTGTAAAAAAAGCATCATGTCGCAACTTAATGACTATACCAAACATAAAATCATATTTTTACATGAGCAGAATGTTGGAATTAGAGAGATTGGTCGTCGACTTAATATAGCAGTAAGTGTTTTTTTTATTTCTATTTTATTTGATTGATTGTGATTAATGAACGTGTAGTTGGCGATTTCATTACATTTACTCCTTACAAGTTACATACACGGTTCCAAAAATGTATTTTTTTTTTGTTTTAGAGAAATACGGTCAGACTATGGCTAAGACGTTATGGAGACAATGGCAACATTCAGCGGATTCATCCAGGAGCAAAAGCCATCAAGTATAGTCCCGAATTCGAACGCCACCGGGCCATTGTTTCAAGCCATGTCGCAAATCCATTTTTGCCCATTCGTGTAAGCGCAATAAACCACAATATTTCAGTGGAAACAGTGAGAAGGCATTTACATGCTGCTGGGATATGGAATTATAAACCGGCACAGAAAATTGCATTGACATCTATGGGGTCAAATGGTTTTAAATTGGGACACAACGGAAGTCCGAAACAAACACAACTTGGTTGAGATTGTGACATCGACTTGGGAGCACATGAGATGCAAAGATTTGTGTTGGAATATGGTGCGCGGTATGCGTAGCCGCTTACAGCAAGTTATAACAGGGGACGGTGCGCCACTCCGCTACTAATTAATCTAGTAGGTATTTTTAAACACACCATGTAAGTAAATGCTCAATGGATTGATAGTTGAACCATTAAAAGGTTGCAGATTATGTGGTGATGTTATTGTTACAAATAGATTTTTTCTATTTAAATAACATGTTTATTCACTACATATAGGCAGCTATAAATCTGTAAAGCATTTCACAGATGAATTCATTTCCTCGATAGCAAACTTTTAAGCATAAGCATGCCTTTTTTAATGTTTATAAATGGTTAGATTTGATTATGGCATACTAATATATGTATAATAATTTGGAAATATGTATATGAGCATTTACTTACTTTATCTTACCTAAGTGTTGTAATGAAATAATAAACATTTTAAACTTGCAATTGTTTAGTTTTATTTATTTACAAACTGCCCGTTTAAAAAGACAAGACCCTACGTCATCCATTAAATAAATGTAAAAAAAGTGTAATAAAATAATTTAAAAAAAAACAGCAGAGCAAAAAGCTATATTTAGGTCAAACTTGGTTTCGAACGCAGACAACGATGAACACCGCACTACCTTAGTGACCACAAGACCAACTCAACTCTTATAAGCAGTATTGAAATTTGATCTTAGTTGTAATGCTAGACGGAATATTCTAAAGAATATGAACCATATAGAATACTATCATAAAGTTTATTCTTGCACAGCACAAGTAGCCAACCTTCTCCTCCTGCAAATAATTATTTTTTATTATAAATAATCACTCCATTGCGACATGATAATAAATAAAACTACCTACAAAATAGAAAATAAAAAATTGTAAAGAGACGTTGTTTTTGCAATTTTATAAAGCAAGAATATGTTTGCGCGTAGTCACCGCATACCCTTAGTAGCATTTGAATACCAGTTTTATACTGAATACGAATATTTATTTTTCAACTACCCACTTATTACAAGTTATGCGAAAATATTACAATTTTAGAAAGTTTATATTTGAAGATTATCTGTCTATAGTTCTTTACAATAATGCAAGAAATACTTTTGGAATAAATTCTAAATTGAAAGCAAAACAATATCATCGCCGCAGGATTTGATCTCGCAACTTGTTTTTCTCAGTCTTATACACAGACCACGATACCAGAATTACTTGATCGTAGTCATTAAAATAAGCTATTACACTAATTATATTATAACAAGTAGTTATAACATATAACTTAATGCTAACGTTATAAAGATCAAATTTGCGTGTCTGTATTATTATTGTATTTGTTCATCGAGTCCTCGAGCACTTGTCTACTAAGCTCATATAAATTGAATAGACCTTAATGTTACAGGTAGAGGGTCCAAATTCGTTTGTTTTTAGGGTGGGTCAGATAATGTTGACAACAGACTGTACAAGACGTTAAAGACACAATGGAAATTAAGCGAGCGTCACGTGATAAAATTTAAAACGTCTCAATTCTTTGATCGAACTAAACGTGGAGCTTGCTGATGATTGACTTCCTCAGCGTGGGCTGCCCAGCATCGGATTATGTTAACAAGATTAGATTGCTCTTAATGGCTGTGAGACGAGTGAGGCGTCGATTGTTATAATTAATGAGTCATGTCGTTATCAGGTCACGAGGGTTGGAGATATGGGCCTTTTGTCTTTGCTAGGACGTTGGTGTCTAATGTGGAGCAGATGCTAGAAAACTAACATTCGCTTATAAAGCTAACAAATTGCAAAGGCGACGTGGTATGCTGGGATTATAGCAATTAATTGCTTTTGGTAATATACGTATTGGGTTGAAAGTCATTATTTAAATTACAATGTCAATGAACTAATTAATGATGTAAGGAATGCCACTGAGACCTATAAATCTATCGCAAATATACATCCAAGAGGTGATTTTAGATGAGGCTGAATTTTTAGAAGAGATCCTCATTGATAATTCTGAATTCTTTAGGAATGTCACAATTTCCATCTTTATTGAGATGCAGTTTTATACAAATCTAAGTATGCTCAAGTGTACACAATCAAAATATTTAAAACGTTTCACAGCTTACACGTTTGTAACCAATTCATCGGATTCTCTTCGAAAGTCTTCGTGTTAATATATTCATCTGCTAATTCCTGCACTAATTGTTCTATTTCAATTGTTTACTTAATTGGAACTTCAGTCATTACTTCTCCTATTATCTGTGTTAGTACACATTGTCTTCGTTCATGTATACTTTGTCTAAAGTTTATTGTTCAACAGTAACATATTTTATATCTCCTATGAAATCTATTCCTTGTCAAACCACAAAAGACCATTCAGATATTCTTTATAAGAATAATTAATGACTGCTAACGATACTGTAAATATCTAAATCAACAAATAGAAATAGATGAAATGATCTGTCATCATGCATTGAGAAGATGTATGGATGATGGATGGAATTAATAAAATTATAAAAGATATATACAATGAGTGGTGGTTCGACTTTCTGTGTGGAGACAAATTGTGACTCTTTAACCATAAACAGTGCTGTGATGATTTTGTTCTGGTTAGCGTGTAGTATATGGAAAATTTTTAGATGTTGATTCTTAGATATCAGTGAGTTAAGAATTTTTGAGATACATCTTTATATTATACATAATTATGTTTGTGCTTCGTTAAAACAGAAAAAAATATACTTTATCTTAAATCTGTTTTGGGAAGGAACAAATAAGAAATATTTACAAGCCTAGGACGTCCTCAGGCTAGGTGGAGCGACGATCTTCGCAGGATGGCTGGTAGCAGGTGGATTAGATTTGCTGAGAATTTAACTGAATGGCGTGCAATTGGAGAGGTCTATGTTCAGCAGTGGATTGCAGCTGGCTGATAGTCATGATTTATTTATCTCTGTCCCTCTCTCCTTTTCAACCCGTATCCACCCAAAGCTGAGTCAGTCTCCTTGGGATTATTTTACAGTCAGTGAAAAAAAAAATCCAGTATTTCATCACCAATTTGTTCCAACCAAACATTTTACCCATCCTCCCACGCATAATTGATCTCTAAACCTAACATATACTATCAAAAAGAGAATTAAATATGAAAACTCTTAAAGGATTAGAGGCGGTGACAGATTCGTTTCCACAATAAAGGTGGCTGCTCACAATTGATTTATGATTTCCAAGCGAATAAAGCCTCGTGTGCAATAGCCTTATTTCTTGTTTTATTTTGGATATGAATGGAGTTGTGGAGTCATTGGCTTAGATATATGTCTATATTGTAGCTGCTTCGATGGGTTTTAAATCCGTTTATGTCCCATGTGTGTTCTGGTGCTTAGCTTAAGTATGAAGGCAAGGATTGTTGGCCATTTGAATTTATTTTTGCTGACATTTTATTTAGCGCTACCTTAAAAATAAGTCCCTAAACCCAGGTGGCCGAAGGTTTGAAATAATTTAAACTTAATCAGCAGGGTAAATGCGTAACAAAGTAACAGTAGGAATAATAATAATAAAAATAATGATTTATCCACATAAAAATACACAAGATCTATGAAGTCCCTGACTCCTGAGCTAGGTTCAAAGACCTGTGTTACAGAAGGAATGGCTTTCATTTTGACAGTTCAACAACATTCATGGCGTTATTCAAGGAATTTTTCGAACATATGAAGCAATGGATTAGCAATATCCTTCAAAATGATTCAGATGTGCAGTTAGGCGTGGTGTGATGCGTATGTCTGTGTTCCTTTACCTTCAGAATTAAGTATAGTGTTAAGAAAAAGAGCTGTGTCCACGAGAACACTGCCGACAAACTGTCCTGCAGTTTGGCAGAAGATCTGTGTATTCCCATCTGTGTACTCTTTTGTTGAAATAATTAAAAAAAAAATTGTGTTTGTTCGTGTGTTACACCATTAGGATGCTGGCGTCTGCTATTTCATCATCGTGGATCTGCAGCCGGACTACTCTGTAAAACTCTCATCGTGGAAACATGGATGAAGTCTGTCATTCCACCTGATGCTAGGGATTGACACTATTGACAGGTCACTTAAAAAGAAAGAAAGAAAATACATTTAATTGTGGCAAACATGACGCATAAAAAATAACAAGTTACACAAAAAAAAAAACAAGTCACTAACCACTGACAACCTAAGTCACTCACCTAAGTTTTCACGATGAGATTTTTACATAGATCGGCAGGTTACTGCAATTTACAGCAGTCATCGGAAGGCTGTGTCATCAGTAGGTACTGCTGAAAATGTTTAACAATGACCTCGAAAACTTACTATTAAAGTGTTGGCCAGATGACGATAATTATATATTATTAATATGTATATTAGCGTAAGTACGTATCTACTGTTTTGTCAAAGCTGTGGATTGCTTTATAACCAACAAAGAAATTAGGAAGTTCTCAGATAAACGCGTATGTATTGTTTTTGATGGTACGATACTCGTGTCGTGTCTTTTTATAGGTTTACCAACATCGTCTTTATTATTGACGAAATCTTCCTTTGATATCACATAGGAACGTGATAGACCGAGGAAAAATCTGTACCTATCCAAAACAGCAAATATTATGAATTTACCATACAAAATATAAATTCAGTGGTGGCATTACTGGCCGCGTATTGTTAACTGGCCCACAATGGAGTTTGAATCAAAGCGTATAGTTGTGGGCAAAAATATCGCCGGGTATGCAGCCCAGGTGATGTATAGGGAGGTAGGGTTGCTGGGGATATTTTGGATTAGTTTTTTATAATTATTTAACTTATTAATCAGTTTTGATAAAGTGTTCGAGAATATGAGTGGTTAATGCTGCATCTATTTTTGGGAATAGTTCAATATTCTTAAGAGTAAAAGTTAATTATTTGTAAAAACAGACTACTTTTAAAATTATTATTTATCGTGTAGGTAGTTTTTTTAGTTGATTAATGTAATTTAGTTAGCATTTTTTTTGGGATATTTATTTTCCAATGTACTCGTACCAATACATTTATAGTATAGGTACAGACGCAAGCTACTACAATCTGTCAAATTTATTTAATAGATATTTAACTTTATTGCCAACGCATTAGGTTCAAATTTGATTGGGAAAATTTGACAGTTTCGGGTAGCTTGATGTGCTGGCGTCTGTACTAATTCCTCTATAACCCACATCTTCAAACAGTGGAAATCTCTATTCCGTAAATTGCATTTACAAAAACTTTTTCTTCCCCTTCATCAATGCCACTATTAATATTAAACCAGTCACATACACAACCAATATGAATGTCTATTATTGCTAATAATTTATAAACAATAATCGGCCAGTGACAATCCTGCGGGGTGCGTAGGCGACAACACAGCGAGAAGACATCGCCTTGTGAATGGACCCCTGAACATGCAGGAGTTGTGAACACTGGGAATGTTTTGAAGGCTAAGATGATGTTTAATAACGATGGTAATAACTCTAAAGAAGACATTGAAAATGCAGAAGAGGAAAAGGTATTGATTGTAACTCGCACAGGAATATCTCAAACTAAACACATTCTTATAAACATAAAAAACAAAATTTTAATATTATATACATTCCTGGCTAGATGAATCTTAATGTGGAAAATGTGATCCAAGGACCACATTTTTATTTTTTTATTTTATGTACGTGCATTGGTCTATTCTAAGGGTTTAGAAGTGGCCAATGTCCATAAAATTAACAAAAGACGAAGTGAATTAATGAATTTAAAAGTATTTCAAGTGGAGAAGAACCAAAATGGAAAATCTATCATTCTTGGCAATGGGCAGGCAACATTCTGCTACATTAAAGGCAGTATTATTTAAAAATATAATTCAAAGTAAAACATGAAAATATCATCAATCACTCATGACGAGTTCCTTAAAGAATATCCTTACGACCAGTCAAAACCAATAAGGAAGAAAGCGAACTTTACCAAAATGTTGGCAACAACGCCAAGCTTACTCGAAGTCATAAAGAAATCATAAATTACATTACAATACAAACAGGCACGATATGTACTAATTTCAATGGTGTGGGATTCAATTTTATATGAATTAAAAGTCGCCTCAGAAAGGCTCGTGTGGTATTGTTTGGTGTTAAGAAAATAATAACCTTTTTTGTGTGTGTACCAAGGAGTTTCGATGGTAAAGAAAGGTTGAATGTCGACTTACTGGCAGTTGTGATGATTTACCGATGTCCCAAGTTGAATTTTTAAAACTATAAAGGCTTCTTGAGATATTTTGGCGCTCGAATGACGTGCTGTTGGTAAACATGTTTTTTTTTGTTTTGCGAAATGTCACTTGAAATGTAAAAAAAAGAACGAGATGACGGTGTTATATTAGTTCCGATTTTAGTTTCTTTCGCGTAGTCATATTAAAGCAAACACCCTCTTTTTACTATTTCGAAATCTACTTTCCGAAATACTTTTCAAATGTTTACCTGCCATTTGCTTTTAGTGTCCATACACACAGCGGCAACTGCAGCCGACAACGTGACGTGTTCGCTATCTGTGTATTTGAGTATGGTGCTCAAATACGCGAGCGGCAAGTTTTCGACGACAGCCGTCAACGCTCGTCGACGGCTGCAGTTGCCAAGCCGTTGACGCGTGTCGCTCGTGTGTCTGAGTACTATAATAAAAAATAGTTCATACTTTTTTCAAATTAACGGCCACGGGTATTTGAATTTCGAATTTGATTTTCTGTCACCACATAACCCTATCCTGCCACAGTCTAAAAATATTCATTAAAAATACAGTTACCCAAAAATATTTATTAAAAAGAGGTTGTATTTTAATGAATATTTTGAAGCTTCGAGAAACGTTAGTAAGTTCCATACACACCACGCCTTCTTTTGTATAGGCCCCAGTTTTTGTTGGCCCACAACTTGACTGCCATTGTATCACACGTCTTAACCGTTGATTTATTGTACGAATTTATATGAACTATTAATTAGAAAACTGAATGAATAGGAATGTGTCTTCGAGTTTTCAATCTTCTGTAATTTATGACGGCTGGATCAATGGGTTGATCTGAATATACACAGTGTAAAAAAAATTAAAGGTTTTTTATTCTGATTATTCTGCTAATTTAAAATGTCCTTGTATTGTATGACCTATTAAATGACTACGAAATGAAATGAAATGTTTGTTTCTGTAAGTAGAGTTTAAGACTTTTACACGGTAATATTTTGTTGGTTAATATTAAAAACTAAAGGCATTTCCTAGCTGACTGATCACTGAAAATAAATGCCGAAAAAAACTCCGAGGGCAGTCCCTTTTTAAGTCTATTAGGATTTTATGTGACAACGCATGGCCATGTCTGGACGGGACTTCTGAAGAAAGAGCCATTGCGGCTTTGAGTTGACGTGTACCAACAGACGGCATACATGCATCAGTCATCGTGTAGCTTAACCCTATTTTAGGGAGCTCAAAGAGGAACTCACCTCACCTTAGTTTGAAAACTGGACTGATAAATAGAGTTACCCAGTAAGACTGATAGTGAAATAAATACTTTTGATTTTTTTAATGTTTAAGATGTACCTACTTACTGCGCCAATTCCAATACATGAAACCTTGGATATACAACTTGGAAACCCAGAGATTCTATACAATATTCTGACTTCAGCCAATCATTTAAGAAGCGATTATAATTGTAACCTAAGTACATACCAAACACAACAAAACTAAGGGTGTCGCCACACTAATGTCATTGACACGATATTGCGTGAACGGATGTCAAACGTATTTAATAATTAAGACTTTACAACTGTCATCTGTAATTACCCTAACTCCCTCTCCCTTACCAATAGAATTTCAACCTTGTATATTAACGGGAAGATTCAAATTTTATTGTGGAGGTAGAATTCTTTAGTTTCTTTTGTCATGTGAAGAGTATTGATGACCAAAGTCATTCGTATGAATATAGGATCATGCAGTCAATTATGTGCGCCGGCGATCATCGCACGGATAGTATTAATACTAATTGGTTGTTTTTTAGTTTGTCTGTGTGTTATGTTTGTTCGTTTGTTTAGCTATTTATGTTGTAATGTTTGATGTTCAGTTGGTTTAAATTGTTGGGCTTGATCGGTTGGCTTAGCATTAGGATCACTTTGAGACCGTGAGATATGCGTTTAGACACCCTTTGCGATTTTGTTTGGATACCTTGAATAGTATCAACCGCTTCAAGTACTTCATCATTTTCGGCGCAGCATGTCTTTTTCTTGTATACTTCACTATTAGTCCTCATCTCGGTAGTCACCCCCTTTCTAGCCGTATCATCTTGAACACAGTCCAACCATCGTTTCTCTGGTCTTCCCCTTCTCTTATAACCATCAACATTAATACTTAAAACTTTCCTCACGACATTTTCCTCGGTTCAAGCACTTTCCATACAAAACATTGAATTCTCTTTTGTTGCATATTACAAGCTGCTGACAACACCACTGTGAAGGGACTAGATTGGATGCGGAAGGTGGAGAATCGTTTGTTGTGGTGCAGCTTGGGTTGTCCTATGTCCAGCAGTGGACTGCGATAAGCTAAGTTGATTGAACTGACTGAATGCGAAGACGGAAAGATTTTGTATAATTCTACAGAAGACGGGTATCCAATGAATGATTTAGGTATTTGAATCACCATGCAAGGGCTCAGCAATGAAACTATAGAAGCTCATATTACTGATTACTCTGAATCTGAAAGCACAAAGCATATTCCTGAAGATTTGCATATATAGTCTTCATCTTTGACAGCTATTATTTCATTTATAACATGACGCACCTGCTGATAAGTTAATCGCGATCGATGTGTTGCTGTCTTTGTCTCCCTTTAGTACAAATCAATATGTTTGTCTTCCTCTAACGGATGAACGGACCTGTCAAAACGTCAAATAAAATTAAGCTAAAGACGGTCAAAGATTAAGTACCAGAGTTTGTGTAACAGGAAGATACGTTTTTGAGGTTGATCTACTTAAGATGTTACTGTTTGCAATCATGGCTGTTTGCATAATCATCCTACCTATAATGTTCCCACTGCTGGGACACAGGCCTCCTCTCGGTGAGAGGGAGTGGGCCGTAATCCAAATCGTGGGCCCAGTGCGGGTTGGTAGATGTCACATGTCTTCGAATATTTGGTTCTAGGATATGCTGGTTTCCTCACGATGTTTTCCTTCACCGTTTAGAGCGTGGGTGCTTGCGTGGGTTCGACCTACAACTCATAAAGCGCGGTCATTACCACTTGGTCACAACTGCTCTCGATGATGGTTGACGATGGCTGTTTTATCTAAGATCTGAAAAAAATAATTTGAGTTCAAAAGTTACGTCTTAATAAAGAATTATCATCACCCTTAGGCCGAGATAAATGGCGGAGTTACTCATCTTATGCCAATGATAAATACTTTGACCCACCATATGCTAATGTTACGTAACATTTTCATTTCTTATTAGTTTGTCATTGACTATGTCTGTCATTGAATTCCTACTATCTCAAGATTCTCCATTAAAAACGTCTTCTCTGTGTAATTCCAATTCAATTTTTGTACTATCATCATTAATTATTATCCTCATCATCATAATCCTGCCGCCTCTATCCCATATTTTCAGGGTCGACGCAGCATGACTTCTTCCACGAATCTCTATTAGCCGTCATCTCCGAAGTCCCCTTTCTAACCATAGTCTACTCTTTGACACAACCGATCGGAAAATCGCTCCGGTAATTAATTGAGAAGCGAAGTAATCTGATGACAAACTTGATATTTTGGGGAATCGCTTAGCAGTTAACGGTCAATTAATTTTGCTTCACTCTTCCCTGATCGGTTATTTTGTTCATTAAATTATAGACGTTTACCGTTTTGAAGACGTCAGTTGCAGTACTGGGTGGATTTTGACGAGTGGCAACACTGGCAGCGTTAAGTCAGATTTGATAGATGATTTCATGTTTTCTTTTAAGTTATGACTTTTTAGCTTCTGTCCGCGATTTGGTCCGCGTGAAATGTCTTGTTCCTATCGCATCGCATCGCTTGCCTGCACTCATACGTAGTTTTCGTTTAGCGTTTTTTCGGTTTTTTTTTTTTTTGACTCGTCTCCTAATGGTCTTAGCGTGATGTTAAGTAGCCTATAAATAAAATAAATAAATAAAAATAAAATAGCTTTATTTTTTCCTTACACACTTATTTCTTAAGTATCTAATACTTACTTATTTACCATTATTAACTAAAAATAATTATATTAATATAATTTAAATCGAACTTTTACTACGGTGTACAAGGACCTCTATCAATAGCGGTAAAAGCCTCCTCCAGCCGTTTCCAAGCTGTTCTATGTCTGGCAATTCTGCTCCATGCTCTGCCGGCTATCTTTGCAATATCGTCGCTCCATCTTTTGTGTGGTCTACCAGAAGGCCAATTCTCGTAATTTAAAACGTTAAAAATCTAGTCGCAGTCTCATCTCGGCGACAAACAAATGTCAAAAACTTGTCAAAATGTAGAGAAATTAGAAGTATTTTTTGACAGATCGAGACAGTTCTTAAAATTACGAGAATTGCCCCCCTGGTCTGCGTTTTGTGTTTCTTGGATACCAGTTCGTGGTGATTTTGGTCCATCTGTCATCTGTTATGAACGAACATATATTGGCTGGTTTACTGATTCGCTT
Source organism: Apamea crenata (assembly GCA_949629185.1). NCBI lineage: Eukaryota > Metazoa > Arthropoda > Insecta > Lepidoptera > Noctuidae > Apamea > Apamea crenata. The sequence goes on from OX451372.1 coordinate 15,575,266, forward strand.
CCCATAAAATCAAGAACAATCAATCAACTCAGCCTATCGCAGTCTATTGCTGGACACAGGCATCTCCCATGCTGCGACACAACACACTGTCCTCCGTCTTCCGCATCCAGTCTGTTCCAGCCACCTTGTTAAGGTCATCGGCCCATCTAGCTGGGAGGCGTCACACTCTACGCTTGCCGATACGCGATCTCCACTCCAGGACTCGTCTGCTCCACCGGCCAACGGTCCTTCGACAAACATGGCCAGCCCACTGCCACTTCAACTTGCTTACTCTGCATGTCGGTAACTCCGGTTATTTTCCGGATAATTCCATTTTGGACTGTATCCTTCAAAGAATCACCGAGCATATCCCGCTTCATAGCGCGCTGAGCGACTGAATCATGGTGTTCCCTTATAATTAATACTATTTTCCCTGACGAACCCTTTCTCAGAAATGTTTATGGCTACTGAAACTTCACAAGAAACGGGTAAAGGAACTATTGACACAGGATAATTATTCGCTTCACCTTCAAAATAACGAGAAGAATAAAATAACCCCATATTTATATATCAACGGAACCTCCAATTACCATAAAGCATTAAACTTTTTTGTCTCCAAATAACAAATGACAGATGAAAATAAAAACTTTTAATAAAAACCCGTTGCGACAAATCGTCGGTCGCTGCGATTAGTCGCCACATTTTTACGACATATCTGTCAGAGTTCGTTCGATGCCAATCTAACTTTGTCGAGACGAAGTAACACATTTATAGCATTTACATGTGTTGCTGTTGTTGTGAGGAATCGTGGAAATTTGAGAATAGCTATTATTTATAAAATTATGGTAGAATGAATATGTTTGAATAAATCTTAGTTTAGTAATAGAGATGACTATTTCTTAATAATTCAGAAGTACCGTACCGTGGTCGTCTTTTTAAAACATTTTGTGATTATTTTCATAGAAATGGTAAGTTTCTCCTTAGAAACTCAAAAATGCATTACAAATGCTTTTATATTAATTATTTATTTATTATTCCTAACACAACTATCACTACAGGTTGCCCCAAATTGGTAGCGTGGTATTAAACAATATTTTTCCCATTAAGTACAGCTTATCACATGTAAAGTATTTTTTGTGAACTCATTCAGAGAACAGGTAAATAAATACACCCTTTCCGCGATTTCGCTAAGTGTGTGCAAGGCGCGCGTCAAAGGTGCTTTACCCAGTAGGTTGGTTCGGCCGCGAGGCACCGCCAGTAACCGCGGTCTCCGTCGCCGCGACACGTAATTATCCGGCACGTTTAGACACACATCCTTTAGTACACCCAGGTTAGAGATCTTTCCACGCAATCATCTAAAAATATATGTACTCGTACCTAACAAGTGCTAAAGCCCTTCTTGTTTCCAGCTTGTTGTACCCAACCATACCTAACACAAATAAGGTTGGGTACATCAGTGGATAGAAAGGATAAACTCCATAAAGCTTTATAAAAGTATAAAGCTCTACTTCCAATGTTCACCAATATTTGAAGAAATTCCTTCCTTTTTTTTCTTTCTCCAAACACTCGATCAACTAACTCCATTCTATTAAAACTAGACTTTTACGAAATCACGTGAAAACTCCATCGAACTGCCACACAGTACAGATACAACTTATTTTAAGTTTTTAATGAAATATCCTTTGGCGAAGTTGATCTCAAGCAAAAGAATTATTTAGTGAGTTTAACGAATTTCCACAAACCTATGAAGATGGCGAAGAGTTGTGAGATGAGACATTGTCTACATTGGTTCGTTAAATTCTTAAGAAGCTGTGCTTTAGTTACTGGTTGTCAGATCTTCGTGCTTCTGACGACTAGTAACGACTGTTAAAGATTCACGATGACAGCCGGGACCAACGGGTTAACGTGTTTTCCGAGGCACGAAGGGGTGGTATTCCATCCACGGACCAACCACGGCAAGCGTAGCTTAACCTGATCGGTAGACCCGTGCGGCTGTTATTACTTAGCCACAAGCCCCTCTCACTCACTCTAACCTAACTACTGCTCATAAGAACTTGAAATCGCAGCAAATTGTTGGCCAAAAAACAAAAGCAAACTACAAACAATCAACTCAGAAAACAAAATAATTTGATGATGTACGGAATCTCCCACCGATATATCGCCGAACGAATCGTGATAATACAACAATACATTTCCCCGGGTAGAGGGTAGGCCAAGACGTAGCGTCATCGCTGTCAAACTATTCAGCAATAAACGGAATTGAATTTTTCGTCAACAATCAGATTACGATATTCATTGTTGTTCTGCTTCATGGTATGCTTTATTTTTCGGTTTTGCTTGTGTATTTTTGAAGGATCTATCATTGAGGAACTACAATTATGTTTAAGCTATCCAAAAATTGCATAGCAGTGGTAACTGCAAAGCAATTGTGAGCAGTGGTGGTCCAGTGGTAATGGATCCGACTTACGAGTTTGCAGGTCGTGGGTTCGAACTCAGGCAGGCGCTTTACTTTGTGTAAATAATTTCATTACCACTGCTCTCAAAACGGTGAATGAAAACAACGTGAACGCACACAAAAATTCGAAGACATGTGACATCTACAACTGGGCCGACGTGGTGGATTACCGCCCACTTCCTCTCAAAAAGAGAGGAGGCCTGTGTCCCAATAGTGGGTACATTGTAGGCTGATTATGTATCCAAAAATTGTACAGCCTACATCTAAATTTTTCAATTTATTTCCATGGGATGGATGAACTAGCAACAGAGTGGTCCTTGGGAAAATGTTGTAGGCGTACGCTTTTATTTTATTTTGTAAGGGAAATCATGGTGTTTGCCTGAGGATGGACGGTGCCGCCGAAGGCCGGCTCAGGAAGAGGTGACGAGACGACATAGACTTGTACCGCAAGGGTTGGATCGAGGTGGCGCTAGAAAGGGATGCCTGTTGAGGAGGCCTTTGCTTAGCAATGGGACAGTTTAACCTAAAAAAAAACACACCTCCCGTCCATGCACAGTTCGAGGAACCTGGAATTTGCTCCAGGAGCTCTAGAGACAGCTCCTGGATCAAATTCCAGGTTCCAGGTTCCAGTGTTTACAAGCATTGCATTGCATTGCATTGCTTGTAAACACTGTATTGCCAAAACAAAAAAAAACTACCTATTGTTTTTTAATTAAATATGTCTTTGTTTTTTTTCTTTCTTTCTTTCTTTCTTCTTAGGTCCTTTATCCGTCGATATTACTCCACCAGGATCACCCCTAAAAATAGATATACACAAACAGACAGCCACACTACATGCTCCTACAACAACATTACGTATTTCCTTGTTTTCCTCCAATCTTATTTATAGCTTGTTTTTATTCCGAACCTTTGGGATACAATCAAAAGTTCTGTTCATCTCAATCAAACTTTTTTAAATGTCCTCTTACGTCATGGCACCCTCGCTATAATTCCATTCTGTATTATCGCCTTTTCATTCCGCGATATATTTTTATTTTATGGACGATTGTTAAAAAGTTTGAGTGCCGTATTTTGAGGTTCAATTATAAATGTAATGATGATAAGTTATGGTTGACTCTTAATGGAAGTTATTCGATTAATTATTTACACATGGATGAAGTTATGCCGTGGGCAGAAACTACAGGACGCCATCTGCTACAATCCCTATATTCATTTTATCTGTTAATTTATAGAACAAATGAATTGAACTACCTATGAAAATACCTATACTTATGAATTAACATATATGGTGTTGGTATGTTTTAGGGTTCCGTACCTCAAAAGGAAAAACGGATCTCTTATAAGATCACTTCGTTGTCAGTTTGTCTGCCCATCTGTCAAGACCCTTTTTCTCAGGAACGTGTGGAGTTATCAAGTTGAAATTAATATCAGATACTCACGGCTGCAATATCTTGCAGCAGTGACAAAAATCAAATTTCTAAGTCAACGCAATCAAAAGATACGGGCCTTTATGTCCTTGAATCAAAACCTATAGGTTACTTCCCGTTGACCTAGAATTATGAAATTTGGCAAGAAGCAATTTCGGGTAGCACTAGTTAAGGAAACATCTGAAAACCGTAAACTTGTAGTTACATGCCTACAAGTTTGTACGGAACCCTCGGTGCGCGAGTCCGACTCGCACTTGACCGCCTCTTTTTGTTTACTGTAGAATCTGAATTTCAATTTCGATACAGATGAAGTATGCCAGGTCTATTACAAAAAATCTGTCGATCGAAATAATATTTAGTAGAACCTATTATATAGATCTATCTATCATCTATATTAAAATCCAAAATCATCCAAAGATTGTCTGTAAAAAATCGCTTTTTGAGATAAGACCGTTCATTGAATACCTACGTATAGTTTTTATTATATTTGTTGGTTTATTGGCGTGGCTAGCTGACATATGGCTAATAATTTAATGTTCTGGTATTATAATGTTAATTACCGAACATAGGTACCTAGTATTGTATACAATCAAGTATTTTTTAACTGACTAGACAGCTGCGCTGCTGGGGAGTTTGTTGCGCCACTTCTTCTTCCCAGCGATAGCACTAGGAAGTGGTAAAGGGCGGGCGTTTTTGGGGACTGTATTTGTAATTTTGACGTTCAAAAAGTGCTGACTCTCAGCCTAATTTGAATAAATGACTTTTGATTTTGATTGATTGTAAAATTTGTACATCTATATCTGTATTTTACATGGTGCACATAATAAAGTGTTATTTTATCTATCATTCTTGTAAATTCTTTAACAAAATCTATTCTTTATTAGAAGACAAGAGGTTTTTATCAAGAGAATAGATATTTAATTCAAATAATTAATTATGTATTAATAAAAATCCTGTGGCATTAAGTCCGCCTCTGTACATGGTGTGAGCTTTAAGTATTAAATAAATAAATAAAAATCCAAAAGCATTAACAATCTTAATAAGCATTAAAATAAAAAAAAAAACATACCCAAACACCAACAAATCATAAAAATACCACACTAGCAAAAACAACACAAATAATTAAGTTATAAACACAATTAACAGAACACATAAGTACAAGACATTACACAAAAAGGCCCGTAAGAAAATTGTCGCGTCTCCTTCTCAAACTTATGTCCGTACATAACTTTACATTTAAAACAGTTTTAAAAATAAATTGCGAAATACAAATTACCAAATACAACATCAATATCACATTCAGGCAATAATCGTCAGTTTGTAGCCTAAATGACCTTCGTGAGATGGTGCAAGGGATGAGAGAACAGAGGGTGTTTTTAAAATTTTTGATACAGCCAAAATAGCTCCATATTATCCTTATCAATCCAATCCATCCAACCTGACTTTGTTTCGCCATTTCTTCTCAGGGGTAGATAGGAAATGTCGACTCCATCTAACTTATTCTTTACAAAATCCTATCCATCATACTCGTATTTACAGAATAAACAAATGAAAGAAAGAAAGAAAGAAAGAAAATACGTTTATTTGCGGTAAACATGACGCACAAAAGAACATAAGAACAATATTATAGAAAATAAAACATTTAGAAATAGTTGACATGCGTCACATCCACGCAAAACGGCTATCGCTCAGCATTATGCTGCGACCCTATGCAAGACAGAGCCCCAGCGCTGGTTTTCAGCGACAGCCGGCGCCGACGTAATGACGTCGTCCGGTGCAGCAAACAATTATTCATCAACAAGTAATAAGACAATTATACATATTTTAAAAGCAAACAGTTATTCTGACGCTGTACTGGTACAGCGTACTTAAAGCAAAATAATACATTTTAATTTAATTGTGATAGAAACAAACAGGAATATAAAAAAAACAAAAATAAAAAACAAACAGCAAACAAAAAGGAAATGTATGTACATGCTAAGAGAATATCATCCTCAATAAACGTTTTACGTTTTATGTAGTGGCAACATTTCGAAGCGTCCTATCATCGATTGACGTACGCGCACCCAACATGCACCAAAGAAGTTATGTAAGGAATTACAAAATGGCCAATGATGTAATGTGTTATGCAAAAGTTATGTGTCAGTGCTCTAAGCGTTTGTGAGTGAATTTGAAAGATGAGATGGATCCGATAAAAGCCAAAATCTTGGATACTCAAATCAATTCAAACAAAATAATCGTATAAAACTATCCGATCATTTCGTTTGAATTTAATTTTTTTATTTGATAAAATGAAACAGAACCATTCGATTATTTTGTACTTGTTTAGCGGATATTGACACGAATTTTTTAGCTGCTTAATTTCTATATAAATTAATTTTAAACGTGCCAAGAGTTGCAGTTGAAAACCCGCTTTTGGTTCTACCTACCATGATAATTATGCTGCTCTAATGCCCATTGTGGTATTAATATTTATATTTTTGTTTGTGCCTATCATATCTACATAAGTATCTTTAGATATTATCGTTTAGAAACTTTTTTGCTGTTCTGTACACTTCACATTTTCACAGGTTCTTTCTTTCTGGTATACCTGGGTCTCTACTTCCATGTAGTTAGATATTAAGTTCTTATCAGAAATGATTCCTCCTTGGCTTTTCTTACAAGTGAGTTTCTCAAAAGTCTTCTTTGAAAACATCCATAACAATGTCACGGTTTCAAAAGAATACTCTCCCGCTTCCTCTCATAACTTGACCCAGCCACAAACAGTAATGTCCACTTTGAATTATAATTATTGCCGGGTTAATGTATGTCTTCTTCAGTTAAAGCATTGGGTGTCCCTATTTTTTGTTGTCAAGTCACAATATGGATGGCCGACCCGCTGCTGCGATATTGGAAAAAAACGCTTTTTGTTTTTTTTTTTTGGGTTCCGTACTCATACGGTACCAACAGGACCCTATTATTAAGGCTCTGCTGTCCGTCCATCTGTCACAGGACTGTATCTTTTGAACCGTAATATGTAGACACTTGAAATTTTCAGAGTGTGTACTAAATACTATGGCTGCTATATCAACACTTAATAAAAATAAAGGAAGCCATTTTTTTTATTTTTTCATACAAGAAACGTGTTTGTTCCTCCTGTCTTATTTTTTTACTCAGGTATTTCTTCAGCCAGCAAGTTTTTTTTTATGCCAGAAGGCATCGCAGCAGACCCCATAGAACATGGCGAGACGAGCTGAAGATAACAAACGACCAGTGGTCCACTTGAACCCTGGATTGAAAGAACTGGAAGTCTTGGGGAGAGGCCTTGGCCCAGCAGTGAGATGATGCAAACAGTATAAGTCATCATTTGCCGAGCCGTTTTCCCCAACTGTGTTGGGGTCGGCTTCCAGTCTAACCGGTTGCGGCTGAATACCACAGTAACAGCAGCTAACAGTGTTAGTATTTTTTTAATATGTATGTTGGAGACAAAACGTAGCACCGCCCGCCACTGCGACTACGGGAGCGGGGCAGCAGCGTGCGGGGAGCGGGGGCCGGGTTGCCGATCGCCGCTAGCCTGCACTGCACTGCCCTTCACTTCAACAAATACAACGGTCCGGGAGGCGCGGGTCCTTATGTTCATTATACGAACCATACCTATTGATACAGTCCGCTATTTTATTTATAACACCTCTGAGAATTTCCAACAATATAGGTACTTGTCTAGAATTAAAATTCTATGGTAGTGCAGAACCCTTCGTATGCGAGTCGGACTCGCACATAGCCGCTTTTTTTTTCAACTGATGTCCCCAATGCGTTTCCAATTATGGTCGCTTTTTGTTTTGTTAAACGATTATTGCGTTTCTATATATGTTTGGGTAATTAAATTTTATTTGTAATCGTTTGTTAGAGTCTTATTTTTATTTGGCTGAATATTAATTCATTGGTGAGTGCAATATGGAAGGTATTGCTGATTATTAGCTCTGTAACTTTTAATGTATTTTGGTTCTTTTGTTTGTTATTTGATTACGAAGTAAAACTTGGGCTGGTTGTTTCAAACGGTTGGTTAACGTAACATTATGTACGTCAAACAATAACGACTAGGGTCTTAAGGTGTATTATTTTGTGTAATGCCAATAAACGCATTTTTCTTTCTTTCTTTCTAGGGTTAGTATGAAATACTAAGTATAATAATTTTAGGCATAAGGTCATAATTTTGTGAAACAACGTTTCTTTTGGTTTGACGATAGTTAGCGCCACTTTCGACGTATACGCGTGCGTCAAGTGGACGTGAAGCAACCCGCCCTTATTATTTACATGTTAACTTTCATCTTTTTACTTATCATTTTACTTGGCCAGGGGCCGTATTATGAACTATTAATGCCATCATGATTCCAGTCTGAAAAAGCTCCGTTTCTCTCTTGCACTGGAATCATGATGTCATTACAACGTCATAATATACGGCACCAGCGGGGCAATTGCGTAACACAATAACATCATTCATCAACATTCATTACGTTATTTAAGTTGTTGAGTAGACAACTTTCTCGAACATGTGAAGCAATGGATAAGCAGTATCCTTCAAAATGATTTAGATTGAGATGGATAGTGTGTTACGCACTATTAAAGAATGAAATAAATAAAATACATTTATTTGACCCAGGTTAAGTAAGGCACACGATATTCACACAGAAACACAGAAAGAAAAATACATAAACTAGTATTGTGTGCCTCACGGGCTGCACCAAATAGGTCCAATTCGGATAATTAGGATAAATGATAAATGATTTTATTTTGTAAGTAGGTTTGTACAAACACTTTTACACGTCAATCATATTTTAAAACTAGATGAGGTCGGCGTTTCCTATCTGACTACTCTGAGAAGAAAGGCCGAAACAAACTCAGAGGTCACAGTCTCTTTTAAAGTCCAGACATAATCTTGGTCAGATCATATGAAGACCATGCAGGTCGACCATGCAGGATGCAGGTTATGAACAAAATTATGTTTACATAAATAAATATGGTGACGACATTTTTAAGGTAAGATCATCTTCATTTCTCAGAAATAAAGGTGCAATTAAAAATACTTTTCAAATAATCTAATTCCTATATCAGAAAATCAGTGTTGAATTGACACATTTGAATTTGAAATTTGAATTCGATTGACGCGTTCGAACATGGCCGAATGCACAGCGCGCGTTCGACTGGAAAAAATATTTATTTACACTGTTTTATTTGCTGTTCTTAGAGTAGACTATAGTTTTTAAGTCAAGGAGGTAAAGTCCAAAGTTGTATTGAATATTGTTTAGAGACTGCAAATACCATTGTGAGTTCGACGGGTTCGGTAGCAAGTTCTACCGATCGGAAAGATATCTTATAAACACATTCCGATGAAACAACGCGGATAACAAATGTTTTTGAATGCAATAAATAAAACAAAACAATTGGAAGCCATATTACTTATAGAATCGATTTAATCCGTGATTCAATTCGAATAATCCTCGAAAGATTCAAATATGATGCAGGTAGGTATCAACATACCTACCTGCATCGTCTGTATATTTGTACCTACCACTCAAAGGAAACGATATGAGAGCAATGACAGAAATTGGAAATATAAGTAGATTTATGAATTTGGATGTTCTAATGAGGGTTACTATTGCAAAGGGGCAATTCTCGTAATTATAAGAACGTTCACAGTCTGTTCTCAGTCTCAATCTGTCAAAAATACCTCTAATTCGCCTATACTTTTGACATTGATTGTCGCTGAGATGAGATTGCGACTGGATTTTGAACGTTTTTAATTACGGGAATTGCCCGTCAGATAAACGTACATTTGAAGCACCCTGGACAGTAATCTCAGTAGCCAATCTTGCTGACCGAGCCTCCTTTTTACCACAAGAACCACACCACAATGACGACAGAAAAGGTGAATAATTCAGTATAAACCATACCTTATTTTTGATTCGTCAAACCTGAAAAAATACAGGCATATCACCATATTGACGAACTAATCTAAGTTTACAGCATGCCATTATTTTAGCAAAGTATCTACTACCAACAGAGGGGTAATCCTCGTAATTTAAAGAACGTTCCGTCTGATCTCAGTCTCAATCTGTCAAACATACCTCTAATTTCCCTACATGTTTGTCAAGTTTTTAACATTGATTGTCGCTGAGATGAGATTGCGACTAGATTTTGAACGTTTTTATTTACGAGAATTGGCCTTCAGATCTCTTTTGCTTCCCTATTACTACAAAAAAAAAACAATCACCCATCAAATTAAAATAAAACTACCTAATTAAACTTCAAAGAAAAAACAATTGAACGAAAACAAAAAATCAAAAACCTACAGCAGTAGTTCGTGCACCTCCATACGTGACATTGACATCGAGATGAGGAGTATCACTCGGCTACATCGGAGGGTTCACTCCTTCTCGGAAGGCCTCCGACTGACCTCCAGGTACATTGGAAACCGTACGTGCTTGTATTATGGGTAAAGAAAGGGTTATTATATGGGTTTTCACCGAATAAGTTACGATTTATGGGTATTTAGGAAGATTTATGAAAACTTTTACAAAGTTTGTAAATATGTGAGCACCATGTATCTATCACATAATTAATTTATCTGTGATGGCATCATTTTAATTCTTTTACCTATTGTGGTAGGTACAGTATTTTTATTCTAGTTGCATCGTCTTCACATATAATTATACAATTAATGTGTACAAAATATTGTAAACCATTTTAAACGGAAGGAAGTTGGATTAGCCTATAATGCCACAATCAGCCTATAATGTTCCCACTGCTGGGACACAGGCCTCCTCTCATCGAGAGGAAGTGGGCTGTAATCTACCACGTGGGACCAGTGCGGGTTGGTAGATGTCACATGACTTCGATTTTCTGATGCTAAGACATGCCGGTTTCTTCACGATGTTTTCCTTTACCGTTTTGAGAGCAGTGGTGACGAAATAATTTACACAAAGTAAAGCGCATGTCTGGGTTCGAACCTACGACCTACAACGTCAATCGCGGCCGTTTCAACTGGGCCACTCACTGCTCTCATGTTACTGTAAACTTTTCCAATGAAATTCATTTACAGATGTCATAAGGGTGGAATATTAGTACTTCTCTAGATCTGCTCTTCCACGAACTTCCTACTACTCAACTGAAGATATGAAAGCATCCGTACTATAATAGATATAATAAACTAGCAGTGCCACACGTTTTCACCGGCATAAATCTCGATCCCGGGGAATATCGGGATAAAAATTACTAATGTGTTAATCCAGATTATAAATTTATAACTGTTAACCAGTAACTGAGTTGTGGAGGTCAGATAGGCAGTCGCTCCATGTAAAATAGGTATTCAGCTGCATTCGGTTAGACTGGAAGCCGACTCCAGCATAGTTGGGAAAAGACTAGGCACATTTTGATTGAGTAGGATAGTAGGGTGTGAAAGCAACTCTGTCAGTATGTTACCTTTTTACGCCTTAAAGGCTGAACTGATTTCGTTAAAATTTGGCACACAGCTAGTCCATGACTTGGCCTAGAACATTGCATATTTATTATCTCGGTAGGTACGTTCCTGTGGGATCATTTTCGCGAATAAAAGCTAGTCTTCTATATCTACAGCAAGATTCAGAATGGTGTGGAACTAAACAATTTGCTCCATGGGACCAACAATGTTTACCTCCCACTTTTATTTTTTTTTGTGTTTGTTCTTTTTTTTATGCGTCATGTTTGCCGCAAATAAATGTATTTTCTTTCTTTTTCTTTCAAATAATGATCACCTGTCCCATACAAAACCAATCAATACCTACACGACCCAAATGTATGGGACAGCTGATTACTTTTTCATGTTTACGATGTTGGTCCCAAGGAGAGAGTTGTTCAGTTTGATGTTGTATACAAACAAAAGCAATTCCTTTTACACATATATACATCACGATATAGATTAAGATGTATGTTATTCGCGCGACAAGTTATTAGTTATGCCCGGTTTTGCTCGCGTCTTATTCCCGGAATGACACCCACGCCTGCATCGTATAGAGAAGTTACATATTAATGTCACTAGATGTACGTGAAACTGCTAGATGAGTGCAGAAATTAGTTGCTGAACTTTTGAAAAGAAGGGTTTGAAGTGTACTGGAAGTTATAGAGCAAGTCTGCTGGTAAATGTATTACTTTATATCCTAATTCTATAGTACTAATAATAAAGCTGAAGAGTTTGTTTGTTTGAACGCGCTAATCTCTGGAAGTACCAGTCGGATTTTAATAATTCTTTTTGCATTTGATAGCCTTGAGAAATTTTATAGGCAAAGGCTATATGACAAAATGACAAAAGTTAGAAATAACGCTAAGCGAAAACGAAGTAATAGCGCGGGCCGGTGATGCGATGCGACGTGCTGGGTCGGGGCCGAAATTTCACGCGGGCGAAACCGTGGGCTGGAGCTAGTAATATTATAAATGCGAAAGTAAGTTTGTTACGCTTTCGCGCTAAAACAGCTGAACGTATTTGGATGAAATTCGGCACACTGATGGACATGACCTGGGTAAGGACCCAGGCTGCGTTTCATTCCTGAATCGCAGACGAAGTTACGCGTAATTATAAATCTGAGCTGGTGAAGCATTACACTGGGGTATTAGAACAACCAGGAGAAAACCTTAAGCTGGAGAAGACAGCGAAGATGATATTACTGGATTAAAATAAAGAAATTTTGATGAAAAAGTCCTTTTGAAAATAGTATTCACCTTTAGCACCAGTCGATCTATTCTGTTAATTATAATTCTCAACGTGAAAACTTAGATGATATGAGCTGTCAATAGTGTCACATAGTCAGGTGGAATGACGACTCACTTCATCTAAGTTTTAATGGCGAGATTTTTACTCAATAGACCGGCAAATGCCAAAAATCATTGACTTGACTCGATTGGCTGAACGTTTAGATATAAAAACGTAAAAACATACATAAGGACTCATTTTTGCATATGATTGTTAGCACGAAACAATCCGCTGCAATAAAATCAATAGCTAAATTAGATACCTTCCATGAAACTCTACGTCTATGGTTCCCAGTCTGTGGTCGGTCGTCGTGTGGTCAAACCGCTCGCTCTTTATCCTTTGTCTATGCTTTATGCCCGCTATTAGTTTGTACAACTATTGTGCCAGGATTGATTAACATTCGAGCATTATGCTACAAAGAAAATGAACAAGAAATTGTATTATGAAGGCTTTTGAGAGGTTATTGTCGTTTAGGGATTTATGCTGGAAAAGGTACCCGGTAAATGTGTAGATTGTAATGCAATGCGTATTTGAAATATTACTTTGACTTTTATTGGCAGGGGAATAGCCCCTAGGACAAAGTCTGCATGTTTTTTGCTAAAGAATAGACAAACTCTGACTAAGACGAGCAATTCCTGTATTTGTAAAACGGTTGCATTCAAACTCAAACTCAAACTCAAAGTATTTATTTCAATTAAACCAATTACAGGTACTTTTGAATTGTCAAGGGGTCGGTCAGTCAGAAAAATGAAGCTAGTTGCCCATTCCAAAGCGTAGGTACCTATGGAGAAGAACGGGCAAGAAACTCCATGGACACTCTTTTAAATCAGAATAATATGGTTACAAAGTATTGGTTACATCATTCATGTTAGAAATTATGCATGTGAGAACGATGCAGAACATTAAAAGCGTCCGTAATGAACAGATAAAGAAAAAACAATTCAAATATATTTTTTCTAATCTCATTCTAATCTCAGTCGCAATATGTCAAAAATAACTCTGATTTTCCATTTTTTTTTTATATGGTTTGTCGAAAAATTCAGAAGTCCAATACCGCCTACACCCGTAATAAAAAACGTTCAAAATCTAGTCGCAATCTCATCTCGTTAGAGGTATTCTTGACAGATTGAGACACACCCTATCAATGAGGCGTCAAGAGCAGCATGGCTCATCTGTTTGTCATTATCGAATCCTACTAATATTATAGACGCGAAAGTTTGTGAGGATGGATGGATGGGTGTTTGTTACTCTTTCACGCAAGAACTACTAAACGGATTTGTACGAAATTTGGCACACAGATAGTTTATAACCAGGATTAACATTTATGTGGATGAAACCATGGGGCGCTGCTAGTTCATTAATAGTTTTACAATGCAAACTATGAAAAAGATTTTTCCAAAGGATGTTGTAGATTTCATATCAGATTATAAATTATTATAAACGACTAATAAGCCGTAAAGAATGAAGCCATAAAATACAAAAAATCTAAAAAGGTTGTAATCTATTAACACTTAAAAACAGTGGCCCGGTCGAAGCGACCCGCGTATAGATTTCGAATTTATTTACGTTTGATAAAACTTACTAAACTACGCCATTTAATTCAGAAAAAATAATCCAAATTAGTCTTTATTCCTTAAGCAATAAGGATTAACATTTTATTTTACAAACGTAAATAAAAGGTGGTCACGTGAATAAATAGCCAATCTTAAAGTTAACTTTTGCGTTTAAAAACCTATTCTGTTACTGAAAATTAGTTCTTATCGACTAACAAATAGGGTTGTTTGTATAGTTTTATAAAGGAAAATAAATGGTTTCAAAGTCAGGTATTTCTTACTCGCGGAGGGTCTGTGATAAATAAATATCCACACGGTTTGACAAATGAGTGAACACTGCCTTTATAGAGGCGGCTTGTCCGAGAAACAGTGAAGTATTAAATGGTATGCATCGTTTTAAATATATTTTTAAATTAAATTAGAAAAACATTTCTTTGAAATCGGGCTTTGGACAGATAAACATTAATTATCAGGTGACGAAAAGACAATTTATCAAGGCTTTAAGCACATTTCTTCTATCAACACATTTGCAAATTAAACAAGCATTATTACTTTATAAAATACATTCACGTTTAGTCACACTTTTTTGCAATAACAAGGATTTGCACTCTAACTTGACATAACAGCATGAATAATTGTTACACAAACAGAAAAACCAATCGCCCATAAATCACAAATAACTGCAAAACTAACACTTAAATCAATACAAGCCATAAAAAGATTACAAAAAACGAAAAAAAAACACAATAAAAGCTTGTAAAAACATATCAGATTCCTCTCTCAACGTTGTAAAACACAAACGGAATTCATATTAGCCGATTAATAAATTCCCAGAAAATGAGAATAAGACATAAATTTAAATAAAATCCTACTAATATGTGAAAGTTTGTTTGTTTGGATGTTTACTATTAAATCACGCAAAAGCGGCTGAACGGATTTGGATAATATTTGGCACACATATGGTTTATAACTTGGATTGACACATAGGATACTTTTTATCCCGGTAGTACGTTCCGTTGGGATAATTTCCGAGCTCCACGCGGGTGAAGTCGCGATCAAAAGCCAGTGCACCATAATATATTTATCGGTTGGTTTAATCTAAAGTGTCCACAGTCGTGTTCTTAGCATTGTTTTAGATGAACAAGATTCCAGTTTGCGTGATGTGGTATAAAATATGAGTTTTAAAGTTTTGAATATTGTTTTTTTCGGGCGGCGCGGATAGGGTTAAACGTCAGTCAGGGCGTTGACTTGTGGTCGTTAGTGCAAGGATTTTGATGTACTTGTTAGTGAGATAGCTAGGTAGGTACCTGACGAGTTTATTCTTTAATTGGATAATGGAGGTCAGAATGACGAGTAGTTGTTAGCATAACATTCTGATAATTTCCTGCATCTGGTAATAGTTATACCTACTAGAAGTGGTGATCGTCTGACGTTCTTTTTTCTGGAATATTGATTTATAAAAAAACTAGATAATATTAGGGTTTTTCCTGCGTGTATGACCAGCGGGGTAGTTGAATGACCAGCGGGGTAGTTGTGTGACCAGCGGGGTAGTTGTGTAACACACTAACAGTAGGAATGACTTTCATTTTGACAGCTCAACAACATTAATTGTATCGTATCTATCTCTGCCCAGTTGTTTTCCCAATTATGTAAGGATCCAGTATAATCGGAGGCAGCTGAATACCAGTTTTTTACATGGAGTGATTGCCTATCTAACCGCCACAACCCAGTTACTAGGTAACACGATACCCCTTGGTAATACTGGTTGACAGATTTTTGACTACTTGTAACGACTGTCAAAGATCTATGAAGTACGAATGACAACCGGGACTAACGGCTTAACGTGCTACCCGAGGCACCGAAGCGTCTCGATATGTAATGGTAACCCATCCACAAACCGACCGCGGCAAGCGTAGCTTAACCTCAACGATCAACCCGTGCTTTGTGCATAGCTTAGCGATCGATCCTTGCGGCTGTTATCATTTAGCCTCTAGCACACACCAGCTGATTATGCCAGCCAGGCTAATTATGTAAAAAACTATCTAAATAGCAAGAACAGTGAAAATAAGTTTACCTAACCAACAAAAACAAAAGAAAATTCCACACTTTACAAGCCCACATTGTCTGTACGATAAAAATAGCACACAGGGATCCCAATCCCATTCTCTATTAGCGAATCGCACTCGGAATAATCAAAATAATGACGACAGACCACCGCATACGATTCGATTAGCAAAACTACCTAATTAAGACCACGATAGAAATACGAAGGAAATTGCCTTGGCACCATGATCACTATAATTGCAAGCATTCAGCTACCGGTCTTACTAATCTTCTATCACTTTCACTCTCATTCACAAACCTTGTTTCCATCTCTCTCCTACTTTTAGATTTATAAATCCAATTCTGAAATCAAAAACTCTTATGAATTTGATTCGGTTCGTTTGATTTTCGATTTTGTGTGCAGGTGTTTGGGTTGGTTTTTAAGTGTTTTGGTTTTCGTATATGGGATAAGGGTCGTAGTATGTGATCGCATGTCGATTATTGAGGTAATAATACACTGATACTGTTTGTAATGAGATGCAATATCAATTCGATTTGTTAATTTTTCTCTTGATTGAGTTTGATTCAGTATAGGTAGTAGGTACTTACTCATGTCAGAGAGGTACCTAATTCTTGTAATTTTAAGAACGTTCACAGTCTGCGGGGTAATTGCGTAACAAGCTATCAGTAGGAATAGGTTTAATTTTGACAGTTCAACAACATTCATTGCGTTATTTACATTGTTGAGCAGACACATTTTTCGATCATATGAAGCAATGGATTAGCAATATCCTTCAAAGTTATTCAGATTGAGATTAATAATAGTGTGTTACGCAATTAGGGTGCTGATCTCAGTCTCAAACTGTCAAAAATACCTTCTAATTTCCCAACATTTTTGACATTAATTGTCGCTGAGATGAGATAGCGACTAGATTTTGAACGTGTTTAATTACGGGATTTGGCCTTTTGATACTGTAGCGGTACATATATATATATACTTTATATATATATGTACCGCTACAGTGCGCTTTATATATGTATGTAAACGTGACAAGGTAAAGTATATATATATACTTTATATATATATATACTTTACCTTGTCACGTTTGGATATTTTCATTTGTGTAGCAGTATATTTTCTGTAATGTGTAGGTAATTGTCACCTAGTAGGTACCCATACGACAAAGCAACCAAACCAATTTAGAGGCTTTTTAAATGAAATCAAATGAAATTAAAAGTAATTTATTCAAATTAGGCTGAGAATCAGAACGTTAAAATACAGAAAACAGACATTTTATTGTACAGACTCTATAATTGCCTTGTCTTTGGTCTGGGTGTTTTTCTATCTATAATATGTATGTATTTCCAAAAAAAAAATTGTATATAAGTAGTTCATCAGCCATCTTGTTACCATAACACAAGCATTAGGTTGCTTAGCTTGGGACTAATGGTGCTGTGTGAAATGTCCAGGGATATTATTATTATTATTTTATTATTAATTGCCAATTCCATCGTCAACTACTAGACAACAAGTCGGGCAGTTTTTTATGTACTACGAGTAGTACATAGGTTCAAACAGGTATACACACAGCATAATTGTTGTATGTTTACGTGTATTTGTAGGCCTTGTAGACTTTAGATCTGTAGACCATTTTTTATTTTATCAAGTACCTGATACTTGTTGACAGGCCTACGCTGCGCTGTCCTCCAATACCTACTGTAATTTGAAAACCTTGTAAAAGTCAATTATTTAAAAAAAAAAGTAACCGTGGAGTTTCTTGCCGGCTCTACTCCATAGGAAACGACCAATTGGAACCGTGCGCCTAGCTTCTGACGTTTCATAAGTGCCCATGTAGGTTTATGTGAAATAAAATATTCTGCGTCTTGCCACAGTAAGTGATATTGAAATATCAGCATTAAAATTAATTGAAGGAGGTTATGTCTAGACAAGCATTATCGCTTACCTCTACTGAAACTATAAGGGCCTTTGTATACGACACGGTTTCTTTACGGTACCTATGACCTTGTGTATGACAAGACTCGGTTCTATGGTACCCGGCACCGTGCCTTAGTGCCGCCGTGTCGCCAAAAAACTTCCATAGTGTTCCATACAACACTGACGACCGTGCCTACGCGGCGAATAAACCGTAGTTTTTCACGGCATGTAAAACGTGTCTGTACAGACGCCAGCACATCAAGCTACTACGATCCTGTACGAGTCGCAATAAATACTTTTTCTTTCTTTCTTTCTTTACTACAAATCTGTCAAATTGATTTAATAGATTTTCAATTTTATCGCTAAAACATTAAGGTTCAAGGTTGATTGGGAAAATTTGACAGTTTCGGGTAGCTTGACCTGCTGGCGTCTGTACTAAGGGCCTTATAATCTATACTAAGAATAAAGCTGAAAAGTTTGTTTGGACGCGCTAGTCTCTACCGGTCGGATATGAAAAATTATTTTTCGTTTGATAGCCCAATTCTCCAGGATTTAACATCACGCTATGACCCTTAGGGGCTGAGCGGGCAGAAACTAGTAATATTATAAAGAGGTAAAAAGACAATGAACAAAAGTCGTTCCAACAAGTCTCATGCATCAAGATCGAAATATTATAGTATAATAATTATTTTCATATTTTTTTCCGGCATTACGCATCCGGAATTTGATTTTTGAACAGGGAATTTAATTTAAAGTAAAAAAAAGGGTTGATATTGTTTTATTCCCTGTACATTACGTTCCGTTTCAAACGATATGATTAATATAACCTTGAACTTTGGAAGTGTCATGATCACGTCTTTAAAAAACTACAACTACTACACTACCTACCTAACTACTACTACTTTTTTACTTGTAAAAAATTACACTTTGCCAAAAATCTTCGAATCGGCTTTTGTTTACAAAATAAACTTTTGTAGGAGCTCCTATGATTAGTGTACCTACTCTATAAAAAACAAAGATTGACTTTGATGCAATATGATACGGGATTCCATACATCCATGAGCATTGTCCTTTGTGAGTTTGTATGAAGGGGTAATTTTCGGAACTACTGGTCCGATTCCAAAAAATCGTTCTCTAATGGAAAGCTGCAGTATTACTGAGAGTCAAAACAAAAAATGTCACGTCACGCGCCCGAAGTCACGAGCAGACGCTAGTATTAGTGTAAATATTAAGGGCTGATTGTTCCATCGCCAGATAACTTTTATTCGAGGAATAATATTGACGTTTGACAGTTTTTGTATGACATAACCGTCAAAATTTCAAAATTATTCTTCGAATAAAGTTATCAGATGATTGAAAAATCAGCCCTAAATGAAATCAGCGAAGGAAATAAGTTAGGTTTTTCTAGACAAGCGTCATCGCTTTCCATCAGTCGATAATTGTCAAAGGCAATCCTATCAAATAAAAAATCAAACCTTCACAAAGACTTTACGACCGTAGTTACACCACAGTGCATAACCACGTTAAAATAAGTTAATTCGATTCATCGGTGTTCATCAAAGGCGGCATCGATGCTCGTTCCACTCGATTTACAATCGTATGTAATTACTCTATAAATCGAGTTATAATCGGTATCGGTATATTGAAGGTGAAGTTCCGATTTTATTGACTACTTATGTTTATTTTTATGAACGCTGATTGGTGGGTACTGGTGCGTCGTAATCGACACTTCGTTTGTTTTGAAATGAGGTAACAAGAAGCCAACAGTGGGAAATTGTAGGTAAGGTACCTACGTAAAAATTACCTTTAATTACCTAGGTACGTTTTATGGAAATGGTAAAATTATCATTTAAAAATATAAAAAAAAACTAGCAGCGCTCCGCGGTTTCACCCGCATAAGTTTCGATCCCGTGGGAATATCGGAATAAAAAGTATTCTATGTGTTAATCCTGATTATAAAATATTTGTGTGCCAAATTTCATCCAAATCCGTTCAGTAGTTTTTGCGTGAAAGAGTAACAAACATCCATCCATCCATCTATAGAAACCTTCACGTTTATAATATTAGTAGGGAGTAGGATAATAAGGGCTAAAAATTAAGAGCTTTATCTTGATTTTAATTTCAAGCAGATAACTGTTATTCTATCCTTACTAATAATAAAGCTGAAGAGTTTGTTTGTTTGAACGCGCTAATCTTTAGAACTACCGGACGTATTTGAAAAATTCTTTTTGTAATTGATAGCCCAATTCTTGAGGAAGACTATAGGCTATTTAACATCACGCCATGGCCCTTAGGAGACGAGCAAAATAAAAATAAAAAGTCAGAAAGAACGCTAAGCGAAAACGAAGTGATGCGCAGGCGGGCGATGCGATGCGACGGGGTGGGTTGAGGAACAAGAAATTTCACGCGAACGAAGTCGCGGGCAGAAGTTAGTTAACAATATATCAAGTACAAGGTTACTTTTGAATTAAATCCTAAGCGCTTCGGAAGAAATGGTACCGGTCTATAGTAGACAAAAGATATGGTACCGGTCTATAGTAGAGAAAAGATATGGTACCGGTCTAGAGTACAGAAAAGATATGGTACCGGTCTAGAGTACAGAAAAGATATGGTACCGGTCTAGAATACAGAAAAGATATGGTACCGATCTAGAATACAGAAAAGATATGGTACCGGTCTAGAATTCAGAAAATATATGGTACCGGTTAGAGTACAGAAAAAATATGGTACCGGTCTAGAGTACAGAAAAGATGTGGTACCGGTCTAGAGTACAGAAAAGATATGGTACCGGTCTAGAGTACAGAAATTTATAAAAACTCGAGAAAAACCTAATTGCAACATAATAATCATCATTCTCCTGTCCTTATCCCAATTTATTTGGGGTCGGCGCAACATGTCTTCCATACTTCTCTATTAGTCATCTCTCTAGTTCAGAAGATAGAGTCAATGCCGTAAGTAAACCTCTGTCTGTGGGATTATTATTGTATTATGTATTTGACAGTAGTATACTTACTTACCTAGTAATAAGTACTTTCAATATGTAATCCTTGTTGCTATGCTGGTGAGCTTCAAAATATAATATCACATCAACTTCAAAACTAAGTCCGTAACCCTGAATACGAATCAAACATCAATTCCCATCCACATTAGCAATGAAACAAATGTAAAATAAATCAACAAAACATAATGACTGAAGGTGGCACAGTAGCTGAGTGGCCGCTGCGCCTAATAGATGGCGCTAGCGGCGCGGCTCAATTTACAAATTAAAGAGCGCCTGCGCACGCTTGCCGCCGCTGTGGCGGTTGCCGTATTCTGATCAAAGTGAGGACGGACGTTTATTATGGAAATAGTGAAAATAATAACCAAAGAAATTAGATAACTAGAAAAATGACGATGAATGATGTGACGATACGGATAGAAATAATAAGATATTTGGAAGATTAGTCAATTTTATTGATTGAGTGAGGACTTTGTAGGCCTTGCAGACTTTAGATCTGTAGCCCATTTTTTATTTTATCTAGTACCTGGTACTGGTTGACAGGCCTACGCTGTCCTCCCATACCTACTGTAATTTGAAAACATTGTAAAAGCCAATCATTTTTAAAAGAGTAACCGTGGAGTTTCTTGCCGGCTCTTCTCCATAGGAAACGACCAATTGGAACCGTGCACTTAGCTTCTGACGTTTCATATGTGTCCATGTAGGTTAATTTGAAATAAAATATCATGGTTTTGATTGGCTGAGCTAGGCAGGTCCACTTTTCACTCAACTAGACTTCTCTCTTCGAGGTTTTTGCCTTGAAATGGAACAATAGTACCAACAGACTAGATAGACAGTCAGACAACACCGCTTTACTCATTATTTTAACAACTAAGGGTTGATTTTTCCAACGCGAGATAATTTAATCCCAGGAATAATTTAGAATTTTTGACAGTTCGTCCATACAAAATTTGTTAGACGTCAAATTTAATCTACAAATAAAAATTATCAGTCGATTCGAAAATTAGCCCTAAACCGCAAAACGAATATTAATACATTTTTGCTTAAAATGGGAGATCTTTATTTCAAGACGTTTCTTCACGATGACAAATAGGAATAAATCTTTTGACAAACACTTCGATTGGTAGTGATTCGTCAACATCTTATAATTTGACATGTCAGAATACGTCCTCAGCTTCCGAGATTGAACTTTTATAGCTTACAGGCGCATCATCACAGCGATTGCATACAATATTGATTTTACATTTTTTTGATCGCCCACAATGAAATGACTCCGATAATGGACGGTTGACTTTCAGTTTAGATTGAAATTCTGAGTACTCAAAATTACTTATAAATGCGACTTCCATTTTGATTCTGATGTTAACGACAATTGTAGAATTGGAGATGGATTTAATAACTGACTAAAATATGCGGTGTGACTCTGTTTAAACTTATCAATATTGCGTAGAGTTCTGTGTTTGTAGAAATGTTTGGGAGCTTTTCAAGATTTAGACCTGTTTGATTATAATAAAGAAGATGCAATGCAGATCTGCAGTGGAGCAGTGGTGTAACATCCTCGACGAGTTGCAGGTTGTAGGTTCGAACCCAAACAGGCGCTTTACTTTGCGTAAATTATTTCATCACCACTGCTCTCAAAACGATCCTACTGTGGTAGATTACGGCCCACTCCCTCTCACAGAGAGGAGGCCTGTATCCCAGCAGTGGGAACATTATAGGCTGATTACGCTATGCAGATCTTAGTATGTGAGAAACAATGATATATATAACAGAATTATTCAAGAAACCAACTTAAATTCTATAGAGTCAGTCAGTGTGTATCGTGACCCTATATTAGCTATGCATGGAGAATTATAAAACTCATAGAATAACTCAAGCATAAGCATAGATGACAAACCCTCTATAGTACAGCCTGATAGATCCGAACCAAATCTCAAGCAACAATTTCACATCTGACTCGATCCGAACAAAAATATCGATAAAAAATCCCAACCCTAAAAAACCGTCAAAGAATCGATATAACAAGAACCGACAAAAGTCACAATCGATACCTGTTTACGACTCCCACGATTTTTTTCATTATCAATGGCAATGTCAACCTCCTTGTAGGTTCAAACAAAAAAAAAAGTCTATTGTCAATGATATCCCTTTGTCTGGTGAGTTTTATTCAACGGAGGATTATAATCGGGTATCAGGCTCATTGAAGTTTGTTCGTGAAGAAATCTTTGGTACCGTTTGTTTCGTTAAAAAACTAAAATGAAAATATTTGTAGTATTTTTGTGTTTGTTTGCAGTGCTATCTTATCTTGGAAGTGGTTTTCCAAATCTTGTGGTAAGATCTTGGTTGTTAACATAACATCACGCCTTGTAACCCCGATGGGCTGGGCAGAGGACTCGCTATAGTACACAAGTCTCATGTAACAGAGGGCGAGCCTTTATTACCATCAGCTGGATACAAACCCAGCCTCCTGGCTCCTACTGAGAAGTTCCAGATAGAAAAACTCAATAAGATAGAAGGTTTTAAGAAAGGTTTTACCTAAAACCTTTATTCAGTGCAGACAAAAGATATTTATCAAATTTTATTTGTATTATATTAAAGAAGTTGCAAAAAGAAAAACCGGCCAAGTGCGAGTCGGACTCGCGCACCGAGAGTTCCGTACAATTTAAAATTATTAAAAATATTTTTGTTGGCTTAGAAGTTGATTTTTTCACAGCTCCAAGGGTCAGTAGACCTGAGTATTTGATATAAATTCCAGCTTGACACCTCCACGCGTTCCTGAGAAAAAGGGTCTGAACAGACAGACGGACGGAAAACAAAGTGATCCTGTAAGGGTTCTGTCTTTTCCTTTCGAGGTACGGAACCCGACCGTACGGAAACGGACTTTCGAGGTACGGAAAAAACATACTGAAACAAGTCACCTTTCAAACAAAAAAATAATAATCGGTTTAGCCGTTCGGGAGCTACGATGGCGCAGACAGACACACAGATACACAGGTTAAACTTATAACACCCCTCTGTTTTAGTCTGGGGTTAAAAATAAAGTGGCACTATGACATATTTTAAATCAAGTAACTAAAAAAGTGCGGTGTGCGTCTCGAGGTAGCACCAAATGGGACTCCAGCTCAGTATAATTCAGTGTCAATGACACTTTGCCCGACCTGGGAATCAAACCCAGGATCAGGAAAAGGATCTTAGCTTGGATCTTGATCTTCTTTAAAATTAGACACAACTGCAGTGCGATTCTGTAACCATCTCACCGTGAAAACTTAGGTGAAGTGAGCGTGGAGTGAGCTGTCATTCCAACTAATGCTAGGGATTGACACCATTGACAACTCACTCTAAGCTCACTTCACCTAACTTTTCACGGTGAGATTTTTACAGAATCGATCGGCAATAAATACTTATATATTTCTATCAGGCATATTTCACTCAGATTCATCCGAATGACATCTTACAATGAAAATCCTATGAGAACCATTGTATCTTTCCATTTTTCAAATTAATACGCAAAACACTTGCAAACAATTTCTTTACAAGCCCATGGAATGATTTGTTCATTAACCAACTTTATGTTACAGTTCGAACAACGTACACTCAACTCTATTAGAAACTAAATGAGAGTCAAATTGAAATGGCAAAGAAATTGCCAACAGCACTTTAAAAAAATTGCGTTCGAAAGATTGTAAGGGAGGATTGGTTTTTAGCAAAGTTTAAAGCCTCAAAGTGTCTAATCGTGTGAACCTAAGTCAAAGGCAGAAGGTTTAAAATCCGTTGGCTTGGATAATGATGGTGGTATGGAGGACTTTGTAGTAAAAAGTGTCGTATCCCTCCCATTTCTTTATCAATCACGTAGACAGACAAAAAACGTCTGCACATCGAACTGAGAGTCACTTACGTTAATGGACGCAGCCCTGGAGTGCAATGCTGAGGTTTGCCAAAGATTAAAAACACGGGAAGATTCCTACGACGGTTAGTTTGGTGACGTCATATCAGTAATACTGATATTTATAATCAGCCTATAATGTTCCCACTGCTGGGACACAGACCTCCTCTCAGATAGAGGGAGTGGGGTGTAATCCACCACGCGGGTCCAGTGCGGGTTGGTTAGATGTCACAACTTATTGACCAAGTAGCTTAAACTTGTTTTCTTTGTCTGATTATTTTAAACCGTAATTAATACAAAGTGATCTGATTTATTATTTATTATATTGTATATTTTAATTCTTTGAAGTATCTTAGAAATTAAATCACCGCACCGATTACAGACACCACGACGCTGTTACCTTTTTTTTTTTTTTTTTTTTTTGTCGCTGAGAAATGCTTTATGCATGCCCGCCTCGCGGGGGACGAGACGGGGTATGTGGGACTCCCTGTCGGAATGACAGTATACCCACTAAAACTCAGCGGTGTTCCCTCATTCGCCGTGATGGGAGGGCCACGGGAATAGGCATAGCCTTTACCTCCATAGCCCTCCCGGCGCATGCCCGCCTAGTTGGTATGGCGGGCCCCGCATGCCCCCCACATTGGGGGGCTACGGGAATGGCCGGGACCACCTAGCCATTCCCGTCCAACACTGGTGGAGGCCTGTGCAATGCAGGCAACGGTGCCCCCGCACCCGTTGCCCGCTGGCCCCCACGCCCGCCTGAATGGCGGGCCCCGCATGCCCCCCAGAATGGGGGGCTACGGCCGCAGAGGATAGGGAGAACGGCAACGACACACCGACACTCCTCTTCCCCTGCGGCCCCACCGCGTCCGCCATCAAACGGTGGCGGCCCCGTCAAGGCCGCGGAAGGTAGGGAGAGCGGCAACGTAACACCGACACTCCTCTCCCGCCGCGGCCTCTAATCCTCAGCCGCAATGTCTCCCACATCGCGGCCCGCCTCAGGTAGGCTGCGATGTCGCCCAAGCGGCACCGCAACCTACCCGCCGGCCGCTACGTCGTCGGCTTTTCCGCACAGCCTAGACGAGCGGCCGCTCCTCGGGTTCCTCTTAGCTTCACCGTGGCCCAATCCACCACGGCTACTGAGCCCCCCCGCCTCGACAATGCGGGAACCCACCGGGGGGGGCGACGCTGTTACCTCCTCCAACTTATTGGAAGCAGTGAACAAGCTTGTTAACAGAAATGGACCTGGAAGTAGTATTTCCCTGTACAAACTCTTTCACCATAACATTTTTTAGATACCACAAAGTGTATCATCATAATCCTCCAGCAGCATAATTATCCAAGCTCAAACTCACTCAAAGCATTTATTCCTATTTTTGACACTTTTGAATTGTCAAGCAGTCGGTCAGTCATACAGATGAAGGTAGTTGTTCATTGCAAAGCATAGTAGGTACCTATGGAGAAGAACGGGCAATAAACTCCATGGACCATCTTTTAAATAAAAAAAAATGCTACAAAAATATTGGTTACCTCATTCATGAATCCATGTTGAAATTATAGGTTGTGGGAACGATGTACGAGTAGAAAAACGTCGTGAACGTTTCCTAATTGATTAGTTCTCACGCACCAATAATTCTACTTTCATATACCTCTATTAGCCGTCACATTTCTGTATTCCGTCCTCACAGAATCAATTCCTCTGAAGGCACAATTCTCCGCCTCATCATTTCATGTCTTTTCTACCGCTACTTCATCTACACCCAATCGTCATTTGGTATTAGCTGTCATCATTTGCCGATTGTCTCGCGACGACTATGGAGTGATGGCCCATGATGGCCCATGATGGGGTTCATGTGTGAGCTCTTTGTACCATTGTGTGTGTGCTTGTGTGTTGAATGGCTTGCTCTCTGGGGTGTATTTGAGAGTTAAGCAAGTGATTAGAATGTGTACATATTTGAATGTGTGTTAGGTGTTGATTAGGATTCATTTTAGGCTTAGGTTTTGTTAACTTTATTTGTCAAATTGTAACCAAAAGATTCTGTTTACGTCGGCATATTACACGTTGTTTTAGAAACAGTTATTAAAATATTGTAACGTTACGTTTAGACGGTTTAGAACGGTAGTTAGTAATGGTTTTTGTTGGTTCATCCATTTGTTATGATAAGGCTTAGAATATTGTTTTTTTGCCCCTACAAATAAAATCATATAGCACAAGCATAATCATTAAACTGATATTTCAAGTGACTACACCCCACAAAAAAATCATGAAATTAATTTATTTTTTGTTTATCATGTTTAGATATTAATACCCGTCACGTCTGCAGATTTCGTTAGGTAAATTTAATTTGTGTCTGTATAACTTGCTAGTTATACAATGCTTTGATTTACCTATTTATTCTTTTAACTGGAGCGAACATTCATAAAATAGGTAGATAAAGCATTATCTGCCTATTTTCTGAATAAATAAATTTATTTTTCCTTTACTTGAATGATAGGTCCAGCTCCCAATCTAACTGTAACGCAATAAGTACCTGTATTTCCTACTGACCTTCAAAGCCAAACTTCTTGAGATATTCAGACTTTTGAGATTCATCTATCAGAGGGCAATTCTCGTAATTTTAAGAACGTTCACAGTGTGATCTCAGTTTCAATCTGTCAAAAATACCTGTAATTACCGTACATTTTTGACAAGTATTTGACATTGATTGTCGCTGAGATGAGATTGCGACTAGATTTTGAACGTTTTAAATTACGAGAATTGGCCTTCTGATCTCAGTCTCAATCTGTTAAAAATACTTATCTCTAATTTCCTCACATTTTGGACAAGTATTTGACATTGATTGTCGCTGAGATGAGATTGCGACTAGATTTTGAACGTTTTAAATTACGAGAATTGGCCTTCGGTTAGTCTAGCTCCCTTTACGACTGTGGGTTGAGATTGACGATTCATCATGCTCTTCAAGGTTCAAAAACTAATCTCCTAACCAACTCATTGGATTTTCCACTCACCTCAAATAAATCAAATTAAGGTTACACAGCGCAGTAATCGTGTCATCTGGCATCAAACTGGAATCGAACCCATTGTCTCGCGACTGACAGATATCTCAATACGATGGTTTATGGCAGTCGATCAGTATTGTCGGCTTATGCTGGCCCATCTGGATTGGGCTTTGAATAATTTTAGGTAGGGTGAATGTACCGGTTGTTATAAGTAATATTCGTTTTAAAGACAGTTGTAGGAGGTTGTGTAAGCAGTGCTGGCTTAATGGCAACAGTCCCTACTTACGAGTGGTAGGTCGTGGGTTAAACCCAGGCAGACGCTTTATATTTTGTAAATAATTTCATCACTGCTGCTCTCAAAACGGTAAAGGAAAACATCATGAGAAAATTGGCATATCCTACCAACCCGCACTGGTAGATTATAGCGAAGAGAGGAAGCCTATATTCTAGCAGTTGGAACATTATAGGCTGATTATGTATTCCTATACATCACAACCTCCTAGTTGTGGGTTCAAGATTCTTTACAATACGACCAACTGTCATTACCTAAGAACTTTCATGATATATAAAATTAAATATAGGAATTACAATTAATAATAAAATCAAAGTTATAATGCTAAAGGGTTATGTGTGTT
This sequence comes from Apamea crenata, assembly GCA_949629185.1. NCBI lineage: Eukaryota > Metazoa > Arthropoda > Insecta > Lepidoptera > Noctuidae > Apamea > Apamea crenata. The sequence goes on from OX451372.1 coordinate 15,603,936, forward strand.
TGTATGTCTGTGTGTGAAAGTGTGTGAGTTGATGAGTGTAACCCTGCAAAGGGATTTTAATTTTTACGGCTAGATACAGTGTTTATTTACCATTAAAAATAGAGGACGGCTGTCTAAAGATGTCATATTCATATCATTAACAGCTGTATATTAGTCATTATCAACTAGTTAATTAATCTTTCAACTTGGCTGAAGCCTTAAACTGTAGATTAACCAATGCCTCAATTTCTACAACTTAACAGCCATCAACAGTCTCCTCCACCCTATTCCTCATCCACACCACACACAATACCAGCTATATTTTATTGTCAATGTTAAATAAAGTCATTATATTGATTGAACGTCCTATCTGACATTTTTTGTAGCTTTGCTCGCGTTCGGGACAAATCGATTGTGATGGACAGCGCACCTTATTGAGAAACTACCAAACTATTTATACACCTCCTTACAAAGACCATCACGCTTGAAGCAAGAATATAAGGTCTACTTTTGAATGATATAGAGTTTAGCAATAATGTGGTTTTGTTATGGTTTCTTGGTGATGTAATACAGAGAAATAGCCGTAAAAATCGCATAGAAATAATGTGGTAATACAAAATTTGTTATATTTTGGATACATTGGGTGTGTGACGTAAACATATGCTTGTCATTAGTTTGTGTCGATCCCGATTGAGTTGTCGGTCTTTACGATTGAGACGATTCGACGTGGTTGATCGGTGACACAACACACCGTTTCCTACTTATCGATGGCTTTGAAATATTGCATCAGTAGGATCTTGCAACAGCGTCTATCAACACAAGTACAGTCTTGAATATATAATCTGATTATAATATTCCCACTGCTGGGACGCAGGCCTCCTCTCTTCAAGAGGGAGTGGGATATAATCTACCACGCGCGCCCTGTGCAGGTTGGTAGATCAGATGTCACATGTTTTGTTTAATTTTTGGTTCTAAGAAATGCCGCGTTCCTTACGATGTTTTCCTTCACCCACACACTTTTGAGAGCAGTTTCGAATACATATTATACATATTTATAAACAGGACAGAGATTATCAGATCAGTATGAACATTATTGCTGGCATAATTACGAATTAAAATTACAATTTGGGGCATGTTTTAGGACATAGATGCGCAGTCTTTTCTACGGCGAATAAACTATTTTTCGTTTTTCTACAGGTTTGGGTATTGGTAGATTAAGTTGGAATTAAAGCCTTCCATCAGTCTTACCATCAACGTCAACACATTGTCATAGATTCGTGCAACAACTGGAAACTATAAATAGCCTACATTAGGTATAATGGGGAGTATTTCGGAGAAACGATAAATCACTTCAGAGAAAGTTAACAATTTTCACCACTCAAGCACAATATCCTGTTTCCTTCAAAACCTACACAACCTGAAATCCATATGGCCTGCGCAAGCTTGCCCAAGCCTGGTAAGCTTGCCCAATAAATTACTGCCACATTAAGTTGGGGCAGCCGTCGAACGATGTTCGATTTCAAAGATTATCTATCACTACGACAGTATCGCGACACCGGGATCTTCCGTGAGCCGCAACTTCTTATACAGAGTGTTCTGATTTTGGGTATTAATCGATTTCGGTTGAGGAGAAAATTGGCTGTAAGTGTCAAATTATGGCAAATATAATATAAGATTTGAGGGAGCCAAATTACATAATAGTTTACCAAATGATATTAAAATGTCAAAATCTATAAACATCTTCAAGTTAAACTAAAAAAAAATATTTAGCAGAAACAGTTTTGTAAAGCCTGTAACGTTATAATTGTAAGTGATATTGGATATAACTAATTTAAATAGTCATTCTTCCCGATGTTATACATTTATTAACTACTAGCTTCTGCCCGCGGCTTCGCCCGCGTGGATGCCGGAAGTTATCCCACGGGAACGTGCTACCAGGATAAAAAGTATGTGCTTCCCCAGGATGCCATCTATCTCTTTGGCAAATCAGAAGTTCAGTGGTTTGGGCGTGACAATGTAACATACAGTTTCAAGTTCAAATCCTCCCCTAAAAACCGAATTACCCCTTTTTGCCCCGTCAGGGGTTTTTTTTTTTTTTTTTTTTTTTGTGGATGGGTAATCATCAAATGACCCCTCCCGCTCTGGGTGGAGCAGAAGGGAGTGTCAGACTTTTACTGACTAAAACCCACCCGTGTTCCGTCCTTAGCCCTTTCTGTTCCAGGGCAGCGGTTAACCTTTCGGAAAATCCCGCCGCCCCGGCAGGCTTCGGCCCTGTGGGGCCCCGTCCTCTGCTGACATCTTAATTAATAATAAGTATGTAAAGTTGTCGAAAATTGGCCCCGTCAGGGGTCAATTTTCGACAACTTTACATACTTATTATTAATTATTTTCTGTCGAAAGTATCAATACTGAGTTTCGAGTTAATCGGACCGCGCATTAATTTCTTCCACACAAACTTCAACACCCCTATATCCCCCTTTGAGGGGTAGTTTGAAAAACTTATAATGATAAACTTTATTACTTACTTAGGCAAGTATTGTTGCCAAGTTTCAAGTTTATTAACTTAATTAATAAGATTTTTCATATAAACTGTATCCCCGCTTTTCACCCCCAGTGAAGTGGAATTTAAAAAAAATCATAACTTGACTCAAAGATTATTTATACCAATTTTATAATTAATCTAGCGACTTATTATAATCCTCCCCTGTAAAATTAACTACCCCTTTTCACCCCGTTAGGGGTAGATTTTCGAAAAACCCTCATACGTGTTATTATTTATTTTTAGTCTTAAGAACACACACAGTACACTGAGTTTCGAGTTAATCGGACCGCGCGTTCAAATTCATCCACACAAACTTTAACACCCCTATATCCCGTTTGAGGGGTAGTTTTGAAAAACTAACAATGATAAACTTTATTGCTTACTTAGGCGAGTATTCATGCCAATTTTCAAGATTATTAACCTAACGAATAAGATTTTTCATATAAACTGTATCCCCGCTTTTCATCCCCACGGGGGTGGAATTTTAAAAAATCATTTGGGATGTGTTCATAACTTGACTCAAAGATTATTTATACCAATTTTCGAGTTAATCAAGCCACGCTGTAAAAACCTCCCTTGTAAAATTGACTACCCCTTTTCAGGCCGTCAGGGGTAGATTTTCGAAAAACCCTGATACACATTATTATTTCCTTTCAATTTTAGGTATAAATACTGAGTTTCGATTAAATCGGACCGCGCGCTAAAATTCTTCCATACAAGCTTTGAAACCCCCCAATCCCCTTTTAGGGGGTAGTTTCTAAAAACAAAAAATGCATAAGTTCATAATTTACTTAGATAAGTATTCGTGCCAAGTTTCAAGTTTATTAACTCAAGGAATAAGGTTTTTCATACAAACATAATACCCCCATTTCACCCTCTTAGGGGTGGAATTTCGAAAAACCCCTTCTTAGTGGATACCTACTCTTCACGAAGAATACACCCTCCAAATTTCATGTCTCTAGGACCAGCGGTTTAGGCTGTGCGTTGATGTCTCAGTCAGTCAGTCAGTCAGTCATTCAGTCAGTCAGGACTTTGAATTTTATATATATAGATAAGATTTTTTATTTTCTTTCTCTTGTAAGTGAATATTGTAAGTTCTTTTGGAGATATAAATTCTTGAAATCGAAAATTATGGGCTGTTTTGAACAGAGCGCCTACTTTTGGTATCAGAAGATATGAAATAGGACTGGGATCGATATAATATTTATTTGTTTAGTGACAAATCATGCAAGATTATATAACTAGAAAGAGCGTGTACTTATGAAAATGCAATAAGTAATTAGCATTTTTTTTTTCGGGTCGTCATAAGCCCGAAAGTCTGACAACCAGTCTTACCAAGGGGTATCGTATTACCCAGTAACTGGGTTGTGGAGATCAAACAGGCAGTCGCTCCATGTAAAATACTGGTGCTGCATCCGGTTAGAGTGAAAGTTGACCCCAACATAGTTGGGAAAAGGCTAGGCAGATGGTGATGATGAATTAGCATTTTACAAGCAAGCTTCAGATTAGGTTAGTAGGTAAATGAAGCTGAAAAGTTATCATAAAGCTTGCTGTGATGCATGACACGATATGATACGATGACGATGATGATCACGATATGACGTGTGTATGTCACGAGACAAAATGACGAAATGGAAGTCAATTTGGGTAATACATCATCATTCAGGAGAAATACGTCCACAACTGGATATTTGAACAGACTTAAATTTTACCAAATCTCATTGTTTTTTTCCTTCAGCTGATAGACGTCCACAGCTGGACATAAGCCTCCCCCAAATCTCACCTATTGTTAATTATTATTAATAAAAATACTTTCAACGCTAAATTGACGTACTTGCTTTACACTGTCAAAGCTTTCCGTAGCACCCTGTACACCATGCGCAGTGGCACCCGATCGGCTTATACCGATCGCGTCTATCACCTCAATATACCGATTATCTTGATCTAGTAGGCGAGCATAATCATTTTTATCTAACTATCTGGCTTCCCTCGGAAGTACAGCACTGATGGATGACTTGCCAGAACCGATATTTGTATCTTTTACTTGTAAGTTGTGGGCAATCGAGAAGGTTTAGGTAGCTATTTGGTTAATAGTTCCAAAGGTGCATTTAAATAGCCTCTAATATTAGCGATACTTTATTAATGGAACAGTGAGCTGCGCTACCACCTCGCTGACTGACTGATTTTTACCCGGGCATGAACATTTTATATTCCAGGGTACGTAGGTAGTTATAACACCCCGCCATCGTTAACTGTTTCGTTGGTCTCGTGGTCGCCTGCGACTGCTGAGCGTGGGGTCCTGGGTTCGATGCCCGGGTCAGGCAAAGTGTTATTGAGTATTTCCATTAGGAATTTCATAGTAACCGCACGGAGTTTGGAAGTTGGTGGTGTGATACCCCCTTGCCTCGGAAAGCACGTTAAGCCGTTGGTCCTGCGCCTGATCTCTCTCCGGTCGTGTCGGATTGCCGTCCCATCGGACTATGAGGGTGAGGGAAGAGGGAGTGCACCTGTGTCTGCGCGCACACTTGTGCATTTTAATATCTCCCGCGCCGAAGGTAAGTCGCCGTTGAGATTGCCTGCCGTGGCCGAAATACGGTCTGGAGGACTTTTTTTTTTAAACTATAAACTTAATTTTGATACTACCAAATATTGAATGTCTCGGTGTCTATACGAATCATGGCTATGTCAATCGTAACGGACAGTAAGAAGTTAGATTGGTATCATAATTATGATTATAGGTTTCCCCAACGCTGCGCTCTTGGACTTGCGGTGGTCAGATGGTACATGGCAGATTGGATGAAGTCAATCCTGTCAGCGTGCATTGACTTCCTGTGTATTTACATTTAATAATATCAAATGTTCTAACAAACACTGCTTTGACATTCTGTTAACATAACGTTTTAAATATTATCTGTAGTAAATATTAAACTGCTGACTTCCGGTTGTCAGTATGAAATCTTATGCAGAAATTGCCATTGGAGCGGTCTGTCGGCTGGATCGTCGACTTGTGAGGTCGATGATTACTGTTCTAAACATATATAAGTGTAAAATAATAACTGAAGTTGATTATTAAATTCAGTATCAACAAAGTGATTTGTGTTTTTATTTGCAATCTACAAGTATTACACCTGCAGGGTAATTTCGTAACACACTAACGGTAAGAACCGCTTTCATTTTGACACTTCAACAACATTCATTGCGTTATTTAAGTTGTTGAGCAGACAAATTTTTCGAACATAAGAAGTAATGGATTAGCAATATCCTTCAAAATTATTCCGATTGTGATTGATAGTGTGTTACGCAATTAAGGTGCTGGACGAAATAAGAACGCATGCGTTATTGTATTATATTATACAGGGTGTCAGGAGAACGCTTCCGAAGCCAGAACGTAGATTATATACAACCTTTATGCAAACGGATACCACTAACCTTTCGCCTGAAATTGATTATTTTCGCGCGTCACGTGGACTTGGGGTCAAACTCAAACTCAAACTCAAATCATTTAATTCAACTAAACCAATTACAGGCACTTTTGAATTGTCAAAGGGTCGGTCAGTCAGAAAGATGAAGCTAGTTGCCCATTCCAAAGCGTAGGTACCTATGGAGAAGAACGGGCAAGAAACTCCATGGACACTCTTTTAAATCATAAAATTCTTACAAAATATTTGATTACATCATTCGTGTTGAAATTAACCATGTGAGAACGATGTAGAAAAGACGTGCACGTTAAAAGCGTCCGTTATAGAAAACATAAAAACAATTAAAAATTACAATAAACCGTGGCAGCTAAGAGATGACCAGTCCCTACTGACGGCGCCCGTTCACGAACATGACGTATGGATCAGCACCATTCAGCTCAACCATTTTGAAGGGAACTTAATGATCCAACACACACGCCACCACCAGCGAGACATTAGAGTGAGCATGACATACTCTCAGCCGCCAGGGCACATTTAAGTCAATGAAAGACGTACCCAGTAAATGGTAGCTTTATAGAAAGTACATAGTGCTCACACGTGTGCTATGCAATTATACAATACTAAACAATTGAGTTTATACAATGCAAATATAGTTTTCTTCCAATGTTCCGCAGCTCCAGCAATGTTTCCGAATGCTAATTAGTTTAAGCGCCCCTGTGGAGCTGGACCAGCATTGAGCCAAGCATTTTTGTCAGCGATGTAATCCCCTAACTTATAATATGCTTGGCTACATAGTGTGCGTTTAATACAAGATTTAAATTTCGTTTCATTCAGTTGGAGTATGTGGGGAGGAATTTTATTGTAACATTTTAAACAGTACCCCATGAAGGTTGAGTCTACTTTAGCCAGTCTGAAACCTGTTTGAACTAATTGGTCCCTATTTCTAGTCCTATAGTTGTGTTTTTCACCTCTTTTGTTGAACAGATTTAAATTTTTTCTTACGTACATGATGTTTTCATAGATGTATTGACAAGGTACCGTCATGATGTTAATATCTTTAAACAGTTCCCTTAAAGAATCGCGCCTGCGGAGGCCATATATTGCTCTGATGGCTCTTTTCTGCAGAATAAAAATGGACTCGATATCTGCAGCCCGTCCCCATAGTAAAATACCGTAAGACATGATACTATGAAAGTAACTAAAATAGACCAGCCTCGCGGTATCTACATCAGTAACTTGACGGATTTTTCTTACAGCGTAAGCTGCTGAACTTAGCCTTCCTGCAAGAGATGTTAAATGAGGACCCCATTGCAGCCTTGAGTCGAGCGTGATCCCCAGGAAAACAGTTTTATCGACGAATTCTAGTTTCTCTTTGTTCAATACTATGTCACAATCACTACTTTTAACATTTGGTAAAGCAAATCTTATGCATTTAGTTTTTTTCCCATTTAATACCAAATTATTAGCAGTGAACCAATTTAGTACCTGCTGTAGGGCGTTATTTACGTCGTCAATATTTGGTGCACGTCTATTTATCTTAAAAATTAAGGAAGTATCGTCAGCAAATAACACCATTTGTGGTTGGTTCTTTATTAAATGGGGTAGATCATTAATATATACTAAAAAGAGGAAAGGACCTAAAATCGAGCCTTGAGGAACACCCATTTTTACTTTTAAAGCAAGAGAATTGACACCATTTATTTGAACTTTTTGCTGTCTATCATTTAAATAAGATTTGACTAAACTGAGCGCAAGTTGACCTAGTCCGTAGTGCTCCAGTTTAAAAAGTAAGGTTTCGTGATTGACGCAGTCAAATGCCTTGGAGAGGTCACAAAAGATTCCTATGGCATCTTGGGCCTCCTCCCACGCTGTAAATATGTGCTTTAATAAGGTGACACCGGCGTCAGTCGTACAACGTCCTTTGGTGAAACCATATTGCTGATCATGTAAGATTTTGTTGGTGTTAAAATGATTAAGCATTTGATTGAGCATTACCTTTTCGTACACCTTGCTGAATACGGGCAACACGGATACGGGTCTGTAATTGTTGGTGTCTTTGCTGTCCCCAGATTTAAAAAGCGGTATAACCTTACTGTATTTCATTAAATCCGGGAAGACTCCTTGATCTACACACAAATTAAATATCAAAGCTATCGTCAGCCGCACAGCTGTCGGCGAGCGCGCGCGCACTTTGAACTTGAGGTCACGCGCAAGCGTCAGATGATATTTATTTACGAATACATTGCTTGTTAGAGTTGTAAAGAAAAAAAATGTGTTTAATAGCAAATAATGGTTTAATTTAACTGTTCTCACAGCATAGTGTACGAAAAATGCTAAAAAAAATAGGTAAAATTGTTCATTTTTTTTTCTCATTTTTTTATGGTATCGTATCGAGAATCAGTAGCCCTATCACCTGTCTTCGTTTTCGGAAGCGTTTCCCTGCCACCCTGTAGAAGAATCCTGGCAATATTAATAAATATTGCCAGGATTCGTCTTTCTTGAAACTTAGCTTTATGTAACTAGAAAAAAAAAACTTTTTAACTAACCTACACCGGAGATTTGAAATCGTGATGAACACATTGGAATCGAGTAGCAACGATTCCATTCACACATTCCTACGCCCTTACTAATGCCGGCCATTCATAAAAATAAACGATTCATACCGATTCGAATAAAAAAGTATCGATATTAAAATATCCGAATCGATTTGATCCTTTGGACATTTGATAAATGAATCGAATACAAAGGTGGCCAGTCACCGGACGTTCGAAATATAAAAATTAAAAAAGTTTACTGCTACTGTCCGCTTGAACTATTAATCAAATTCTTTTAGAATCACCAAAATTAATATTGCTGTAGGTTCAATCTTTATTTGTGAGGGTGTACGGTTTATTTTTGTTAGATTTAATTGTCAAGCAAATATTATTCTTAGTGGTCATTCATAAGATTATATATTGACGATTTTTTTTCTGCCACAGTTTTCAATCTGTAAGCATTATTTGATGAAATCTACGAATAACATCATAGTCAAACTGCCTAGCCTTGTCTCAACTATGTGGGGGTCGGCTTCCAGTCTAACAGGATGCAGCTGAGTACCAGTATTTTACATAGGTCGACTGAATATCTGACCTCCACAACACAGTAAAAAAGTAAAAAGGTTTATTGCAGAAACTTGTACAACTGTTACAGTAAATTTTACATAGGGACCTCCTTTTAAGTAAAAGATATACCTGTGCTAGGAGGCCACACAGTTACTGGGTAACAAGATCTACGAACGACACCCAGGACCAATCGCTTAACGTGCTCTCCGAGACACGGAAAGATCTCTACATTTAATGAATGGTCACCCATCCACGAATTGACCGCGACAAGCACAGCTTAACCTTTCGATCGACCCGTACAGCTGTTATTATTTAACCATGAGCCCCTCCGAATAACATTCAAAGATCAAACTAAAACATTGAACCACTCATAATATTGACTAAAATAATACAAATCAATTTATTACCTTTGTAAACTAAACAAACAACACGACGCTAACTATGAGTAAGGGGCTAAGCAGCAATTATACAGACACATCGTCCATCAATTGATTTAGTGTGGCTCAACTTATTTATTGTCGGTAAATATTATTTATAGATGGCACAGAAATGGTATAAGTATGGAAGATGAGAATTGTGGAAGGGTGGTCTTATCTTAGAAACAAGTAATTTAAATTTATTGTAGAACAACTTTACCAAAGGTTCTAGGGTGGTGAGCCCGTACTGTAAGACGTAGCGTTGGTGACCTGGTGAAGGCCGCAGGAATCCACTGGAGTATACCTAACATCGTCACTAACAATGGGCCTTATTAGACGGCTAAAAGGGCAATGGAGAGGCCTATTATTGGCGTTTTCCTAAGGGATCGAATCAGAAATGAAAAGATCCGCAGGAGAACCAGGGTAACTGACATAGCCCGAAGAATTGCCAAACTCAAGTGTCAGCGGGCAGGTATTGATCGCAGAAAGATGGCCGATGGAGCCGAAAGGTTCTGGAGTGGTGACCGCGTACCGGAAGACGTAGCGTTGGAAGGCCTCCCACAAGGTGGACCGATGACCTTGTGAAAGTCAAAGGAATACGTTGGATGCGGGAAGCACAGAACCGGTCGAAGTGGAGCTGCTTGGACCTATGTCAAGCAGTGAACTTCTTTCGGCTGAAATGATGACACGTTACACGATAACGTGCAGAAAGAGCGATGTAGTTATCCAGAAGACGAATTTTCCAATAATATGGAGCAATGGAGAGGATATTGGCAATTTTCCAAATGGTCATTACTGTCTTAAGAGTGTTACGCAATTAGCGCTGGTCATGTATTTGGATAGGTGCAAATATTTTGAGGACATTTTAAATTTTTTGTTTTTTTTTTTCATGAGCCTGTTGTGTCCCACAGTCCCACTGCAAAGCAAAGGCCTCGTTTCCGTCTTTCTTAGGATTTTGCTCCGTGAGAAATATTAGAAAGAAGAATGTTTTTGTGTTATAACTATTATTATTATTATTATTATATAATAATTAGGTAAGTTTCAATCAAGGCCGCAAACGGTCCTATTAATATTATTCTCACAAAAAAAAAAAATCACGGAAAAAAGTTACCAAGTAGGTATTCCAATCTAACAACAAATTAAATATTTCTAACTTACACACAATTTACCGATCGACCACACAAATAATAATATTATTAATTCGAATCCGGAATCCGGTCCTGGAGCGTCGCCCCATGAATCTTCGACATCCGCCAGGGAGGCATTCAATTTGTCACTCCTGTCAAAATAATGTAAACTGCTTAAAATAATCGGATATTATCGACTTGGCGTGAATCGGGAGATATCGGAGCTGTGACGTAAAGCTTGCTCGATTTTAGATCGATCGTTAAGATTTTTTTTTTGTTTGGAAATAAATTGCTTTCTTTTTACTCGACTTTAGGCACCGACAGCAAAGACAGGGTTATTGGCTTGTATTTTTGGTCCAAATGGTTGTAATCTTCTGTGTTATTTTAATACTGCATTGTAATTGATACCGTAAGCCATCGATTGCTAAATAAAAATGAAAACTGTCAATTACATGTTTTGATACTGATATCATCAATGGTCTATAACTTTTTTTAATGTATATTTTGAGGATTCTAAATCCTGAACTAAAGCAGTGTAATAGTAACTAAAAAAGGTTCAAATCAAATAAAAACTGCCATCCTCTCAAATGTTTAATGTACCTAAACATGTAGGATTTTGCAAAACATATGAACAACAACGGACAGTACATAATCACATCTTCTTAATGAGAATAATACAATTTTGATATACCAATTCTTTTTTTTTCCAAAACCCTCATTTTTTTCCCACAAAACTGATGCACAATCAAAATAAACGCAATAACACACTCATACTAACAACACAATATACCTGATTGACATCTACGATTTGAATCTAGCATGCATAATTTAAGTAGACACATTTTTTTTGTTTAAATAATTTTACCATAATCTTATATAATAATTATTACGAACTTTTTCATCGATAATCCAAAAGTTCGTATTATGATTACGAATGTCGATAAAATTCACTGATAAAATCAAGGACTGTCACAGTAAAATATTCCTCATACTTTTGCATAGTTATATAAATCAAACTCAGTTACTTTCGCGTTCAAAAGAATACTTATCATTTGTTGACGCTACCGCCCACGTACTGTCGCTCGCGAAAGTACATTATCTACTAATACAAAAAGGTAAATTTTTTGGGCCCTAAGATGGCGCTAAAGGTAAAATTTGAACTCATTCCTTCGTTTCATCGTGCCTCATTATTTTACTTGAGCAGACTTTTAAAATGCTCTCCGCATAGTCAATAAAATAATTATATATACTGGTTTTGCTCAACAAGACGTCATGATGATGCATGTATAGCATGACCTGCACAGCTGTGGAGCTGCACGATTTCTGATAAATGCGTGTACTGACTGGACAGGTCCTCTCAATCTGTGTGGTTCTTTCCTCAAAAGACCATCTCAGACATCGATCTACATGGTATTCATATTATGATCTAACCAAGTTTATGTCTGGACTTTAAAAGAGACTGTGAGCTTGTTGACCTCTGAGTTTGTTTCGGCCTTTCTTCTCAAAGTAATCAGACGCCGACCTCATCTAGACCTCAAATATGATTAACATGTAAAAGTGTTTGTACAAACCTACTTACAAAAAAAATAATATCATTATCATTTACCACCATTGCATGTATACCATTTACTACCATTGTAGAAACAGAAGCAATGAAAGACAAAACGACAGATTGTTCAAATATTTATATGGATTTTCAATGTCAAAAATGAAGAAAAGAAATGTCAGTTTGTATAGATAGTTTTTTTCTATTTTTAAATATTTCTTAAAATAAAAAAAATATTGTTTCTATTGCTATTTATTATTCATTAATTTGTATTATGGAATTTTTACGCCCTCTGGAAAATATAGTGCACTCTTATCTTTATATACCATTATTATTGTATTTACTTATATTAAACAAATGAATAAATGACTTACGAAAATATATTTATTTTTATACATATATATACATCCTAAATCTTATTTGCACGCTTGTAGAACCGTCCTAATATTTCATACAGCTTTTAGTTGACTTCATCATCATCAGCCTATAGCAGTCCACCGCTGGACATAAGCCTCTCCTTTTGCACGCCATTCAAGTCGATTTTCGGAGATGCGACGGTTTGCGAAGATTGTCGCTCCACCTAGCCGTTGACATACTAAGACTAAAAATAACCTACACAAAAATTCAACCCAATACAATACAGCATCTTACTTCAAAAAGATTTCCTTAAAAACAGCAGCATCTTAGCCATATTGTCAGTATCGATAACATATGGTCTGTCGAGTCAAAGGCCGCAAGGTCTTTGAATGGTGCCTCCCAGGATTATGTCCGTATCGGCACCCGTTGAAAAGTTAGATCGCTCCTAATTATGATTTATCGACGCCTGTGAATAACCTCAGAGGTTTTTAAAACATTTTTTGTTTACTCTGTACTATCGATCGACAGGGGATTTAAAACCTGTTTTCCTTTGGAAGTGTTTGGTAATAATTAAATTATTATACAAACAGGATTGTTTTGACTATGTGTTAGTGATTGGTGTTGGTTGTGGACTATTTTTTTGATGTTGAGGATTATATTGAAAAGCTACCGTATGGATAATTTATTCTCAACCCCCAGGTAAAAGTTTTTTTTTTAATCGTAATGTACTGATGCCAGCACATCAACCTAATACAATCTGTCAAATTTCTTTAATAGATTTTCAACTTTATCGCTAAAGCATTAGGTTCAAGATTAATTGGCAAAATTTTACAGTTTCGGGTAGCTTGATGTGTTGGCGTCTGTACTTAGTAATGTACACATCTCACATCTTACTTACAACGTAATGTATTAAGTTGTGCAACCTACTTATGAAAATGAAAGAGTCAGTCTTCAAAGCAAGTGTGTATAGGCATATTCTGGGCTTGCTCGTTCCATCACAGACCTCATCCATCGCTTTCCACCAGCCGATCTATTCTATAAAAATCTCACCGTGAAAAGTTAGGTGAAGTGATCATAGAGTGTGCTGTCAATAGTGTCAATCCCTAGTATTAGTTGGAATGACAGCTCACTCCACGCTCACTTCACCTAAGTTTTCACGGTGAGATGGTTATAGAATCGCACTGCAGGTGATATCGAGGTCAAGAGCTGGCCTATATTGCAAAAACAAAAAAATAAACTTTTGTTTTCTTGCACAAATCCACTATTGCACAATGTATTGCTAGAAAATCCTGGACGAGTGACAATTACCTTACAAGGTACCAAAGGTAGGTAGGTAGGTTGCCAATTTCCTGGTTCATTAATTATTAGAATTTTTTTTCTTCTTTAATATTTTATGTCATCCCAAGCCTTTTCCTTCTGTCACAACGTACATTGTTTGCATACCCGTGGGCGTATGTGTCGATTTTTTCGATGAATGCACCATTGAATCTCTGATAATGAATACATAATAAATTATGATCAATATACAATGTGTAGAATGATGACATACATAATTATCTATCTAATCTAACTAGCTAGTACCTATTCTCCCACTGCAGGGCAAAGCCCTCCCTCTCCCTTTCGTCAGTCTTCGTGCATTTAGACATACAACAACGACCACATAGCATAAACAGCCTATAATGTTCCCACTGCTGGGACACAGGCCTCCTCTCTGTGAGAGGGAGTGGGCCGCAATCCACCACGTGGGCCCAGTACGGGTTGGTAGATGTCACATATCTTTGTTTCTAGAACATGCCGGTTTCCGCACGATGTTTTGCTTCGCCGTTTTGAGAGTAGTGGTAATGAAATAATTGCCTAGCTGGGTTCGAACCCACGACCTACAACTCGTATGCCGGGACCGTTACCACAGGACCACCACTGCTCACAACAACAACATCTATAATGTTCCCAATTTACTTCTGGGACGCAAGCCTCCTCTCTGTTAGGGAGGTACATACCATATGTTAGACATATAGGCATAAAAATAATAAAACCTTTCGAATATTTCCATATAATTCAACCAGCAACTTCAGTGATAGTGTCAAATTCCTTGCACATGACCACTCCATCGTTGTAGAAGGTTTCTGATCGCCACAGCAGGCGTTCGTATGGCATGATTGAGACCCAAATATGCTGCAGCTTATTCACGTCCATCTTTTGGAAGACGTAAAAACCCTGGAGCAAGACAAGAGAGTTTAGGTACTTGTCCCACCACAAGTGGGGAGCAAGTACGCCTAGCAACTAAAAACGAGTTGCTTGTTTGACAAAGTTCTCGCCGGTGACGTGAACAGTCAGGGATTAACTATTAGAGAACAGCTATATGGCTATATAGCTGTTCTCTATAGACAGAACGTTGTGACAGAACTAAACTAATATTTATCTTCTGTCCTATTCTTAATGAAATAGAAAGAAAAAGATGCACTGAACTTAAATTTAGTTTAGTTTGTGAACAAGGGAATCGGCGCCAATGTCGTCGCTGGCCCGATTTAATTGTATTGGTTCGTAAAACCTAACCTTACCTTCTTGAACATACAGGTCTTTTTGTCATACTGGACCCCGGTGGCTGCGAAGGTGAAGTGTAGCATTGTACCGTGGCAGTTCAGGTTGTTAAAGCTATGAGTAAGGCGCCATCTTCCATTGCGCCAGGCAAAGCATTTGAGTTTCATCTGAAAAAAGTTTTAATAAAGCAGTGCTTTATTTGTATTGATTTGAAATGTAATTGTTTATTCAGTAAATATGATATTGGAATCACTTTTTCATGTCATATTAAAAAAATATAGATCAACTCGACATTTCCTACCTGACTACCTCTCAGGAGGAATGGCGAAACAAACAAAAGGATCAAAGTCTATTTGCAGTAAATGTAGGTAAACACTGTGAATTATGAGTATCATAATCATTTTTATTTGTGTAACTTTTAAACTATTTCAGACCGAAAAAGCCTCCATGGAAAAAGACTCCTCCATCCAGTGTATCTGTTTTGGACCCCAAATATATAAAGGGTGGCATCCCACATTGACCCACAAACTGTAACCATGAATTCAGCACATGATTCTAGACCCCCAAGCGTTGAAACTTTTTCGCAGGTAATTTAAAAAAATGCTCTTCCATACATGATGATCGCGTAGGTCTATAAAACGACTGTTTTTTGTTTTGATAACCGACGAAAAATAGGGGGTCTAGAATCATGTGCAATCCATGGTTATAGTTTGTGCGTCGATGTCCCTGCCACCCTGTACATATTTGGGGTCCAAAACAGATACACTGGATGGAGGAGTCTTTTTCCATGGAGGCTTTTTCGGTCTGAAATAGTTACAATATGTAATTTTATCGTTTTGTTTGTTTCAATCTAGTTTCAACTGTAGCATCGAAGATCGTTATGGTTTTGTCTTTTAATTTATAAAGCACACGTGCTTTTCCAATTCACTTTTGAACTGGCAGAATAGTTGACATTGGCTTTACTTGCCATACTTAAAAATAGAATAGAAGGCTACCTTCATATCCTTGACCTCTCTCAAAACCGTAAGATTCCCTCCAAGCATGTTTATTCCGTTGACATTGAATAACGATGAATTTAAAATCATTGGTGGGTTCTTCAAGTACGGTTTGCTAGGGTCACTGCAGTCCTTGACACTCATGATCGAAGTTTTAAAAGGACCCTGAAAAATTACAGTGTTAACTCGTTGTGTGAGCTCGTTGAGACACATCTTATGAGCCCACACTCCAGGGGTTTACGCCAGCACATCAAGTGATGTGCTGGCGTCTGTACTATCGAGTTATCGACACTAGATAGCGGAACCCTTGAATTGCTACTAGTAAACCCCTGGAGTGTAGGCTACGATCTGTCTTTCTGTAATAGATTTTCAACTTCATCGCTAAAGCATTAAGGTTCAAGGTTGATTGGGAAAATTTGACAGTTTCGGGTAGCTAGGAATGCATTCATTTGAAAATATTCAAACTGCAACCACTAGAAGTGACTCCTTATGTAAGGGTTCCGTTATCTAGCGTCCAGGGCAGTCCTAGGAAACATCTCCATAACTTTTTTCACACGGTGATTTGAAATGAGCCGCCGTAATAGTTATTGTATTATAATAAAATACCTATCTAATGACATGTGTGATTGTTATTGGTGCTAAGACCAGCTTCCATACATTTTTGCCGATTCACCTTTGTGGCAATTTATTTTTCTAAACATCTTATTTATACAAGCCGGAGACGACAATACCTACAGCAATAAATTAAACTGCGTATATCTAATGACGTTTCCAGTCTGCATAGGAAAATTTATTCAAATATATCCAATAGTCACTATAGCTAGTCACAGATTGGCAATACCCAATAGTCAGCCCATCGCTACTATTTAGTTTAAAAAAAAACACTCTTTTTTAAATTTCGAAAGCAGAATTTATTTGATAGTTCGAAAGTAGTCTAAGGGCTGGTTTTTCCATCGCCAGATAACTTTTATACGAGGAATTAAATTGACGTTTGACAGTTTTTTGTTACGAAATAACTGTCAAAATTTCAAAATTATTCCTCGAATAAAGTTATCAAATGATTGGAAAATCAGCCCTTAGTCATTAGAATTGCCAGTGTTTTCATTAATTGTCTTATTGTTGTCTCCACATTGTATATGATAAAACAAGGCCTCCAGCGGCCATCAATTCACAAGCGTAATTCTAAATTATAAAAAGTATGAAAAAAAAAACTTACAACAGTTGGTTTCGGTTGAGTTCCAGAACAGCATATTGGTAACAAATATGATAAAAACAGAAAAATAAAAAGAATCATTGAATAACTATGACCGTCCGACATAGAATTTAGTCAGTTAAAATCACATTAACTTTTGTTGGGTAGATACACAGTGCAGCTAATATCCTAGGTACTATAGCAAATGATGCAAATAACGAGCCTTTAAATAGACAAAAAAATTATAATCTAGCTTAGGTAAATTACATTTTATTGATTACATCTAACCAAGTTCATGGGAGGAAGGACATGACGTGAGGAATGTTTTTAGAGATGAGGATGACCAAAGAAACGATTGTGTGAGAAAGATGCTAGAACAGCATAATCAGCCTATAACGTTCCCACTGCTGGGACACAGGCCTCCTCTCTTCGAAAAGTAGTGGGCTGTAGTGCGGGTTGGTAGATGTCACATGTCGATTTTTTGGTTCTAGGACATGCCCGTTTCCTCACAATGTTTTCCTTCAGCGTTTTGAGAGCTGTGGTGATGAAATAATTTAAACAAAGTAAAGCGCCTGCCTGGGTACGAACCCACGACGTATAACTCGTAAGTCGAAGCCGTTACCACTGGGCCTCCACTGCTCAGGTGAAAACAGAGATGACGGTTAATAGACATGAATGAAAGAACGCTACGCGCGCGCGCGCGCTAAGAGCGCTGATGCTATGCAGACTCCAAACAAATTGGGAAAAAGGCAAAAATATGATGAAGATAATTATGTCATCTAAGCAGGTTCAATTATAGTGTCAAACTCCTTGCAGTTGAAAGTTCCAGCTTGTGAATATGTTTCTGATCGCCACAGGATGTGTCCATACTTCACTATAGAAATCCAAAAATGCAGTAATTGATTCACGTCCAAGTTTTCGAAGGAGTAGCTTCCCTGGAAGTTTTCATAATATAAAAACAGCGTTAACATCTATTGCGGTTGCTGGTGCTGGGCTGCTAACAATTGAAAGTCGTAGGGGAAACTACAACTAGAGCGCACGCAAGACAAGTCTGCCCGAGACGTTTGACCTTCAAGATTATATAAATCCCTGTCGGCACTTCAAACCACTTTCGATAAAATCATAATATAATCAGACTATATTGTTCCCACTGCTGGGACACAGACCTCCTCTCTTTGAGAGGGAGTGGGCTATAATGATGGTGAATATTTACGTTGGAAAACACGGAACACAGCACACTCTGATGACACCTGACATATACGACAAGATAGCGGCAAATGATTATTCCGATTCCGATTTCGGCCGAGCGCAGACTTAGTTTGCGTGAACTCTAACACTGCAGTGACCATGGAGCAATGACATTGTTTCTTGTATGGCCTTCTATAATATTCTTCCCTATACGGAGTTGATCAGAATCAACGAGAGTAAGTACACAAAAATTATGGATTTTTTTTTCTGTTTATTATCTACTTGGGTGACTGTGCGGCTACTGTGGCTAAGCAACAACAGCCGCACGGGTCGACCGATCCGGTTGAGCTACGCTTGCCGCGGTTGGTCAAGCACTTTAAGCCTTTGGTCCCAGCTGTTATTCGTGGATCTTTGACAGTCGTTACGGGTCGTCAGAGGCCCGAAAGTCTGACAGAAAGTCTTACCGATGGGTATCGTATTACCCAGTAGCTGGGTTGTGGAAGTCAGAAGGCCAATTCTATATGTCAATTCAAAATGTCAAAAACTTGTCAAAATGTAGGGAAATTAGACGTATTTTTGCCAGATTGAGACTGAGATCAGATTGTGAACGTTCTTAAAATTACGAGAATTGCCCCTCTGATAGGCAGTCGCTCCATGTAAAATACTGGTACTCAGCGGCATCTGGTTAGACTGAAAGCCGATTCCAACATAGTTGAGAAAGCTAGGCAGATGATGGCTGACATTGGCTTGTGTGGCAATGAGTATTTAATTTTCATCATCTGCCCGTGGTAGTCCACTGCTGGTCGCTATCCTCTTAGGTCGTACGACATTTACCTTCATCCTCGGCTCCACTCATCTCATCATTTCATCCGAAAGACGTCCACTGCTGACATAGGCCTCCCCCAAACGCCTCCACTTCGACCGGTTCTGTGCTTCTCGCATCCAACGGGTTCCTGCGGTCGTCGGTCCACTTTGTGCCAGGCTTTTCAACGCTATGAGGTCGCCACTCCAGAACCTTTCGGCCCCATCAGCCATCTATTCCGCGAGCAATGTGCCCTGCCCACTGACACTTAAGTTTGGCAATTCTTCGGGCTATGTCCTCTCCATTGCCCTTTAGGTGACTTTAAGCCTTCTAATAAAGCCTATTCATCTTATCAAGCTGCTACTACGGGTGTTTAGAAGTACACTATTGCATGTGTGACGAGTGTGACGTCATAAACGTGTAGATTTTACTCAGAGTAGTCTCACCTTAGAGTAGAGGCATTTCTTTCTATCATACTTGATGTTCAGGGTAACACTCAAGAGGTGCAGTACCATGCCGTGGCAGTCCAGGTTGTTGAATAGGTAGGAAGACTCCCATTTACCATTGTGTAGTATGGAACCTCTGAGTCTGATCTGAAAAATAATGTTCATAAATTCTAACATTATCTATCTCGTAAAACATTTAGTCTATTAGGCTAGAATGTAATCAATTACTAAGAACTTTAGTTCTTATTAGTAAAGAAAAAAAAAAGTTCTAACAAAAGTTCGGTTTGGGACATTTACAGTACCTATGTCAACTTCAGGTACAATAGGTACATTCTATCAGCGATCACCATTATGGTCAAAAATGGAAAGTCAAAAGTATATTAGACTGACACAAGCTGTCGACAATCCTGTCAATCCTGCAGGGTAATTACGTAACACACTATCAGGAGCAATGGGTTTCATTTTGACGGTTCAACAGCATTCATTGCGTTATTTACGTTGTTGAGCAGACAAGCTTTTTGAGCATATGCAGCAGTGGATTAGCAATATCCTTCAAAATGATTCAGATTGAGATTGATAGTGTGTTACGCAATTGGTGAAGACAACGCTCTTTATCCGACGAAGTTCCGACGAGTTTCAGAAAGAGAATGTCAAACAGTTTGACATTCTCTTTCTTGACGCCTGGATACTGTAAGTTATTATTTACAGTTCCGGAGATATTAAAATTTTTCTGGCCCACCTGAGGGTCTGGACAAATGGCAATCGCTTTCAAAGCGTTTCGTATTTCTTCAACGACTATCCGAGATTTTCACTGATAGAATATCACTTAGTGAGTGAGTTTATATGTAGGGGGTAATTATTGGAACCACTGAATCAATTCCGAAAATTCTTTCACTAAGGGGAAGCTACAGTATTGCCCAGTATCATAGGATATGTTTTAGGTTAAAACAATAAATTTCACGCGGACGTGCTCGCAGGTAGAATCTAGTAATAAATAATTAAACAAACCTTCAAATTCTTCACATCCTTCAAGAAGGTAATATTTCCACTCAGCGACCTATTGTGAGTGACTAAAGCGTGAAAAACTATTGGAGTAAGTTTCACATAAGGCTTGCTGGGGTTACTGCAGTCCTTGATGCTGATGATCGAAGTCTTGAAAGGGCCCTGAAACATTGTTGAGGGGAGAGGGTTCGTTCCGCTAGCTAAGATCATATCAGCGAAGGTAACAAATATGATTTACCAGAATTGTAATCATTAGAATCAGCAATATAACTCATTGAATTGGCTTCAAATGTCATGGTTTCATGAAATAGTCATTCAATAGGATAATATGAACATAGGGAGATGTATTTATGATATTCATGATTATCCTAGATACTAATAACCTACTAATATTATAAACGTGAAAGTTCGTATGGATGGATGGATGTTTGTTACTCTTTCACGCAAAAACTACTGAACGGATTTGGATGAAATTCGGCACACAGATAGTTTATAACCAGGATTAACACATAGGATACTTTTATCTCAATATTCCTACGGGATCGAAACTTAAGCGGGTGAAAACGCGGGGTGCAACTAGTAATTCTATAAATGTTTATTTGTTACGACCGCGAATCATATTCAGAGCAACATACAACCTGATACCTGTAAATTGCAAAAAAACCTATGAAAATTTGAATTTCACGGGCTATCCTAACGCTTTCTTCTAATTATTTACGCAAATACCTACACTGTCACGTCACAATTGAGAAAAAAAAACAAGAAATAAAACGAGGTCTCTTTTATAACTTACCGAAGCAGGAGTCTTAGAACTCTGTTCAGGGTTCACACAGCATATAAATTGTAACATATAAACCCACAAAAATATGCACACAAAACCTTGAGAACTCATCTCCATTCCCCATTGAAGTCCGTTAAAATAACATTAACTTGTTTGTTAGTTAAAAAAAAAACACACAGTTCGTGGCAAATGAGCCGTGAGGGCCGTATTTGAAAATGATTATGTACGTAATATGGTTTGTCTGTAAACTTTTGACATTACTTCTAATCCGAGGGCGTCCAATGTCCATCGATGATTTATGTAAGTATCGTTCTACTATACAGGATAACAAACTGTACCTATCCATGAATTCAGCACATGATTGTATACCCCCCAGAGTAGAAATATTTCGTCGGTTATCAGAAAAAATCCAACTGTTTCATAGAAAAGTGCAATACCGACGCGATCAAAATTTATGGCATAGCAATTTTTTTTTCTTCTAAAAAAACTTCAACGCAGGATCGTGTACTGAATTCATGGTTACAGTTTGCGGACTGGTTAAAAAATAATCCTGTATACATATCGCCATTGATCCACAGACCACATCTCATACAAAATCGCCCAGTCTCCTTTATTAAAAGGTACGTCCTTAATAAATGTTTCAAAATTATTCATTAATTAGAACTCAGTCAGATTATTTCATTCCCACCTACACTTCTGCTCACCTACATGTTAATCTAGTGCATAGTACAGGGAATCAGTTTTAGCGCGCTATAAATCCATAAAGAATTCGCTTTAATCCGAGTAAACACGTTAGTTTTCATCCAAACTTGCGACTAGACGCAGCGATTTTATAACAATGTATATCTTCGAACCCCGACTTACGAGTTCTAGGTCGTGGTTTCAAACCCAAGCAACCCAGGCTTGACGTTTTGTGGGGGTGATGAACGAGTGACGTACTTTCCCTTCGCTTGTGCGTCGTCCACATGAAGTGATCTCAGATAAACAAGTGTAAATAATAATATGGCACTAACATTAATTATAAGGAATTTACTAACACAGTGGATCTTACGTTGTCCGATATAAATAATTTATTATTATTATCATTTACTGGGTGTAAATAATTTCATCACCACTGTTATCAAAATGGTGAAGGAAAACATCGTGAGGAAACCGGCATGTCCTAGAACCAAAAATTCGACGACATGTGACATCTACCAATTTGCACTGGGTCCGCGTGGTGGACTACGGTTCACTCCTCACAGAGTGGAGGAATGTGTCCCAGCAGTGGGAACATTATAGGCTGATTATGGTATTTATTTGATTTAAAGTTAATTTATTGTAGTATTGTTACCTACGCTCAGTCATTTTTCAGCGACTTGGCAAAGTTTGATTTTACCTTCGTGTAAATTGTTTCTTTTTCGATAGGTAGTGGACTGAAAGCCATCCTGTAATGTAGTCAATAGCATCAAATAAAATTTCAATTACCCCGCTGAACTTGGATTTAAACTTGTTAACAAACATCAAGGCTACTATTAAAATCAATCCAATCCCTATTCCATATGTACCTGTTCGAGAAAAGGATATTTCTTTGCAGGCTGATAATGGCAGAGAGCAATGGCCCAGTGGTAATGGCCGCGACTTACGAGTTGTAGGTCGTAGGATCGAACCCAGACAGGCGCTTTACTTTGTGTAAATTATTTCATCACCACTGCTCTGCTCTCAAGGAATCAAGGAAAACATCATGAGGAAACCGGCGTCCTAGATCCAAAAATTCGAAGACATGTGACGTACTCGTACGTGTAGAGTATATTATAGCCCACTCCCTCTCGAAGAGAGGAGGCCTGTGTCCCAGCAGTGGGAACAATATTGGCTTATTATGAGGCTAATAATAATATTACACTATAACACGACATCTAATAGTCGTAAAACTGCCGCAGTAGTCACTATAAATCGTGATTCAAATTCTTTCACAATCTCAAAATTCGTCAACAGTCTTGCGACAAAATAATCGTAGCATCTAGCTGAAGCCTACAGCTAATTAAATTAAACGCTCGCTGACCTACAATGAGATGAAAACAATTTATTCGCAATAATAATAAAACGAGTGCATTGCGTTATACTAACTTTGCTACTGGGTTTTCTTGTATATTATTAGATTTGCGAATTGGCGGCTCAAAAGTCTTGGCACTTTTCTGGTATGATCATTGGCATTTTTTGGTGCAAGCAACGAACTTCAGTTTTTATGTAGCCTTTTTTGAATATTGATAATCAGCGCTGTACTGTGGCTCCCCCAAAGCACAGCATCATGCTTAGTGGAAGCCTACTTGTCACTGTCATGAGGTGCAGCTGCCGGCTATATTTCTATTTTTTTTTTCCTTTAATATTCAAGTTAACTTATCTTCTTGTAAGCATTTGTACAGACGCCAGCATATCACGCTAATACAAACTGTCAAATTTATTTAATAGATTTTCAACTTTATCTCTAAATCATTAAGGTTTAAGGGAAAATTTTATAGTTTTGGGTAGCTTGATGTGCTGGCGTCTGTACCTATGTGTGACAAACCTATTTTTCTTTCTTTCTTTTCCTCACAGATCGTTACTACTATTCTAACCACTTGAAATAATACAATGACCTATTTCCAGTCTTTTCTCATATGTCTTCCATAAATAACAAGAAAAACAGCAATTATTTTATTTTTCTCTAGCAATAAATAATTTGGCTATAAATCACGGATTCTATCAAAGACTATTCAATGTACGGACACGTCTTCATTACAATATTATTATATTAATAGACCTCGGACACACTGATGTGGTTAGCGAATGTAGTAGGACATACGTTGGTGAGCACTGCAGCAAACATAATAAGTTTATAATCGTCCAAGGTTTGACCTTCACAAATAAATGCGAAAATATTTTTCTGCCAAAAATTATCCTCTATTTATTTGTTGTTGATTTTGATATTTGGACCCACTACCAGCGTTCTGGACCAAGCCAGAGAACACATCTATGAATAAAAACAAATTGGATAAGGGTTTCTCAAGCTAAAAGGCCACAATGGTCACACTGCCAGTAAAATATAAACAAATCTGTATGGTGGGTTTTGCACCAGACGCCTTATCGGTTGCGCGAGCAAACATACATTTTTTTGCAGTGCAACCATGGTTTCGCCGCTACTGGTGTCCCCAAAGCTACGAATTCTGAAAAGAGCAGTGACATGTCCAAATACAGAACGTTATTGACACCCTAATGCATAATGTCAAATACTGGTAAAATGTCATGACGACCGTTATAAATATGCGACATTTTATAATGCGAAAGAATATAAGGAAAATAGATTACCTTAACCACCAAGTCCGAACGTTTACTTGTTACACATCAATCGGCCACAACCCTAACTCTCCGTTGGAGCAGTTCCAATAACCTTGTCAGTTTGATATGAGTCACAATGTTGCCGCGACGTACCGTACGTTATTATTACGTGCGATCTCGCAAATAGGAGCACTTTATTCATAAAACGGTGTTAAACTATTAGCAAAATGTCGTTAATATCTTCAACAATTAATAGTGCTTAAGAGTGACAACGAGTGACGACGAGTGACGATAGATTTTTACTTCCAGTGTAATCTGAGCAGTCAACCCCGTTGCCCACCTTGCAAGAAGATTCATATTTCTTCGTCTTGGTAGATTAAACATAACTATTAGCTTAAGTTACTCCTTGTAACATCAGCTATCTGCCAGTGAAAGTCTCGTCAAAATCAGTCCAACCGTTTCGGAGATTACCCGGAACAAACAGACAGACAGAAAGACAGAATTAAAAAAAAATGTTTTTTGCAGTAAGTACCACATTATAGGTATACTTTCATATGCATTTAGTAAAAGCCTATTATTTTGACATTACAAAGAGACACATCAATGTTATTTATTTGTGAAGATGTAAAGATAGATAGCAAAGGAGCAAATCAAAGAAAGCTTCTGCCAAGAGTCAGGAAAATAGTAAATTAGACTCTATGATAAAAGACAGAATCAAATTGCAACAAAATAATACAGTGGCCGGCCGCAAGCGCGCAATAGCGAAGCAATTGCGTAAATTAGCGAGTGTACTGCGATAATTGTGTTGCACACATTAAAATTAACATCAGGATCACGAGCTTCGAATAGCTTGCAGATATTCTGCTGAACGTTGCTATTTACATAAGTGGGATACTACAATTTTTCTGTACGTTTGAAACGCTACACTCGAAAACCAATACAACTGCAGTGCGATTCTGTAATCATCCTACCGTGAATACTTAGGTCAAGTGAGCGTGGAGTGAACTGTCATTCCAACTAATGCTAGCAATCCCTAGCATTAGTTGGAATGACAGTTCACACTATTGACAGCTCACTCTGAGTTCACTTCACCTAACTTTTCACGGTGAGATTTTTACAGAATCGATCGGCTGGGCCCTAATTCTCTATGATGACCATAATTCCTTACTCCGAATTCGCGTCAATTCCTTGGCTAATCACGCTAACCTCGCGTTCATTTCGCGCGGTTTTGTACATTGTGTCATAGAGAATGCGGCCCCAGATGTGACTCAAAATGCTGCTCGAGGGACATATCTGCGATATGCCGGACTATCTGTGGGCCCAAGTAGTCTAAAGATGGTGCCCTGAGAAAGAAAGGCGGGGTTGCAGCAGCGTAAAGCTATGCGGAGGAGTTGCAAGAATTCCTTAAAATTTGGAGGGAAGAATAGCTTGAGTAAAACTTGAAAAAATACAGGGGGATTGGCCCTGAATTTCAGGGTACCGTAAAAAGAGGAGGTGGTCCAAGCGTTTACAGACCATATTTTTAAGTTGCTGGTTCAGAATGAGATGCCATAAGTAAGTACCTGTAATTATTGTTCAATGCTAAATGTCCGGCAGAGAACATCTAGCGTTCTAGGAGCATTCTTCAAAATTAGTCCCTCTTAAATATTCAAAATTGCCTAACTTTGTGAAATTAATAAATGTTAATTATGATACATAATCTTTATTTCTTAATGTTAGTGGTTCGGCAATGATTGTTTACACAGGTTCTATTCTAAAAGTAACATGCGATAGTGTATACAACAGTGCAACAATCACTTACAGGCAAACTCCGCCTGTATAATTTAAAGAAAGATATTTAGAATCCAATTAAATGAAGACCCTTGCTAAAATACAAATCAAATAAAAGTATTATTAAGCCCTTCCATCTTGGGTGGTAAGTAGTAATGTTAAGATCAAAAGACGCGCAAACGGACAAAGAAACTGTCCTGTTGGATTAGCGGATCTCTATCATTATAAACAACCAATATGACACTCGTAATGATGGAACCGCGCAACTACAGGTTTGCGAACTCGAAGATGAAGATTTTCTTCAGAATGCGTTTATAGCCTCCAATTATAATTTTTTTTGTTTACCATTAATGTCCCACTGCTGGGCAAAGGCCTCCCTACTCTCCTTCCACCTGTCTCTGTCCAGGGCTGCCAAGGACCAATCTGTATTAAAGAAGTCCTGCCGATCGATTCTGTAAAAATTTCACCGTGAAAAGTTACGTGAAGTGAAAAAAAAGTGAGCTGTCAATGGTGTCAATCCCTAGCATTAGTTAGAATGACAGCTGACTCCACGCTCACTTCACCCAAGTTTTCGCGGTGAGATGGTTACAGAATCTCACTGCAGCTCATCCCGCCATCTCATCCTCCAAAAGTTAGTTAACATTTTTCCGCTTCAGCTGTGACACACCTCAATTTATGATATAAAATTCTAGTGATCGAAATGTTTGAACTGCTATGACGTATTTATTGACTAATTCAACTACCTTTGACTTAAAAAAAATATCAAGTAATCTCTTAAGAGTAGTATCTGATTATTTATTTGTTTTAGATCATTATGTGGCGTCACAGCTGAAGTGGAAAAATGTTAACTAACTTTTGGAGGTCATTGTGCATCAAAAAGTGGTTATTTCAAGGATACATTTGGAACAAATTAAGCTAAAGAAACTAATGTTGTGAGTCAGTAAACTCGTGTTCCAAAGACAAATATGTATATCAAAATTGAGCATAAATCTCTGAACCACTAACCTTATTTTCATGTACCATAAAGAATATTCTATATACCTTTATCAAAGGAGATAAATGGTTCATAGCCAGCCTATTTTCAAAAATACTTCACTAATATAGAACACCAAAAGATGTATGTTATAGGTAAACACTGGCCAATAATACAGCTTGCCCTAATTAAATAAACTATACCGAAGTAAATAAATAAGAAACTTTACTCTCCAAATAATAGCAAGAATCATAGTAGTGTCCCTGGACACATTCCAAAAAGGCCACGCGGTATTCTTAAAGGGAACTCTAATTATAACCCACTGAATTGTGTTTTGAGCGTCCAATTAACAGTTCTTGATATCCAACATATTTATTAATAAAGGCTCGGTTACACGGTCAATCTTAGCTGTACAAATTCCATTTTGCATGCTAGGAAATATAGCGAAGAAACGGGCATGTCCTACGACCAAAAATCTAAGACAAATTATGACATCCAACAACCTGCGTGGAGGATTACGGCCCACTCCCTCTCACAGGGACGCCAGTGCGTTAGCAGTGGGAACATTATGGAGGGATTGTTATGCTACAAGCAAGCATATGAAGCATAGTGATTTGTGACTACTCATCGTACGAAAAGCCTAAACAATGCGAGGTCAGCTAAAACTGGAAATGTATAGCTTGAAGTGTCGTCGTGTGTACCTAATATTAAGATGGCGTTTTTTTTTTTTTTTTGGATGGGATATCATTAAATGACCCCTCCCGCTCTGGGTGGAGCGGAAGGGAGTGTCAGACTCTTACTGACTAAAACCCACCCGTGTTCCTTCCTTATCCCTTTCTGTTCCAGGGCAGCGGTAACCCTTTCGGACAATCCGCCAATATTAAGATGGCGTCAATTTGTAATGCACAAACGGTTCACTATCAAGACGCTAAACAAATGTTCGTTGCACAACTTTTTTGCACACACAAGTCGTTATCGTGTGGAGACCGCACATTGCACCATGTTGTTTGCCCAAACTTTTGCACAAATGTGTTGTGATGTGTAGAAGGACCTTAAATAAATTATAAATACAACCGCCCCCGTCGTAATTTCTGACTGAAATTTTAATTAGTCCTTATTTAGTCAATTTCAAGACTTTACCAAGAATTTGGACATATAAATTCTAACGCTAGATTTGGTCTATTTGCTAATAATTCATGGTTCCTAGAAAGTAGAATCCATCTTTCTTTACTTAGGAAATAGTGATTTTGAATTCCAAGTTGATGGATTTAGAGTTTCCTTTAGTTGCTAATACTTCAGCTACCTGACGTAATTAATATTAGTTGCGGTAATTAATTGCAAATTCCTGATCAATCTTGTTCTTAGTAGCAGTACATTTATTATCAGATTCTAGCTAATATGGTAATTATGGCAATAATGTATGGCAAAAAAAAAATTGCATCAAAAATGTTTATCCATCCTTTATCAAAAGTATTGCTGAATCTTAATCATCATTATTTGTCTCGAAAAAGGTTGCCTTCATACTCCAAAAAAATAAGAGAAAAGTTTAAGTTATCATCTCATCATCTGCCTGTTTTTTCCTAACTTTCTTAAGGTCAGCTTCTAGTCTAACCGGATGCAGCTGAGTACCAGTATTTTACGAGGATTGACTGCCTATCTGATCCACGAATGACAGCCGGGATTAACGGCTTAACGTGCTTTCCAAGGCACGTAGTGGTCATGTTATAAGATAGATAAATAGTATTAACTTTATTGCACAACAAAATTGTAACATAGTTCTTAAACAAATAATCATAAGAGGGGTAAAAAAAATGAACGATCCAAAAATAAATAAACGCCTACCACACACGGATAGAAAACCCAATAAACACAATCACAAAGATCTCAAAACCAATAACAAAAAACAATCGAACGAGAACCCTGAAGAAACACAACACCGTACCGACTCGCGAAACGTTTGCAATAAAGTTGTACCATCGACGATCATAAAGCAATGCGCACAGCACGCACCGTGCCTATCTCATGTCTTAATTTGTACAGTGGGACCAAAACAGTATAAATAATATAAAAACAATGAATACGTACACTGACAACGATGTGGGATCGTGAGGTGACAGACTTACAAATGGAGAGAGGTGAATCATTGGGGATGTTGAAAGAGAAGATGTAGATGGAAATGAAAATATATTTAAAGGTGATGTAGTCTCCTTCACAATTCTATAGCATTATTAGACCTACATATGTATATTAGTTGGTCAAGTGGCTTCAAGTATCGAAAGAGAAAGAGAGTTATCTATATATAATATATCGTGTACTAACTTATTCAATTAAATCCATCATTGGACCTAATTATACTGATTGGTCAGGGGTCTACAAATATGCTCGATGAGAAGGAATTATCATTACATTATAATACTCTAACCAATTATCCAAGTAACCTGAATATGATAGCAAACATAACTTAACCACAAAACTGCCCAAAATCTAGGAAAAAAATCTCCTATGATAAAATAATTTTATTCTTAAATAATATAGAAATTACCATGGACCAGTGGTTCTCAAACTTTTTTGGTGACGGAACCCTTTTGGGAAGCAAAATACTTGATGGAACCCTACAATAAAACAATAGTTTTTAAAAGTGTATTCTTTATTAATAAGCATAATAAAATTACAATGTAACAGTTACTAATTATTACTTACTTTACCACATGGCAAGTACAATAATAGAAGATATTAAAAAAGAAAAAAATCTAACTAATGGGAGGTATGAAACTGTTTTTTATTTTTCATCAATTGGTTGATATCAGGTTTGATAGAAGACAGTTGAAGTCTCATATCAGGTTCGGCGTCCAGTCTATTGCGATATTTTGTTTTCGTGGCTGCATAGGTTGAGAATCCTGTTTCGCACAAATATGTTGTTGGGAACGGGAGAAGAATATTCAGAGCCATTTTGCCAAGCATTGGATATTCATCACGGATTCTGCACCAAAAATCGTTGAGAGGCGTCGTTTTGAACAGTGACTCCATACTTGTGTCTGATGACATTTCTAAAAGAGATTCATATATCTCGTTTGACATACTTTCGGGCTTTTCCAAGTTAGGTAAAAAAGGATTATGAATCCATGAATTCAGTTTCATTTTTGTATTCTGTTCTTCGGGAAAATACTTTTCAAAAGATGCGCGCATCGATCTGAGATATTGGACCAATTCTCCAAACACATCATTTTGAAACATTTCTGAGTCGTTATCGCTAACAAACTCACTGAGTGACGTAAAGCTTTCTATTTCTTTCTTACCAACGCAAATAATCCAAAAATCTAATTTTCTTTTGAAGGCAGTTATTTTGTTATAGGCCTGAAACACTGTTGTCTGTTTACCTTGCAATGATAAATTCAATTCGTTCAGTTTTTGAAAGATATCCGCCATAAAAGACAATCGGAACAACCAAGTTTTATCATACAAACGGTCCTTCAAATTAAAAGAAGTATCTGCTGAAAGAAACATTTGTAACTCGGCTCTAAGTTCAAATAGCCTTGTTAAAGTTTTACCTCGAGACAGCCATCGCACTTCTGTATGGAGCAGCAGTGTTTTATGTTTGCTGCCATAATCTTCACACAATAATGAGAACAATCGGGATTGTAGTGGTCGTGATTTGATAAAATTAATTATTTTTACCGCTTCATCCATAACTAATTTTAGATTTGACGGCATTTGCTTCATCGCAAGTGCTTGTCTATGCAGAATACAATGGCTGGAACTACAATTAGGCGCTTTATTTTTTATTCGTGACACTGCTCCTGCTGTTTTACCTGTCATCGCCTTGGCCCCATCTGTACAAATGTCAATGCAATTGTTCCAACTGATATTATTTTCTTCAAAAAATATATTTATTTTATTAAAAATTTCTTCCCCGGTAGTGTTTGTGAGCAGCGGTGAACACATAAGCATGTCTTCTTTAAAAGAACTTTCATATGGATATCTCACGATAACCAGCAAGATAGCCAAACCAGCGACATCAGTTGACTCGTCCATTTGCAAGGCGAATCGTGTTTTTTGTAGACGTGTAACTAGTTCTTGTTTGACGTAGCTTGCCAGATCATGGATTCGCCGTGAAACAGTATCGTTTGATAGCGGCACAGTAGAAAGATGCTTTGCAGATTTTTGATCGAGCATACATTTTGTTATGTCTAATACACATGGCTTTATTAAATTCTCAGCGATAGTGTGCGCTTCACCTGCTTGTGCAATGCGATAGCTAACTAAATATGATGCCTCCGTGGCCTTTTCGTTGATAGTTTGTGTTACATGCATCATATTTTTTTGACTTTCCAATAACTGATCTTTTTTACGAACAAAAAATTCTTTATTCTTGTCTTTAGACTCGGGGTGCACAGTTTCTAAATGTCGGCGCAATTTGGCAGGTGCCATGGAACTATTAGGAAGCAGTTTACTACATAGCATGCAGAGAGGTGAGCCGTTGGAATCAACAAATCCGAAACTGATATATGATTCATCATACTTCCTTTTTTTCGTCTTTGAAACCGTCGAGCTTGACGTCGCGGCATCATCGTCTGGATCGGTGATTGCTATATTCTCCGTGCGTACTGCTTTTGAACATTCAGCGTCATTAGAAGATGTTGTTGCAACACGTTTAACACCTTTAAGCCAACGTTCCATTCTTCTTTATTTATAATGTTACACGTCAGGATAGTGGGGTCTAAATAATGCACAATCGTTACTGCGTATAAGAGACTAAGTTTAGTACAATGAAGAAATGTATAAAACTGAGACAACGAATACAGCAGGCAGTAGAACAATGAACACTAGTTTCTCGCTAGCAAGCTTATAAGTAGGTAGGCAGGAACTTATCGCTCCGAACGCTAATTGTCAACTGACTGACGAGGCGCGACACGCGATCGCCGCTTTTATACTTAGTCCTAGACTCGATCTCGAATATTCTCGAAAATACTCGAGTCGGCGCCTTTGATAAACAAAAAGCAAAAATAAAAAGAGAAATATAAAAATTACGTTGTAAACAATCTCGACTTTATTTTTTTAAGTTAGAGTCGAAAGTCGCTTGTTGACAACTATAGCGTCTAATACAGAGGCGGCTTTTATCAAAGGGACTGCGCGCTCACAAGTATACCTACAAGTATACATGTTGATACCAAAGTTATGAGATATTGTACCAGTTATTGTAACACATGTTTATACAAATAAATAAATAAATATACATACGCGCGGCCGCGGTGTCAAAACGTTCGACCAGAGAGAGGTGTTTTGATTTTTTTTCTAAATTCTTGAGGAACCCCTACAGAGGTATCGCGGAACCCTAGGGTTCCGCGGAACACACTTAGAGTATAGCTGCCATGGACAATCTAATCCCTTCTGAAGCTGCGTAAACACACGCAGCGGCGAGTTTGACGTTTAACAGAAAAATCTAAAATCATAAAGCACTAACACGGGCTTGTCATATCGGGTTGCGATTGCCGCCTGCATGCTAATGTCCTTTGGACCTGTGCCTTTTCACCTGTACACATTGCCAGGGGAATTTCGTACTTATTGCTTAGAAATTAAAGTTCTATAGTCATGATCAGTATAGTGTTCGATGATATTGGTTCTCAGTATTAAGAATCTTAGATGCAAATGCTTCTTTATGAGAATAAAGGGTAAGAGGAAGTTATCGGCAACATTATGTCGTGAAGATGTCTTCATTTTCTAGAAATAATTATGGATTTTACAAAAATTGTAGGGATATCTTTCTAATTGATTTTGTAGGTATTGTTTATAATAAGTATGATAACATTATTCCGATAAGTAACTTTGAAGGAAATAGCTAATTATAAGAAAGTGGTGGCAAAATATGTAAGACTAGCTGCGCCCCGCGGTTTCACCCGCATAAATTTCGATCCCGTGGGAATATCGGGATAAAAAGTATCGTATATGTTAATCCTGGTTATAATAACTCATCTGTGTGCCAAATTTCATCCAAATCCGTTAAGTACCTAGTTTTTGCGTGAACAATTAACTAACATCCATCCATCCATACAAACTTCACGTTTATAATATTAGTAGGATACGTTAGCGCAGAGAATAAAAAACAGTGATATAATTAACAACATTGGCAATGAAACAGAGGAGCTTACAAAAACAACAAAAGAAAATCATGCAATCGATATGACCAAACAAAACAACAAATAATACGCACCATACGACATCCATCTTAAATCGGTAGAGAATTAACAAGTCATGGTCACCACCATTTTATTAGCGGTCGCATAAGAATATCAATAAACTCAACTCGTGGCGACATTTAATATTTCGCTATAAGATGCCGCAGATAACCCCGACGGATTTGTGGACAAGCTAGTCATTGTGGCTTTAAAATTTTATGCATAATTGTTCTTTGTTATCTCTGATGAGAGTGAAGAATATGGGGTTGAAGATTGATAAAAATAAACTAAGTAAAATTAAAGAAAAGTAGGAAAGTTTTATAGCCATTGGTACAGGAAAAGTAAATAAGATATATGTAGAAGCGGTAGAGAATAGGATTATACAGCTTCAAATGTTTTCCTTAAAATATACGCAATCTAGAATGTGGTTTGAAACGATATCAAATCTAAAGGAGAGCCTGGGTAGACAGGTAAAGCAAATTACATCCTCGTAATACATCGTTCTCACATAATATGCTGCTGGCGGAGTTTGTTGCGCCACTTCTTCTTCCCAGCGATAGCACTAGGAAGTGAAGGTGAAGGACGGGCGTTTTTGGGGACTGTCTTTTGTAATTTTGACGTTCAAAAAGTGCTGATTCTCAGCCTAATTTGAGTAAATGTCTTTTGATTTTGATATACTCGTACGTATAACTTCAATATGAATGATGTAACCTATATTTTGTAACAATATTTTGAGTGTCCATGGAGTTTCTTGCCTGTTCTGACTGATAGCTTTATCATTCTGACTGACCGACACCGTAATTGGTTTAGTTCAAATAAATGCTTTAATTAATGTTGAGTTTGAATGTATCATTCAAGTGGCTGACGTAACCGTGACACTGATTATGACAGCAATAGATATCCATGGGGAAGGTCAGGATTTTAATCTAGTAGTTAGTAAAGTTTCTAAAGAACCATATACAAAAAATCACCAAAAACAATAAATTCAAAACCGAATTGCGACATCCAAAACCGCCTAGATATGGTCATTGTAACAGTTGGGTAATATTAATAGACGAAACGAGTACTGTGTTTAGCATTCACGGCATTCGTTCGCTGCTCGGTCACCTTTCATCTCGCTGATAGACATCGGATGCGTGCGCGCATATGAAACAAGTAGATATGGGAAATGGAAGATGGCTTAGAAAGTATGGTTAGGATTTGTTTTGTCATTTTGTTTAATTTATGTAACTACGTCCTGAATCTGCTAGTCTGTTATCGGAATATTATTTTACAGAGAACAGACGAACCTCACGATGAATACAACTGAAGTTTGAAAAGGAATAGAAACAACTCCACTCCACGTGTTTCCAACTCCAGTCAAACCACTACTACGGTTTTGTAGGGCTTAGTTTTAGTTATATTGTTTAGTTTGCTGTTAACTTTTAATAAATAAATAAATAAATAATAATAATAGCTATACCCAAACTATAAAACGAAAATTGCTATTATTGAAGGAATATAGAATGGATACTACAAAAAACAAAACACAACATCATCACTATATTTCCCGAAGGGTTAAGCAGCGGTGCACCTATTATAGTACACTCATATTTAACCACTTATTTTTAAATAACAGCCGCACGGATCGGTCGATCAGGTTAAGCTACGATTGCCGCGGTTGGTCCGAGGATGTGTGACCATCATTACATACCAAGACCCCATGCCACGAAAAGCACGATAAACCGTTGGTCCCGGCTGTCATTCGTGGATCTTTGACAGTCGTTACGGGTCGTCAGAAACCCGAAAATCTGATAACCAGTCTTACCAAGTGTTATCGTATTACCCAATAATTGGGTTGTGGAGGTCAGATAGGCAGTCGCTCCATGTAAAATATTGGTATTCAGCTGCATCCGGCTAGACTGGAAGCCTACCCTAACATAGTTGGGAAAAGGCTAGGCAGATGATGATGTAACAGGAGGCGAGGCTATTGCCATCAACCGTGCAGACTCCAGACCCCGGGCTGCTACTGTGAAATTCCAGATGGAAAAACCCAATAACACTTTGCCTGACATCGAACCCAGCACCTCATGCTCAGCACAGTGCTTGCAACCACTAGATCAACGACGCAAAAATCCTTATAGAATTACTACATATGCTCTTTTGACATACAGTGCATTGAATCTAAGAATCAACAGAAAACAAAAGAAAGTATACCGTGATTAATCCACACATCAAATTCTAAGAACCGACTGCAAGTCCTATAAACACAAGACGAAACAAAGAAACATCAACGACAGCCGACTCGCACTTGACTCCAGCCGTGTGAACAGAGATACGGCATCGTATCGCCTCTCCAAACTCATAACTTCTTTATTTATGTCTTACTTTAGCCGAGGCTCCCGAATCGGATTGGGTTACATAAAGTCATTGTTTATGTGGCACGTTCGATTCTTTCTGATGTATCGGCTTTGGGTTTAGGGGTCCGTGGAAAAAAAGCTTAAGCTTTTGCTTACTTTGTAAAGTATTCTATTATTTTAATTATTGTGAATGTGAAGACTATGTGGGTCATTTTATTTTATTTTATTTTCTGTTTTGTTAGTTTTGTCATGGTCTGACAGTTTGAGTAATTAATGTGGCCTACCCAAATTTCCCTTCTTTGGTATTGTTCGTCGAAACGTCGAGCTCTTTAATTTTTGAGTTAAGCTGCACGATTTCTGACAAATGCGTGCACTGACTGGACAGATCCTCTCAATCTGTGTGGTTATTTCCTCAAAAAACCATGTCAGACATCGATCTACATGGTCTTCATATGATCTGACCAAGATTATGTCTGGACTTTAAAAGAGACTGTGACCTCTGAGTTTGTTTCGGCCTTTCTTCTCAGACTAGTCAGATAGGAAATGCCGACCTCATCTAGTTTGAAAAATATGATTGACGTGTAAAAGTGTTTCTACAAACATACTTACAAAATAAAATCATTTATAATTTAAGGTGCTTTAAAAATCATTTTCTAAGAGTATTTTTTTTATATAGAATTCCGACAGTTTGTTTATTTTATGGGAGAGGTGACTTAACCATCACTGGTTGAAGAGGCAAATGTAAATGAGGAAATGTGTTATATCATGGTAAAAGTGGATTCTGAGGGTCTCTTCAAAGAAAAGTTTGGCCCACCAGTGAAAAGCCAGAGTATAAAATACAGGATGGGATCACATCGACGCGCAACATGTTACCATGGATTCAGTACATGATTCTGAACCCACTGGTCTAGAATCACCCACCCTGCCACCTGCCACCCTGCATAGATATTGAGTTGAGTTAAACCAACTATAATGATGAAAATTAAAACGCTTCGTTGATGAGATTAATTCAAGATTAAAAACGAATTATACCATTTTGCAGTGTTCGAAACAATAAAATTGTCAAAGAATATGACTGCTAGAGTCTTCCGCTAAAACACGTAACTGCAAGTCCAAGATGAAACATTTATGCAAGTCAGCCATCTTGTATAACAACAGAACTTGACATTAGGTAATAAAGGTCAAACAGATCTTGAATACTAAAGAAATAAGGAAACAAGATCCTTTGAAGACAGGAGATGCCGTATTCGTCGATCACTTTTCCTCAAGGGTATTCCAAATGGACAGAAAGTATAAAGATTTAAGTACTGCAGTGCGATTCTGTACCCATCTCACCGTGAAAACTTAGGTGAAGTGAGCGTGGAGTGAGCTGTCATTCCAAATAATGCTAGGGATTGACACTACTGACAACTCACATCAAGCTCACTTCACTTGAGTTTTCACGGTGAGATTTTTACAGAATCGACCGGCTGTTGTTATTCTTGCACCATCTTGATCTACCAACCCGCACTGTTCCCGCGTGGTGAAGTCACATGTTCTTTTTGATGTGATTCGTTTCACACCACGCGGGCACAGTGCGGATTATGAAATATATTGTGACATGAGAACATAATCACTATATGGTCACAAACTGATTTAATACCAGTGTCTCCTAAACATTCTGACACAAGAGTGTAACACAAGGGCATGTTTAGGAGACACTGGTATTAAATCAGTTTGTGCCCATATAGTGACTATATTCTCATGTCACAATATCTCATAATCTTAATAGCATTATGCTACCAAACCGTTAAAAACTGTGACGTAATTCAGAAACCGATTCCTCCATGACTCACTAACTAACTAATTACAACATTCTCATGGTAATATAAACACAAATAAGTTATTTCAAACGTCACGAGCCCATAACTTAAAGGAAACTACCCGAAAACGTTCCTTACGAGTCTACAGAGACAATATTGTACCATAAATGACCATAACTTCTTTGAAAAGATAAACTTTTTGGGCCAATTATGGGACGGGAGCGGTGTTTCCAAAAATCCCCTATATACAGTTTTTTATCTGCCATCAGACAATATACTTACGTGGTAGATGGTATCTTTTTAATTTACAAAGTTATTTTGGAAGCTTTAACCCCGAAAATACAACCACCGTGACCCCTATTCCAACAATTTAAGGTTCAAAATCGAATGGAAGTTTTGTTTAACAGTTTTGGATATTATATTGGTTTTAACTAAAATTGTTAGTCACGACTGCGATGGCCAGTGTCTTTTACTGTTTACAAGGTGATATTAAAAGTTGACACGCCATTTTGGTTTCGATAGTTTTTTTAATGCTGTGACGAAATGCGTTTCTGTTATTTGAGCTTACTTATTTACAAATCGAATGTTTTATGGTGTGATACGCGGGAAATTAGGTATTAAAAAGTTGTAGTACAAGAAAGAGCTAAATACCGCTTATTAAAAGGTCGAACTGGAAAATAGATATTTTATTCTTATGAACCAAACAGTTTTGAATTCAAAATCAAATAGTGTATTTTCTCTTCACAAACAATGGCATCATATAAATTAAAACAAGCTTAGAAACTAGTGACACTAGTTTGTGAGAAACTGGTGTCTGCACTAGGAATGCCTGTATAGCAGAAGCAGATCACTAGAGTCCCACCACACTGTATGTAAACATAATTAGTGATTTAGTCAGATGTGAAGAGTGAAGTGTAGATGTGAAGGGATATAGGGATAACATAAAAACAATGATAAACACACAGATTAAAAACAATAAAACAAAAAGGGATGTAGCTGGAAAAAAAGGTGATCTAATATGTGTAGGGACAGCAGCGGGACGGACTATTTGAAATTATTTATTTCTTTAATGAAAATGGTTTAAACCCAGTTATAGAAATTAAAGACAAAATTAGAATATACACGAAACACAAGATAAAATAAATGATACACAAAAGATAAAATATAAAATCATCGAGTAAAACAACACTTTCATAAATCCCTCTCACAGTACTTCTGACATGCCGAAAGATCTGCATTACTCCTGTCACATTTTTTAAACTTTAAGCTGAGGGTTTCTGATATTTTTACTTATACATTTAGGGCAAGCGAAGTAACCAAAACAGTAACCTAAGATATCGCCAACAGACAATCAAGTACAGTCGGCAAAACAATTTTAATTGCTGATGATCTCAAAAAAAAAAACGACAGTGCTCACCGCGCGCCAAATTTCCACATCGACAGCCAAAAGAAAGACAGACACGGAAAAATAATAAAAAAAAAACAATTTCAGTTTTTCAGTTAATGATGACGCACGAGAAACAATTCGGTTCGCCACTGAAAAGGCTGAAAAATGAACGGAATCGTTTACTGGAAGAAAGCCTTCGAAATAATGCGGAATTGTGAAAAGAATGGCCGAGACAAAAGGGCAATTGAAGTCGAAAATAATGAAGAACAAACAATTAACACACGACGTACCCGCGGCACTGGCCACGGAGCTAGTCCAGGAGCTTGGATCGCAAAATGATAAATTATCTTGATGATTTTCATGGACTACCTATACCTGCTCTAAGCTGCTCGGCTGTCATTCTCGTTATTTAATGATATTTAGTTTTACCTTATTATAATTTTTTTGTTAATGCAATTTTTTAAATATTAATAAATAGGTAACTGTTAGGTTCAAGTGGTGAATTTTCATTTTTATTCTTTGACAGTCGTTAGGTCTTCAGAAAATCGAAAGTCTGAGAACCAGTCTTACAAGGGTTATCGTATTACCTAGTAACTAGGTTGTGGAGGTCAGATCGGCAGTCGCTTCATGTAAAATACTTGAATTCAGCTGCATCTCGTTAGACTCGAAGCCGACCCCAACATAGTTGGGAAATGGCTAGGCAGATGCTTACTCTAAGTTGCATTTAACTTATATCTAATTCGATTCTCACAAGTGTTCGTATATCGATAATTCAATTGAAAAAAAAAACTTTACTAAAACAGCAAAAGTGATTATTTAAAAAAAAAGCATTTGTGTTACTTCGTTATCATTTTGATGATTATATTATAGTGTTCATAATAAAAGGTTTAGTACCTACTTATTATTAAATTCTACGTAAACAAATGCTGTTTAGAAACTGGCACTTGTCTCGACAAAATTTAACAGTGCTACTGGTCAATTCTGTTATGAAGCCACTTAAAAAATGTCCTTACCAACTCCTGATCTAAAATATGGTTCTTCGAGAAAAAAAACCTCATGTATTGTTTTGGCTTTATTCCTCCCTTTTAACATAAAGGGTTGTGAAATCCACCCTAAGAAAAAATTCAACTCGAATGGAAAAGAATGCGAAATTTTTTTTTGTTTCACCCATTATAATACTTTTTTTATTTGTTTGTTTTTTTAAATGTTTCATAATTGTTTCCCTTTGATCGAGATGGACGGGCTGGAGAGGTCAGTCATTCCTTTCTTTTTATTTTTTTGATCAAATATTTTCTCTTTTTGATTAAGTTTTCCTGCGATACCTACGCACTTTTTCAACAAAGAGGTGAATATTTCTTTTTAGCTTCTGATGTTAAAAGGTTAATTTAAATCTTTTTACTTATTTTTATCTGTAGCGATTTCTTCCCTTACAGTAACTTACCTACCCTACCTTTGTGTTAAGATCATAGTTCCCTATTAATATCATGGGATGATTGGCTTTCATATAATTAATTAGAATAGCGTAATTGCGTATCCCACTTTCAATTACAGTCTGAATTATTTTGAAGGATATTGCTGATCCATTGCTTCATATGTTCGGAAAATATGTCTGCTGAAAAACGTAAATAACGCAATGAATGTTGTTGAACTTTCAAAACTAAAACCTTTGCTACTGATAATGTGTTTCACAAATGCCCCGCGGGTACTTTAAAAAATATTCAATCAAGCGCGAGTTTATCTAATTTTCTTTAATTTAAACTACAATTCTTTTAACTTTCCAACAAAAAGAAAAAATAAATACAGCAAAAAATATTCAAATATCAAACATTTAAAACAGAAAGTTGAAAGAGAAAAATTAATACTGATTGGAAAGCAGCCATTTCACGGTATTACCGTTTGGGGATGGGCACGGTAAGTAGCTCCCTAGAGACGAACGTTTGGCATTTGAAAAAAAAAATGCGTAAAAACAAAATGGCGAGGGCTAATCTAAATTAGTACCGTGAGACAAACAAGCTATTGTTATTGTTGGGAAAATTAATAAAAATATTTTTTGTGACGCTGAGATATTAAAGTTTGGATGAGAATACTTTTGGAAATAAAGATTTAAGTACGTTTCATTGTTAGAATTGTAGTGGTTTTTAGATATTTGAGCAATAATTAGGGTATTTTTTTTTTTGTTATAGTAGGTTTTTGACATGACAGGTTTGTAGTCAGATTTAGGTACTAGCTTTTCCACGCAACTTCGACCGCATAAAATTTCTTGTCCCGACTCACCCCGTCGCATCCTATTACTTCGTTTTCGCTTAGCGTTTTTTTTGACGTTTTGCTTAGGTAAAGGCTAAGAGTCCTAGCGTGAGGCTAAATAGCCTAAAGCCTTCCTCGAGAACTGTGCTATCAAATGCAAAAATATTTTTTCAAATCTGCCAGTTAGTTCCAGAGATTAGCGCGTTCAAACAATCAAACTAATAATACCTATAATATAATAAACTAGCTGCCCCGTCGAACTTCTTACCGCCTCAGAATATATATTTATTTTTCTTTTGTGAACTATACAAACCTGGTCCTGACAATAACAAACACAAAATTTATTTTTTTCCAATTTGGTGCAGTCGATCGGAAGTGCAGACGCCAGCAGGTCAAGCTACCCGAAACTGTCAAATTTTCCCATTAAACCTTGAACCTTAATGCTTTAACGATAAAGTTGAAAATCTATTAAAGAAATTTGACAGACTGTAGTAGCTTGATGTGCTGGCGTCTGTACATACATTTCGGTGATGAATTTTTATTTATATAGAGTTATAGACAGATAATAATAATATTAGTAGGTATAGAAGATAATATTTCGAGAATTTTCTGCAGTACAATTTTGTATTCAACAAAATTGTACTGCAGAAAATAATAGCTATAAATACTGTTAAGTATTTTATTGCCATTCAAACTTTACAGTCTGTAATGATGGCCACAGCTGTGTATTTTGAAACGTGCCAATGTGCGCTTATAAAAGGAAAACAAAATAAATAATACGTTCAAAATAAAACAAAACAAAGAAAAATGTTGGTGCTGACGCTACACAAATCGGAACCAATCGCGAGTTGTCGTATTTTTTTATTCCGTAATTAGTATTAGCAGAAATAGTCCATTAAGATTATTTTTTTAAAGACAGGGGGGTGTGGGTGTGGTACTGAATGAACCAATAGTCTTTAGCTAGAGATTATGCAGAATTAACGTTTTGTTTTTAGTTATTGATTTTTGAGATAAAGGCAAAGCTGCTTGAATTTTGTTATTGAATGACAAAGAAGCCGATGGCTTACCTGTGATGGTAAGTGTTCATGCACACGAGCGACATGCGTCAACGGCCCAGGCAACTGCTGCCGTCGACAACATGCCGCTAGTGCATGGGCGTAGCCACGGTGAGCCAGGGCCCAAACGGCTGAAGTTAGAGACACATTTTTGGATAGAAGATTTCGTGGTGTACGGTGAGCAATAAGACAGTGTTTTGGATAATTCGAATTATACATACAGATACACCTTTTTGTATGAACAAATTAACCGGGGCAAGACTGCGGGTATAGTTTGCTAGTTACATATTATTTTAGACTGCTGCCCCACCTTGGAGCCCATGGCTGGCTACGCCCATGCTCGTGTATACCTATGAGCACCGTACTCAAATTCACGGGCGACACGTTGTCGACGGATGCAGTTGCTTCTGTTTGCTCGTGTGCGTGAGCACTTAGTGGTTACTGCTGCCTATTAACATCTGTATCACCAAAGGCATCACAAATTTGAAATGTTTCATGTGCCCGTGATTACATTGTCACCCACATCGTTCAAATTGGACCACAGGCAACGCTGCTTGCCAGCAGAAATAGGTAACCCATCTATGCATCTCAAACCATAGTGGTTTTGCAGTAGGCAATGATAATTAAATCAGTATATTTACATGCTTGTTAAGAAATCTTAAATACAATATACGTTGAATGGCAATACTGATTCTTTGACCTAAAAATAGGTCACGTGAAGAGTCGACCAACCGCTTGGCGATGTCCCGGTATACTCGATGAGCACTCGGACCCCACGCTTGTGCTTCAACTCCAAATGGCTCAAACATATAGCTCCTAATAAGGTTATATTGGGGTCGTTTGAGGTTTGTTGCACCTGCAGCAACCGCCCCAGCACAGTCCGTTATGCTAGGAAGATTGTATCGCAGTATGCCACGAGGGTGTCGACACCAAAGGCCTACCCAACTTCCAAGGCATCGGGTCATTCGATCAGTTGGCCCATAAACTTGTATGCCATGCAATAACAAAATCAAAACGGTCACCATGACAACATTTAGTCTAAAATATTTCAGAACATTTTATAAACCACTTTCCCCAATGACAAAATGACCCCATCCTCCGTTATAACAAACCACATTTTTTTACGCTCAGACAATGCAACAATAATTAATTAAAAATTCTCAAAGTATCCCAGGAAGTCGATAGTGGGGACATTAAGGGCCACTCGAACTTGGGACAACGTCTGTAGTCTGAATGGTGCTTCAGCTGAAAGGGTTGTTACAATCGCAGTCTACTGCTGCTCCTCGGGAATTTTCAAACTGTTGATTTGTAGAATTTTCCAATTGGCACTGGCTTTTATTACGTGTTGTGATGGAGATTGATTGCTATCGTATATGCATAAGCATAACAAGCCTATAATGTTCCCACAGCTGGAAGACAAGCCTCTTCTCGTTGAAAGGGAGCAGGCCGCACTCCACCACGCGGGCCCAGTGTGGGTTGGTAGATGTCACAAGTCTCCAAATTTTTGGTTCTAGGACAAGCAAGTTTATTCACAATGCTTTTCTTCTCCATTTTGAGAACAGTGTGGTGAAATAGTTTACAAAATAAGTAAAGCTTCTACCTGTGTTCGAACCTACGAACTACAACACGTTAGTCGCTGTCGTCACCAGTGGGCCACCACCGCCATATATGACCTCCCATAAAATGATCTACAAATAGAGCCTTGACCACATGCCAATCTTATTTTTTTTTTGGCGCTATTTGATGTAGGTACAGCCAATGATCCCTTAGAGGTAAGGAGAGGTTTACATGTATAAAACATACATTTTTCACTTGTATATACCAATCAATTGACATTCACGATTTAAATAGATGTTTTGTTTTATTTCATAGTTCCTGTATTTTTTTTACTTTCTTTCTTAAAACCTTATTATTGATACCCAAAGTACCAAGCTTGCCTTATTCAAGGACAATGATAATTCCATAATTTTAAGGAGTTTCTTTTTGAAAATAAAATCTTTGAATCGATAGCAATAGCCACCGCGACACGTAATACTCAGTTCGATGGTGATTCGTGACAAAGGTTTGTTTTTCTCTCGTCATTTTCCGACAGATTGTCCCTCGGGCACTACACTCGATGGCACTTGAGCACTCGAAGTGCTTCGGAGTCCTTCGGAGAGGTTCGGGAAAGACTCGATCACTCTTCAGTCTTGAGCGATGTCTGTGACAAGATGTTTTTGTTAAGAATTGATATATTTGGATTATTTATTTTTTCTATTGTCAGTTCACTGATGTAAAAAAGGGGGATCTAACTAACGAAATTTGTGGTGTTGTTATAAGTATACAGGGTTAATTTTGAA
Organism: Apamea crenata; assembly: GCA_949629185.1. NCBI lineage: Eukaryota > Metazoa > Arthropoda > Insecta > Lepidoptera > Noctuidae > Apamea > Apamea crenata. The sequence continues at coordinate 15,648,743 of OX451372.1, forward strand.
AGACCAGCCAAATTGAAGGGTGTGGTACAGACCATCAGACTGAACAATTTTCTCCATGGGACCAACATCGTAACCGCGAATAAAAATTCAGCCCTCCCTCAAGTTTAGGTCGAGTAGGTATTGAAGGTTTCTATGGGGCAGTTGATAAATTTTTCGCGATTATGATATTGGTTTCATAGAGAAAGTTGTTCAGTTGGATGGTCTGTACCGCACCCTTAAATTCGGCTGGTCTTTGAAAATAAACCCTGTATATAGAGAAGAATGTTTTAGGACACGCGGACCTTTTATCCTGTCCTCTGTGTCCCAAAACATGCAGTCAAAGTGACCGTCGTGGAAGTGGCGAAGTTTTGGGCCAACAAGATCTGACGTACAGCCGATCAGACCTACAGACTAACAAACTTTAAATTTTATTTCTAAGTGTGGAAACTACTTACGTACTAATGTATGACTGGCGTACCTAATAGTCTGATACTTACGAACACTTGTAAAACTTCGTCCTTCCTCTATTGAAACGAAGATTTTGCCCTGCAGTGGTAACTTAGGTAGAAAAGCCTTAAAAACAATCAGCTGTTTGACACAGAAAACGAACTGAAAAAGTGTAAAGAGTAGGATAGGTGTAGCCACCAACACAAACACCATCAGTTGATATCCCGACCCCGTACTCAGCGCTTCATCATCTGCCTAGCCTTTTCCCAACTATGTTGGGGTCGGCTTCCAGTCTAACCGGATGCAGCTGAATACCAGTATTTTACATGAAGCGACTGCTTATCTGACCTCCACAACCCAGTTACTGGGTAATACGATACCCCTTGGTAAGACTGGTTGTCAGACTTTCGGGCTACTGACGACCCGTAACGACTGTCAAAGATCCACGAATGACAGCCGGGACCAACGGCTTAACGTGCTTTCCGAGGCACGGAGGGGACTTGGTATGTGAAAATGGTCACCCATCCACGGACCAACCGCGGCAAGCGTAGCTTAACCTGATCGATCGACCCGTGCGGCTGTTATTACTTAGCCACAAGCCCCTCTCACTTAGCCACAAGCCCCAGCGCTTCTCCTTCACATTTATTCACAGCCAAAGTGTGGAACTCTCTGCCAGCATCTGTGTTCCCTTCCACATTTAACCCATCTGTCTTTTAAGCAAGAGTGAACAGGCATCTTCTGGGCACGCTCGTTCCATCATAGACCTCATCCATCGCTTTCCATCAGGCGTGATTGAGGTCAAAAGACGACCCATTCAACAATAAAAAAAAAATTAACTCGCTAAATGCCTCTATCAACATTTCCTAACTATTACGGTCTTCCTATCCCAATCTGGCCTTCCATAACCCAAAAAACAGGACAAAGACACCACAAGGACAGAAATATTTAAAACGTAATCAACATAAAATCTCATTCACAATCAATAATCCATCACAACTCAATTACATCCACAAACTCAACATCTCTTATTCGGAAGCCAATAATTGGAAAACTGAATTTGTAATTTCAATCATTTGTATCCATTAAACAAAGGAACAAACAAACAAACAAATCGAATCGGGCAATTTCGGCCTCTGCCGATCGCTGCCGAAATCAATTAGCTCCTTGTAATCTGCAAAACAAAGATGTAACTACCATTCTTCACCTCAAAACTCAGCTTTATCTACTAAAAAATAAGTCTGAAATTCAATTTACCATCGCCGGACCTAACCTTGCCGAACATAATCGTAGGATGTACAAACCAGACGTCTTGGATTACCGAAAATTGCTACCAAACGAAAATACCAACATACTATCATTATTACTTTTTTTCTTAGTTTTCGATATGAAAAAAAAAGTCAGCGAATAACTTATGCGATGCAATGACCGCGGGCGGCGACATCAAAAGGGTTACTGGCGAGATCTTTTTTCCTTGTCTCGCTTGCTTACCCATCAATATCTGAGTGAGATGGATGTATGATGTTGAAGATAAAAAATGCCCTTTAAGTTGGTATGAAGCGATGCCGCCACATTTGTTAGTACGTTCTGTGGTGTCAAATGAACGAAAGTATCACGATTGCCTGTGCGCATAAAATTGCAAATGTAGTTGTTTGCTTACAGCTTTAAATAAAGGACTTATGGGTTTGCCGAGTGTCAAGTTTGACAGGTTTGGGCAATTAGATGTTTGGGCTGGTTTGTCAACGATGTGTCGCGGTGTTAATTGCACAGGGTCATTTTAAACATGCTGAAGGCTACAAGGTGATAAGGAATTTTCGCTATCGTTGTTTCAGGTTCTTATGAGCAGCCTTAATAACAGTTACAGTTATTTTAATTGCATCAAAGTTGTGGCTACCCACATTGAAGGTAGGTATATAGGTAATCGTCGAACGATAAACCGTTGTTTTGATAAACTGAGGGGTAATTCTCGTAACTTTAAGAACGTTCACAGTCTGATCTCAGTCTCAATCTGTCCAAAATACGTCTAATTTCCCTACATTTTGACAAGTCTCTGACATTTGTTTGTCTGACCACATAGAAATTGGGATGAGGGAGAAGAATGCTGATAATAATGGTGAAATGGCATTTAAACATTTTTAAATTTTTCTATTGTCCTATCTCGAGTGTGCTGGAAGAGATTTCTTTTGAAATATGCATCACCTCTGTACCTATTTTTTCTGTTCTGTTTTTTCTTGTCTGTTTATATAATTATGTGTGTTCATAAATGGTAAATAAATAAATAAACTTATTATCATTAGGGGGTTTATTTTTAAATGATGAGCACGTTAAGCGCCCCGGCTGTCATATTTTGTGGATGTTTAACAGTCGTACGGGTAGTCAGAAGCCCGAAAGTCTGACAACCAGTCTTGCCAAGGGATATCGTATTACCCAGTAACTGGGTTGTGGAGGTCAGATAGGCAGTCGCTCCATTAAAATACTGGTATTCAGTTGCGTCCGGTTAGACTGGAAGCCGACCTCAACATAGTTGGGAAAAGGCTAGGCAGATGATGATTTTGAAATGATGATTAAAGTTAAGTGACGTTTGAATGTCAAAAATGTATGGTTAAACTATATGCGTAATCACTACTTCATTTTAAGCAACGTTTATGAATCATATAGCATAATCATAAGCATAATCAGTCTATAATGTCCCCACTGCTGAGACACAGGCCTCCTCTCTGTGAGAGAGTGTGGGCCATAATCCACCACGCGGGCCAAGTGCGGGTTGTTAGATGTCGCATGTCTTCGAATTGTTTGGTCCTAGGACATGCCGGTTTCCAAACGATGTTTTCCTTCACCGTTTCAAAAAGAGCTATTAACATACAGTGAGGTTTAGTAGCTATTAATAATTAATAAGATAAGATAGATGATTCAGTTTAAAGATTCGACTGCTTCCAAAATCCTATTTCCAAAAAAGCACAATTTTTCCTTTCTCAACCACGACCAACCATTGAGAACTCCTCCCTCCAATCCTTTTCCTCCAACACGATCTATATTTTGTTTAATAAGGATGTTTCAAAGAAAACAAATTAAACTATTGTAAAAAGTGCTGTAAATCTGGCTACGAAAGAGCAGAACATCAATGATAAAGTAAAACGAATTCCTTCTCGACTTATCCCTTTGAATATAAAAAGGTTTTACAGGAAAACTTTTAATCAGGGACCATCTCTGCTACTAGGGGTTCATGAGTTCTGATAAACTCGAAATTATATAAAAAAAAACTGTGGTGTAGACATAGCTGGTGTCAGATTATTGATAAGATCGTTCAATGATTCCTTATTCGTTGGATTCATAGATTTTGATTTGTCGAGCTGTAGCTTTGTTCATAATTTGAACAGTTTCGATATCAGAGGGGCAATTCTCGTAATTTTAAGAACGTTCACAGTCTGGAGACCAATTCTCGGAATTTAAAACGTTCAAAATCTAGTCGCAGTCTCATCACGGCGACAAACAAATGTCAAAAACTTGTCAAAATGTATGGAAATTAGAGGTATTTTTGACAGATTGAGACTTAGATCAGACTGTGAACTTTCTTAAAATTACGGGAATTTCCCCTCTGATCTCAGTCTCAATCTGTCACAAATACTTCTAATTTCCCTACATTTTGACATATTTTTGACATTTGTTTATCGCTGAGATGAGACTGCGACTATATTTTGAACGTTTTAAATTAAGTAATGGCCATCAGGTCATCTTAAGAAAAAGATGATCACTCTTCAACACTTTTCAAAATAATCACTATAATCGTATCTCTCAGATTCAGGAAAGGTCCTGTTTGGCAAAATTAAGCACAAAACACATTTTACTAATGTTGTTTATTACCAACAGGATCTTCTAAAATATTAACCCGACTTATTGCAACTATCTGTATTCTGAAAATAAATAAATGAATGAACAGATAAAGGCTGCTTTTGAAATGTCATGAGATTAACAAAAGCTCATAGAATAGCTAACTAACTACCAGGAAGGCAGGCTTTCGAAGATACTCATAGTCCTACACTTCCTAATCTCGCCGGGTTGATCCACCATCAAGTGAAAACTCTTCGAGTGACCCTTAGTAAGTCATTCGGGGACATCGAGCTTAAAAATGAAAGCATAAATCACGATCTTTGGCCCTAATTAATTCCTCGAGGCTTGCAGGGGAGTGTGCTGTGGGGTTAAATTATTTGAAAAACTTTCACCTCTTTTGTACTCTTTCATTATCTTTTGGTCACCTGCGTTCAGGTTTATGGTCTAAAGTTATGGTGTTGTTTGGATTCGGGTTAAATTTTTGTGGATGCTGAAGAGATGTGGTTGGTCTATGATGATGTAGGTATCGTTAAGTGATGTTTCAAAGTTTCTTTTGAACAAAAGAAAAATATCTGAACAAATAGAAACAAAAAAAAAACACGTAAGTACAAGTGTACAACACAATACACACACACAACACAGACAGACTCCGCTATTTCATAAACGAAAAGTGTCTAGGTTGTTTTTAGGTCTAGCTTTTTGCCAACTAAGTTGGGATCGGCTTCCAGTCTAACAAGGCGCAGCTCGATACCAGTATTTTACATGGAACGACTGCCTATCTGACCACCACTACTCAGTTACTGAGTAATACGATACCCCTTGGTAAGACTGGTTGTCAGACTTTCAGGCTTGTGAACCCGAAACGATTGTCAAATATCCACGAATGACAATGACAATCCAAGAAAAAGACATCAACAAAGTTATCATTATTGTAACATTCAACCCATTCTATGTCTTCAAAGTACCATCCAGTAGTGGATCTCCACCAAATTACGTCTTATATGAATCAGCTCTAATCATATAAACTTGGTTTTTAAGCCTCTTAGTCCACCGCGTGTATGGCCAGTCATTAAGTCCTATTAGCTTATAACTAAGTTATATAATATGTTATCTGAAAATGTAAGCAGCTGAGCGATTCAAAACGTCAATTAATAATTCTGGACGCAAACTTATTGCTTTTATCTATATATATAAAATTCAAAGTCCTGACTGACTGACTGACCGAGACATCAACGCACAGCCTAAACCGCTGGTCCTAGAGACATGAAATTTGGAGGGTGTATTCTTCGTGAAGAGTAGGTATCCACTAAGAAAGGGTTTCTCGAAATTCTACCCCTAAGAGGGTGAAATGGGGGGATTTCGTTTGTATGAAAAATCGTATTCCTTCAGTTAATAAACTTGAAACTTGGCACGAATACTTATCTAGGTAAATTACGAAGTTGGTCATTTTTGGTTTTCATAAAGTACCCCCTAAAAGAGGATTGGGGGGTTTCAAAGTTTGTATGGAAGAATTTTAACGCGCGGTCCGATTTACTCGAAACTCAGTATTTATACCTAAAATTGAAAGTAAAGAATAATGTGTATCAGGGTTTTTTAAAAATCTACCCCTGACGGGCTGAAAAGAGGTAGTCAATTTTACATGGGAGGATTTTACAGCGTGGCTTGATTAACTCGAAAATTGGTATAAATAATCTTTGAGTCAAGTTATGAACACATCCTATAAGATTTTTCAAAATTCCACCCCTGTGGGGGTGAAAAGCGGAGATACAGTTTATATGAAAAATCTTATTCGTTAGGGTAATAAACTTGAAAATTGGCATGAATACTCGCCTAAGTAACAATTAAAGTTTATCATTATAAGTTTTTCTAAACTACCCCTCAAAGGGGGATATACGGGTGTTGAAGTTTTCGTGGAAGAATTTGAATGCGCGGTCCGATTTACTCGAAATTCAGTGTTTATACTTGAGACCTAAAATAAAGAATAATATGTTCTCGTATCAGGGTTTTTCGAAAATCTACCCCTAATGGGTTGAAAAGGGGTAGTCAATTTTACAGGGGAGAATTTTACTGCATGGCTTGATTAACTCGAAAATTAGTATAAATAATCTTTGAGACAAGTTATGAATACATCCCTAACGATTTTTTTAAACTCCACCCCTTTGGGGATGAAAAGCGGGGATATAGTTCATATGAAAAATCTTATTAATTTAGTTAATAAACTTGAAACTTGGCAAGAATGCTCGCCTAACTAAATAATAAAGTTTATTATTATAAGTTTTTCAAAACTACTCCTCAAAGGGGGATATAGGGGTGTTAAAGTTTGTGTGGAAGTAATTGAATGCGCGGTCGAATTAACTCGAAAGTCAGTATTAATACTTTTGACAGAAAATAATTAAGTAATAATAAGTGCCTATGTAAAGTTGTCGAATATTGACCCCTGACGGGGCAAAAAGGGGTTATTCAATTTTTAAGGGGAGGATTTGAACTTGAAACTGTATGTTACATTTTCACGCCTAAACCACTGAACTTCTGATTTGGCAAAGAGATAGATGGCATCCTGGGGAAGGACATACTTTTTATCCTGGTAGCACGTTCCCATGGGATAATTTCCGACATCCACGCGGGCGAAGCCGCGGGCAGAAGCTAGTAATAATATATGGGCATTCTGTCACGACGATTATGGGCTATTTAGATAATATCAGTAATATTTCTTTAGATACTCCATATTTCAAGAAAATAAATAAAAACTAGTTCTCACTATACAAAGATAGCTTTCTTTTTTTATTTAGAAACACTTTGATCAAGGCGCCTAACTTTTTTACAGGTCGACTTTACTTCAATGCTCTCGCCACACTCATTTAATTTCTATCAATCGAATTCGGATCATCGCACTCCACAAAAACCTAATCCAAATCTCACAGTTCGAAGAATAATTTTATTTGAAGACATCTATGGGAACCACTCCAAGAAACTACGAATCATCTGAGCTTTTTGTGGGCAAACTTTTAATAGAAAACCATCTGAAGATTGACAATGTTTCATTTACAGTTGCTAAACTTCCCGCCAACCATAATTTAGACTGTACTCCAAGCACATAAGAATTATAATCATTAGAAATATGAATCGGATGACAGCAAACGTAATTTGGTAATACTCAAACCTTGCGGTTCCAATATTGACTCTATAGATATTTATTTAGGGTGTAATTTTCATTGCATTTTGTTAGTTAGTAAGAAGTGATATTTTGGACAATAGATAAAGAATCGATGAGCACAGCTTTGGAATTGATTTCAATCAGTGGGACGGTAGGTGGCAACTGTATTACGATGACCATTCGACTGGACAATTACGGAGAGGAAGATGCTCTACCTTGGTAATGTGTTTAATTTTTAAGTCTTACAACAGAGTGGCAATTCTCGTAATTTTAAGAACGATCACAGTCTGATCTCATTCTCAATCTGTCAAAAATACGTCTAATTTCCCTACATTTTGATAAGTTTGCTGCCGAGTTGACATTTGTTTGTTGCCGAGATCAGACTGTGACTAGATTTTGAACGTTTTAAGTTACGAGAATTGGCCTTCTGGTTGCAACTTATCATTCAGGGCTTCAATTGAGGTGCATCTTATGGTAGGCTTACAATATGAAAACTAAAGACAAAAAAATGGAGCATCATTCATTTTCGATTCGATTCGATTGGTTGTTTGTTTGTTTTTGATTGGTCAATTATGGAACTAATTATTTCTAAATTAAATTTTCCTTGTTATTCCGATTCTGATCGAGTATCCATTAAAAACAAATTACCTACCTAAATGAAGAAAACCTCATTTAATAACATTAAAAATATTGTTTTAATAAGGGCTGATTTTTCCAACGCCAGATAACTTTATCGGAGGAATAATTTTGAATTTTTGACAGTTCTTCCATACAAAAACTGTCAGACGTCAATTTTATTCCCCGAATAAAAATTATCGGTCGATTGAAAAATCAGCGCTTAACGATGTCAAACTGATAATAATGAACAACAAAACATAAAATAAAAGTTCAAATATCGATTTCTCTAGTCACAGATGTCTCTAGGTAATACTGTATTCGCACATAATATTTGCACCAACGACAGTCCCATTTTATGTCCAGGAAAATCACTGTCCATTCTAAGGTTGCCTGGAAGAGATCGCAGGATGCGATTAGGCGATAAGGCCGCCCATTGTATATTTTGTAGTGTTTGGTGTATTTTTTATGTTATGTATTTTGTGGTGTACAATAAAGTATATAGGCTATTCAATCTGTAATCAAATATTCAAGTAGAGCAACTTACTGACCGTCTCAGTGCACTGACAGTCAATCAATAGTCCAATTTAATTATGAATGGATTTATTTTTTATTGTAATAAGTATGTAATAACATTATGTCAATGCCATCTAAGTTCATTCCCCGGGACATATTGTGGTCACTTGTTTCACAGCTTTCAATGTAGCAGTACCCAGAACTGAGAAACTGTAAAACGTTTTATTATTTTAATTTAAGGAAGATGGAGGACGAGCAGTCAGGCTCATAAAGGTGGCACGCAGTATGCGCGCCGTAATGGAAGAACGTGCAGTCGTGGGATCGGCACACTTGGTGATGTGGCCCGTTAGGAATGGCGGGCTGATACCAGTCGGGGGTGCGGCGAATGTATAGGTAAGTATCTCCCAGGCCCCCAAATCATGGTACTAGAAGGAACAGTGGGGTTATAGTCGGTAGAACTTCGACTTAACCCTCCTTTCTTCGCAGACGGAGGGTATCCATGAAGTTTACATCACGAAAAAAAAAGTAAATGGAGGTAAAATGTGAAGTTCATCATCTTCAGTTCATCATCTAAAAGGGAGGATCTCCATCACGCCTTCCGCCCAATGGATGATGTCAGAATTAAAGTGGTCACCGACATTACCAGAGACATCGAAGATACCAAATATAGGTAACCCAGAAAATTCAAGGCAGGTGATGAGACTTTCAAAAAGGTAAAAAATAAATATCTCGAGCAATTGGTGACAAATGAACACACTTTCCAAAGATCAGGAATACCAAAAGCGTATGTCACAAAGATAATATAAGGAAAAGGTGAGACTCAAGAGTAATTAATAAGTAAATGGAAAGGGAAGTACTTACGCCGGTATGTGCTGGACGCAGTATGGCAGATTTCGATCCTTTTGACTTAAAACCGTATCCTATTGAGTCAATTTATTGGCGTTGGACTAGTGTGGATTTCGTATTTTATTTGTTGATTTTGTTCTCTGTGAAATAGAAATCCAGTGCGGGTTGGTAGACGTCACATGTCTTCGAATTTTCGGTTCTAGGACATGCCTGTTTTTTTTCACGATGTTTTCCTTCACCGTTTTGTAAATAAGTGAGAGAGTGGTGATTAAATAATTTACACGAAGTAAAGCGCCTGTCAGGGTTCGAACCTACGACCTACAACTCGTAAGTCACACCCGTTACCACTGGGCCTCCAGTACTCTCACCTGTTAAAGCTTATAGCTACTAAATATACGACCTGATTAAGAAGGCTGATTGGTCGCAACTTGAAAAAGTCCTATGCCCAACTTTGGTCTTAAAAATACTGGTTTATTAACAGTTTTAGCATCCCACATAGACATGGGCGGTTACGTTCTAGAAGAGATTGTACTTTATTAAGAACTGCATCATCTCATTGGCTGGCTCATTAAATTAAGTATTTGGTATTGTACAGACTTTACGGAGATAGACTTAAAATTTTAGATTTCTAATAAAAAAAATGCCAAAAATCCAAGCGTCGCAGCCACACTACCCCAACGCATCGCAAGCGCATCGAAGGCAGGTGATCGGGACACAGCGCATGCCCAACATTATCCGCCGGTTAACCGTTCAACACAAGCACGCGACTCCGTAGTATAATTCAATCGCTAATTGTTCGTGTGATAACGCCCTTACATCGTATAGATGCGACACCATTGGCATGAAGTTTTACAAGAAACCTCCGAAGAACTTTAACTCTTGAAATATTTTGATGAAAGTGATCATGTGAGATTAGATCGTTGAGATAAAGGATAGGAAATGGCATTTATTTCAATAAGTACTTGCTACATATTTGTGCTGTCAAACGGCATTGCTCTGTTTCGGTTTGAATTACAAGGGTGCCGGTGAAATTGTGAGGACATTTCAAAGGTCTTCTGTGAGCCTCCTGGTGCTGCAGGTGTCTGTAAGCAATGGGATGTTTATTGGCTTCTTAAAAAGCTATTAAAAGTCTTATAAAGCCCAAACTCAAGGTATGCCAGCGAGCAAAGGAGGGCAGTATTATTTATTTATTTATTATTTATTTTTAGCCGTGAATATCCCACTGCTGGGCAAAGGCCTTTCCACCTCTCTCTGTCCAGAGCTGCCAAGGACCAACCTTTATCAAAGGAGTCCAGGTCATCCCGCCATCTCAGTCTGGGCTTGACTCGATGTTGTTTGCACAGTAATTGGATCGTGTTCGTTTCGTTAGTGTTCTTGAGTTGTGGGCCAAATAGGAAATTGCCACCGAGCCACTGAGAAGAAGAAGTGGAATAGCATATGTGCCGTTCGGTGAAGTGCTATTGAAATCGGTGCTACAAGTGGTTTATCTCTGCGCAAATACCTTTACTAAGTGGCCACAAACTACAGCAATCATCAATTATACGTTTTTCAAGTATTATTTTCTCTATATGGACCAGTTTTCACAAAGATGAGAATTAATTGGAAAATCTGTGTTTGCCAAAGGGCGGAAAAACTTTCTTTTCCAACTTGCCCCCTCTAAACATTCGTACACCCAGATTATTCACCAACATGTCGTTCAACATTGACTTCACTTGCCTAATTGTAGTCCTAATTAGTCACTGAGCCACAAAAACCACTTAAAAACGTATCGCCAATGCCTCACTTCCCGGATACGCCTGCAATATTGTGGCCGCACTATAATAAATATGTGACATAGCCCTGTTTCAATTACTTTAGCCTATAATTTTCTCTTTCTTTTTTTAATTAATAGCCTGATTATAATAATAAAGTTCAGTTAATTGTTATTATGTAGGTTGATAACTGTTCCTTGCGAATTTATTAAGTTACATGAAACTACAAATTCTTCTACAAATTCAAAGTCGGGGGGGCCTAAAAATGTCACTTTGGCAGAATCATAATAGAATAACAATATGAATCATATTAAAAATCGTAAAATGGTCACAAACTGACAATTCATAATATTATGATCTGTGTGCAATTCATATCACGCAATTTACCTGTTTGACAGTTTTGTATGGAAATTCGTAAAATGGTCTACAAATGTTTACACCAAATATGATTGATATGAAGTGAATTGTAGGTGACTAAACTACATATTAAGTGTAACTATTTAACGAAAATTAGAGGAATTGCTAATGCTCTGCTGGGAATTCAGGAAATGAATAGCTAGAGGTATTGCTTAAAGTGGCCTTTTTAGGCCGCCTGGGATCATTTAAAGGTGGAAATTGTAATAAATAGTTGAGCTTGTAGAAGCTAATATAAACTAGCTTGCCAAGTTTATTGTATCTTCATATTCTTCATGTCGCTAGCGTGACTTTCCTCAGATCTTGTTGCCCCAAAACTTTGCCACTTCCACGGCGTCGTCGGTGGCAATGCAGAGGTCACTTTGACTGCATGTTTTGGGACACAGAGGGCTGGATTGGATGAGGAGCATAGTTTGCTACATAGCACCATCCATCTACACCATGCTCCCGTTCCGTCGATGTAGCCCCACCTCACCAGGTTGCTATTCCAACTAAGTTGCACCTGAACACCAGTATTTCACATGAAGCGACTGCCTATCTGACCTCCGCAATCCAGTTACTGGGTAACATGATACCCCTTGGTGAGACTGGTTGTTAGTGTTAGCCTTAACGACTGTCAAACATCTCTAAGTTACTTTTTAATTCGTCATATTATTGGTTTCAACTTTATTAAGATTTTCAATCACATTTAGGCTAAGACGATAACCTGACTCCGACAATCAAAAGTCTAGGCTGATAATCACTACAATTCATCCCCGCCTTAAATACAATAATAATACTCAACACAAAACAAACTCCTTAAATCAAAAACAAGCACCATCACCACATAAATGTTTTATAATCACCATTGTTAATTACAAGTGACGTGGTATTAGTCAACTCACGCGCAGGCATTAATAAACAGAACTGGTATGTGAACCCTTTCGGCCATGTTCGATGTTAACGAGATAAATTATTGATTTGAAATGTAATCGATTGTTTTATCGAGTAAGTCACCGCTAGGACGCGTTTTTATTTATGACTTACTTATTTGAGAGTTAGGTTACTTAACTCTTCTCTTAAAAAAGATATCAAAGTAAAAAAGGTACATTTATGGCATAAGCAAAAGCATAAACAGTCTATAATGTTCCCACTGCTGGGACACAGGCCTCTTCTCCGTGAGAGGGAGTGGACCTTAATCCATCACGCGGGGTCAGTGCGGCTTGGTTGATGTCACATGTCTTCGATTTTTTGCTTCTAGGACATGCCGGTTTCCTCACTATGTTTTTCTTCACCGTTTTGAGAGCAGTGGTGATGAAATAATTTATACAAAGTAAAGCGGCAATATATGGCATTTTTGGCAACACAAAAAAAAAACCTGTAGAGATCATAAAACACCAGGAGGTTTAAAATGAGCGCTGGCGGTTTATTACCTATTTGTCTAATGTTACGATATCAAAGAAAAGTTTCCTTCTTACCATTGGTTTGATCAATCTTATCTGATAAACGTGCCTCAAAAAGATACCTATGTACTTAGTCTGATTGGAACTAACACAGGGACTATATTATTCTTCATCTAGAGAATGAACTGCTGACTTCTACAGTCATTTTCACCATTGTCACTTTCACTATTATCACGAATAAAGAATATGGCTGGTCCCGTGAAACTCTTTAACAAAAGAAAGACCACCTACTCGTCAAAAATCAATTGATTGACATCTCTCCCCAATCGACAACCCTCAATCACAAAAGGCGCTAACCCAATCCATCACCACTCCATCTAAAAACAAATAAAAACAGCGACACTCCATACTGCACCAGCGTTCATAACCCACAAGTACGAGAGGATGATTTAAGGCGCGCGCACACGACGCATTGTAAGGGCGAGCGCACACCGCCCACAGTAGCGGCCCACGACCGATCGGCCGCTAGATCGGCCCGCCCGCCTCGCCAGACCAAGATGGCTGATTGGGAGGAAAGGGCTTTAGTTATTAATCTTGATGCAGCATCTATGAATGTTTGAAAGAAGTTGGACAATGTTAAAGCAGGAGTGTTGTTCGATATGGGAGACGCTGGTTAACAGATAAATGGTAGGCTAATAGAAATACAGTAGAGGCATGATACTTCACTGGAGGAAACCTAACATCGATCAAGGAGTCCTTAATTAATTTGATTAACATACTTTAATAATAAGTATGCGTATTTTTTTTTTTTTTGTAAATAAGAAAATAAATAAAAGAAATATCATGCTCAATTCTAATTCAAACAATGCTCCGATTAGTATTTTTTTTTATAATTTCATTACATGAATGAAAATTCGAATTTCTGCTTGCGAAATTCTAATCTAGCCACGTCTCTTAGTTCAGTCAAAATGACTAGCGATCGGAAAGTAATTACGAAAGGTTGGTGATGCGTTGAATTCAATCGGGTGTCTATTTGAATGAAAGCCTCCTCCACACTTCCAAACCACGACATTAACATAGAATAACTAAAAGCGAAGTAACAAATAAGGGTACATCCATTCACTTATTGTGCACAGCATTTTAAATAATAATTGAATCAATTCTCCGGCTATCGGTCATTGATTAATATGCGGCTAAAAAATAATGCTTTATTGAATTATAAGTTACGACCCGCCATTGTGGCGGCTTATTTATGAACACGTAATGTGGGTGTGCACCTTTATGTTTTGATGTGTTAGTACTTCGATTCAGGAGTAATAAATCGTATTGGTTTAGGCCCAATACATCGAGCAGCAGGAGATACGGGGACAATGCTTTGTCATATGAGCAACCCAGTATTTTCATCAATTATCTCATGAACTTTATTGATGCAGCATAGCATAATCACCCTAGTTCCTACTGCTGAGGTACAGGCCTTCTCTCTGTGAGAGGGAGTTGTCCGTCATCAAAGAGGCTGCGAAGCTTTTTGACACTCAAAGCATACCTACTCGTATTATAGTATAACCCAATTCCTGATTGATAATAAAATTGACACATATACTTGGTTTTGCTTGTATAGAGGTATGAGGAACAAGGTGTAAAGTTCACTCATCCTCCATAGAAAAGGGAGGATCCTCCGATCAGACGGGTGTTGTGTCTGGCGGGCAACTGCCCAACGATTGATGTTGGGAAGTTTGTATATATGCTAATTGCGCGGTAAACTCTGCTTGCGAGATGCAGGATTTGCGTGACCCCAGTATGACGCGTTGTTCGCATGTGGCGTTGTAGATACCGCTTCACTAGTTTAAAATAAGAATTATGTTTGGTTTTGTTTTGTTTCTTGTTCTGTTTGTTAAAGTTTAGTATTTACTTAGTTATAGTTTTATTTTTGTGACTTTTGCATGGCTATTGGTGAAATATAGCTGCACCTAATTTCCTTTGGGCAAAGTGCGAGTTGGTGTATGTCACATGTCATATCTTAAAATGTTTGGTTCTAAGTCCACAGACGTAAAAATATCGCGCCCTGGATTTGCAAAATTCGGTGTTGAGCCGAGCATTGAGAATCTAACAGAGCGCGTCCCAGCGAGTCCAAAAAAACACACTGTTAGATTTTCAACTCTCGGTGTTAAGCAGAGCGTTGAAAATCCAATGCGCGAAAAAGAATCACCGCGGGAAGACATATGCTGGCTTCCACGCAGCATGTTCTGGTCAAAGGATCAACCTATTTTGATCGAATAGTGCACCTTGGTCCCATCTTGCTAGGGACCAAGGTGTACTATTCGACCATCCCCTATATGTTTTTCTGAAGACCTAGTTTGGAAAACTTTCCAGCAGCCAACCTGAAGGGCAGCCGAAATTGCAAGAATTTATTATCTCTAGTATAGTTTTATTTATGCCTATCGATGTGAGAAGAGAATATCTTTTTGGTTATTGTAATACGCCCTAGAGGTAGATACTTTTATAATTTTCACCAACTTTATTTGTAAACAACCTACAACAACAATAAACAATAAGTATTCTAATCAAAGTCTAAGTCAAATCTTTTCAATCAAGTAGATGGCCCACTTGGAATGTAGTACAAGGTACTTTTGAACGTCAAAATATTTTAAAAATCTTGCGAGCCAGAAGACATAAATGCTGATTCAAGGTAGAAATAAGTAGGTATTTATAGTATTTTTACCGGATGAGCATGCCACGTCGGAGGCAGATAAAAGATAAGAAGCTTTACCCTATAATAACCCATAAGAAATCCATCAGAAATGT
Organism: Apamea crenata; assembly: GCA_949629185.1. Taxonomy (NCBI): domain Eukaryota; kingdom Metazoa; phylum Arthropoda; class Insecta; order Lepidoptera; family Noctuidae; genus Apamea; species Apamea crenata. Next base: position 15,664,474 of record OX451372.1, read on the forward strand.
GATAACCCATAAGGCAATTATCATAGAATTTTAATTAGCATCTATAATAAATAGACACGGCTGTTTGTCTGTCAATGTGACTGATTGGGGAGCCATTACAATTTATTAGTCGAAGTGGTCAAATGGCCAGTCGATCGCAGATAAAGTATAAATGTTGGTAGAGTAGATATTTTTCATAGATAAGACTTTGTATTGAGGTTTAAAGTCCGACGAGTTTTCAGCCTATTACAGTAAGCAAACAGCACATGTTACATGGTCATCAGAGTCTAGGGTACGGTAATTATCACGACAAAGATTTGAAACCCTGAATATAGTCCTCTTCACCGTATCCGGCCACAGCGACCCAGACTACTTTTCTTTCGTCGTTCTCTGATGTCTAGCAAAATCAAATTTGGTCTTGAAACCCACTCACACCTAGTACAGAAGAGCTGCCGATCGATTCTGTAAAAGTTTCACCGTGAAAAGTTAAGTGAAGTAAGCTTAGAGTGAGCTGTCAACAGTGTCAATCCCTAGCATTAGTTGGAATGACAGCTCACTCCACGTTCACTTCACCTAAGTTTTCACGGTGAGATGGTTACAGAATCGCACTGCTGATCTGCTAAGATCCAGGGGTAAGTCCAAATTCAGTGCAGTTTGCAACAACAAAAGAAATTCAAACGAAAAATCACTGTTCCCGACTTAGGGATCAAAAACTTCACGGATATCAATAAAAAAAATTAAACATCAGATTTTTTTTTTTTTACATTGAAGTGTCATATAATTTTTTTCGACTTAAGGATTTTCGAGAAAGTACCTGTTTTGGTTATTTGGAAAACCAACTACAGGGTGCACTATAAGGAGAACCAATTATCTCCTTTATGTTACAATCACTGATAGGTAGAAAACTGAGCCTTATTGACCACAATAACTCCTCTGTATCGGTACCACATCAGCGGCAGGTGTATGCGATTATGTTAATAACCAAACTATTAATTAAGGCAGTCGATACTTGTTTGTAAGCCACACCGGTCGTCTTGTCGATGTTTATCGCAACATTATCGAGATTTCCGATAATTTATTAAATTGGTCTAGTTCTTGGTTCAAAGTACGTTTTATTGGAATCGGAAGACTGGTTTTGGGGACTGATGTACTTTATCGATATGTGGATAAATCATTAGATGAATATTTTAGCTCTGCGATTAATCTATCACCGCCATAAAGGAACACGGGCCACCGGCCCGCCGCGGCCGGTGGCCCGTGTTGCTCTATGATCACCGCAGCCGCAGAATCCGCTTGATGCAGGCTGGTCGAAGTGGAGGTGCTTGGGGGAGGCCTATGTCCAGCAGTGGACGTCTTTCGGCTGAAATGATGATGATGATGATGAATGTATCACCCCTTTCAAAACGTTTTCGATACACAACCAGAGTATCGAAGAAATCTCTATTCTGCTGGCTAGTGAAAAGGCTAGGTAGCTCTGACAAGTAGTTGAGTTAAAGAATACATTCTCAAATGGTCAATATTGTACAATCTTGTCACGTCTTCATCATCATCACCTGCCTATCCTTTTCCCAACTATGTTGGGGTCGGCTTCCAGTCTAACCGGATGCAGCTGAATACCAGCATTTTACATGAAGCGACTGCCTATCTGACCTCCACAACCCACTCCGTCTCGAAGAGAGGAGGCCTGTGTCCCAGCAGTGGGAACATTATAGGTTGATAATGTTCCCGGCTGATGAGATATGAACAGGTCCGGCACTCCTTGGGCAACCAACTTATTTAATTGATATCACGGCATAAGCTATTCCTGTATACCTCAGGCCCACGAAAGAGGGAGAAAACATCGGTTTAAGCCATTATCAAATTAGAGTTAAAATAATTAACACCCGTTACATACTGGAAGAATTTTTACGTAACCCCAGATCTGAGTATAAACGATTTTAAATACCTCTTTGATATGTTAAACAAAAAGTAAAAATAAAAAGTTTCGAACACAAAATGTCACACTCGTGCACTTACGATTGTGAACAGTATCGGCGTGCGCGCATTAATTTTCGCCCAAAATGGAGTAGCGAGCATTACGCGTAGGATTACCATGAGGTGTAGAATTTGAGGATTCAAATAAAAGAGCCTTCAAAAGTGGATAACATTTTTGAAGTACGTATAGCTAAGGAATGTTGGGCAGTCGACCATCGAAAAACAAAAATGATTGCGTTGATCTATACTCCATTTATCACCCTTTCGTTTTTTCTATAAACGTTTAATAAACTCCATTATTTCACGGTAAATACAAAGCAATGTAATGTATTTACTATTTACACTAAAAAAATACTCTAAAGGGCAGTCATTTCAACAATATTACACAATAACTGTCGGTATTTTCCTAATGATATAATACATAGAGTATAGATGACTGTCAAGAAAGAATATTTTCAAAAGTAATGGTGTTTATATTGCTGAAATGACAGTTATTAACATTTTGAGAACCATAAAAGGGGTTAAATCAACAAAATTGACAAGCGAATTAGTAATTCAGTTATTTTCCGAATAACGGATGGGTTGGCTCTCCTGCGGGGTAACTGCGTAACACACTAACAGTTGCAATTGCTTTCATTTTGACAGTTAAACTACATTCATTGCGTTATTTACGTTGTCGAGCAGACAAATTTTTCGAACATATAAAACAATGGATTAGCAGCAAGCAGGATTAATTCTGATGATAGAAATAGGTGTATATACTGCATATACTTTAGAATAATATCAAAGTGTAGGCAACCACTTGAATGCGGCATGGTCAACCTACACGTAACGTATCGCTCAAATCTTGGGTGCCATACGGCGATATAGCGCTACCGTTTCACGGCATTTTATTAAAACTGTATAAACACTTGGAAATTCGAGCGGATCGGTATTTTGCGCAAGATTATATCTGCGCAAAATACCGATCCGCTCGCCCGCTCTTATAGGGTGTGTCTGTAATGATCAATTACTTAATAGATTAATTTATTTAGCATATTCTTACAATTTGCTTCTACTGTTTCGTTTTTCAGAACTTTATCTTTAAGGGTTTTGCACATGGACCAAACAATACAATAAGCATGGTCCGACTAATGACTTCTTCAATATACGGGGTGACATTTGCAATCAAAAGAGCTCAACTTCCGAATTCAGTTAAGATCATCATCCAATTTTCGCTGCTGTCCATCGTCCTGCCCTTTGACATATTTTTTAACCCATTTCTTCTTCGTTAGTTGCCAGTACTCCAGTTACCCCTGGATTGAAAGAGCTGGAAGTCATGGGGAAAGGCCCAGCACCGGGATGATGCAAGCTAAAAGTTACAGTACATAGAAGATAGATGGCAAACACCAAAAAGGGTATCCAAGTGTGAACAGAGCCCAACAAAATGGTGTTGTTAGTATCAATCTGTATCTTTCACACTAAAATCCAGCTCATTCGGAATCGCACTAATTTCTCGAATTTCTATCGAAGTAACGATTAATTTTGTCTGATAGTGCTATTTATTATGCTGCACAGGAATCCGTTTTGGATCTGTTTTTGGTTTCAAATTGATTGATCCAGGTGGCAAGATTTTTCTTATTTGCAACATATGCAGGTGCAATAATGAACAGCAGCTATTTACAAAGAAAATAATGCTTGCTTAAACAACGTAATGAAAGGCAGATAGACAGTCGTTAATATCTAATGTTTCGAGTGCCATGTGTCTATGTATTAACTAAGTAAAATTTAATTTTAACTAAATATTGCTTGAAAGAAATCTTATGACGTAGGTACCTACTGAAAATCGGAATACTGGTGTACTTGAATCTAGCACGTTGCTCTGACTTGGATACTTGACCGAGACCCAGTAATATTCCTGAGAGCCCCACCTACACCTAAAAACACGAACCAGACCCGTCCCAGAACAAAAGTGCACCTATATCTCACAAATGTGTCATACAATTATTTACGAGTCGAACAATAGAAATATTCAGAACTATTGAATTCTCGAACACAGAAAGCGCTTACACACAGCTAAGTCGCCATAACTCACAGGAAACATCTCCTAATTTATCAGTACCGCATAAATTTATGCGCAAGAGTTCTCGCCTTGCAATCGAACATTTAGCTTTTTATCGAGTGCTTGATTTAGGGTTCGCTGGCAAGCCAATCCCTCAAGTCGATATGTACTGCGACGTGATCGGGTGGCTGTATTCTGAGCTGTACAATATTGTAGTTAAGTGTCAAAACGTCGGATTCGAAAAATATTGTAGTATCGATTTGTACAGACCCCAGCATATCAAGCTACTACAATCTGTCAAATTTCTTTAATGGATTTTCAACTTTATCGCTAAAGCATTAGGTTCAAGGTTGATTGGGAAAATTTGACAGTTTCGGGTAGCTTGATGTGCTGGCGTCTGTACGTTGTTCCAACACCATGCTAGGATAGGCTAACAAATACGGCTGTATTCGATCCAATTGCTTATTTTGGTCGGTTTATGTCATCAAGTAGCTTCTGCCCGCCACTTCATCCGCATAAAATTTCTTGTTGTCCCGACCCACCACGTCACATCGCATCGCCTTCCCGCTTTCGTTCAGCGTCCTGTCTGATGTTTTTTTGTTTCTGCTCGGCTCTTAAGGGTATAACCTTCCTCGAGAGCTGGAGTATAAATTGCAAGAAGAATTTTTCGAATCCTACTGACAGTTCCAGAGATTAGTGCAATCAAACAAACAAAAAACATCTTCAGCTTTATTATTAGTATAAAATATAGTCAACATGCGATTGCGATCTAACCTCTACAATAAATACAGAGAAATATGGATTTTTAAAGTTGAACAGACACTGTCTCTCGGCTTCTGGCTACTCGTAGTCGCAGGGGAATCCCAATACACAACAGTTGTCATGCTAACATGGCTTGGAAGGCTAAATTCATTATCTATATACTAATAATAAAGTTGAAGAGTTTGTTGGTCTGTTTGAACGCCCTATTCTCTGAAACTACCAGTCGGATTTGAGAAGGCTATAGGTGATTTAACATCATGCTAGGATCTTCAGGAACCGAACCTGAAGAAAAAAGTCGCAAAGAACGCTAAGCGAAAACGAAGCAATAACGTGGACGATGCGATGCGATGAGGTGGGTTGGGGGAGCAAGAAATTTCACGCGGACGGAGTCGCGGGCTAATTTAACATAATCTGGCTAAATTAACAAGAAATAAATCATAACAAGAATACGATTCATATATTCTTAACGCTATTTTACCGTATATCGATTGGCCATTTAAATAATGAATTCTAAATGATGATTTCTACCAAACGGCTCGCAACGCATCGGATCAGAACGGATTTTACAATCTTTAAAGGATATTAAATCGTGTACACAGTATTTAAAGTCTATATTACTAAGCCGCGCACAGCAGCTTGACCGCGGGCGTCTTTTGCGACACACGATTGTAGTCGAAAGTATGCTGCGACGCACGATCGGCTCCGTTCGCCTGTCGTTGTATTTTCAAAAATTAGAACACGTCAACACGGTAGCAATGAAACTATTTGACTAGGCGCAGAAACGGATACGTTCGCAACCGACGGTACGGAGCCGATCGTATGCGTCGACATCCTCCCGGACGCGATCGCTGTCACCGCATCCGTTCGTATCCTTTCCGATCCGATGCGATGCGAGCCGTTTGGTGGGAATCATCCTTAAGAAAAGAAATAACAAAAAAAGCAGTTTATTCGCTATAATCATAATAGTTCAATCAAATAGTTATGTTAATAGCCTGTTTCTATTATAATTAAATGGTTAATAATATCAACATACTAGTTTGTATATTGGACATAAAAGTTAATGTGTCGTATATAGATCGTTTATTTACATAATTATCACGAAAAAGAATTTTTAATCAAAATTGTTTTTTTCTTAGAAATACAAAAGCGTGTATTATAAATACTCGAATTATGTTAGAATGTTTTGAGTTTTTTTTCTGAGATTATTTTCAAATTGTATTGCACACTGGTCATCATCTGTCTCGCCTTTTCCCAACTATGTTGGGGTCGGCTTCTAGTCTAACCGGAGGCAACTGAATACCAGTATTTTACATGGAGCGACTGCCGATCTAACCTCCACAAGATCCACAACCCAGTGACTGGGTAATACGATACCCCTTGGTAAGACTGGTGGTCAGATTTTCGGGCCTCTGACCCGAACGACTGTCAAAGATCCACAAATGACAGCCGGTACCAACGGCTTAACGTGCTTTCCGGGGCACGGAGGGGTCTTGGTATGTAAAGAAGGTCACCCATCCACGGACCAACCGTGGCAAGCGTAGCTTACCCTGATCGGTCGACCCGTGCGGCTGTTGTTTCTTAGCCACAAGCCCCTCATGACATATTCATTTTATATAAAACAATATCACATCGCAAAAACTGTTTACGAATCCAGAATACGCCCGTCCACCGTCCGTAGGTGTAACAGGGCTCGCTAAAATTATAGCTCGCATATCGAATCCCCGTGTTTTGCCTGTTCGTCCGCGTGTCTGTTTGTTCGTTTGTCCCGTGTGCGCTGTTCAAGAACTATCGGCAATTAATCTTGCACTATGGGTTCTGTTATTTTTCGTTTTTGTGTGGGATAGGGAAACAGGGTTATGTTTTACATATTGTTTGCTTTCGTCACGTTTTTCATATCGTCAGCTGACAGTCTGTGAGTGATTTATTTTGTGGGTGGTTTGGATGCAATTTGGATTGCACTCTCATAAATAAACTCATGCCTGTTCCTGATAGGGGTAAGCAGAAATTACAGCCGATCTATTCTGTTAAAATCTCACCGTGTGAACTTAGGTGAGTGTGCTGTCATTCCATTTGATGCTAGGGATTGACACTCATGACAGCTCCACTCTCCACCTACGCTACGGTGAGATTTTTTCAGAATATATCAATAAATATAATATGTAGTGCTATTTTGTAAAAAATCTAACCATGTCAAATCGTCTCTCTCTGATACAATGTTTTTTCACTTTTCCTTTTAGTAAATAACATGACACCTGCATCACCAGGTAGGTAGAAATGTTTAGGGTGCCACATTTCACCAGTTATGTTTTCCATGAGTCCCATGCCATGGGGGGCGAACCTGTTGAAATTGCTGATAGAAACACTGAACAAAGTTTTTACCCGAACCGGGAACAAATCCCACCCAACCTAGCCAGTGGCTCTTGAATTCTAGACCTACGAGACAGCCACATATCTAAATAGGTACATCATCAAAAATCTAAAACTACCCACTCAAAAAATTATAAAGCAAAATGATGATCATGCCCATCAAATCATTCCAATCTCACTACTCATACAGGCTAGGTACAGACATGCGCCCGCGCCATTAGTCACGCATTAGGCCGCGATTACACCGTTTACTGGCTCAGACGGTGTCATATTCAACAATTTGACATCACGCGGGTTTCCTCTATCAATTCACATCATCACTTGTTTACGCTTAATTTTGGAGGTTACCTAGCCTTGTGTAGTGGCGGACGGAATTAGTGACCCGCGAAAAAAAATACGTTAAGAATATTTTTTGTTAATAAATAAACATAAATAGTCAAAGTGTATTTTAGTTGTGTTATTGGAAGTGTTTGTTACTGAAGTTGACGTTACGTAAGTACTGATATTTAAAAAAAAATATCCGTGAGCTTATAGTTTTTATAAAAAAAATGTTGTCCTCAGTTTATTCTAAGGCCAGCTAGCGACATTTGTAGCTTTGAAAAAATAAAACAAATCTGTAACTTCATTTAATTATTCGAAAATAAAAGTCCCCTTTCATTTCTGAAAACTCCAATTGAAATTGAAAAAACTTTCCTAGAATGACAGAACACATTTTAAATACAAAGCTTATCTAAACAAACAATTAATTCGACACCACACGATCCGCCAGTGTACAGATAAGCAGCAAATACCAGTCGGCTATAAAATTGATTGCGAACTAACTGAGCATCCTGCGATCTGCGCCTACGCAGCGCCGTCCCACTACGCTGTCGATTCAATGAATTTATTCATATCTTATTGGCCTATTTGTTTTTTGGATTTGGGAGGAGAAGCAGTCATTGTTAGATGTGAGTGAGTTGTTGGGTGACGATCTTGTGATTCGAGTTTTAAAAAATAGGTAAAAAAAGTGGACAATCTTTAACAGTTTATGATTGTTTAAAGTTCATACCAACCTCGCCTTTGAAACTTGACTATTTTTTGTATTTTTTTTTTTTTACTTTTCTTGCCACTGAAAAGGGGTTCTTTACGGTACCAACAAGACTATTGCCTAACGTGGAAATGGTGACCAAGAAGTCGTGTAAGGTGTTACTCAAGTAAGGAGTTTAACTTAGTTAGAACAACAGTTCTCAGTATAATGCCTGGGGGCCTGTTGCAGAGATGCCACATTTTTTTTTATTTTGACCGGTTTTTTTTGTAAACAACACGCAACTACAATCAATTTTATTCTATTCTATGTTGAATAAACTAGAGTATTTGTATTTATTACACGACTTACGTGTTGTAGGACGCAGGTTCGAACCCAAACAGGCACTTTACTTTGTGTAAATTATTTCATCACCACTCCTCTCAAAGGAAAGGAAAACATCGTGAGGAAACCGGCCATGTCCTAGAACCAAAAATTCAAAGACATGTGACATCTACCAACCCGCACTGGGCCCACGTGGTAGATTACGGCCCACTCCCTCTCACAGAGAAGAGATCTGTGTCCCAGCGGTGGGAACATTATAGGCTGATTATGTACACGACTGTCCAAAAATGAGTATCATTTTTCAAGTCGTAATATTGGAACTTTAATAACAAATATCTGACATCACTTTCCAGATAACAACAATGACTTATAAAAATAATCGTTGACGAAAAAACAAGAACATCCGTCACGTTTAAGATCTTGTATACAAGTCACATTACATACACTCGAAATTGATCACCACTCCTCTTAAGGAAGCAGAGAAGAATATAAATCACGGTAATTGGTATCGAGCATTCACTTTATTTATCTTCTCTGAGAAGTGATGCATGTTATGCAGTAATGCACTTATTTGTCAACGCACTCATTTGTCAGGTCTTGTACTTCTTTATGCTATAGTTTTGGCTAATGATTGGCAGGGTCTTCTTAAGATGAAAGCGTCTTCAGCACTTTCACGAAAGTATCAAGTTTGATTTGTCAACTAATAGTTCATTCACCTCCTAGCACAGTACCAGAAGCAATTCTTCTTATTAGCGTGTGGTTGGCAAAAAGATCACGAAAAAATATAAAATGTAATTTTATAAATTTCTTTTGCCCAAAATTCAGCAACGCGAATACCGTTCGCTGACTCTGCCATTAAGTCCTCACGTAAGCAGGTGACAGGGCATGTGGTGCAAGATGGGAGGTAAGCCATTGTCTGTGGAGAGGCGCTGCATACACACCGGAGGTCTGAGCCGTCCATGAACCCCCACTTGTGAGCCATTACAAATCGAAAAGGTTGATATATTATCGGAACAATTCCTTATCGTTTCTCTTCCTCTGCACACTTGGCGAGTGAGAGCTAGACCGAAAAACCTGTAACATTTTGACGGTCATGGAACTTTTTTTTCATTTAGTGCTTCATCATCATCATTTCAGCAGAAAGTCCACTGCTGGACATAGCTCCTTCAAACACCTCCACTTCGACCGGTTCTGTGCTTCCCGTATCCAGCGGATTTCTGCGGCCTTCACAAAGTCATCGGTCCACTTTGTGGGAGGCCTTCCACCGCTACGTCTTCCAGTACGCGGTCACCACTCCAGAACCTTTCGGCCCTATCGGCCATCTGTTCTGTTAGCAATGTGCCCTGCCCACTGCCACTTAAGTTTGCCAATCCTTCGGGCTATGTCGGTTCTCCTGCGGATCTCATCATTTCTGATTCGATCACGTAGGGAAACTTCAAGCATAGCCATCTCTTTACGTGACTTTCATTTAGTTACTCAACACATAATATACAGTGAAAGGAACTATGTTCCAACCAGGTGTCACATCTCTCTACTATTTTCTTCCAATATTTATGTATCTGTAAAAAAAGAGTGGTCATGTAATATTGACTCAACCAATATATTTATTATGTTTGTACAACATTCTTAGTATAGCAAGAAAACAAAGAAATCAATAACCATTAATGTCGAAATGCGTCTATTGAGCAGTAATTCTCCTTTGAGCCAACAATTTGTAGCACCTGCCGCAATCAATTCTATGTTTCTCCCTTTATCAGAGCTGTGCGCGTGAGGCCATGAATTCTGTACATACCACTAATTTTATAATTCGGCATGACGAACGAGATCTCAAAACACCTCCGTCCCCGTATCAATACTCGGTTATCGGGGATCAGGGAGACACCGCAACTCATTGATTTATATGAGAAATCATCTCAAAAGTCCAAACAATTTCAAACTCTACGAAGTCAAAATTAAGTTCGGATTCCTTTGACAGCTGTCAGGGAATTTAAGTTAAACGTGTTTTAGGGAATTTGGACTGTGTTATTTGGATTATAAAGTTGGGTTTTGTCTGTGTTAAGTTAAGATGGCATACCACCAAAGACGAATACGCCACTTTCGAGTGATTTATACCCGATACGGCGTATTAAATGTTTTGTTTTCGTTTTTATAAAATGTAAAAATCTGTTATTTATGATACCAAAATCGAGAGGTCCCGATTAAATTATGTCCGATACTATTTAGATTTATAGCGCCTCGATGTTTTGTGCTTCCTCTTATTTGTAAGATTTTTCTTTTTTGTTTTGCGGGTTTAAATGGTGTGGTATGTTTTTTTGAACTGCATTGTACAGTGACAGATTTTTGATTGAGGTTTTTAATTGTTATTTTTGAAAGAATCATTTTTTGATTGTTCGTATAAATCTCATCGAAAGGGATGAATTACCATAAAAAAAATTAAAGTATGTGATAAATTCGAATAAAAAAATGGTGTAGCTGAAATGGACTCTCCGTAGCAGTACCGGACTATGGACGTTTCTGCCGGCTAATTGCGTAAGACACTAACAATGGCAATGCCTTTCATTTTGACAGCTCAACAACATTCACTTTTCAAACAGATGACGTCATGATGGAGTCATGATGTAATAGTATAAGTGTATGATCTATTTATAATCTCATATTTTAAGTGAACTGTTTGTGTTCTTTATGAGAATAAATATCTTTAAACCGATGAAGCAATGTATTAGCAATTTACTTCAAAATCTTTCGGATTGTGATTGAAAGTGTGTCATGCAATAAGGGTGCTGATTGGCATCACATCATTCGGGTTCGAAGTTTTATAAGGCTTTTGTGTATGTCTTATACTTCAACCATTGGCTTAAGAGGTTTACTGATTTATTGAGAAGGACCAAGATCACGGACGTTAGCCAGAAAACAGCTAAACTTAAGTGGGACTGGGCCGGACATGTCTGCCGCATGTCCGATGACAATTGACAACCACCGATTGACGACCCACTAAACGCACGGTGCCATCGCGGGAGGCCAAGACAAAGATGGCGGGACGAGCTTGACTCCTATCGAAAGGACTGGCACAAACTCAGAATTCAGATGACTCATGATGATGGTGAATCAGACGATGGACTCACAAAACTTAGAATTATGTGGAAAAAGGAAGCCTTGGCCCATCGATGGGACAATACAGGCAAGTTAGATACACTGGTTGATTGAACACAGAAACAAAAGAAAAACGCCTTCGTCACTACACATCAAAACATTGTAGCTAATCAAAGAACGCAACATGACCAAATAACATTGAAGATCTGTTTACAAGAACAATAAACTAGCCCAGTATAAACGGCTAAAAATAACCGTATTACTAACAGAATTAATACGGAAGCGAACAATAAATGAAAGTTTTTCAAAACGCCATAACGCTGCGTCTGCGCATCGACAAAGCAAACAAGTGTAGCGGCAACATGCTTGATTAAACACACATTCGGTGCACGGCCGATGCCTTAATTAGAACTGGGGGTAGGGATGGGGTGGTGGTGTATCGATGGATAGTATCGATATCGATAGGTGTTGAGTGAGAGAGAGAAGAACTCGCATTTACCACATTCCTGCTAATTTCTTACTTCGCAATTTACTCTTTTTATTTAATTTTCATTTATCTAGGATAGTTTTTAGCTCATAAACAAAAGTCTAAACATTTGAAAAGTAAATTGCAACGTGAACAATTTGAGGCTGATTTGGGTACATTTGTAGTTAAGTAATTACTAAGATAGATACTTCAAAAATGGCTTATTTATCGTGAATGAAAATATATGAAAGCTAGCAAATTAATTATTTACATGTACGCTAGTTTTCGCTTGACCTAGTGATAGAGTCATGTCTATAGTCTTATGATAGCTCATAAAACTTATGATAAAAGAGACCGATAATAATAACCGATAATTGATCGATTCATCGAATCACTCATACTCATAGCAGTACGAATTTTGCCGCTTTTAATAACTTGCTATACCAACAAAGTCAGATGATATTTGTAGCAAAACCCTGAAAATATATCGATACTGGTCGCACCGCCGACATCCCATCCCTAAAGTGTTAATAGCAGTAACACCAGAGTCATTGAATATGGTCGTAATCGTAATTATTTTTAATTAATAATCAACACGCTTAGAACGGTGCACATAATAAGGATGTTCGCGTGTCGATGGCCTGACGATCGCCCCATGTTTGAACTTGTTGTGTGTGTGACATTGTATACTAGTCGAGTTGTCTTTGTTTACAAGACATTTTTTTTTTTGGTATTTAGATTAAATTATCATACAATGCAGATTTGAATATGCCTAATGAACATATGTAAATGTTCACGGAACTGTTTTGGAATTCGTATTACATTTATAAGCAATTTGAGATGGTAATTAGTAAATTGGTCTCAATATGATACTAATGCAATTGAGACCAATCATAATGCAATAGAAACCTTAAACGTTGTAATATGTGAACATAATGATAATGAAGGAATGAATCAGAAATGAAATGAAATGAAGAATCAGAAATGAAATTATCCGTATAATAACCGACGTTACCAACATATCTTGCAGAGTAAACTTGAAGCTGAAATGGCATTGGGCTGGCCATGTTGGTCGATGGACCTATGACCTATGGCCGGTGGAGCAGACGAGTCTTGGAGTGGAGACCGTGTATCGGCAAGCGTAGTGTGACGCTGCCCGGCTAAATGGACCGATGACTTTAGGTTGCTGGGACAGACTGGATGCGGAAGGCGAAGGACTGGGTGTTGTGGCACAACCTGGGCTCTCCCAGGTTGCATTGCAGGTTAGGACTGTTTTATGTCCAGCAGTGGACTACAATCGGCTGAGTTGATTGATTGAGTTGATATCTCAATAAATTGTCCTGTATTAGTCACCATAGAAAATACCAGGTTTTGATATGAATTCTTATCTTCAACGTCGTTTTAAATGTTTTACTGTGGGAAATATGACTAGTCTGACAACCAGTCTTACCAAGGGGTATCGTATTACCCAGTAACTGGGTTGTGGAGGTCAGATAGGCAGTCGCTTCATGTAAAATACTGGTATTCAGCTGCATCCGGTTAGACTGGAAGCCGACCCCAACATAGTTGGGAAAAGGCTAGGCAGATGATGATGACTGTGGGAAATATGACTACGAAAAGTCCCTGTGTAGCAGAAAAGTCCATAAGATCGTATAGATAGGTAACGCCTTTAATTAGAAATCCCACTGATTTTTCCTGTGGACGAAGTGAGCCTCCCCGGCCTTCCTGGGGCCTTTTACAGGATAAACTAACGGGTTTTTCTGCTGGGAAGTTCTCAGTTGTCCAGCGCCCTTATGGCGTAACACACTATCAATCACATTCTGAACCATTTTGAAGGATATTGCTAATCCACTGCTTCTTAAGTTCGAAAAAAATTCTTCTCAACTACGTAAATAACGCAATGAATGTTGATGAATTGTCAAAATGAAAGCTATTGCTACTGTTGGTGTGTTACGCAATTACCCCGCAGGGTATTGCTTTAGTATAATAGCAATGCATAATCAGCCTATGATGTTCCCACTGCTGGGACACAGGCCTCCTCTCTTTGAGGGGAAGTGCGCCGTTAGCCACCACGCAGGCCCACCCAGTGCGGGTGGGGTGGGGGTTTTCGGTTCCAGGGCATCATCACGATGTTTTCCGTCACCGTTTTGAGAGCAGTGGCGATGAAATAAATTATACAACGTAAAGCACCTGGTTGGGTTCGAACCCACGACTTATAACTCATAAGTTGGGGCTATTACTGGGCCACCACTGCTCAAATAATGGCAGTGACCAATCCCAAAATATAATCTCCGCACAAACAACTTTCACTATCCACGCTATTATTAGCGACTGAATACTATTACGTATATCAGTATAAGTCTAATTTAGGGACGCGAACGGCCAGGTATAACGACATAAATACAAATAACGATTATATTTCTGTTCTTTCGATCGTTAATAACGTTATAACGACCGATAATAACGATAACGATAAATATAACGATGTGGTGTCGTCGGTGTATCGTTTATTCTTATTTGTTAGTTTGTGTGTTTGTGTTGGAGGTGGTTTTGTCGTGTGTGAGTTTAATCTGTAAGTAATAATGCAGTTATTGTAAATAATAAGTACTTTACTTAAAGTTAAGTATCCCTATTCCATAACAATGCAAAAACTTTTTTTTTTTGGATAGTTTTCCAATGATAAATGTTTTTTTTTTGGTACAAATACTTTTACACGTCAATCATATTTTTTTAAAGTAGATGAGCTCGGCGTTTCCTATCTGACTACTCTGAGAAGAAAGGCCGAAACAAACGCAGAAGTCACAGTCTCTTTTAAAGTCCAGACATAATCTTGGTCAGATCATGTGAAGACTATAGAAATAAATAATGATTGATTGATTGATTGATTGATTGATTGACCATGTAGATTACAATACCATTGGGTATAGTTTTGCACTATAATAAATTCTGACTTCTTCTGAACCAATTATTACAAAACAAATCTAGGTTATATATCTAATAATACCTAGGTAATGCCTTGACCAACATGCAAAGTCAAAACTCAAGGTTTCCCAACATGCAATGGAGCGCAATATTCTAGGCGTCAAACTGACAGACGATATTCGCATAACCACACATCGCTCCAAATAAAAAAAAAATAAAAAAACAGATTACTGACGGTGCACAAAAAGCCACTAAGCTGAAGTAGGACTTGTCTGCCGTATGCCCAATGAGCTGTGAGCCAAAATAACCACTACATGGAGCCCTGACTCAGCCAGAAGGCGTCGCAGCGTAGAAGATGGCGAGACGAGCTAGAGGAAACCAACGACCAGTGGTCCACTTTAGCCCTGGATCGAAAGAGCTGGAAGTCATGCGGAGAGGCCTTTGCCCAGAAGTGTGATGATGCAGGCTCAGAGTAACAGTAATGCTAATTACTACTATAATATTGTATTGTATGTGTTTATATGGGCCTTGATGCCTTAAATAAATAAATAAATTAAAAAAAAAACTATACCATTTTCTGACCGCATTTTCCTTGAAATAGACCACCCACATCGTACCTCAAACTTTGATTAATTATTGAATTTGAATCTCAAAGACAAGCTACAATAATATGTGAATTAATACCATAACAATCCCAAAACCGTCTACCAAACGTGGTGATTAAAACATTAACAAAAACAAAAAAAAAAACACCTGTGAAAATAAAGTAAGAAACGGGCACCGCCGCGGCAAAAACTAGTAACCTTAAATTCGACAATAACCGTAAACTAAACCAATAGTCGTACAAAACAATAACTTAACCCCCAAAAGCGGCGTTTCCGAAACGAAAATCGATATTTATCGATAAAAAAAATCGGTTTTTCGTTTCTCGACGATCGTAAAACGGAATTTATACGCGTGTTTATTGGTCTCATAATGTATTTTGAAGTTTCTGAGACGATGAGTTTGTTAGAATACCGGTGCTTTAGTAGATTAGTCGGTAAAATATTTATTACTTAATAAGGTTAGTATCGGTGGTAGCTTATCGGTGATCGGAGGGCCAATAATTTTAGTAAGAAGATTGGAATTTCGTGAGAAATGAGTTCTGTTCAAATGTTTAGTGGTTTTGGCACCTGTTTAATAGATTTTGGCGGACAGGCAGTTATGATGACAGATATAATTATGATGATGAAGAGTAGCGAGTTCGCATAAGTTCGATTTTTCATCTCTCACACCTTTTTAGGGTTCCGTACCTCGAAAGGAAAAAACGGAAGCCTTATAGGATCACTTTTGTCCGTCCGTCCGTCCGTCTGTCTGTCAAGACACTTTTTCTCAGGAACACGTGGAGGTATCAAGCTGGAATTTATATCAAATTTGGAGCTGTGTAAAAATCAAACTTCTAAGCCAACGCAATCAAAAGATACAGCTGTTTATGCCGCAAATTTTCGACACTCGCAAGGGAATCAAACCCTACAGGGTACTTCCCGTGAACTCAGAATCTTGAAATTTGGTACGAAGCAACGTCTTATAGCACAATTAAAGGAAAAATTGCGAATTCCGTAAATTTTTAGTTACATAATATAATAAAAATATTTTTAATAATTTTAAATTGTACGGAACCCTAGGTGCGCGAGTCCGATTTGCACTTGGCCGGTTTTAATAAACATGTCAAGCAGGACGACACGTCAACACATCAGGACGACACATCAAAATTCGTCTCTTTAAAATTTTCATTGAATCTCAAAATATCGCACAAAATTTGCCCAATATGGACTTATGGAACTATGGAGACATGTCTTAACGCTGCATGAGACTGCCTGACCCAGCGCCCGTTAAATGTCTACCGCGCACAGGGTAGATGGAAAGCAGCACATGAAGTACACGCCTGTGTTAGATTTAAGAGTATATATATATATATATATACACTAGAAGTATATGTACCTAAGTAACAAGCTTTGAATGTCAGAATGCTTACTAACTGTGTATGGATTTCTGATGAATATGGTTTACAGGGAAAAGGGTTTTATGAATTAAAGCACAGACAGACAAGGCTAAACATTTATTGAACTTTTAGACTTGTCAGTAATTAATCAGAAAACTAGTCGTCCGTTCGTAAATCTAGGTCATCACGGAGAAGAAGGACAAGAAACTCCGTGGAAACAGTATAAAAGTATTCTATCAATATCTTTCTCACGTTGTCATAAATTATCGTTATCTTTAAAAACAATTAATTCTATCTCTTGGACAACGGTCCCAGAGAACTCAAAATAATAGCAACATAATAACAATAGCTAGGAATATTGGCCATAACATGACTTTACACAACAACATAGTTTTATGCAATAATTAGGGTATAATATCAAATTAAATAACTTACGTAACATCTGGTCGATCTATTCCACATAACAACAGCACTAGAACTAACAAACTGAACATCTACCAAGCAACTGCCTTGATAACGTCGTTACAATCCTTTTTATACACTACCAACGTCTTGTACGTAAAAACATCTACCGCCATTTTGAACCAATCACAGATCATCATATATTTTGGCTTAATATCTTCTAACACAGATAATAATAAACAAATCTTATGTAGTGAAACAGTTTTAAAACATTATAACGTAATTAATCAATTTAATAACAGTTGGTTCTTAATTCTTAGACATCAAAAAGTATATCAACATCGACCGACAGTATTGTGCTAATCATTTGAAACAAGCTATTATATAAAAATACCACTATAAAATCTAAGATATACTACAAGTATAATCAAATATTACTTAATCATTTATAGTAATAACATTTAAGTGTTTTTTTTACAAGTTAAGACTGTTGTTTTTTGTAAACACAACATCTAGTCAAATTAGGTACTTCTAAAATGTGACGAATGTCATTATCCAACAAACAATATTCTAATATTATAGTTATATCAAAATGAAATATCTAACACCTGTAATCCCACAAGGCTAGGCAGATGTGTACCTATAGTACACCCACATTTCGCCAGTTATTTGTAAGTCCTATGATATATGGGCGCACCTATTGGCATCAACTGGGCACAACTCCAGACAGAGCGCTGCTACTAAGAAATTCCTGATGAAACCACCCAATTGCACTTTGCCAGACCCGGGAATCGAACCCAGGACCTCATGCTCAGCAGTAACGCTTTATAACCACTAGACTAACGACGCAGTCAAGTTTCATTAAAATTCAATGTAAAATTATTAGTCATACATAATGAATGAAATAAGCATCATATCATTTAAAAAAGCAGTACCTTTGTACTTGATACTAATATGTCTTATCTGTCTCCATTTTAATGTGTCATCATAATCAGACTATAATGCTCCCACTGCTGGGACACATGCCTCATGTCAGAGAGAGGGAGTGGTAGTTTTACTGTGCATGTGATATATATAAATCAATTGCTGTTCGTTTGTCTCGCTAAAACTCGAGAACGGCTGGGCCGATTTAGCTGATTTTGGTTTTGAAATGTTTGTTGTAGTCCAGGGAAGGTTTAAATGGTCAGAAAATATGGAAAAAGGAGTAGGGTAGGAGTAGTGTAGGAGTAGGTTAGGAGTAGGGTAGGAGTAGGTTAGGAGTAGGGTAGGAGTAGGGTGGGAGTAGGTTAGGAGTAGGGTAGAAGTAGGGTAGGAGTAGGGTAGGAGTAGTGTCGAAGTAGTGGGTAGGGTGGGAGTAGATTAGGAGTAGGGTAGAAGTAGTGTAGGAGTAGAGTAGGGTAGGGGTAGTGTAGGAATAGGGTAGGAGTAGGGTAGGAGTAGTGTAGGAGTAGGGTAGGAATAGGGTAGGGGATTGGGTAGGGGGTAGGACAGCTAGAAATGATTCATATGGCAACACAACGTTTGCCAGATCAGCTAGTAATAAAATAAATAATGCCTTGGTCTTAATTTTAAATTCTTAATTGTACACTAAAATATATTGTGTTTGACATTCAAATAAATCTTTATCTATACGACATCTTTCTATCATCCGAATTCCGATGTGCAAGATTCTCCACCAAAGTTGTTGAGGCAATATCATTCCATAAATAGAAATAATGACCATTGTTTGGCTCAGTGATTTTTTTCTTTTTATCTAATAGAAACATTCTAATGGGCAAATGGTGCTGTGTGAAATGTCCAGGGATATTATTATTATTATTATTCTGCTCCTGTGAAAAACAAATTGTAGTTGGATTCATTTGCTCCTATATTTAGACCTACACTTTGACACGACCAATGCCCTTTATTACGATAGTAGTTTTTGTCCACGGCTTTGCCCGCGGGGATGTCGGAAATCATCCCACGGGAATGTCGTAACGCACGTCGTGGTCTACCTGAGTACCAAATTTCATCGAAATTTCAGCTGCTAAGTCGTGAAAACGTGTCAGACAGAGACACTGACTGACAGATAGAAGGAATTATACTACGAAAGTTATAATATTAAGTATACCTGTCGTCTGCATATTACAGGAACTGATGGACGCTAGTGATGGTGCCAAACACGTAGTCGAATTCTGGGCCGACTCCATTTTGATTGCCATCGACACACTAGAAGTATACGAGTGTGATATGAATTGTATCCAAAGCATAGCATAATCAAATCAAAAGTCATTTATTCAAATTAGGCTGAGAATAAGCACTTTCTAAAAGTCAAAATTACAAAAGACAGTCCCCCAAAAACGCAAAAGAAAAACAACGCAAAACGCTATCGCTGGGCAGAAAAGGGGCCCAACCAACTCCCCAGCAGCACAAATATCAGTCTATAACGTTCCCAGCTTCTGGGACACAGACCTCCTCTCTGTGAGAAAGAATGGGCCGTAATTCACCACGCGAGCCCAGTGCGGGATGTTAGAGGTCACATGTCTTCGAATTTTTTGTTCTAAGACATGTCGGTTTTCTCAAGAGATTTTCCTGGTATACAAGGACCACATTTTTAATTAAACAGCCATAGACAATCATCCCTTCCTATAGAATGAAATAACCCTTTTTACATCACTAAAATCAGCTATAAAGATTCCAAAGACAAAGATATGTCCCATAATAGACAGTAACAATAATACTACATTTGCATTTGTTCGATTAAGGCCCCCTCACATCTAGACGTAACAAAGACGCCCCATTAGGGGTGGTCGAGACTCTAGATTTATGTGTGCAAGGGTTGTACCACCCTTCTTCGATTTATGTGCAGTGGTTAAGATACTTCTGATTTGGAATGGGCTTAAAAGTGCTAATGGGATACTGTTAATGGCTGATGGCATGGTGTTTGGTCCGTCACTATGATTGTAGGCTGAAGGACCAAACTGGTTGTACAGTCAACAGCAAAAGTAGATGATCAAAATCAGAAATTCAATACTAATGAACGGAGTTCGCATCAGAACTGTGTGGCGTCGAAGTGATTCAAAGTATGCGATTGTAAATTATACCAAACATTTACTACTAGTAGAGCTGCCATATATTCGTGATCAGTTTTCAATTCAATTTTTAATTTCTGATTTTGATCATCTACTTTTGCTGTTGACTGTACAACGTATGGTCCAATTTCGATTTCAATTTCTTGCTGACCTTTGCAATCCTTTTTTGTGTTACCTTGGAATTTTGTTTATATCGTCAAGTCGTTAATTATGCAAATAACGCGTGCATCAAAATCCAAAAGATTTGCTAGTCTGGGTTCCCCGCTACCACATTAATAACCCGTCAGCCTTCAAAGCAGGAGTGACCAAGCATCTTCGGGGCTAGCTCGTTTCTTCGTAGAATTCATCCATCGCTTTCCTCCAAGCAAGATCGAGGACAATTGCAGGCCCACACATCAATTAAAATTAAAATTCAGCAATGGTGGTCGAGGGTCCGAGTGTCCAGGATGCGCCAGAGGTTTTTGAAGTAAATGAAGGTCACTTATTTTAATTCACCATTCATATTACATTAATGCTTTAAACAAGAAATTACGTAAGATCTTCCCAAATAAGCAAACCGACCTTTTCGATCCAATACAAAAATGAGCGAACGAAAAAAAACGGAAATAAAACAATATAGAATTTACGACACAATAAAAACTCATGCGCATGACACTTCAGACGCACGAAATACGAAAATTTTAATATAATCCAATCGATTTAATTCAAGAGTGTAAAGTATTGAAGATTCAAGAATTAATGTATAAGTAATGGACCATAAAGTTTAAGCTGAAGACAAATGTACGAGTATTTATGAAATTAAAAATGTGACAGAATATTATATTGGAGGGATTCGATTATGGCGACGGTTTTAAGGGAGTGCAGGTATTGTACCTATAAGGTACAACAGCTGTTCTCAATTCTGAATTATTGACAGTTGGAATGAGGACATGTAACTGGGGAAAAGTAATTTTTCAATCAGAGATCAATAAATCAAAATTAAATGAACTAAAATTTATAAGTGTTTGAAAATGGTTTGAAACCTTGTAAAGAGAGTATAAACAACAGGTACTATATTTCTTCTACAATTACTAAACTATGATAATGTCAATATCAAAATATTGATTTCAATTCAAATCGATTATTTTCTTTCTTATGGTAATTTGTTAACTTTCACAACACTTGAACGGACTTAAAGCTTCCTGCAGAGCTTCACACATAATTTAACGCAATAATGGTGTTTAATTTTTATAAAATACACCAACTTTCTCGGTTTTTCCAAATTAATGACCCTGCATGTTTTAAAGTGCTCTCAAATAGGTACATCGATCTTGGCTATCTGTCAATTGTAACTACGAGTACCTACAACATCATACATACATAATCAGTCTATAAGCTGGGACACAGGCCTCCTTTCAATGAGAGAGAGTGGGCTATAATCCAACCACGCGGGCCCAGTGCGGGTTGGTAGATGTCACATGTCTTAAGAATTTTTGTTTGGTACTAGGACATGCTAGTTTCCTCACGATGTTTTCCTTCACCGCTTTGAGAGCAGTGATGATGAAATAATTTACATAAATTAAAGCGCTTGTCTGGTTTCGAACCTACGACCTACAGCTCGTACGTCGCGTCCGTTACCACTTGGCCACCATGACTGCTCTCGCTAGCATCATCATTTTAGCCGGAAGACGTCCACTGCTGCACATATGCCTCCAATAAGCATTGCGAGTTCAACCGGTTATCTAGCGAGTTTCCTTTTTCTTTGTTGTTCCAATATTATTTGATTGCTCTTTGTTAGTTTAACTTGTTTTGTTAGTTATTTTTGTGCATTATTCCTTATTGTTATTCCTTCCTCATTGTGAAAATGTCTGTTTTTATATAATACCCTGGATAACTTGGACCTAGGTCTGTAATGTTGCGCATGTTTTTAACAAATAAATAAAATAAAAAAAAACATTGTCGGATAAAGTCTTTAACGACATCTGATCGATTAAAATAACCGTAGCTTAGGTTCATTCCACAGTAACTTTGACAAAATCTAATAGCTATGAATCTAATAGCTTTGAATTAGACCGAAAGCCGATTCCAACTATTTAAATTAAACAAGAGTATGATAACAAAAACATCTTTCTCTAGTGTGTAGTAGTTGCGTGTTAAGCGCAGTCGTGGACAGTGAAACCCACCTGATGGCAAGGGATCCCACCATCTTTGGACAACTACCAGTCTATTCTGTAAAAAAAACTCACAATGATAACTAGGGTGAAGTGAGTTTACAGTGAGCTGTCATTCCAGCTGATGCTAGGGATTGACACTATTTACAGGTCACATCACCTAAGTTTTCTCGATTAGATTGTTACAGAATATATCGGCTGAGACAAGACAATCAAATATACCTACGTGTAATTGCAAGCTTTTACTCCCGAAACGAAGAAATTCCAAAAATCCTTTAATTATTTTAATAATTGACCTTAACGCTATTAATTTGTAGAGGGCAATAAAACGGGACATGTTCAAACATTGAGTTAAATTGCGCCACGGCACGAATTTAGTGCCGAAAGGGTTCATATAATTACGCCGCAGCATTCCGGGCCCGATCAGGAACTGGAATTAAAATGAAGAGTCCTGTAAGAGGCAGCTAGTGACTTATGGACTGGATATTGAAGAGTGGGGTTCGGGAATTGGAAGGAGATAGTTAGATTGTAGTTGCCGAAGCATTGGATGCTGTATTTCTTTCATATGGAAATGAAATTATAAGAATCGTTATTTCAGAAGTTTTGACTGCTAGTGGCAAATAGGGGAGGTCAGCTCAAAGCGGCCACCTTAACTTTAAATTAAGAAAAAATCTATAAAACGATTCATTTTTGAAAATAATTTTATACTAACAGGTAGAGAATTTATTTAATTTTTGTAATTTGCAATTTACATTTCGCGCAAATTTAAATATAAGCCTTAGATTTGTACATCACAAAAACTTGTCAAAAAACCGCTTTGCCCGAGGGGTCGCCCAAAGCGGCCATGGTGGTAAGGGCATAGAGGCCACTCCAAAAATTCTTCGCAAATGTTTATTTTTTGTTGAAATATATCGTGCTAGACAAAATAAAAATAAAAAAATATATATTAAAACCATTATTTATTATTATTACACATATTTTTAATAAAATAATCAACATTTTCTACCCGTTTTAATCACAATCGGTCTTAAAAGTAATTTAACTTAACTTTGTAATATTTAGTTAACATTTTAGGAACTACTGCTACCTATTAGGTTGATACTTGACATTTTTATTAATCACAGTTAGGTACTTCTATTACTTAAGTCTTTCAACAGTCTTTATCTTTTATCAAAATTAATCCTCTTCTTTTAATAAAACAATTAAAATTAAATTATAACAACAGAGATCAGATTTCTTGACAGTTATCACAGTAGTAAGCTCCAGTTCCGGAATATGTCGTACACGATTCATGAGCCATAACTGGCAGTCATCACAGCGAATCCAGTCCTCTACGGGTGGATCTTCATATGGCTCCATGCAAATCAAACAAAAATAATTTTAATTTTAACTTCATCCCAAGACGCCTGGGTAGTTTTACGTTTGTAAGTGTTGACCATCTAAACAAAATAACTGAGCATATCAATCGAATCATAATATTTTAATAAGGGCAAAGCAGTCACCTGGCCACTTTGCCCGAGCCGCTTTGCCCTTATAGCCCATTTTGTTATAAAAATTAACTTCTCCCACATTATTTATCAAATTTTGGAGCTAATACTAAAGAAACAAAGCCAAATAGACGAGTAACAATACACGTGTAATGCAAGCATTTAAACTTAAACAGGTTTGACCAAAACAGGTTAAACTTACCTTGTATTATTTTAACAAAAGACGCGAAAACGTATTTTTCGTCACTAAGCGCCACTCGCTCGCTCCCACCGCTACCGAATGACTTATCGGCACGGGGCGGAGGTTTATTACACGTGCAGAATGGCAACATCGCGCTATCACTTCAAATATCCGAAAAATGAATCGTGGCCGCTTTGCCTTCTATGGCCGCTTTGAGCTGACTTCCCCTACGTTATACATTCAGATATAGGATTAGTTCGATATTGGAATTACAATCACACCAATTATAGGCAACATGTGTTTTAAAACAACGAATGCAATCGCCTTTTTGTCGAAGATCTTTGAGCCCATCTTACAGTTAAAATTTTGTTCATTTTTGTGTCAAAATCTTCATACTTTAACGAGACTACTTCATTTTATCTAACATCAATTCGACAATTATTCACCAATTTCTTATCCACAGTTACTCCGATATATTTGTCATATACTCGTACCTAACCTAATCTTAATTCTGTCTTCTCAAATCTTCGATAGTTATATTTCAAATAATAACGATCGTCACTAATTAGCGGCTTCTCGGATCATTCGATATTATCTCGATATACTCGGAACCGACACGACACCGAGATGACCAACAAATACGATATTTTTTAAATATCTTTTTATATATTATGTTAGTTGTTGATATCCATCGCTTCATTGCATAGTGGTACCGCTCCTGATTGCTACTGTTCTTGAATTTTAAATATTTTTTTGTCATCGATGAGATTGGTGATATTTACTTTGACCTTGACTTTATAAGTTTTTTTTTAAGAGATGATCTTGGATTTGAGCGGTATATGTGCAGTTTGCATTTGTTGTTTTATGTTTTCTCATTTACTTGCAGCTTAATTGTCGAAATATACTATCTTACTGTATAGGCCACGCTGTATACGCGGTAACCATACAAAATTACATTATCCTACTTATTAGTCAGTATTAGGAATTTAATCAATTCCAAAAAAAAAGTATTGTGGTAGATTGTATATTGTATATTCATGTTCCAGTTTAACAATATCCAGCAATGAAGGTATTTCGGCTGAGATCATGTTTCATGAGATCAAGGTCCTAATTTACGCGAGGCATTTCGGACTGAATTGGACAAAAGTCGATAACTAGAATATTAACGTCAATCTTTAACCACTTTCAACGTATGTTCTGGTTGCTTTTTACGAACTTCCTAACACTCAAAACACTCCCAAATTACAACTCACTATTATAACTTAGACACAAACTAACATCTCCAAAAATAACAGTAGCAACCACTCACCCCTTTTAGGGGGCTGATATTTATCGCAGGGTGTTTATTGCTGCGAAAATTATACCCCTAATGAGTTCCCGAATTCTCCCTGCGGTGCGGTGCGAGGACAGAAAATCCTATCGGCTATTAACAGTCAAGAAATGGTAAATTATTGTGTCTGTAGAGCAAAGTTTTCGCCCGCAAAGTCCTTATGGTAATGCGCGCTTTGTACAATGGCTCCTTACGTTTTTGTTTAGGTGATTTTGTGAACAGTGCAAGTGTAAATCGTAGGTTGGTAAGGGTTTGTGTTGGTTTTTATGAGGTTTTGAGCATGGGAGTTGGGAGATTTAGAGAGTAGACACGAAACAGGAACCATATTTAGGTACTATATCAAGAAATGATGCACGACTTCAGTAAAAGTAAACCGAAGTGTGTAGAAAAAGGCAAAAAAAATAAAACTTAATTTTCGTGAAGAAGACAGAAAGAAAGAAAAACATTTATTTAGCACAGACTAAATTACTCACAATACATCAGATAAGACAAATAAAAAGTGAAAAATCTGATGTAAGAAATTAGCAGGAAAGTGTGCCCCACGGCTGCGCCAAAAGTGGCCCAGTTCAGCAAAAATGCCAGACAACTAGTGCTGGTTCTCAACTGGCCCGATACATATTCACCTACGTTTCATTAGGATGACACAGCCATCTTCTACACTTCCTACATCAAAAGGCCACGTACCTACGTAAATGGTAAAACGATGAAGAAAGTCAAGTATAATTTGTTCACCGTAACAAGCATTAAATGCCCAACTATTAGGCGAGACACAACGACAGTAGTAAATTTCTAATTCCACCACAATAAATAGTCACGTAATCCCATAAAACATTTAACCATGCATTTGACATCAGTAGTAATACCTGGAGTATTTAATAATCTCAGCTTGTCGATCAACCCATTACGAGTCCCATGGCCGAGTCGCGTTGCATTTCAAATCAATTATAGAACTCCTAACACCTTTCCAACCGCTCTTTATATTCTATACTCCAAGATATCGACTGTTTCCGAGAAAAACCGCTTCGTGTACGTGCATCGGCTGTTTACCGATTTTTATCGAAATTTTATCGGGTTTTTTTTTTATTCGACGTTCCAAGTTTTTGAGGGTTATAAAATTTTATGTCTCTATACTTGATGGCTGATCGGTCGGATAGGTTTCGGGTTGATGGGTGGTTACTGTTGGGTAGCTCCAAGTATTTGTTGATGGTTTGTTATGGTTTAATTAACTAGCTGAACTGTGGTTACCATTGATTGGAACAGAATCTTATCAAGGTCTGAGATTTTATATCAGGGTTTTAATTTAATCAGTACCGTACATTAAATCATCAATTTTATAGAAATTCTTCGAAGTTCTGAGGTCTCACAAGAAGCTATACATAGGTAACAAAAATTGGTCAAAAGCAGAATATGTGACAAGCTGCTCAAGCGTATGATTAAACTCCTAATGAAACTGATGTAAAAAAATATCATAAAACTCTCACCACAATGTATAAATATTTTTTTCAAATGATCAAGAACAAAACATAATGGTTATATATACTGTAGGAGACTGGTGCCTAAGCTAAGCGTAAGGCCGGTATTTCAGGGAAAAAAGTAAAAAGACAGATTACACTATTGGTTATTACTTAAGAAGGTAGGGCCTATTTAATATCAAATGAAGGGTGGTTTAATGAGTTATAAGACTGATGTGTTTATAGTATGGCACTAGCATCTCGTGACTCAAATCAAAATTAGATAAAAAAGCACGAAAGAATTCGCCATAAAACTGGAATAATCTTAACATAATTACCACAAATTATGTCTATTAAAAGATAATAAAAACTAAACGCAAATTATCAAAGACGAAAACAAAATGGCGGTACCTACCTATTCTGCAATTTTACAGCTGTCATCGTAATAGGTGTCGATTTCGACTATCGAGATGACATGGATAAAGTTTAACGATCGATATAATGAGCTCCCCTGTCAAATGTCAGTTGTTTCTCTTTAATGTGTACCGGCTTCAAAACATAAATCAGTGTGATATTCATATTTAATACAAGAGTGGAGGATTTTGTTCAGAATTATTGCCGTTTCTTGGAATACTTGAGTTGTGATGTGTCGCTGTTTGTACTGGTGGGCACAGATGTGTTTTGGATGCATCTATGGGTTTTGAGGCCATTTTTGCTTTAAAATTAATTAAATACCCCTCTATTATTATAATAAAGTAAATAAAGCATTGTGCTTAAAAAAAATATATAAAGTAAGAGGTAAAGTATTGTATAGCCGTGTTATATTTCTAGTATTTCGGCTAAGACAAAAATAGGCAATATTTTGGTGACATGAAGAGTGAGTGCAGGCCCTATACTATTTATTAGATCATCAATCATATTTTAAAAATGCTACCGGTCTTCGGGACCTTTGTTAACCTCGACAGCCACGAAGAGAAATGATAATAGTTTAATAAAAAAGACCACTCGGCAGTCTAAGTAGCATGAAATGTTCTACTAATGAATTTTACTCAAAATCCTCTAAACCACCGCTGTCCCCGTCTACCCACAAGTTCAACACGTCCGCGCGTGCAGTACTTTCAAGATGCCGAAACCAGATACGAGCATACGACCGTACGATACGCATGTCTTATTGCCCTATAGCGGTTACTGTAAAATTGTAACCGTTCGGTTAAACGCTTCACACTGGTAGCTAGTGGTTAATGGCTGTGCTTTATTTTTATTTTTTCTACTCATAAAAATTGTAGTTTTAAGCATCTGTCCGGTTTCTGGGAAGTTCAGGTGTGTAGCCGATATGGGGTTTAGGATAGTGCCCTGAAGAAGTACAGAGAATCGTGTTAAAGACATGAATAGTAAAATGCGCTAGTATATGCTAGAGGCTATTAGAAGTATTAGTAGTATTAGCCAGTTAAGTATATATAGCCAGAGAAAAGCTGGAAATTTAACTTTACAGTAACAGAGACTTTGTAAAGTCAGTAAGGATATTAGCCATTTACTGAATGGACGTTATGATTTGTCACATCAATATACTTAAATCATTAATACCAACTAGACATTTAAAGCAAATTCTATGCTCGTTAATGTTATCGAAATTACTTATGTGGCTTGAAATACTATATACCATAATCTCGTAAAATCAAACAGTAGATAACTAAATCACTCGGACACGGTTGCATTTCTACATTAGTACGGAATTCAAGCACTCAAATAAATTATTCTGCATCAAGTTCCAAGTTACCAACTAACTTAATCTTCTAAGCTTTATCAAAGAATTCGCAGACATATACATACATATAAGTTTGCCTATAGATACTCCTATCCTCCGAATGGGTACATACAACGCCACATAGTGTGAAACAGTTCCATAACCTTATAACAGCTATTATTAGACCAATTACACGAAAGATTATGATCGCTAGGCTGAGATAGTCAATTAAACTGTCGTTTAAGACACCTCCTGTATTTGCTTAGTTGATAACTATAGTTTTAGTTGTTATTATCGTTGTAGCAGTGAGCTGAATTAGGGCGTGAGTAGGAATTCGTACTTTTGTAGTACTTACAAGTTTCTAAGAAGAAATAAAAACGAATGAAGAAGAAAATACAAAGAAAAAAATAAATTATTAATTATTTTATAAACTGATATAGAAAAACAAGTGACCGTTACTCTGGTTGATGTAACCACTGATAACTTGTTGGTTATTATTACAATGAATGCACCATGATTTCATGATTTATGGTGCCTTGATAACAACTACATAGTTGTTCGTATAATCACCATGCTTGGCGACATAAAAATAATAATTAATATCCAAAAATCTCAAGCATTGCTGGTAACATAATATTATATCAGTATGCATAACTTACTATCTAGTGTTAGTATCAATCACTCTTCGCACAAACTGCTATAAAACTAGAGAGCTGAAACTCTCCACTACAGTTTTCACAATGCTGTTGCGACTGTCTCTCATTCTCCTCAGTAGTGAAGCGGTCTTCTTGCGATTAACGATGACATCAGCAATGAAAGAGGCACTCTCTTCGGCAATCGGTTTGCCAACAGTAGTAGCTTCGGCATCGGTTCAGTTATGCTGAGCGATGGCCGTTTTGCGTGGTTGTGAGCCATGTTTTCCCCAACTTGTTATTTTTTTGTGTCTGTGTTCTTTTTATGCGCCATGTTTACCACAAATAGACGTATTTTCTTTCATTCTTCTTTCTAACAGATTAAAAGAATTATTTAACCGGCTTACCTATATTTAGATGTAAAACTGCTCAATTTAGTCCTTCACAATCTTAAGAAACACGATCACATTTTCAAGCGTCAATAGCTGAGAGCGTGGGTAAGGCAAGCCACAGCATTTAGTAATCAACAAGTAGTTTGCAATCACAGCGATACTATCACGAGTTGGCTGCCATTACGTAAAAATTACGATTACCGTAATGAAATAGTGGTGCGTGGTGGTGTGCTGGATGAGGCGGGGTTTTGAGATGTCATAAATTATAATAAAAACACATAATATTTAGCCAATACCGTTTCCACTGCTGGGACTCCCTGTAAGAGAAATCCACCACGCGATTAATCGACTAGTACGGGGATCAAAGTAATAACCATTTTCAAATCAGTTTTTTAATAGCACCAGCTGATGAAGATTTTATTCTTGAAAATAGCACCAGAAAGCCATATTTCTATAGCCACCTAACTTCAAAAATTCAGTATTTATATTTCCATAATTGTACTCATCCAGTGAAAGTGGTCTTGATCTGCTGCCTTATTTGGTCTACTGTGACCACGGATATCTATGACTGTGACCAAATAAGGTGTGTGTGTATACCTGTTTTGTCTGTGTGTGTGTGATTTGCGGGTTCAGGATCACCTGATCCTGCAAATCACACACACACACACAGGCAAAACAGGTATTACACAGGTATTTCTAAAATTAAAAATATGCCTCAACCATGCTCATGTCTCTCTCTAAACTACACCCACCCCACGCACATCCATATTCTCTAAATCATTACAAAGACAGCCAGCTCGAAATAATTACGGCGAACCGTAATCATTACAGGCGACGATTAGAGCACAGATAGCTCCGCTCCTCTGAACTCGCACTTTAATAAAAATTATATTAAACATTGCATCCAAGTTTGTGCAACTATCATGATGGTTGATGGAATTGAAACTCTGGGAGCAGGTGGAATTTGAAATGAGAGGGGAAAAAGTGGAAGAATTTTGGATTAAAGAAAATAAAAGTTTGAGTTGACATCCTGTTGGTGTGAACTAGACGTATGGCTATGTAGAATAGACATATTATGCGAATGTTTCTCTCTATTTCTTTTTGAAAACCGGCTTACAATTTGTCTTGTAATATATCGTCCATGTTTCCCACTGCTACGGAAAAGCTTCTTCTCTGGTAAGCTGCTACTAACTTGCAATTTTAGGTGAACCCATCAATTATTTGGTCAAAACGCTCAAACCATAATTAGAACGACTTAAAGGTTATACCGTTTAATTCTAATATCATTATCAGCTACCGATTCGTGCTATGAATGAACTGTTATTTATATTAAGCCTAACTCATATTTTATAAAAGTCAGAACTTACAGACTGTGACTAATTATAAAAAAATTACAACCTACTTACCATTCATTTCCTGATAACATCAGCCTTACAACAAAATTACAATCATCAATAAATCAATAAGAACTTACCAACCTTCACCAAGAGATGGCGCCACACACAACGTACGATCACGCTCGCAATTACGTCCGTTCACGCACCGCTAACATCAGGTCTAAATTTATACCGAGGGTAGATTTCGATCTAAACTGCTGCGTATCGACGTGCATCGGGGCCATCTTACTAGCTATAAGTATCGTCGATTTTTTTGGATTAACGTTTTTTGTTCGTGGTTGATTTTGGAGGTTCCTAGAATTTTCGTGGGTGAAAGTCGTTGATTGAACTTCCCAATCTTTTAAGTTTTTGTCTCTGCCTTAGACACTTTATCGGCTTTTTAATTTCCTATGTTCTTTCTGTCTTTCTTCCCTCTTTTTACTTTTCTTAGTCTACTGAGATTTAGAGCAATTCTTCTAAAAGGGCCACTAAAAAAAGCTCGTCCTGTATTTTTTTTTAACTGACTTCAAAAAAAGGAGGAGGTTCTCAATTTGGTTGAATATTTTTTTACAGGTAAAAATTCAAGTATTTCCTCGTTTGCTTTCCACCACTAAAAAGTGAAAAATAAAACGACTTACAAAAAGAAACTACAAAGTGAAAAATAACTATAATTTCGGAAGTCGGTAGCAAAAAACCTAAATACAAAACCAAAGACACAAACTTTCAAAATTAAAGTTATTTTTCACTTTTGTAGTGGTTTACATGCCAACATAAAATCATTAGAGGTCATTTGATTCTGAGCATGTCACATTGGCTTGTCTTAAAAGATAATAAAAAGAAAACACCCATAAAATTAATTTACTCGAAAGCATGCGCGTACGCCGTGCATTACTATTGCTATTGTAGCAGTAACAAGCACCACTTCACAGACACGCCTACTTCAAACGGATCCGAGGTTAAGCATATAGACTTAATCTACAAACCAATGCCAAAAGTATTGCCCAAAACAAATCAAATCAAAAAAATTGCTCAACCTTCGAGCTAGTCAGACAATAGCCCCTTCGTGACGTGTCGTGATGTGTCGCAAGTTGTTCAATTTTATTGTGCGTTCTCTTTGACAATGGATTGCACTGTCCCTGCTCAAAACTTACCAATTGTTATGTATTTTGCGAAATAATTTAAGTGAAGTATATGTAATGTTACTATTACCTGTAGTATTACTATATGCAAATCTGAGATACGCAGGAAAAAGGCTTGCTGTCGGTTAGTTATAGGCAATCATGAAAGTTGGATTAACACTACTGGAACAATAAGTGATGGCAGATGCTGAACACAGCATGTAACTGAAATATTTTTCATGGTTCATCAAATGTTGTTTAGGACCGGAATGACTTATAGGTTAACTAATTATTTACTACTAATACTGGAAATACTACTAATCCTAACTAGTCTTATCTAATATTATAAATGCGAAAGTGAGTTTGTTTCTTTGTTACGCACGCTAAAACGGTTAAACGGATTCTGATGAAATTTGGCACATAGGTAGACCATGTCCTCGGTTAGGATAAAGGATACTTTTTATCCCGGTATTGCGTTCCCGGATAACTTCTGGCCTCCACGTGGACGAAGCCGTTGGCAAAAGCTAATAGTCTATAATTATCTTCCTACATTGTAAAAACGTACACCATTGACTATCAAACAGCACAATTTTGCACCAGGTTTCGGTGATTGTATAATTTATTTTAAAACTACAGCACGTTCAGTCATCCTACAACAATAATTGTCATAAAATATCAATCAATAATATTTTCTAATATGACAGAAAAACCTAGGTAAGAATGAGCACAGACCAAAGTGCCCTTTCCAGTGTTTTAATATGGAAGCAAAATTTAAAAAAAAAAAAAAAAAACAACTACAGTAATGCATAACATAGCTCCACACACAATCAATTCAACTGACCTACTCGAACAGAAACCACAGCGAACACAATAGATGTAGAGGATACGACACATTTCAATAAACACGAGAACATCAATCAATTCGTCGCCAACCAGTCATCAGGTATGAATGGGCGCTGTGAACTGTGACCAGCAGGCGTGGAGTACGTTGGGTATGCATACATATGTCTGTTTGTTCGATGAGGTTTTGAATAAATTTTGGAGAGTGGTTTTTGAAGGAAAACATTTGCAGTTGGTGATTAAATATAAAGGAGAGATAGAGATATATATAAAGTTAGTCAGTCCTAAAGGTAAACCTAAACCATTCATAAAATGAGTAGATAGCAATGAACAGGACAGTTATTGATACATAGACACTAAGCAAAATAGTAAATTTTTGACAAGACAAGACAGACAGACAAATTCTTATTTTTCTGAGCATTATATTAAATTGACGTCTATATTCTTCTCTCTGTTTAGTCTGAAACCCTTTATCCTCTAACACCTATGAACTAATCAATAATATTTTACTCGCAACTACACAATTTTACAATATATACAGTGACCTCCAAACGTTAGTAGACAATTTTCACTTCAGCTGTGACATTATGATTTAAAATAAAAAAAAATAATCAGGTGCTCCTTACTTGATTATTTTTTCATGATAAGTCAAAATAAGTTAATTAGTCAATAAAAACGTAATAGCAGTTCAAACATTTGTATCACTAGAATTTTAAATCATAATGTGGTGTGTCACAGGTGGAAAAATATTAACTAACTTTTGGGGTCCACTGTATGCATATACGTACATATTCCGAGCACCAAAAAATCACTCCATCAATATTAGTAGCAAGTCAACCAAATCATGTTATTCTAAGTCGTACAAATTCAGTATTCAGTAGGTGGTGGTTAGCCACGGTCCGCTGGTGGCCGATAATTGTCTATCTGATTGACAGGACCGATGTGCATTGTCATGGAGAACAGGCTATGGATGTAGCCGACTGATTTTCGGCTATTTGCATATGTGCATAAAATGAGTCGTGTGATTCAGAATGGGTCCCATTCTGTTTACTGTCTCATTCAGTTGGAATAGTTTTAGGTCTGGCGTTTGTTATAGATTAGATATTTATTGTTGACAGGTCGGTTGGAAATTGGTTGGTTATTATAAAAAAGACTCTTTTTCTTATGAAAGTCGTTTCTACACTATCTATTTCTTCCTTTTTGTAATACTTTGTTTTAGGGTTTTCAATGTGTCATCGAGTTTTAGTCATCAAAGTTGCAAAATTGCACGGTTCGTTGCCACATTAACATCAAAATCAACTGCCTGTGTATCTTATATGTTCTTCATTACTTTATTAATACATGGATTAAATTCGATTCCCATTCGGCCAGCCACATTGTCCATTCGTCAGTCGCCAGCCCTTAGCACATGTGAACCGCTCGACCGAAACCACTGCATGTTTAAAATTCCTACTCCACCATCATTTGTATTCATTTTACAATACAATACAAATTCGATACTTGTTCATACACGTCCCAAGAATACGTTTTATGGTAATACTCTGTTTGTTTATCATTATATTTACTGTTAGAGTCCTTGAGGTCTTGAAGTCACGGATTGATGGTAATTTTAATAAAAGTAGCGTTTCTGTCATCATTGCGTATGGATTATATGATAATCACAGCGTTGACAGCCGTGACATCACAGCGGGCCCTATCAGAATATCAGCGCTGCGACATTTATTTTTTAAATGTCGAAGCATCATGCTGAGATAGGAGCCTTTTGGCCTCGTATAGGACTTTCTGTTTCATTTTTCTTTTTGTTATTTTTTTATATAATTTGTTTTATTTTTAACTAATAATTTAAATAATTTGTTTTATTTTTATATTTAACTGTGTTTAGTTTAGTTTAGTTTATGATCCTGTACGAGTCGCAATAAATACTTTTTCTTTCTTTCTTTCTTTCTATAATAGGGTAGATGCCAGGGTAAAAAAATAATTATTATATTTAGCCCGTCAGTTAGATTAATTATCGAAAAATAATGGACACGTACTTTTTCTTTTGTCAATCAAACAAAAAATTACAAAGATAAAGCGCGTCTTAATTTGGGATTGGGAGGTCGTGACGTCACGCCATGCTAAAAAGTGTAGCAAGGCGTGACGTCACGCGGAACTTTAACGGGCGAAATCTTCATCATTTTTTATATAATTGACAAAAGAAAAAATACAGGTCCAATATTTTTTGATAATCTAACTGACGGACTAATTAGATTTTTTTAGGCATCTAGCCTATTGTAGCGTTATAGTATCTTGTTATGACTAAGCAGAAGTAGTGGAGTGCCTACTTTTACTTTTATTATTATCAAATTGTGATGAAGATTCTGAAGTGTCTGTGTGTGAATCACGAGATGTATCATCAACATTTTAACAGTACTGTTAGGACACTGTCTGTTAGGACGACTGCTGAGTATTGACATTTCTTTTCATGTGCCAGTCTCGCCTGTCAGGATAACTACTACTTACTGGGTAAACTACTACTACTACTTACTAGGTACTACTAAGTACTACTTACATACTAGGTAAATCATACTTTTTCTTATTCGGAGACTTTAGGCTAAATTTTGATTCGTATTTCATTCATATTATGTCGAAGAAGAACCGTCGCTACAATCTATTAATATCATAAGTACCAATGTTTAAGTAGGTTTACTAGCCGACACTGAACAAATTACCTTTATCAACCTCTTACCTACCATCGTCACTTGTATTAATAATAATAGACGTCACAATGCATGGTAGGTTATGTTGCTCACGAAATCAGGTCAAAAATTACCAAAATTATAAAATACAAAATTCGTCAAGTTCCCACATTAAAAAAAGCCATTCAATAGTCAATCCACTTGATTCCAAAGTTGACCACTTTCTCTACAATTCGTAACGTCATTCATATCATCAAGCGTCATAATGTAAGGGGTGACAGCAATAATATCGGTACTACTGACATTTCTGTAATCATTTCGCTGTCACGTATTTTTCTCAATAGAATTCAATAAGGCGCCTTTGTCGTATAAAAACCTTCCAGTAAATATGGCGGATGGTTACACCGAAGTGAAAATTTAGGTGGTTTATGGTATATTAATAACTGAATACTGAAAATGGATTGTTTATAAAACAGAAAATAAAAGGGACAATTATTATGCCCGCAGACAGGCGCGACGCGACGGTGCAACGCGATTCTGGTTTCCATGAAGTTTTCAGAGAAATAGTTCGACTAGAGGCTCAATATTTTGTAGTTGCCAATGCTACTGTTTCATAAATTATTTTGTGATACTCGGACTTACTAGACAACATACAACGTGCCTCGGCAAGCACGTTAAGCCGTTGGTGCCGGCTGTCATTCGTGGACCTTTGACAGACGTAACGAAAATCTGACAACCAGTCTTACCAAGGGGTATCGTATTACCCAGTCACTGGGTTGTAGAAGTCAGATAGGCAGTTGCTCCATGTAAAATACTGATATTCAGCTGCATCCGGTTAGACTGGATGCCGACCCCAACATAGTTGGGAAAACACTAGGCAGATGATGACTCGGACTTACTAGATAGGCTTATGCCTATTTCTTCTAAAATGGTGTAACGTGAGACATTTTCAGTATTGTTTCTAGGATGACAATGCATCCCTGATGCTTCTGGTATTGCAGATGTCCATTATAGACGGTGGAAACCACTTACCATCAACTAATTCGAAAGCTTGTTTGCAATCCAACATAAAGAGGTACCTAGATAAATTATTTATCGTCTCTTCTAGTTTCCCCGACTAGGGCAGCTGATTTTCAATGAAAAATTGTCCTTTCTTCTGCTGTTTTTACGTTTTTGTCATTAATGAAGTTACAGTTCGGTGTAACAGCTACCCGTTGTCGTTTAATAGCGTTTCTATTGTAACACAAAACGCAAACGACAGGAAGGCAGACATCTAATTTGACGTTTGACATAATTCCACCACCCATTATGCTTTGACAAAGATATTGTTTGACACACCATCAATTATGCTTCTTTCTTATTGCCCAAAGAATAGAGTTGCAAATTGACTGACATCGAGTTCACATTTTCATGTAAAAGAGACAAATAATGTAGAAATTGTGGTCGTGTATTGAACGTATGGAAGAAAATATCTATTTTGATTTTTCTTCCTAGAGTTGTTGCATAATCTTAACTTGGATTTCATGAGAGTACGACAATAATATAATATAGGGTAATTTTGATAACCTTTTTCTTTATTACCGTTTTGGTAATTACATTTTTAGTAATTACCTTAATAAGTAATTACCAAATTTAATTTCAGCTCGCAGAGGATTTTATTATGTATAGACGTCAACATACCGAGTATTTGACATTGACTCATAGTTTTCTGCATAACTCAATATCTGCTCCAACTTGTTCCAGAAGATTCGACATAATTTATTATGATGATCTGGTCCTGAGCTCTAATTGAAATCCATCTGATAATTACACATTCTTTGTCATCAATTTCAATGTCTTGTAGTTCTCTCTGTTGAGCAGGTGTTAAAAAAATATTTAAACTAATAAAATACGTCCTTGTACCCGATTGACCTGCCAGACAAAATCTGACTGAGTCACCCCAAATTTTTATCAAGGAACTCTTGAAAATTACCCCACGACTTCTTATATGCAGACAATGTTAACAATTCTCAACCTTATTACTATGACAGAACTGAATTTGTAGAAGATAAGTTTGTTTAAAACATGAGTCAGTAGAGCCTAGACACAACAGCTTAAAGTCGCCAGTTCCGTTTTCAATGATTCCAATTTACATTAGGATCTGTAAGACTGGTATGTTAGTCACCATATTAATACATGTGGCATACAAAGTACTGGACTATATACTCGTACATAGATGTAGATTGATGACGAATAATGAGGTCTTGTGATCTTGTGCAATGGTCATCTCCGGAAGAGAGTACAGACGCCAGCACATCAAGCTACTACAATCTGTCAAATTTGTTTAATAGATTTTCAACTTTATCGCTAATGCATTAAGGTTCAAGGTTGATTGGGAAAATTTGACAGTTTCGGCTAGCTTGACCTTCAGGACACATCTGTACCACCGGTAATCGATCTTTCGACAACCATGGCCAGCCCATTTCAGCTTGATTGCTCTGTAAGCTATGTCGGTGAATCCTGTTCTTTTCCGGATAACTTCGACTTTAAATATACTGGCAACAAAACACAAAGTAACAAAAAATTCCTGTTACTAATGTTATATTATGTATTCAGGTGGTACAGCCGAACTTGATTTCTTCAGAAAAGACACATTCATCCAGGTTAGTACATATGTATGCCAAACGCTAATTTTAATCTAAGATTCGTATCCGCAGCCGCCGTTCCCACGGTTCGTCACTGAAACCACAACTCTTAAGAAGTGGCCGAGACAGGTGAAGCTGGACTAAAGATAGATGTTACATCGTAAAAAATATCAAGCTGTAACAGTAAGGCGACATGCCACGTAACGTCGGCAACATGCACAGTGACCGCTAGGCAACTGTCTCCACAAGGTGGGTGCCTGAGGATGGACGGCGCCACCGAGGCCAGCCCAAGAAGAGGTGACGAGACGGCCTAGACGCGTACCGCAAGAGTTGGATCGAGGTTGCTCCAGAAAAGCATGCTTGGAAGGATTTGAAGACTTTTACAAAACAGGCTTAAATCGTCGTCTACAAATTAAAGCGACATTATTTTTGTACTCATTTCTCTATTCAATATGAACTAAGTACCTACAGCATAAAAATGTTTCAGTAATTTCAAAGGAAGTGACACAGACATTTCAAAGGATCATCCATGCAACTTCGCGTTCGTGTCCAGCTCTAAAATAAAGGTGATACGTGCAAATTGAGCCGCACTATGAGTGAATTAGCGCAATTTGCGCCGCTGCGTGTTCCCTTACATAATGGCATGGCATGAGTAAACGCCAGTCTTCAACAGCTTGGCTTAATCTTCAGGCATTTTTATTTTCAGGACACGATCTTTTATATTGCTTTATGGTCTACCATAATGTAAATATTTTTATGTGATATTGGGTTTTCTCATATGGAGTTTCTCAGCAGCAGCCCGGAATCGGGATTTGTGTCCGGTTTATAGCAATAGGCTCGTCTCAAATATATGTATGTATACATGGGGCTTAAAAATAACTGGCGAAATGTGGGTGTTCTATAAGTACAGCTCTGCCTAACCCGGGATTACAGACGTGATGTTATCTTATGCAAATATTTTAACACTAATTATATTACCTATTCAATTTATTATGTATAACTTTATTTTTTTGTTTTATAAAAGCACCAGAGCAAAAGGGTATAAAAGAGATAATGTTAAAGCAAGTATATAAGCAAACGAACGGCTATATTCTTTGATTTCATTATCATAGGCTACCTGAGTTTGCCTATGGGTTAATTGAGAGAGGTCATTTTCTGTTAGACCGACACTTAAAGATTCCAATTCATCCATCTTTAGTGATTACCTACACACATCCTCGGCAACCATTGCGATCGCAAAGGTTATATTCAGAAATTAACCCTTAGGTCAATAACTTACATATTCAGGTTATAATATAGGCCAGCTTCTTTGGCAATATGATACCTTTAAAGATGAAACACCAATTACTATCAATCACTTTTACAATCTTGCAATCCTTACTTCAAACTTGCAGTAATCCAAACAACGACACCTGCCTTACATCTTGCGACCTGCAGCCATATAGTCTACGGTCATACCCAATAATATTTCACACTCTGACTCACCGTACCACATCGGAATAATTTATTGATAACATCTAGTATTTCCCTTGAACTTCAGCCGTATCTTTGTTTTAAAATCTCATGTGTTTAAAAAATAACTTGCAATAACCAAATGTTATTTGCGTCTACAAAACATTCTTCTTCTCCAAACCGAGCCTTAACTTCTGAGTTGTAAAGTTTAGGTTTGTTGAATACGTTTTTTGGACAGCATTTGTGTTGTGTCATGAATATCTGTGGTATATTAAGTGTCAACATTTAGCACCTCTTTTGAAGTCGTTAAAATTCATATTCGGACGTGTTTTAAGTTCTCACGGTCAAAGTTTCTTTTCCAAGTATCTGACGTGCGAGACACCTGGACAGGTTGCTGTCAATCGCTGTAAGCCGTCTTTGGGCAGGTATGCTAATAGATTTACTAAAAAGTGGTTCAAATAGCCCTAGAGCTGTATAAGGTATATCAATACCGTGTATACAAATGTTTTCTGCTTAGATTTAAGTAGGTGACGTAAAAAATGACCTATCTATTAACGTAACTATGTATATTTAAATGAAGTTTTCTAAAAGAGACACCTTTATGTAGATCAATCAATCAAAATTAGAAGAAACGATAAAAGAATAACGGTAGGTAGATATTAGGTAAGTACTGAAAACACCTTCGATTCGTAAATCTCCTCATTATAATATCTGCTGTCTTAAGTGCTCGCTCGAAATATAATTCTTAAACTGATTGCAGACCTCGGAAGATTTCCAACATCAATTCAGTTTAATATACTGTTGACACATTACGGAAGAACCTGACGATTGATGTCATTACCCAAAAGGACATTTATCCAAATAAAGTCATCGTTAATCAGGAAACTACACTGAATACTAAAAATGGATGACTTTTATCACAAACGGCCATGTGTGAAACTGATATTCTTGCTGATAAGAAAGACTAAAAAAGAAACAATTCCATTTCACACCCAATAATACTGACATGCTAATAGAAATAATCGAAATTACTAAAATACCGATCTAATAGCAAAGCCCTATTTTATCACCGACAAACTAATATTCACAACTACCTAAATCCTTAATCACATACCTTTGATCGTAAGCCAAACACATAAGTTCCAAATTCATTCAAATAAAACTTTCAGAACAGCAAACTATAAAATTGTTGAAACAAAAAATACAAAAATAATTTTGCATTCGCGAAAAAGTGATCACCGAAAATCGAACCTTAATTTCAATGTCTAAGCGTCAAAATGGATTCGTGATACTAAAAATAAAGGCAAAGAGATACGCGATAGTTACAAATATGCAAATAGGGACGGGAAGTTCGCATGGACACGAGTCGATTGTTCCGCGGTGCGAACGAATGTCGATAAATGGAGTGTTGCACAATTTTGTCACAATACACATAATAATGCCCGAGACACACGAGGCTAGTTTTTCAAAGCTAGAACAAGCAAGCTAGACCCCCTGTATACTATCCAGGGGGTCTACTCCGAAGTAGTATCGGCCGAATGTTCGGCCGTTTCCTGCTACGAAGTTACTATTTGGTTCGGTCGGTCCCGATCCTACACTCCTACACTCTTTCGAATATTGACTATGGTCCCGACCCAACTGAGCCGAACCGAACTTTTTTCGCATTTTTCAATAATGGAACCCCATCCTATTGAACTATCCTAGCTTGAGACTCTAGCTTACTAGCCTAGAAATGAAGCTAGTTCTGTATACACAAAGGTAGAGTTACTAGCTTGCTAGCTTACTAACACACGAGTAAGATACACGAAGTTAGTCAAGCCTCGTGTATCTTGGGCATAGAGCCTGATGATATCAGACATGTTTGTCATTACAGTATGCTAATATAAAACTGGATGCGATTTGGCAATGAAGGAGAAACTTGAACCAGTGAAGAAACTTGTTGAAGATAATCAAATGTTTATTGAACCAGTTTTGAAAGTCAATTGTAGGAATATTGCGAAACTCATAATCCGGCTACTTCATCACTTATCAGCCATGTATATCTATGATTGCTTTACTCATGTTATTGTGTGTAAGCTCCGTGTAAATCCGTATCATATATGCTTCGCCCATGTAGATTTCATCGATCTTTGCTTATAGAAAAACAATGTTGCTGATAATAGGAGCAGCCCAAGATGCCGAAGGATGGTTCAGTAATCCATAAACACAGAGGAAGAACGGTTCTGCGTATAGAAAACAAAATAACTCTACGACTACATGGCAAGACGTTCTATAGTTATAGTTGTAATATGTACTATATTGTCAAATTTGAATTACCTATACACTTACTAAGACAGTTATACATTACCTAGACCTGACGACAAATTATTATCTTTGCCTGTCTGAAATGGCCTGTTGTCCGGAGCACATTATACCATTCCACTAGGGGTAAGTTCTCCTCGCCACTCTCTACCAGAAGCATCTATTCTGGTCTGTAAATAATATTTTATAACAATATAATTTAAACAAGTGTCCATGGAGTTTTATGCACGTTCTTCCTCATAGCAACCTTCGACTCTTTGAAATGGGCAATTAGTGTAATCCTTCTGACTGGCCGACTCCTTTGACCATTCAATAGTGCCTGTAAATGGTTTAATTGAAATAAATGCGTTTGAGTTTGAACACAAACAGATTTCGGAACACACATTTCAAAATGAGTGTATAACATACTACAACTCGCTCCCGATTCCTGCATGGGTCAATATACCAACAATTTGGACCAATCATGGTTTCCCTCGGTAAGTATGTGAACGTTGCCGGTTGGTTGAGCCCAGTAACGAGGCACCGGACGACAGGCTTCACACTGATCAATCACCACAGCCTTAAGGTCAGGGACTCTGTGTGGTACTCCAAAATCAATGGCAGGTTTTGTTTAAGGTGGTTCAAGAATGAAGGAGTTTGGTCGATCATCGTGATCATCATCAACATCAGCAAAACTATGGGAGTATGGGCCCTTTCGTTAACTGCTGCTCTACTGAATAAACATTAAAATCTGTACCGAAAGGACTTCCAATGGTAAGGTAAGTTTTATATTGGGCATATAAGTTGCCACGAAAATCACAAACCGAAAATTTTCCTGACAACATGGAGCTAAATTCATACTAGTTTAATATTTGCAAGCAACGGAGAAAAATCGAACAATCTGATATAATAACCTACAAAATTGTCTAATAAATTACCCGTGCATGCTGTAGATAATATTAAATTAAATCTTTACTTCACGAAAGATGTGCCAAGAAAAAAAGATATTCACGTAAAATAAACTTTTAAAATCAAAACTATCCACGCCAAGGACTCAACAGCTAAAAACACACAATTCGATACGTCGAGTGGGGGCGTCACGCCTGGCTACCCACTTTGGCACAAGCGTGATGATATAATGGCGATTGTCGCGACGCCAATGAAATGTCTTTCTTCCTTC
Organism: Apamea crenata; assembly: GCA_949629185.1. Taxonomy (NCBI): domain Eukaryota; kingdom Metazoa; phylum Arthropoda; class Insecta; order Lepidoptera; family Noctuidae; genus Apamea; species Apamea crenata. Next base: position 15,707,792 of record OX451372.1, read on the forward strand.
CTGTCTGTCCTTTTGTGCGATGCCATCTCGGAAATATGTTGATGGTAAGATGGTGCTTCTTGCTAATGGGGTTTGGGTGTCGGTATTTTTAATGGGTTAGCTTGATGTCAATTTTATTTGATTTTATATCTTCATGGATATACTTTTCCCCTGTTTTATCCTACAGTTTCGAAGTAGCATTAGTATTAATAATCACGCTTGCTTCGGCTCTACATTCTCGACTCGATCATTCATTATTTTAATAGGATCTATGTAGAAATACTTGAAGTAAAAAAAGTACACTATGGGCTTTCCTTGAAGGTCGTATTTCATTCTATTGATTAAGAAAACTCTTAACTGTAAAACTTTTAACAGTTGTGACTGTAACAGGCTATTGTTACAGCCACAACTGTTACTTTAACTGAAGACCTAGCTAAGCTAATACACCTTGCTTAGCAAGATATATTTAAACAGAGAACCAAAAAAAACCATTTGTCATCGTTATCCCATAAAAATACATAAATTCACACCAAAAACCCGTGCTTCCCATTGTCTCCTGTCTCCTAACACGTCAATCTCGCGGTTGGTTGCGCACCTAAATGACATGTATTGAATCAATCAACCCCCCACCTGCTTGTTTGAGACCTAATGACCCGTGCCTGGTCGTGCTTAATTTAACATCATTGTTTCCACCGCGAGGTGACGGGTTAAATGGGGTACAACGAATATATTGAAGAAAAGATATGGATTGGTGCCTCTGAGCTTTTTAATATTTCGTTTGACCGTTGCTTCCCAATCTAGTGCTACAGGTATATATTTTTTGTAATCTAGCACCTGACGTATCTCACTACATAATTTTGAACAAAGAATCATCCAACCTCTTCTTTGTCTTAAAACTAGCTTACCCAACATACATTGTCCTGTTCAAATCAGTCGTTCATACAAAGATCCCATAGAAAAAAGTACGTTCAGTATTCTCGGAAACTTTTCCAATTTTTCTTTCCCTAAAAACCTAATTCTGACTATTACGCACATTTTAAAACAAAAAAATTCTCAAATCGGTTCAGCCGTTCTCGCTTACCAGCGAACAGCATTTCATGTTTATCTATACGTAGATTGAAAAACAAGCAAAAAGTTAAACAAGTAAGTATTAACTTTTCTGATAGGCATCAATTATAAAAGAAAATCACATCTTGAAGTAAAAATATATATATATTGCATCTGAGTAGGCCGAAAATTGACCAACATGTTTAGAAAAAAACGAATGATTAAAAGTATCATACCAAATTAACATTAATGTAAATCATGTCTTAAATTACTCCTACTACTTGGAAAACAGCAATCAAACATTTTTTCCTAACCATTATTAGCCTATTTAATAACATAACGACATCCTCATTCGTGCCTGCTACTACCTATAAGACGTTATCTACAGATCTGTCTCCAGCCAATGGTTTATCTAATAACACATATCCATGTAATTTGTTTGTTGCTTCTGTTTGTCATGAACCGTGCGTTTAATTGTGCATGATTGCTGTGACTCCATGGTTTTTATAATTGGATTTTGTACTTTTATGTCAAGGAATTGTATTGTGTTTTGTGTATGAAAATTGTTTGCTTTCAAGTTCTTCTTTATTGTCATTTTCTATGATTAAATAATAATTAGTTAATTAGTTTTATAGTGAAAACTTTAAGATCCATTCAAATCAGTATTAGACGTGCCATTTTTATCAATTCTTATTTATTATGGACTTGGGTTGTGGCTAAGAAATAACAGCCGCACGGTTCAATCGACCGGGTTAAGCTACGCTTGCCGCGGTTGGTCCGTGGATGGTTGACCACCTTTACATACCAAGACCCCTCCATGCCTCGGAAACCACGTTAAGCCGTTGTTCCCAGCTTTCATTCTTAGATCTTTGACAGTCGTTGCGGGTCGTCAGAAGCCCGAAAGTCTGACAAACAGTCTTACCAAGGCGTGTGGGATGTGGAGGTCAGATAGGCAGTCGCTCCATGTAAAACTATGTGGTCTATGTGGTATTCAGCTGCATGCGGTTAGACTGGAAGCCGACCCCAACACACTTGGGAAAAGGATAGGCAGATGATATAGACTCTTAATATCATGAAGCTCATTATTTGTCTATTAATTTAAGTTAATCGTGCTCACTAAGTCTAAAGATCTAAATATCATACCAATTTGTGAGATATGTTACACCAACACAGCAGAAAAAGCAGACAGCGATACAAAATCTAACATAATCAGTAACATCTCCAACATATAGCTTGAAGCGGATTAATTGCAAGCTATTAAGAGTGCTATAGTAAATAAACAAATTGTTGTTTTTTTAGTTGCCTGGCCAGCGGAGCGCGGCTGCTAAGATCTTGATGGTGACTAGATTCTTGGTTACCACTACTATGAAAAAGTGAAAGAAATATAAACATTGTATTGTACGAATCGTCTTTATAAGCCTACCATTATCTGTATGATGTTTATTATTATTATTATGAGCCTGTGTTATCCCACTGTAGGGCATAGGACGGGATTTCCTCCTTCCACTTTCCCCGGTCTACTGCGATTGTGGGCCAATCTTTTAAGAAGGAGTCCAGCTCATTCCGCCATCTCTTTCTGGGCCTGCTGCGCTGTCGTTTAACTTGATTAAAAACTATAGATGACGGAGAGACCTCCAAACGATTTGATTGTGAAAGTTTGCAACAGATTGCAGATTTTACTCTAAACATATCTAATTTTGTGTGTAGAAATACAGTCTGGCCGTCTAAAGAATGCGTTCCTGACACCTGTCATTGCGGCAATTCTAGTAGCGAATACAAATTCGCAAAACACTTATTCGTGTGTATGAAACTGACAGGTGTAAAGAACGCATTCTCTCGTCGGCCGAACTATAGTTGTAATATGAAACAGAGACTCACAATCCTAAATTGAGGAAACAATTGTAGTTTACTTACTGCAATAGATACTAGACAAGAAAACTGCTTGTCTGAAATAGCAGATCACCTGAGGGGCAGTTCTGGTAAATTTAAAAACGTTCACAGTCTGATCTCAGTCTCAATCTGTCAGAAATACGTCAAATTTCCCTACATCTTGACAAGTTTTAGACATTTGTTTGTCGCTGAGATGAGACTGCGACTAGATTTTGATCGTTTTAAATTACGATAGTTATTGGCCTGCTGATCTTTAACCTACTAATTTAACTGTACTAGTTCAAGATGACCATCGTCATAACCACAGGTGAAAATCTTACAGCATTACCTATTCCTAAATACGCTGACCAAAAGATGAAACTTTCTATCAAAGTGATTACCACCCGAGTCCCACATCGCCGAGATCCATTAGTACCACCACGTACCTACAACTAAGTACTAGAGTCTTCCTACTCACAACAATGGTAAGCCGTGTCTAATCAGGAAGAGATGTTATCAGCAACCGCGGCCTAAGGTGTCGGATTGTTCCGAGGCTCTGAGCCTATGTGTACTGGAAAATTGTTACTGCACTATCTAATCGAAGTTGGGAAGATCCATAACTAATGTGTGAATGAGAACAGCATCGAATTGACTTCTTGAAATACATGTATTCAGGTTTTTGAAGCAATGTTTTGAAAGAAAATGTCATTAACTAAAATGATTTAAAGATTAATCTAACATTTTCAGTCTTTAAAATCATTAATGATAGAGTCTCGTGATATAGTTGAAAATAAAGTTTTGATACAAAATATGAATTTTCTAATTGGCGTTGGACTTTTACGCCCATAATCAGAGTGGCCATAGATATTATGAATATTATAAGTCTCACAAATCATACAAAAATAAAAATAGGCAAAATCACCATAAGCTGAGACCACACGCACTGAAACAATTTACAACAGAAATTTTTATAATAGTCATTATCTAGGTATTTTCATTCTCTCTACAAAATCACTGAACCAATTTCGATAAGCCTTACATTGTCGGGTACATCCGTTTAATTAGTGGCCACAAGTCGTGTGAAGCCAGTAAGATATTCGTTGAGATATCACACAATACGTGCGTGAGAGTGCGTACGCGCACTTTCTAATGCACAATAATTATGTACGTAACGTTTGCGACTTTTTAATCGTGGTGCGTCGGTGAAAATATATTTTGATGATGATGTATGTAAAATAATTGTTGTTACTTGTACCGTTGTCAAACTTTTCTGAGATTAGGAAATTTAGAGGCGATTTTCGAGAGAGTGAACAGTCACGAGCATAAGTATGTATACACTTGGCTTTATTCAAAAGCTATTTACTCCTTTATTTTTTTATGAAATTTTATGTTGCTCCGAACCACCAAACTAACCAAACTAGCTAAAAACTAATCTAGCTTATTTTCGAACCCATAGGTTTTTGCAATGTGTCGTATTTCATCCTTGTTTTCGTTATTTCCCGCAAAAATCGCTATTGAAAGTTTCAAAGTGTTGACATTATATTAGTGCTCGTGACTGAACATGCTTAGATTCCATTATCATTGGGTAATTGACTGGACCAAAAAAGGTAAGTGATATTATAATAGAATTTATATTAGTCTATCGACTACAAAATTTATATTTTAAGTGAACCCAAAATGTGGTAATTAGTCTAACATCACTAATTAGTCTCCTTGCTTTTGAAATATATGCGGATTTTTTTTATTTTTCATGATTGTTTTGAGACTAAAATCCTCAACTTATTTTTCTTTTTGTTAGCATATGTATATTGTGCACCACTGCTGGGCAAATGCCTCCCCTTTTTCCTTCCATCCCTCCTTGTCTTGAGCGATCTCTGGCCATGTTGGTCTTGCAAACCTTAGCAGATCGTCACATCTCCTTCGCCGGGGTCTACCTCGGCAGCGATATACTCCCTCACGCGCCCAGTCACGTCACAGCCACAACGACTCGTTGCCCAGCTTATAATAAAAAATATATTCAGAAAGTCCTTATTCAGATATGCACATACCTACACGTTCCAAGCAGAAATCTAGCGCCATCTCATTTTCTGCATTACGAGTTAAAGCCTGCAGCATCTCAGCTTCCATTTTAAAACCAACATTCCTAACTGGACGTCCCAATAACAGTCTTTAACCTATCTCCGATCCAATAAACATACAGTTACTGATACAAACCAAGTAAATTGAGATACTATTCCACCACACATTCACTACACTCAAGCTAAGCAATTATCAACCTTGAGGCAAAGGAGGTAAGTTAATTTGGAGTGTAGACATATGTTGGCCAAGTTGCCAGGACATGTTAATCGTGATACGACAGAGTGATCTGTGAATAGGCTGGCTACAAGCTGGCGACTAATAAACAGGTCATCTGCGACTGTTATGGAACTTGTGCGTCAGTATTTGGGAGCATAATATTGGGTAGATAACTTCTTTTGGCTTCGGAATTAATTTTCGCGTCTGATCGGTTTCATTATGTGCTTGTGGTTATATAGATAAGAAACGACATTTGTGAGACTTTAATCACCAGCACCAAGTATTATAATTATAATAACAAGTGGATTGGTGATTAATTCATATTGTAATAGGTTTTTAACTTCACCTCTAAAATCCATGAAAAAACAACCTTTTTAACTCTACTATTCATTTAGATAACATAGCATAGAATCTCCTCCTCCTCCTGTATTCTCGATAGGTTTGGCAGAGGTGCACCTATAGGACACCCACAATTTGCTAGTTATGATTTAGTCCCATATAATAGGGGGTGAGCCTATTGGTATCAATAGATCACAAGTCCAGACTCCAGGATGCTACTGAGAAAACCCAGATCGAAAAACCCAATAAAACTTTCCGCGACCTGTTAATCATAACTCAGGACCGCCTTCGCGAGAGACCAAAGAGCTATTCATTTACTGATTAACCAATATGGCTTGACCATCAAGGACTCTTACTGACGACAAATCGTGAGCATGCAAGCACCCTAAAAGGGCTAATTAAATGCGGATGAGCGTATCTCGGTCGTGCATAGCGCCGAATGATTTAAGGTGGTGCAAAAACTTAAGGAATTATTGCCGTTTTCCTAGTATATGAAGTAACAGTGCATAAGAATAATGTCCTCGGTATAAATGATGCTGCTAGTTGAGAAGAAGACGGAATCTTGGAAACGGTAGCATATAGTGACATAATTGCTCAGTGTTATTTATTCGTGAATCCAAGAGATTTGTTGCAGGAGACGTTGATAATGGTTCCAACAAGCTAAAGAGATTGACATTTATATGAGAAGCAGAATACATATGCAAACTCTGGTCTCCTTGCTAAGATTGTCAGACGGCAATCTAACTACTTACCTACGGCGAACAACATTAAGACATTGTTAGACAACAAAAATAAATAATTAAAGAATAATATAGATATTGATAAAATAAAGCAAGTGGATAAAGCAAAAAATTGCAGACATTTTACTTCCTACTTATACGAGTATTATAAACGCGAAAGTTTGTGAGAATGGATGGATGTTTGTTACTCTTTCACGGATTTTGATGAAATTGTACAGTAATATATAGCTTATAAATTAGGATAGGATACTTTTTATTCTGATATTCCCACGGAACCGACACTTATGCGGAAGAAACCGCGAGGCGCTGCTAGTATAAAATAAATCGGTCTGACGTATGTTTGAGCTCGCATGACAGAGACTGTTGCAGACAAATCAGCCTACATCTCATCTCAGTCTAACGCAGACAGACGAATGCCACTACAAAGTTGCATCAGTACATCCCATTCTCCACCCTCTCGATACGCCATCACTCCTTCAATAGACTTGGCCAGGTGCTGAACAACAAAGTTCATTTTAAACGATCCCAATCGATCATCTTGGCCTGTCTCAAACAGATCCTGGAATCAAGCCAGATGCATCGACATTTATATGAAAATATTATTAATAACTCGTTGTATTAGAATAGATTGTAACACGGCAAATGTGTGAGTAATTTCATGTTCTATGAAGCATGTGTTGATATTATACTTTGTTATTATCGCACTGTTTGTGTCTTGTGATCTTCACTGCTAACAAATCTTTGATATATTCCCATGGTTGTTGTAAGAAGTGTCTATGTAATGATTATGTGCCAGACTTTGAGCTTGTAATGTCTATTTATTCTCAAATATTACCATAATATACTCTTATTAAATCGAAATTAGCTATCATCATCAATTAAGGAATTATTAAACATGGCAACCTACTTGGCTCAAACCATATAAAAAACAACAAGGAAGAGTACCATCGACCCGAATCGAAGAACAAGGAATTACTAGGTAATGAACTCACATGTAAGTCCAATTTGGAAGACACCAAAAATAAATTTGATGAAACGACGACCAACTCCGTTAAGGAACTAAAATTAGATGATCGTAGATGTATCAAAACCCCAATAAACAATTTATGATAATCCTAATTTACATAAGATGAAAACATGCAAGTAACTCTTCATCAACATAACCATAAACTACACAAAACCGTTCGTAAAGCCACAAAAACAACAACCACTACCTAAATACCGATTGAAGCTGCAAAACAAACAGTAGCTAATCCTTAATATGTCTCAATCTTTGCCTACATATGTCTTATTAAAATAACGAGTCGGATTATAAATCTCAAGTGCCGGTAGAGTGTGGGAGATATATTAGCCGTTTGGACACATTTTTGATATAGTTTGAAATACCTGGGATAGTTTATGATTTGTAGTGTCACTGAAAAATATGTCCATGTTTCGTGTTTCAGTGAATTTGTAGAATCTTTGAAGTAACAAGTTGGGCTGTTTAGGAGGATTTACAAGCCTCAAAATTAACTCTTGGGTACGCCCTAGTGGTAATTTTGAGGCCATATTTCCTTCTGTTTCCTTTCCTGACGCAGAAGGAATTATGGTACACAATATAATTGAGCTAGAGAGAATTTATGATTACAGTATGATGGTAAAGAAACAGGATACAGATTTGCAAAGTTCTTGACAAAAACTATGTTATATGATTGCAATCTACATACCTACTGATCCGGTCAGGTGACAAGAGTGTGTATCAAACCTAAATAACTCATTACTTTTTTGGTCCAAAGTGACTTTGTTATCAGCATTTCCCATATTCATATCTACCTTTACGACAACAGCAACCATCAAAAATATCAAACGTCCATAAAAACAAAAGATCATCAAAATATACTTTGTAAATCGCCAATAGCGATAGTCTTCTGCGCACCGACGCGTGAGTTTCCGCACATTGTTCTGTGCTAGCGCAGGTACGCGTTATTTGTGAAGCGACGTTACATTTTGATCTTGGACTGGGAAACGATCATTGGACAATTGAAGTGTGCGTAGATGAGAGGATATTATAAGGAGGAGTAATGATGGTCGTGTATATTTATTTATTTTTATTTTATGTTTATTTTATGCTTGTACCGTTTGTAGTAGCTGATGTGTAGCTTTGATATTATGGCAGGTATTGTTAAATATATCATGGTGTCAACCTCATATATATTCTGATATATTGACAATAAAAAAACACAGATATGAGTTGGGAGTAGTTACTCGGTTAAAATATACAGCTGACTATACTGATCAGTAGCAAAGTAACTCAAAAAACATCAAACAATATTCTGGCTAAAATAGAACTAGCCTAAATATTATGACAGTTTCGCTTTTACCGATCACAACAGAAAAACTCAGCACGTGTTAATACAGAAATGAATGGAACATCACCAGAGGGAAATCGGGGATCGTTTAAAAAACCATTAAAACCCTAGTTTCACCATAAGCTACTTGAAATGAACGCCATCGTTTAGATATAAAAACAAAAAACTTATTGTCACCTATTCAGAAACAATCGAGCGATTTCTGCGATCACCTACTTTTATTTTACCATTGGACTCTGTATATTTTTTGCAATTTCTGTCTTAATGTCTTGAAAATAAAGAAAGTCCAGCGTTTGTGCAACTGCAAATCTATTATTATCACAATCATTATCATCTGCTATGCAAATGTCATCTTTATTATTTAACACAAAAAGATCATTTTTTCTTATAGCACCACGTCGATTCTTCACACTTCACAAAAATTTTATACTGTTCTGAAAACTGATCTCAATGAAAATTGAACCTTAGCTTTCAGTAATAAAATACAAGGAAATGTTAATGAAGTGAATGACGATGATGGTTCCGAAGTGGTTGGTGATAATGACGTCACGGTAGGTAACCTCTGTCGTATTAAAATGACATTACTAGACGTACGGAACAGTTATAATAATTCACGCCTTCGAGCTTCGGATATTCAGATTTATTTTGATTTGAACACCAATGAGGTCGAAGCAAAGGGTAATTTGTTACAAATTATAGGTGTAATAACATTGACAGTAGCATCGTTACGGAGCAAGATTATAATTGGAATTCTGACAAACAGTAATTGGACATAAATAATTTCACACACCACCAAACTACGCGAACACAGTATAAGTATTATAATTAAAATATGGAAAAAATATTTCAGTTTTCTGTAACATCAAAATTCTAGGTAGTGAAAATTTTCTTAAACAGAAATAATATTGCTTTCAAGAAATTTTTGGTTTCAACAATCCGTGTGCAGAAAATATATGTATAAAAATAAAATAACCCAAACGAACCAGTACAGTCACAAGCAAAAGTATGTATACACTCGGTTTTATTCAACAGCGATTGACTCTTTTTTTTTAATGAATTTTTTTACAAACATAGCATTTTCGAACCCATGGGTTTATATTATAATGTGTCCCATTTCAACGTTGCATTCGTTATTTCACGTAAAAATCGCAATTGAAAGTTGCCAAGTGTTGAAATATTGGTGCTCGTGACTGTACACCAGTTATCAATACAAGCCTTAAACAAACAGACACTGACTGAAACAAATCTGACGACATTAAATCTTTTGAAGTGGCCATCTTAAATAACCATCCGATATAACACGTCGAAACTCATAATGTGATAAATATAGAGTATCAATGATGCGTCAACTATGTGATGCAGAATTGCGCCTGCGATTAATGATTCGTGCCAAGACATCTGGTATATTACCATCAATATCTGTCTGTCATATGTACGCGATAAATTCACAAACGATCTGCTTCGACATTCGGAGAAGCTCTTAAATTATAGATCATGTTTGTAATTGCAATTTTTTAAATGTTGATTGCAGCCGGCACCTGTGGTGGACATTGATCAGGTTGGAATGTTTTGTGGGGGGAATTTGGAATGGCAAAAAATTAAATGATTGGTGAGGGGTATAGAGAAGACAGCTGAAGGAGTATATTGAAAGGTGTAAAAGAGGATACGAAGTAATCCAGAACAGAAAGGTGACGTCGGAAACGAGATTGATGCAAAGTCCAAATACAATGATGGACACGAAAGTAATAAAAAATATAAAAATATGCATCAATTAAAAAAAATACACAAACTTTGTTTCTGAGTTTCTCAAATGTGACTTAAAGTTCATGAGTCGGTATCTGTAACTGTAAGTAACACAGTTAAACATTATATCCACAGAATGTTCACACCCAAATATTCTAGCTATCCAGCCTTGACTTGCGATCCCCTCCCAAAATTACCAAAACCACGTCCTCATTCATCATCAAAATCCAAATCTCCAGCCAAAAACCCACCACCATTCGCACAAAATTCTTCAATACCGTTCCAATTGCAGCACATATCTCTATATCTAATAATATACCGTTAAAAATCTCTCAGTGGTTCGATGATGCATCGTGGGGCACTACGATGATTTGTGGGAAGACAGGTGTTCGACGCAAATACATCGCAACCGGTTCGGTTTCGCCATCTCAATTGGCATTTTGACGTGGTACTCAAAGTTTATTAATTGCAATTATATTGCAAGCTTCTCTGGCCCGGTGGCTCTGATTGGAACTAGCGAAATTACTATGAAAATTTTGTCCACTCGACTTAAAAACTTTATTAGAGAAACAACACAAAATGCATATTTATTACTACTCCACAGTGCTATGTAGGCATATCCTTTTGTCTAGGTGTATGGCTGACCCACCTATCTGCTACAGTTTGCAGGATGCTGTTCGGACTGGCAGACTTCGGATTTTTCACACATATGAAGCAATGAATTATCATTTCTACAAAATCTTCGGCTTATGATTGAAAGTGCGCAACCACCCTCATTGCGCACTTTCAATGATCTGTAATTTTTGTTCACCGACCGCGCCACCTTCATCGGTCTAGATAAGCTTGCTGCACTATACATCTAATTTAAGTCCAGTAATGTGACGTTTGACATGCGGTAGTATCGCGATACCTTTGACAATTGTTTGTTTTGGATACACTTCAACACTTAACGCTTCAGTGTCGAGCAAAAGGTTGAATAAATCTTAATAGATGTCGAAGTCAATCTATTCTGAGATCTGGTTTGTTTTTATCGTATGGCGTCTGGCGGGTACATCCTTGCCGGGTTTCCTGATAGCTCTAAATTGGGACTCATCAAGTCACGAATGACTCGGTTTTAGGGAAGCTTGTACTATTTGCATACTATTAAGTGCGGATTTCACCAATGGAACTGAACGCGATCAGCACTTCTAAACTGTGCTTAAGAGCTGTCAGTGTCAATATTCCACAACAATTTTTACACTAACAGCTTAAACGCAGTTTAGATCTGCGTTCAGTATTATTGATGAAATTCGCATTAAGTGAGATAGTGGTCAAACGCGAATAGATCAGGCATGGCAGATACTTGCCATTCCAGAGACAAAATTGAAATGTCTCATGTGCCTGTAATCACACCGGTACCTTTCAAACCAGATGTCAATCCACCACAGTAACGGTAAACACTCCATAAAATAGCATTAAAAACAAAATGGAAGCTCAAAGTTTGAGCACCGCACTGCAATAAGTTCGGTCCGTCGATAAATCTATGAAAATGAACGTGCTCCTAATGTCACTGGAATGCTTTCATGATCTGACCGACACAGGGGCGGATTGTACGTGTTGTTATTTTGTAATAAGTAATAGCACGGAAAGATGATGGTTTTCCTGAATAAAACGATCTTAACATCCCATTTTTTCTTTTTGAAAGATCTCACAAGTAATCGTCTTTCAATGATCCTAATAAAATGGTTCTGTCATATTATGATGGCTGTTGGCGATTCTCAGAGGTGTTATAAATAAAATAGCGGACTGTATCAATAGGTGTGGTTCGTATAATGAACATAAGGACGCGCGCCTCTCGGACCGTTGTATTTTTTCAAGTGAAGGGCAGTGTAGGCCAGCGGCGATCGGCAACCCGTCCCCCGCTCCCCGCACGCTGCTACCCCGCTCCTGTAGTCGCAGTGGTGGGCGCTGCTACGTTTTGTCTCCAACAATGGCTATGCACTTAACGAGCGTTTTTGACACCGTAATGTCAAAACACCGGTGACAGTTACGAATTTTCATTTTGACAGTTTGCAGCCGTTATATGACGGCACGATTTGATACACGGCACGTTGAAATACCTGTCGAAATGCCTGTTCTGTTAAAATTGGCAGAGCTAATGACAAATTATTCACAAATCGAATTCACCCGAATCCGTTCACCCAGTCATAACTAACAACTGACAGCATAAGATAGAAGTGCAAGTATCTAAATATACGCGGACACCAACAGCCATCAATTCGAGAGGAATTAATCGCTCAGGAGACATTGTTGCAGGAATGTGAGCATTCGGCGAATTGGCACTTTTACAACGGACGTTATTGATTTCCGTTGCAACTGTTTTTTGAGCTGATGAAATAGTTTTGTACGAAATTGCGCTTGTATGTAGAAAAGATAACTTTTTGGATAGAGTTCTATCTGCATTTTGATCCTTAAATCTGGGCAGAAAGAAGTTTACTGCTATTTCCTGATGTAGGTCACCCAGCCACAATGCCTGCAAAGAATAGGGATACTGCTCACTGCATGTGGGGGGACATCTGCAACACAGAGGCATCGCAGGTGTCCTTTTTCGTGCTCACCTCCACAAAAATATGTGTGTTGATGTAAGACTTCTTTGGACGAACACCTTCATAATGAGCTTAGCATAATCAGCCCTATAACATTCCGACTGCTGGGCTTCAGGCCTGCTCTCGGTGAGAGGGACATGCCGGTTTCCTCACGACGACGTTTTCCTTCACGGTTTTGAGAGCATTGATGATGAAGTTATTTACACGAAGTACACAGTTACCGTTACTGTTCAGAAGGAACTTGACTACTAGTAAAGCAGAAATTACACATTGGATGGTTTGGGTATGAATGTAGATAGAGCATGAAAAGGCAACGAAACTATGGATGGATTGTGTGAAAGATCATTTGAGTGTGATTACTGAGATGATGGTTAGAGATGTATGGAAGAAAAATACATGCAAGACAGACCTCTGACAGATTTGGATGAGGGCAGGACGATGATGATGATGTTAGGTTATTTATATTTGATCCCCCAAGTCCATCACCCAGTTAATAACTAACTCGACCGACTGCCATAAGATCGAAGTGCAGCCGCTAAATATAGTCCGCATTGCCGACACGCGCATCAATGTGCGACAAATTAATCGCAAGTGTGACGCTACTTTGTAGACCAAATAATTTTGATAATTTGTTGTTATTTCCGCGTTTATTGGGATTGTCTAGGCCCTAGACAATCCCAATAAACGCGGAAATAACAACAAATTATCAAAATTATTCTAGGGTTAAGGAGCTTGGCTATTTGTGATTGGGAAAAGTTACGGTGCTGTGTTTTTGGAACGAAGTTTCTTATCGCATGTCATAATCTGTACACTGGGCGAATGAGAGTTATGCCTAAAAAAACTAAAATTTTGACCGTCACGACAAGTTGGCTATAGTATGTGTTTTTTATCATTTAGTTACTCTCAAACCTTGTTAATTTATTTCATTGTGCCTGTTATTATTATATATTAAATAGAAATATTTGAGGTAAATGTTCTCTACCTCATATTCAAGAATTGTAAACTTAAGTACAATTCTCTGTATTTTTGGGACATAAATATATTTATTTATTTATTATTTAATACATAATATACAGTGAAAGAAACTTCGTTCTAACCGGGTGTCCCACTGCACCTCTCGACTTCTTCCGAATGAAACTTATTTATGCAAATAAATAATTATGATTTGATTTGATTTTGAACCCCGCTTCAAAAATTTATTTAAATCAAATCTAAGAAATCTTTACTAGCTACCATATAATATTAAAAAAATAGGATATAGGAATGAAAGGGACGTTCTCATTAGGATTACCTAATCAGAACGTCCTTTTACTAAATACATCTTTCATTCATCTTCATATTTCTGTAGTGCTATTCTGTAAAAATTTCACCGTCTAAAGTTAAGTGAAGTGAGCTGTCAATAGATTCAATCCCTGGAATGACAGCTCACTTCACCTAAGTTTTCACTGTAAGATCTTTACAGAATAGAGCAGCTGTATCGAGTATGTGCACATCACATCGTAAAAGTCACAACAAGATCTTCCATGTTTTGGAACAGCTACCTGGTGCATAACAACCAACCTTATAAACTAACAAGAATCACAACCCATCGCCTTATAAATCACACTGTTTCTATTTACCCATTACTATCACTTATATATTTACCCCTCAAGATACATAGCGCTATATCTACCCCCTCCCCCCACCAAGATTTACCTATACACCCCCACTGGCTACGTTAAAATGCAATCTTCTTAATGGAATTTCAATTTTCGCAGTAAAGTTAACTAAAAATCCGACCGGTTGCAATATTGCCGCCCGGCGAAGACGCCGGCTATTTTATACGTAGCGTGTCTGTTTGTCTGTCTGTTACTCACGATATTAATGTAAGGGAAAAAGTACTTTTTTTTAAGTAGGAATTGGACGTAAAGAAGTAGAGAGTGTTTGTAGTGTTGTAACTGGAATCGGTATCAGGGAGTGTTAGTTGCCAAATAAACATAACATATTCTTCGAAGAGTTAAGCAGAGGTGTACTTAGAGTACACCCACATTTCGCCAGTTATGTTTCAGTCTTATGTAACAGGGAGCGACCCTATTGCCGTTAACCGGTCACAAATCTAGACTCCAGGCTGCTGCTGAGAAATTTCAGATAGAAAACACCAATAACACTTTGCCTGACCTGGGAATCGAAGCCAGGACCAGGAGGAGAAAAGTTCTCTCTCTCCTCCTCACTTTGGCAGAATCATAATAAGATAACAATAAGAATCATATTAAAAATCGTAAAATGGTCACAAACTGACAATTCATAATATGATCTGTGTGCAATTCATATCACGCAATTTACTTGTTTGACAGTTTTGTATGGAAATTCGTAAAATGGTCCACCAATGTTTACACCAAATATGATTGATATGAAATGAATTGTAGGTGATTAAATTATTATGTGTAACCATTTAACGAAAATTAGAGGAATGCTAATGATCTGCTGGGAATTCAGGAAATGAATAGCTTTTAGAGGTATTGCTTAAAGTGGCCTTTTTAGACCCCCTGGTCCTAGGTTTGAAGGTAGATAATAGCCAAGAGGCTATCTATCTTACGTTAATATTTTACGGTATACCGCACCATAGAAAAAACGTGTCCGGCAACAAGCTTCGATAGTGATCCATATAACACTGACGATCATAACTACACACGGCGAATAAACCGTAGTTTGTCACGTCAAGAAAATCGTACGTGTTCAAAGGGCCTAGCTTTATCTTGTAAATTATTACCGAAAAATACTAATTAAAAAAACAAACGCTTAAGTTTATTTGGATAGTTTATGGTGGTAGCGCGTTCCAGTAACATTACTTGAAAATACTTAGGAATTGGAAAGTCCCAATAACAGTTTGTCCGACCTAGGAATCGAATCCAGGACCCCATGCTCTGCCCTGTCTTCTTTACAACTAGTAAGTACCTAATTTATGTAAAAAAGTTCCCAAAATGTAATAAGGAACAAATCCCAATTTCATTTCAATCAATCTAAACCCACGCTCACAACACTACAGCACAGTTTCCAACTATCGCAACAGCACAAAACACAAAAAAAAACCAAAAGAAAAACGAGTTATTTGATTCAATAAGCAAAGTTGGGAGCGAGACACTAGTATTTAATATCAAGAACGGAGCCCCGAGGAAAAAGAAAAATCTATAGAGGGTGGCACACCCCCCCGATCTTTACGTCTTGGGGACGTTTTCCAACTGCAGCCCTTATAGACACAGTGCACCTGACCTTGTGTGTATTTGTGTGCTGTGTTGACACAGTGCGACACTGCGTTTACGGTTTTAGATTAATTAGTGTTTGTTTGATATAAAATTGATGCTGCTTTTTTAATTATGAGTATACAGGGTCGCTTTTTCTCATGTGTGGGGTTTTCTTTGTATGCAAGAAGTATTAAATTAGATTTTGTAGTCTATTTTCAACACCATTTAAATAATAATTTCATAATAAGGTATCCTTGCCCTTCCGGCCGTACTAGAACCAAATATACGAAGACATTTGACATCTACCAACCCGCCCTGGGCCTGCGTGGTGGATTATGGCCCACTCTTTCTCACAGAGAGGAGGCCTGTTTCCCAGCAGTGGGAACATTATAGGCTGATTATGCTATCTGTGCCCTTAACGCTGCCCACTTAAAGGTTTAATTTCCTGTTAAACAAGTATTCTGATAAAAATAGATTCTGTCTTGATTCTACTTCTGAAGTATGACGATGAATTCACGTGAAGGTGCATGAAAATGCAATCAAACTTACTCACAAACATGATATTACGAAGAACCCAAAATAACGGTTCAATAATCCTTAGAACTCACAAAACAGTGTGTAACACACCTTGACGACACCATTCAGCTATGCACACTCCGCTCCACAAAAATAGTCCTAAAAAATGCACCTGAAATACATGACAAGCAGACACGAAGTACATACAAAAGCAATACCAATCAGACGCTTCAGCGCCCATCTATGTCCGTAGCGAGCACTCCCATTTACGAGAGAAAAAACCTCGGAAAATCTACGTGACGTAACATAGAACCGATAGCCAATGGCGTATCGAACCTTCGACGATTAACTGCCAGTGCACCGAGACCTCCCACCCTCCCCATTTCCGTTCAAAAATCGAAGCCGCGACGGGTAACACGAAGTAGCACCGAAGCTCAGGCGAAAATAGTCGGAGAGTATCGAGAACGAACCACGCATTGTGATTGGTTGATCGGTTCTGCGCGATTGGGTACAACGGCGCACACTCGAACCGATATCTCGTATTTACCACGTTCGACGTTTATGTGTCAGTGTGCGTGCATGAAACCGCCTTCGATAGGTATCCACCGATGTGTACGTGTAGGTATCGATTTGATTTGTGACGCCTGCCGTGGCGATCGGTCAATCGCGGTGCGTCGCTGTCGATTTATATTTGGAACGTGATATTTAAATTTGGGATGCATTCATTGACCGTTAGCGTGACGTCACGCTGTCTGATTGGATGAAAGCGCTAGTAATAGATACTGTCGTAGTAAAACTATCGTTGTATGTTGTTGTTTCATCATTTACATTATGGTTGATTTCAGTTTGAAGACAAACTAAAGAAATGTATCAATAAATTGCATTCAAAATCTGCCAAAAAAGGAAAAAAAAATAATAAGGTAACAAACTAGATGAGTGTTGCAGTACAATCATTAAAACTCTACAAACGAAGCAAGTGACTTCCATGCATATTATGCAAAGCAAACTCCTTTCCTACAACATGTATAGAAAAAAAAAAACAAAAAAAAATCGCCGCCCACCGTTAATTAAAACGCAACAAAATAAGTCCATAATTCACTACTATAGCGAATCTTCACAAATGTCAGTCAGTGCGAAAAAAACCGGCTCGTTTCGACAAATTAAAAAAGCACGTTCCACTCCATTTCTGGATACAAAAAAAAGTTTCACAGATAAAAAATGGCAGAACATCCTCATCAACCCGGGCTATTAATAGGGAAAAAAGTGCGCAATCCGGGGCTTTACTGTTCACTACCTACTAATATTTAACGAACTCCTAGATAAAGCAAATATATATGCTTTTCCGTGTACTTATTTAAAATGGAAAAATATTTTTCCTGCGTCCCGTCGTCGCTTCCGCTGCAGATAGCCGTAACTGCATTATGTTTGATGTTTTTCTTTTTTATAATGCGGGTGGCTAAAGATAGATGGCCTTTATTTTTCTAGCTTATGCAGACCGATGGGAGGATGGCTTGAGTAATGTAGTCTGCTTATTGAACAAACTGGTGAGAAAAGTTTTACTATCTGCCTAGCCACCCCAACTATACAGGGTCAAATTGACAAATTAAATTAGCTAGCAAAACTCCACGGCACGTCCGTGGAGTTTTGCTATCTAATTTAATTTGACCGGTATCGATATCTTAAATAAATTTTCCGATCGGTATCGATATATTAAATAAATTCTAGGAGAATAAAAACTTAATTATAATTGATAATTATTATGATGATATAACTAAAGTCTTAAACTTTTAACTTTCCCGGTTCAACTCACAATCAACAAAGCTCATGAAAACATCATGCCTGAAAATGTTAACAAAGAGAATCGATCATCACTTAGCAAAAGTCTTGGAAACTTTATTCAGCATATACTTATCAGGAAGGCGTGCTCATATTTAAGGGTGTGGTACAGACCATAAAACTGAACAACTTTCCCCATCGGACCAACATCGTAATCACGAAAAATTTATCAGCCGTCCCATACATTTAGGTCGAGTAGGTATTGAAGTTCTAATACATGCTGACTGTACTTCCTAAAATTAATTTGTTCACTACCTTTCCTTTCCACCTAAATAAACAGCTTTAATCACTATCCATGACTCGCTAGCTCTGCTCAAAAGCTTCACAAATGATCACTGAAATATTCCTCATGTCGGTGATATATAAAATTCCCAGTAGCGCCCACGCTGGAGGAGTGGAATTACTACCAAATCGAGTATCGCCACAGCGAGATATCCGCCATTCGGCCGGCGGAGGCGTCGCACGTTCAGTCTTATGAGACACACTGAGAGAGAAAAAACTATTATTTTTATTTAAAAAATATGATCTGACAAGTAAGATCATGGGTATTATTCCAGTATATAAAACCTCTTCCTGTGACAACTAAGAGCTTTTGTGCATATGGGCAGGCAGAACTGCTGCTAACTTTACTGGCTGGTAATCTTCAACACGGCACCATCATGACAATCAAGACCAAACATACGTGCTTTTCGAGGTAATGAAAGATGTTGAAATGTTACATTTCATGTTTCTGAGTCCGTACCTTTTACCTCACCACACCGACAGAAGAGATTTCTTTGGAAATAAGCATCACCTTTGAACCTCTTTCTGTTCTTTTTTTTCTTGTCTGTTTATATAAGTGTGTACACAAATGATTAAATAAATAAATTATTGATTCTAGCCACATCATCTTACCCGATATTCCGTGTTAACCTGTCTAAAATCTGTTTGTTAGAAATAAACTGATCTTTATCTGGCAAGGCATCTGTCCAGGGTCGGATTGTGTTGTGATTGTGCGCGACTCAACAACGAGAATTTTCACACAGAGAATTATTGAAATAAAAATATGTGCTCCATGTGTGCAATAAGTTTATCATATACGGTACATAGTTGGTGGCAGTGCGCTCGGAATATGCTCGATATAGAGCACGTCGCCTCCACTCGATCCCGGTGAAACATTGCTCTAGTTAGTGATGTGCTGTACGGCGATATATCGATAAATATGGAAGTTTGGCCTGCAACTGGTAGAACCTGCATTTTATATGCTATATATACATATAACTTGATAGAAAGACTTTCAGACAGACCGTTTACAAGATTACTGTAAATTGCGTCATGATCAAAATGAAATACAGTCTTGTAAACTGTAACAAATAATACAGAACGATATAACAATACCTCAAGAATAAGATTTATAATCGAATACAGATGTCATGTCGTGAATGATAGCTGTATCCAATAAGATCTATAAAATTAGTAATACGTTAGTGAAGAACTTACACTATAACTTTGCTTATTCAGGAAGAGTAATAACAATTTCTTACTATCGATAATACGTTCCCCCATCTCTAACAGCACTTCCGATATAATATTTCATATTTAATAGTGATGCACCACGAAAAATCCTTCGCAGATGACTCTCAGCTTAAATTTTACTTAAATTGGATATTATTGCGCACATATTCAATTCACAGACGTATATTATATTTTGTTTGAACTATTTCTTGAATATGTTTGTAGATATACATAATTATTATACTTTACGAGCTTTTTATTTTAGCTTGTGTGCATTTTTGTAATAATAAGAATCTATTCTTATACTGGTCACTGCAAAGATTGGTATGTAAACAAGAATTCTGGCAACCTTAACTGAATAATGTACAGACGCCAGCACATCAAGCTACTACAATCTGTCAAATTTCTTTAATAGATTTTCAACTTTATCGCTAAAGCATTAAAGTTCAAGGTTGATTGGGAAAATTTGACAGTTTCGGGTACCTTGACCTGCTGGCGTCTGTACTTCAGATTTTTTGCGGAAGACGTAGCGTTGTAAGGCCTCCGAAGGTGGACCGATGCTTATGAAGGCCCCAACAATCCGCTAAATACAGGAAGCACAGAACCGGTCGCGTTGGCGGGCAGAGCTCTATATCCAGCTGTGGACGTCTTTCAGCTGAAATGATGATGATAGATCACTTTTTACTAGCCCATAATATCACGAAAACTGATCATATAAAAACTCCAGAGTCCAATTTCGTATGGTTTGCTCGAAATTCCCCATAAACTCCGGAACTGTGTCCGAAAATACGACAAAAATATATTTATTACGCCAGAATTTTAGAAAAATTTTCAATATTCCCCCAAGGTAAGCTAACTGAAAGTTATACTCACCTTGTTTTAAATAAAATCAAAGTGTACGTTGGCTGCTAGTTCCCGGCTTGTTCTTTATGAACTTCATAAAAATGGTCATATTTACTGGCTAAGAACGGAGCCCCTACCAGGAGCACTCGATTTGAAACTGGTGTACCAAGAAACTACTAAGGAAAGTATATAATATACAAGGTGGAGACGAGAATACGACAGTAAATTAAACTGCGTGTATATAATGCCGTTCCTAGTCTGTATACGAAAATTCAATCAAATATATCCAATAGTTTTGTCACTATAGCTAGTCAAATATTGGCAAAATCCATAGTCGGCCCATCACTACCTACTATTTAGTTTGTTTGAAAAAATCACTTCTTTTTTTATTTCGATGTTAGGATTGATTTGATAGTTCCAAAATACTTTTATGCATTAGTATTGCCAGTGTTTTCGTTTATTATCGTATTGTTGTCTCCACATTGTATATACTTTGCCAGTTAATTTTCTAGTTTCTGAACAAGTTTAAAATCCCGGGGGTCCTTGTCGGTATGGTCGATGTGCCCAGTTGAGGACAACTGGCGCACCTTACATGGGACTTAAACATGACTGGCGAAATGTGGGTTTACTTTAGTGGCCTCTGCCTTACCCTTCCGGGAAAACAGGCGTGATATTATGTGATGTGTACAAGAATATCCACAACCATACAAAAGTTGACACAAATGACTGTCAACGCTTATTCTGGAAAAAAAAAACTTCTACAATCAGAGTTCAATAAAGATCAGGTGATATTTGTAGGTGAAAAGATAGTGACAATGTGTGAGAAATATTATGAAATATCTCCTAAATAAGGTCAAATATTTATAATAGGAGGCGGTGGGAGGTGAAGTAATTTGCTTGATGAAACCTGATTAACACAATTTCACTTCTTCAATCTTCTTCTTCTTCTTTCAATTTTTCTTCTTCAAGGTGAAGAAGGTGCTGTTTGGTGGCAGAAATGATTGAGGTAGTAGACAGTGGCAGTACTACCCTGAACCGACTCTTTCTGAAAACATCCTTTCAGAAAGACTCGGTCAGAGAGGAGGCCTGTGTCCCAGCATTGGGAACATTATTAGGCTGATTATGATTATGAGTAAATATAGTAAATATTCTATTGCAGATTTGTGACTGTTTAAATAAATACAATGTTATTATTGTAACCTCGTCTCCCTTTCTACACGTCATAAGCGTGACGTATTAACTGGCTAGATAATGTACGGTACTCTATTTTAACCCTGAACTGAGAGTTTATTCGTGGTCAGTAGAGATGCGCCGAGTACAAGTTTTACCGAGTATCCGAGTATCGGTACTCGGATAGGTACTCTGTAAAACTTGTAGTCGGTTCGGTAAACAGAATACCAAGCAATTCTCGGGTATTGTATGTTAACCGAACCGAGTACTCTGCTGAGTAAATCGGTTTAGTTGACGCAGGTATTGGGAACGTAAGAAACGCTTTAAATATTATAGAAGAATGTCATGCAAGTTTTTGGCATTGCTACGAGGCATTATATATATAAAAAGTCTGGGAGTGGCCTATGTCCAGCAATGGACTGCGATAGGCTGAGTTGATTGATTTTCTGGTGTAAAATAAAGTTTAAAAAAAATAATTAAAAAATATGTTAGGTTTTTTCACGTGATTTTTCCGGCAATGACTAGGTAATCTACATTGATATTGTAAAGAAGTCAGGTTACAATATTTATGAGTTCTTTTCGAGTACCTCAGCAGTCACACCGAGTTATTCGACCGATACCGAATACTACCAAAATGGCCGAGCATGCAGAGTACTCGATGCATCTCCAATGGTCACATATAATGAAGAAGTAAGTTGATAATATTATTATGAAAACAGAATGCAGTTCTAAAAATGACAATATTGCATTATTTTTACATAAAATCTTAAAAAAAAAAATGGCTATTGAAAGAGGAAAGATAATGCTTACTTAATATCTTTTACATATCAAGTGTTAATTGTGCAAGTCAAAAAAATTATAATTTTACACAAGTTAACAATTAATAAAAAAATCTTTATGATTGTGGTAAACGGACTAAAAGGTCTACGTTTCCGACCCCAGGGTCCACATACAGCAAACGCCTAAAATACGTTTTTTATCAATAAAAATATTTTATATCTGAAAAATCTACACGGGCACTTATGAAACGTCAGTAGTTAGGTGGACGGTTCCAATCGGTCGTTTCCTATGAAGAAGAGCCGGCAAGTAACTCCACGGTTACTCTTCTAAAAATAATTAGCTTTTACAATATTTGTAAATTACAGTGTTAACAGGTATGGGAGGACAGTGTAAACCAGTCAGGAAGTACCAGAAAGTAGCAAAAAGAACAAACTACCTATTACTCTGTAGAAACTATCGTATCTTCCCAAAAATGTGCTCAAACACGATTCTACCTAAAACACACCCTGTTCTTCTGCTCACCCAAAATTCAAAACTTAGAAACTTCTTCAAAGGTAAGCAAGTAACACCCTTTGATACCTCACCGCGCTCAGAACGTTGCATTTTAACCAGTTTAAAATACTTTATGCATGGACATTACGGCAAGCTTTCTGTACGGGAGAAATTTCACTCGATGCTGCAAAGAACTGGTCGAGGTGGATAAGAAAATATAGTGGCGCGTGGCGTTTTATGACATTCTAGACGTGGATTTGTAGTGATCGGTATTTTTTGACGTGACAACTTCTTTAGGCGCACTTTGTGCAATTTTCTACAGTTTTCTAACTAACAGCGCCCCGCGGTTTCACCCTCTTAAGTATCGATCCCGTGGGAATATCGGGATAAAATCTAACCTATCTGTTATTCTGATGTATAAGCTATATTACTGTAAAGTTTCATCAAAATCCGTTCAGTAGTTTTTGCGTGAAAGAGTAACAAACATCCATCCATCCATCCTCATAAACTTTCGCGTTTATAATATTAGTAGGAAGTAGGATATACAAACGGAAAAGAAGGAGAGGAAAAAGGAGTATGCAAGGATCGTGGCAGGTGGCGTTCTGTAGTTTCTACCTAACCCTATTGTAAGAAAGCGTGAATTTATATATGAACGAAACTGAAGTACTCGGTTCCAGTCGGTCAGTGCAGCTGAATCGCGTAAACTCGGCTCCAGTCGTAAATTTTCTACTTCTATCGTGTAGTCAGCGATAAGCACACACCCTCTTCTTTATTAGGTATGGTGTGGGTTTTGGTGAGGCAACCTCTTTCGGGTCAGTGGCGTATAATCAAGAAGATGCAGTGTCCTCTACAAAAGATGGAACTTTAATAACGAATCAGTGTATAAAATACTACATTTTTAGTCCATTAGAAGAGAAATATAAAAACGATAGATGGACTTTGGAAGAGGATATGTCTAAAAAGGAGGTGACTACAGTACTGAGGTAACGACTTAAAGAGAGGTGTGAAAGAACTGGGCGCTGACCCCAAATATATTGGGGTAAGGACAGGAGAATCCTGAATCCTGAATCCTGTTGTGAGTTACTTATTTAAATATCTTGACGCTGCCTCATGAATATAATTAATGTATGCAAAATATTGGAAGACATTTTAAAAGAGTAACGGTGGAGTTCCTTGCCCATTCTTCTCCATACGAAAACTACCTTTTGGAAGGGGCGACTGGAATCAATTCTATTTTACTGTAGTTTTTGACGTTCAAAAGTGACTTTTATGTGCCTATTTGAAATAAAGGATTTGACTTTGAATATATTAGCAATTATATTGCAAGGAACATCCATCTTATGTATTTTTATCGGACATGAATAATAATAAAATATGTTTTTTTTTTTTTAAATGGTTTCACTCATCTTCAACCGCTCCTTAAATCCCTAAATACCAAGAAAATAAAGTATTCTGAAAGAAAAGATAGCAATGGAAAGAGGAAAGCTATGAAGTAAAACAAAACCTTATCCAGTATTTCATAGTTTCGCGGATGTAAAATACCACCCAGCAGCAGCCAATAGCAGCGGCCAATTTGAATATAGAACGCCCGCTCGGAATTTATAACGGACACACGAAACTTAAATGTTCGGCAACTGTATTGTGTAGTTTGCAACTGGTTGTTGTAGCAGTTGCTTTTGCGTTTGACCTGACAAAATTAAAAGCAGAAGTATCTGCTAACTATTTTGGGGTCGCCTGTTGTTTGTTTCTGAAAGAATGGAAGCTGTGTTGAGTTTAAAAATTGTGAAATATTTAAGTAAGTCTGTGGTTTTTTGTTACCAATATGACTTGCATGCTAAACATAAACAGAAAAAAAAATACTACACAACAAGATGACACCATCAACTATGAATTTGATTTAGTTGTCAAACGGTAACCACACCTCACTTAGATAAAAACAACCTACTTTTGAAAACTTCAGTGAGAAGAGTGTGCTTTTACAGTTTCTTGCCCGCTCTTCTCCATAGGTACCTTCTGACTGGGCGACCGCTTGACAATTCAAAAGGGCCTGTAATTGGTATATTTGAAATCAATTCTTTGAGTTTGAGTTTGACAGAGCGTTACCTAAAGCACGTCATTTTTTTTAACTATACTGTCACACAGGTAAAAGTAACAGAGAATACAGTCCACTAAGCTGACCTTTTCCTAAAATTCGATGTGCCAAATTAATGACCGCATACTCAAAATCAATATTTTATTTCACATAAACCTACATGGGCACTTATGAAACGTCAGAAGCTATGTGTACGGTTCCAATTGGTCGTTTCCTATGAAGAAGAACCGGCAAGTAACTCCACGGTAAATCTTTTAACTTTTGCTGTTTAGGTAAACAAAACTTCTCGTAGCAATCGCAACTCAACAATTACTCACAGTTGCATAAATACACAATAAGTCATGATTTTCGTTCGAATTTTTGAGAGTAATATTCGTTTTCGTACGGAATCTAAAGAGTAACATCTGTAGTTCAGGAGCAGCGGAGCGAATGTTACAGCTTCCTTACCGAAGAATATGTTATAGGAGATATGATTTCGTTTGAGAATATCGTAAAGCGTCTGCTTTTGTTTTCTTTTAAACGTGAGTTTTTGAGCTTTCGGTATTTGTGAATTTTCTTCAGTATATGGGAACATGAACATTTATTGGTCTATAGGTGAAGGAGTCACTAATATATGGCAAATTATTTCGATATTTTATCAATAAATCCTAATATTAATAATATTTAAAATAATAGGATATAGTCGTAGAATTATCATCAATCCATTTAGTTTTCTATATGAAAAATTGTGTCAATAATGTAGCAAAAACAATGTCTTCATCGTACAGACGCCAGCACATCACGCTACTACAATCTGTCAAATTTATTTAATAGATTTTCAATTTTATCGCTAAAGCATTAAGGCTCAAGGTTGATTGGGATAAATTTGACAGTTTCGGGTAGCTTGACCTGCTGGCGTCTGTACATAGTAATAAAAAAATATTATAAAGTGTGGCAATATTAAACTTTCGTAAACATAGAACTATAATATTTTCATAAAAGCTTGAGGCGTGAACGTCCTTCACTTAAAGAAAAGCCTCATTTAATATTTTTATTTATATTTTTCTGTTGATAATTCAGTCAATAGCCAAGTTCTATACAGCGTCTACAACATTTTCCCAGACAGCAGTTTAATATCGTAACACTTTATAATATTTTCTTCACTTCACTTCTGCATCAAAATATCTAGACTGCGAAAGGAAAAAAACGCCAAGATTTCGATCCTTTTTCTGGATTTGGAATAGTGCCCAAACTGTTCCAATAAATGGCTCTAACGATGTCCCTTATCACCGCTCGTAAAAGGGGGTAGGCTGTCCATTATCGTTGAGACTAAATAACTTCATTGTGGACTAATCAGTATTACTTCACAATGAAATTATTTATTATTCTTTCTTTCTTTCTTTTTCTTTATTATGATATATTACTGCCTACCTCCTTTACATTTGTACACGTAAAGACAGTTGTAGTATTCGAGATAAATGTAGGAGAAGTGAAAAGAGTATTACAAAAATTGTGGGTAATAGATAAGTAGAACACGCTTCATTTATTCAGCACTATGACCACACCAGCAAACAAAATGCTATTATAGCTTAGGGTACAATGGTTTTCTTATCGCTAAACGTAATACACAATACAGCGAAACAGCTCCGAGACAGCTTACTGAACTATCGTAACCTTTGACTAATAAGCCACATTGTAAATCTAACATTGTTACTTCTGCCTATCCCCTTAAGAAATAATCAAAGTCAAAATAAAATAAATGATTTTAAATAGGCACGTAAAAGGCACTTTTTAACGTCAGAATTTACAAGAAAATTGATTCTAGTTGCCTCTTCCAAACGGTAATTTCGTATGGACTAGAAACTCCACAGTTTTCTACTATTTTAACCAAACATTATTAATAAAGTTTTATCTCAAAATAAATTACCATCACCATCGATTCCCAAGCTCCTTACCACCAGCCCAAAAACCAGAATTTAACCGTAAAATTAATAAGTAACCCGGCACAGAAACGCTAAAACTAATAATGCAACAGCGGACCAGATTGCACCAATACATTGCACCTGCCCGTAGTAGCACTGGGCTCTTGTCACCCCGGGGGCGCACCACCCCACGCCACCCCCAAAGGGGGGAGGGAGATCGCTGTACGTGTGAAACCGGTTTTTTTATATGTATTATATTATATTGAACTGTGGGAACTGGGAGGTATTGAGAATTTTATGTGTTTGTAGTGTCTTGGAGAATGAGATGGAGTTGTGGGAAGTCTTATGTTCAGTAGTGGGTTCCGGGGTATTGAGGAAGTAGTCTCTGGCTGTAAGATCGTTGTCCATTGTTTTTCTTTCATGGTAAAAGTATGAGGCAGTTGGAAAGGTAGACTATTCAGGATGCTCCGAACGCATTTTAGAATCTCATGGAGAGGCATTAAGTGCACCGAACGCATACGCCCTTAAACAACCCTCAGTATCTAAAAGTCCTGGCCAACAGGAAGGGTTGACCCAAGACCTATTTCTAACATTTCAAATAAAAAAAAATTGCATTCAAATTCAGAAGAAACCTTACTTGGCAAGCATCTAAGTCCTCAGATCTTTGCAGCTTAAACGGAGACCTGGCAATAATTGACTTTCTTTATGTGTGCTGGTCCAGTCAACCTCAGTGCCTCTAAACGATACCCTCAACACAAAAAATCACTAGACGTGACTGATGTACTGGTGATCACTGATAGCAAAGAAGACACTTCTTCCTGTCCTCCTGACCAAGACCCGTGCAGAAAAGAACTTGCTAGAAATGGTGATCACAAGGTAGGTACCTACTAACTACAAAAGATATACTTAGACACAGACAAAATTCTAAAGAAATCTATATTTTGACCAGCCTCAAAAACCCATCCCAAAAATAACAAATACAATATGCGGACGATAATCTATTTGTCCCTAAGGCCGACAATGTAGGATAGGATAAAAAACTTAAAGCTTACAACGGGCGGGCGGGATCATAAGGCATTTTTCCGAACACACACGAACCACTACCCCCTCCTTTGCGCCCCCCACCCCCGGTGATCTGCGCCCGATACCGTAGAGTAGCCTGAGAATTTTCTGCAGAGACTTTTTTGGTACACTTTTAAAATGTTTGGTTTTCCAACAGATGTATTTGAAAGGTATGACTAAAAGCAACCTACTTGATTTTGAGACTTCAATATAAAGGTAAGGTAACCTACGTCACTGTCAAATAAATTCATAGGTGAACCTATTATGCCTTTTAAGGTACTGAAAAACTTAAAAAAATGGTCTGCAAAATATTATTTTTTTTGGGTATTAAACCAAACTAGTGACTATACGGATGTCAATTATTATTTGTCTCAAATAATCTTCTATTTGTGTTTACATTTCAAAAGTTTCGTGAGCAAATATTAACTGTTAACAGATCTACGATCAATCCTTATCAACCATTATAAATCCAAACTGCTTTTTTAATGTTAACGTAATTCAGTATAGCACTACAAATAATGCCTCTATAAAGTAATAACATACTGAAAAACAGCATAAAAAACCTTCCTGGAAAATCGTCCTCTCTAACTTTCAAACTAATCTACAGCCACTCTTTGCTTCTTCGTCTCGCCGATAGCCTGCGATGTGTGCGGCATCGGAACGCTGAAAGACGCCCTGTGACGCCGAAGCCTTCCTGAAAATGTATGCTACCCCCCCACCCCCACGCTCAAGCAAAAACCCACACAGCGACACGGAAAAAACCTCACCAATGTACGGAAAAGGTACCTGTGTGCGTCAATGAAAGATTACTCCTATGTAGTAGCAATACATATTCGCCGAGCGAAAGGTTTTGCAGCTGTGTGCGTTCTGTGTCAACGCTGTTTCGTATTACCGTGTCGCTGTGTGAGTGTTTTATTGACATTTTTATACATGAAATTTTATGTGCACGATTTAGATGTTTTTGTATATAAGCTCCGTGTGTTGGGTGTGTGTGTGTGAATTATTTGCGGTCGCTTTCGATGTTCGTAGAATACTGAATGGGTGTAATTAATTCGTTTCAGATGAAACTGTTCGGTTGGTTTCCGTGAGGAATATTCAGGATTTGCTGAAACTGGAGGATTTCGTTCGACGGTCTGAACTATTTCTTGTGTCATAGGGGATTTGATTTCTCGAAATACTTTGTGTTTAAAATAAATCTGTGTTGGTGGTGGGTTCCAGTGAAATTGTATTGTCGTTCGCTGTGTTTTCTGTGCTGATATTACAACGTGTTTGCAACATTTCAATTTGTTTTTAATGTTGCAGTGAGATGAAAACCGTTTTACGATAGTTTTGTAATGTAAGCATACTTTTTAAACGTTTATAATATTCTGTATGTTACAGTCTTTTAAAATAAAACTCTACAGCGTTCTCACCTCCTATTTTATGTTGACTGCCACATTGATTTAAAAGCCACAAGAACGGGTAACTTGTGTGGTCCTGGGTTCGTTTCCCATGGTGACAAAAATTAGAAGACCTATTTTCGAGCGGAGAAACAAGTTACTTAGTTTTAGTAAAACGTTATTTCTTTAACTTAATGTTAGGAGCGAAAAACCGTTATCGAAGATATTCCGCCTGCTTTCCTTATAACATTCAAATGTATGTAGGTTCGTATTTAACACTGGACAGGTCCACCCGTGGTTCTTTCCTCAAAAGACCATTTCAGACACCATCTACATGGTCGTCCAAGATGATATCTGGACCAAGATTATGTCTGGATTTTAAAAGAGACTGTGACCTCTGACTTTCTTTTCAAAGTAGTTAGACAGGAAACGCTTACCTCCTCTAGTTTTTAAAATAATTATGATTGACGTGTAAGTGTTCATTGTTTTAAATCATTTATATATAACAAAACAGTGTCAGGAGAAAAATCCCCTTTATTTAACCCAGCCACCTTCTTAAAACAACATCAAAAGTGACCACCACAAAATGATGCCAACCCAAAAAGAAGCCAAACTAACCAAAAAAAGCAACCACTGGTTCGCCCCACCAAAATTTACATAGTTAATACGAATCGACACTCACACATGCACACGTTGTTTCACAGACAGTGGGTCTTACACACACGTAGGCAGAGAATATTCCTCTGCCGTATTAAAATGGACTTCAAAAATATAGAGAATAGTTAATTGAGTATGGAATATTTTGTATGGACTCTCGTTATCTTGCCTCGGTAGTAAAAGCTCACCCCTTTTTCTAGCTATTGTGGACTTTTCTCTGATAGAGAAACTTACTGCTTATAAGTAGATGTGTGTAGCGGTGTCTACAACGCCACATGCGAACAACGCGTCATACTGACGTCACGCAAATCCTGCATCTCGCAAGCAGAGTTTACCGTGCAATTAGCATAGATACAATTTCCCAATATCAATCGTTGGGCAATTGCCCGCCAGACACAACACCCGTCTGGTCGGAGGATCCTCCCTTTTCTATGGAGGATGAGTGAACTTTACACCCTGTTCCTCATGCCTCCAAAATGTGGATAATTTGAAGGTTTTTTGTAAATTATTGGGGTGATCTGGCTAGTGTGACAGATTAAACACATTATTTATTATAGTCTTTTATGGACCAGAAAAGGAAAGGAGAGTACTCTGGTCTGTCGATATCAACAAACTTCTATTATCGTTCTATCTACCAAGTTTGGTGATTATGGAAATTATTTTTCCAATGATTTGTTGGGAAGCTACTGTTGTTTGGCATAACACCGAACACTGGCAAATGTGATGATTTCTGCGAGATTGCTTTAAGCCAGCAGTCTTGGGGCCTGTGTTCTGATAAGACTAGCAATTCCTTGGCCTGTATTTCTCAGATCAAATATCTCTAGCTTCTTTTTATCATAACAAACATGAGGTGTTATCAATAATCACGCTTGCTTACTCTTGTCAATAATGATGTGGTCTTCATAACGCGGTGCTTTGCGTGCTTGACGCATCATTTTGACGTCATCACTTGTATCTTATTAAACAACAAGGTTCTTAATATGGTCATGGTTTCAAACCAACCTCTAGAGCAATGTTCTTCTACGATACCAAATACTACATAGCTATCACATATTTACATTGTATGTCCCGACGTCCGCCTGCATCCCCGAGGCACGTGTGTGTCTTATATTTTTATTTCCTTACCATCCAGCATGTTGGGAGTATCTTTGAAAGTCGTGCGACTAGAAAATTACGACTTTGTTCTATTCCGTTGCTTCTTGACCCGTTTTTCTTGACTGAATGTCGTGTTTTGTTGTGAATTAGTGTTTTGTTATTGGATGGAGATAATGGGAAAAAAGGCTGGGAGATATTTGTAGAGGTAGGTTTTTATCGAAAGGATCGTCCTGGAAAGGGAACCAACATGCTTGTCGTCCTATTTTGTAACCATCTCACCATGAAAAGTTAGGTGAATTGAGCTGTCAATATGGTCAATCCCTGGCATCAAGTCGATAGACAGCTCATTTCGGCTTTAGCCTAGATTTTCACGGGGATATTGATACAGAAAAGATCGGCTGAACTAAGTATTTCTGACGCTGATCGCACATGCGAGTCAAAACAGTCTTGTCTGCTGTAGCCAGAACGGTTTTGTATTGTGACAAAATTGTTTAAAAAAAATAAACAGTTGACACTCGTAAAACAGATAACAAAGACTGCGAATGACTGCGATAGCTGTTTTACGAATGTCAACTGTTTATTTTATTTTTTTTTGTAATTATCACTAAAACTTAAAACTGATCAAACACATTTTGCAAAAATTTAACCATTAAGTAGTTACTATTTTTAACAATTGGTTGAATTTAACTATGGATCAAAAAACCGGCCCATAACGTAATCTTGACTATGGTCTGTGCATGGATAACAGCGTAAGAAGCAGCATTGCTGTGTTTCTTTAAAGGGTGAAATACCCTGCCTACCCCATACCCCTATAAACCTAGAGACACGTGCAACATTTCAACAGTTAACTACTAACGAGCATAGGATACGACTAAGGTAAATTTACCCATGCGTTACCGACTTTGAATAAAAACTTCAAATGCCTCATGACGGTGATTTCAAGGTTAATGTCTAGGACTAGAGTCAAAGTCATTCGAATGTAACATTGGTGAAGTAGCAGCCAAAGTCTAAAATCGTGCGTGTATAACCAGAGGGGCAATTCCCTTAAATTTAAGAACGTTCACAGTCTGATCTCAGTCTCATGCTATCAAAAATACCTCTAATTTCCTTTCATTTTTGTGACACTTGTTTGTCGCCGAGATGAGACTGCGACTAGATATTAAACGTTTTAAATTACGAGAATTGGCCTTCAGATGTATGCACGTAAACGAGGCTATAGGAGTACCGTAAGGATCGTACCAGGTGGTGCCTGCCTACCCCCATGGGAAAAAGGAGTGAGGTTACTTAAGTATGTAATATTAAAATCACATCATTTCTGTAAACTGTCATCGGAAGCGACATAATAAACTACCCTATTGATTCTGTTTTTCTCCTCATCCGTAATAACATCACACAAAAACCTAATTTCAATAAAACAATTATTCAAAGCAATAACTGTTCTTCAGAAACCCATTGATCTATAACCAATGAAGACATGAAATTAAAACACCTAAGTATTCAATAATGCAAAGTGGCGCTTATATTCAATGGAGTTGTATCAATTCATCGATGATTACAATCGAGAACTTTTTGCAGCTCTGCCATAACAACTAGGAATGAATTGTGCAGAAAATTATTCATACTTACATCCCTAACTGATGACAGTGTATTACCATACAAATTACTATCATTTTTCCATACAAAAACAAGCGAAATACCACCTTATGTCCACACAGTTAAAGATCAAAAAAACTGTATAAAAGTTATACACTTGGTAAGATGGTAAGAAGTATACATAAAAAAGGACGTCCTTATGTTTATTGAAGATCATAATGTACTAAGAATTAATTAGAATAAAAAGCGTAATTAACATATTGGATAAAAACAGGCTGCGGCTGATTATGGAGCGGTAATAGGCAGGTACCAGGGTTCAATGAAGAGCGAAGAGTTAGATGTTGACTAAGAAATGAGCTTATACTCGTAGTCTGTCAACACCTTGTCAGGAGGTGCGTTTTATTGAATAATTAGTAAATAATTATGTGTTACTAAGACTTTATAATTATGTACGCATACGTTTATTGCCTATCAAAGTAAGTTATCATTAAAGGTTTTACTTCAACAAGGCTAGTCGCAAAGAATGCATTTGATGTTGAATTATTTCTGATTCTGATGAATGAGCATGTGCTTTTTACAGCTGGAGGAAAAGGTGGCCCCCGCATGTATATTAGCCCCCTTCGATATTAGTATGTTTGAATAAGGCCCTCTAGTATAATTTTGTCGCAAAAGGTGTTTTACAGTTGATGAGAAAATTGTTGCTAGTAATATGCAACCAAGATATTATGCCCACTCTAATATTATTTCTTTATTTACATACATGGGTTAGATTTTCAACTTTTTGACATTCCTAAAGGGACTGTACCTATAGAATTGTGTCTTTGTTCAATGCAAATCAATCATACCCATGTAAAAGGCACATGAGAACCATTTTTCTTACACATACATACATAATGGCTATAATGTTCCAACTGCTGGGACAAAGGCCTTTTCTCTGTGAGAGGGTGTGGGCCGACATGTGACATTCACCACGCGGGCCCAGTGCGGGTTGGTGGATGTCACGTCTTTGAATTTTTGGTTCTAGAACACGTCAGTTTCCTCTCGATGTTTTCCTTCACCGTTTTGATTGCAGTGGTGATGAAATAATTTACGCAAAGTAAAGCGTCTGTCGCGATTTGGACTCGTTCCTAACTGATTGGACGGAAAAGGCACAGCACATAGAAAGGTGGAAGAATTGGGAAGCCATTGAGGAATATAGAGGTGGGAATATGCCCAGCAGTGGGAAAATATAGGCTAATGGAAAAAAAACGCCTGTCTAGGTTCGAACCTACGACCTACAACTCATAAGTCGCGGCCGTTACCACTGGGCCACCATTCTCTATTAAAGTCTTATAATTAAGGCTTCACTCCGAAAACCTCCAAACCTGCTTACACCATCTTACAAAGCAAGCTTCCTCAAACTAAAGTGTAATGAGCATATGAACCCCTCAATTATCATGAACTGTGAACAAAGTTCTGGAATCGAGATGTATGACGTGACCTCCCCATCCCCCCAAAAGGGGGGGAATGGGGGACGCGACCCACTTATCCTTGTAATATAGTAATGGTGGAGTAGCATTTATTAAATTGTAAAAATCTTATTGATTTCCTAGTGGTGGGTGGGTTTGAGTGATGGGTAGTGTCTGGGTGGGGGGAAAGGGGGAGGGGGTAGGATTTGTGATTTTTCCGTTCAATGTATGTAAGTGGGTCGGTATTACTTTGTGGTTCTGGGAACAAATGAGTCTTTCCTGTTACCTGTGGGTGTCGTAAATGGTGGTTATACAAGAAGGTAATATGGTAGAGGGAAACCATATTTATCAATGTTTTTTTTTCAAGATTATGACTAGGTTAACAGGAACAAGACTATATTTATGAAAACCTGTACCTGGTACCTGTTTATAATAATAGATAGGTCCGACTAGGTAGAAAAATAGATAATCCATTTTCATCATTACAGTCCCGAATCACCCACGGCTGGGTATAGACCCCCTTTTTTGCCATCCTTCCCGGTTCCGTGCGTCCCTCAACCAGGTGTTTCCCGCGACTTTGACGACATCATCAACCCAACACGCTTTTGCACTGCCCTTACATATTATGAGGATTGATGCAATATTCGCCTGGTTCCAATAGGCGTCCTCGGTCTGCTTAGCAAGATATAAGAAATATAATACGTTAACGGTGGTTAATGACGACAAAAAAGCACGTACCTAGGTAATTTTATTTCAACACGAGTGCCTCAAAAAACAGCATCCAAATGAGCCATCAAACTACCCTTTTTTAACACATATTAAGTCACGCCACAACGCATCCAAGATTACAAGATGCAAGTGGTGACAAAAACAGCAATATCTACGTCTATGCCGTTCAAGGGCCGTATCTTGCCGTTCCGTACCGTACTGTGTCGTTCAAGAGCCTCGCCGTGCCAGCGTAAGCTCGATGGCTCTTACACAGACAGACACTCCATTTTATGTCGGTATAGTGGGGCTTCTTGCATTTTTCTTGTGGTTTTGATGCAGTTTCTGATCAGGAATGTGAATGAAAGGTTCAAGTGACTTTTTAATAGACAATAATATGGTAGTATTTTTAGGAACAGATTGTGTTACGATAACTTAGTATGTATAATAAATAGCTCAGATTGTGGCCAATCAAGGAACCTGGTACTATATGCCCACGTTGTAACGAACGAAAAGGTGTATTAAGAACACGAACACAAAAAAAGAACATGTTAAGGGAAAATATGCGTCACATCCACGCAAAACGCCACACCACCTTAGGGTGGTGTTATCTTAAATGGTGGGGATCAGAGGCACGTTAAGGGTTACCGCAGGTATTTAGATGTACGTAAACATACCCATGCGATCTTCTCAGGATGGCTGGAAGCAGCTGGATGAGAGTTGCCGAAAATCGAGTTGAATGGCGTGCAATAAGAGAGGCCTATGTCCAGCAGTGGAATGCTATTAATAGGCTGATGATGATGATGATGGAACATACCCAAGTTATGTGTACAATAAAACCTAGACCGTAAAGGTAAAAGTTAAGCCAATGAATGCTGCATCTCAGTGTCAATGGCGATTTAAATTGTGTTAACCCCGAGATTTCTAAGTCAGCCCGGCAATAAGGCAAACTCATGTCCAGGTGGGAAATTTCAGCAGGTGGGACGAAACGGAATGTTTTTTTTTATTCGAACTACGTACGATTTGGTTTGTTAGCTAACTAATATCTCTTTCATTCACACATTCTCAGTCCTGCTGGAAACTGTTTGCCAGTCAATGGAAGGACTGCTATGCATGTCTAATGCAGCCTCAAAACATGTATTTGTAGAAAGATTGATAACATTCATAGGTCCATTCCTGTACAATAGATTAAATAGAAAACTAAGTATCTATAAACTAAATTACCATAGCAGTGTGCGTCCCTGGTGCGCCGGGTGCGGGCCAGCCCAAATCCTATCCTGGCAATGATCGCGAACAGGCTGGATTGCCCTTATGTCCGGCATTGCTGTGGCAGGCATGTTGCTGTTCCAATGCCGACTAGAAGGCTGTAATTATTAAGTTATTTTTGTTTTTATATTGTTATGTTTGTGACTACGAGTAATAATGTAATGAATGAGTATAATTTAATTTATTTTATGGTCTTGTATGTTTGTATTGTTGTTGAAATTGTGTGCCTAATAATTAGTATGAGTATTTTGTTGCTTGATTATAAATAAATAATAATAATAATAGCTGTAAAAAAAATATACTTTATTATTTACTAACCAACAATTATACACAGACAGAAGACCTACTTATTGTCTGCAAATAAAACTGCTAACACGCTATTTTACTTTTATTTACCTAAGTTTTAATTCAGTTTTTGCGTTATACCCATACGCATTGTTAATTTATTATATTAAGTAAGTATATATGCACTTCTTAGCCTGAAGCACAGGTTCAATCTAGTTCAGGCAAATTAACAACTGTGCGCTGTTTTTAATTGTTAAGGTAATCAATGTGAAAATGTCAATGTGTGACAAAAAATGTGTTCCCTTTTTATAAATAAACGATTTCTTATTATTATACGGAAGATTGTTCTATTTACTCAATTATATTATCAAGTAAATACTCCAATCCTTCCATCACAAAAGCAAACAGCATGAAAACTCGTTCCAAGATTAATGTTCTATCAAAAAGTCTACATATTTTTACATAACATCTTACACAATTAATATTTCTATTGTTACGCGTAACTATTGTAGTATGCGACACATGGAGACCGCTCATTACACTTGTGTGTCGTTTGCGCAACGCACTCATTTCTTACATGTATGGGAAATTTGATATGCAACCTTTTTGTCAATTGAGTAGTACATGGTGTTATTGCAACTTCAGACACTGAACGGTGACCAAAGGAGATTAGTAACCAGACACTGAACGGTGACCAAAGGAGATTAGTAACCAGGGTCGTCGGATATAGTTGAAGTTTGGTAAGAAACCGGTGGATGTTTTCGAATAAAATTCAATTGAATTAATAGAAAACAAAGAGGTTCATTTATCAAATTTAATTTCATTGTAAAACATACATCGGTTTCTTACTAAACTTCAACTATTTCCGACGACCCTGGTCACTTAACTTCTTTGGTGACTATGTGTCCAAGATTTTGCAGAGTTAACGGCTAAGACTGCCAGTGCAATATAGCGGAGAGGAGCAGAGAAAATCGAACATTAATAAAATAATTTCAGTAAATTAATGTTTCCCAAGCTCTGCAATTCTTCGATCTTTCCTTTAGGCTGCAGCGGACAGGCAGCCTAAAGCTTGCAAGAACTTATTGAAGATGGCTTAGAATAGGTACCGTATCATATGCAGATATTTGAAACTAAACGAAAAGAAAGACTGGATGATGAAGTATCGATATCAAGGATAATAAGCACTTATAGGAAATAAACAACTCGATTCAGTGGATGAATTTTATAATGGAGGAAAACTGACTCCCAAGGCACAGGTTTAAACCTAGTTTGGGAGCCAGGAAACCTATGTTTGTGATACTACATTTACAGAAGTGTATGCTGTAAATGTAATATCTGTAACAATAACAATGTTGTCACTTTTTTGAGTTAAAGAAATTATTTATTTTATTATTCAGTGATGAATGAGATCCCTCTATATCCAGCAGCTGATAAATATTTGGCGGCAATTCTATTATTTCCCTTGAAACTGTCCCATAGCGTGAGTCAAGCATTGTATGCTATCGAAGTACCGCTGGTTGCATAATACAGAACCAAAAACGAAATCCGAACACCAACAACAGCACACACAAATCTAAACGAAACACAGATTTATATCCTCATACTTTCGAAGACAATAGAAATCCTAACCTGGCTCCGTTCTATCGTACGGTGTACAAAACAACACCTAACAACTAACTCCTCTATACGTAGGACGTAGCACTCCTAACAAAACCCTGGGAGTCTGCTCAAAGCGCGCGAAAGTAGAGCCCTCTTTATCTAAGAGCCGTCTAGGGGGGGGAGGTGGGGGGAGGACAAGTGCATCTCAAAGAAATGCAGATTTTACACGTCGCTACTCTTTGGGTGTGTCGGATGTATCGCGTAGACTGTTGCGTAGCGTTAGCAAATGTGGCGCGAGTGGAAATTATTTTTGAATTTATTCTTGTGTCAAAACGAGATAGAATTTGTTTTTTTTTTCTTGTAATTTTTGGCATTTTAAAGTGCCTTCTAATAGCTTACTTGGAATAAATGATTTGACTTTGATTATTATTATTATATTCGTCAGTTGTAAAAAAATAAGATCCTACCGTAGACTTTGAAGATACTTCATGGAAACTACTAATGAAATCAAATGTGACATTCAGTTAACAATTTGGATGACTATAATAAAGGAATGAAATTTCAACAGGACTTGGATAAGGACCAGTCATATTCCTATAGAAATTTTAAGCACACCTTTAAGATATTTTTGTAGTCACACCTTGTCTCCAATCAGAATGGGAACCGATGCTCGAAATTTGCACTATACTTGAGAAATTTTCATTTATTCAACAATATTGATTAACATAACATAACATAATGCCTTGTTTCCCCGAAGGGTCGTGCAGAGGTGTATCTGTACTACACCCACATTTCACCAGTTATGTTTAAGTCCCATGTAACAGACGTCGAGCATACCCATCAAATCCAGACTCCAGGCTTTTACTGAAAAATTCCTGATAGAGAATCATATGAACATTTTTGCTCGACCGTAGACTTGCAACAAGACCAGCGAGGATTTTTTTCTTTTTTTTTTTCGTTAGCCTACATTGTGTCCCATTGCAGGGCAAAGGCCTCCCCTTTTTCCTTCCAAACCTCCCTGTCTTATGCGACCTCTGGCCATGTTGGCCCTGCAAACGTTACCAGATCGTCACACCACCTTCGCCGATAATATTGATTATTTTCCTGTACAAACTTGGTGTCTACAATTATATCCATATTTAACTGCTTGCCTATTATATGACAAGACATTGCAACATGTAATTCAGGTAGACATTGCGTGACAGA
This sequence comes from Apamea crenata, assembly GCA_949629185.1. Classification (NCBI taxonomy): domain Eukaryota; kingdom Metazoa; phylum Arthropoda; class Insecta; order Lepidoptera; family Noctuidae; genus Apamea; species Apamea crenata. The sequence goes on from OX451372.1 coordinate 15,747,377, forward strand.
TAGGTATCTAAGCACATTTTTATACAATACACAGCGTTGCGTTGGATTTATGAGACATTGCATTAAAAGGAACGGTATTATAAAAACTAGATATTAGATTATTATAAAGTCAACTTGGTAGTGTTGCTGGTGGACACGCGATGACGGCTTTTGTCTTTTTATCAAAGGCAGACTGTTTATTGACAAGACCCGTTGCTTGTTGCAAACTGTGCTTTAGTTATGATTAATTATTAAAAGTATATAATATGTTTGTTGGAGTGGTTTTTCTTCCCTTGAATCGACACTAACAATAATCTAACTAATTTAAATAAATGAGAAAGTAAGTTTGTTTGTTTGTTTGTCACGCTTTCACGCTAAAACGGCTGAACGGATTTGGATGAAATTTGGCACATAGGTAGACCATGACCTTGAGAAGGACTTAGGGTACTTTTTATACTGGATCGCAGACAAAATCGCGGGCAACAGCTAGTGTTTAAATAAGTAAGCTTTTGACTGATCACAGTTATAAAAATTATAGCCAGGCAAGGCACCAGCTGTCAGGGTGCGCCATGCCTACAGTAATTACATTTTAAAAAATTGGAAATCGCGACTGACGAAATGATGTTTGTAGGAATGTATCAATCCTTTTCACGTAGGTAATAAGAAGAGGTATTCCACTAAGAGCACTGATTTCAACAGCACTTGACCGAACCGCACCAGAACACTTCCACAAACCGCACTAAAACAAAATGCTGATAATTTAATGCGGTTCAGTGGAACGGTTTATCAATATTATTTTCAGTCCCCGAACGTAAAAAAAAATATATTTCTTCAAAAACAAACGAATCTCACCACGACGAACGAACGAGGAACACGAACACGACAACGAATCTGCGCAGCCTTTTCCCAACTATGTTGGGGTAGGCTTCCAGTCTAACCGGATGCAGCTGAGTACCGACTGCCGAGTAGCGACTGCCTATCTGACCTCCACAACCCAATTAAATGTATACTTAATATTATACTGAGGTAAAATTTTAGATTAATTAAATAATTTTCGGTCCGATTCTGAAAATTATTTCATTAATAGGAAGCTATAATATTGCTGAGCGTCACAAGATATATTTTACGCTAGACATTTTAGGTTAGTATTATATAAGTTACTTTTCTTCCTTTTCTGCTGACCGTACACCGAATATGACACTCATTATAGCGTGCCGGTAGGATTTCTGTAAAATATGTCAAACGTAAGTAGGCGACGGAATGTCTCGCCGATCTTAGCGCTAATGCTCTTTGTCTAATTGTCACAAGGTGCTACAACCTATACATTAAAAAAAGTAATAAAAACAAGACTAAACATGTGTTTGAAAAAATATATTGAATTTTTACGCTGAAACTTAGACCACCATCGACCTTCATAAAATCATAACAGACTGATGAGCTTTCAATCTAACCGGATGCAGCTGAATACCATTATTTTACATGGAGTGACTGCCTATCTGGCCTCTACAACCCAGTTACTGGGTAATACGACACCCCTTGGTAAGACTGGTGGTCAGACTTTACATGTAATTTTTTAATTAGACGACTACGGCAAAGTGAAAGGAGGGTTATATAAAAAAAAAATCTTTGATTAATATTTTTGTATGTCACTGTGTAATATTTGTATCCCACTTATGGCAGGACACAGAGATACCTTTATAATTTGTAATACCATAGAACCTGTGCACACAAATAAATTAATTCGATTTGATTTTTATTTCATTTTATATCTACTAGCATGGTGATAATATCATTTTTTTACCGTCCATTTTAGCAATCATTGCAAGACCCATTATCGTGTTTATTCTACCAAATCACAACTACACAAAACACAATTCAAAACATGATGTTTCTTACAACTTTACACAAGAAAACGGCTCCAAAATACTTCAAAACAAAACGCATTTACAATCACAATTAGCTGCGATATTAGTTAAGCTTTCCATATTCTTAAAGGGGTGAGTCCAATAATCTTTAGGGTAAGTCCAATATTCGGCTGCGTTCGATCTGGTCCAGTTCGGGGCGAAAACTTAGCACATTATGATTGTAACGCGCGCCGATTAGGAGGAAAGTTTTTACAAAAGGGTGCTCGGGGACGGGGAGGAAGTTTATAGAGTTGTTAACACTTAAGATTTGTTATAAAGTATTTGTTTGTAACTTCAAAATTGCTTAATCGGTTCGTACAGGTTTCTTGAGGATGTCGTGGTTAGTGAGGTGAAATCAAGAGTGAAGAGAAGATGCGAAAATGACTTGGTAAGCTGTACAAAGAAGTGATGAGAGCAAAAGCAAGAGATTTTTTAGCATTTTCTCAGTCAATTAACGTACTTCTATAGGTTTTTAATAATCTAAACAAGCTTATATTTTCTAATTTAACTGTTATACTATAGTGTAGGTTTCCCCTGGAATTTACAATGATTCCCATTTTACCAGGTTTGCCCACATAATATTAGCCCGAAGTTGCAAATCTGTGATACCTACATTTTTATCTTTCAACACATAACATTCACCGTGCAATAAAAGCTGTCGTTGTCATACAAAAACGGTAAAAAATCACACTCACCCCACTCTATATAGTTCAACAATTAGACAATCGGCGCATCGGTGGCCCATGAGCCATTAGGACTTTAATTGAAAATAGCGTAAAAGCTGTAAATCGTACAGTGCAGCCCGGTGTCTCTGCCCCTCCCGATGTAGCAGAGCTTTGTAGGAACAATGCTTTTGAGTGCTGAGGCAATTTTATTTTTTAAATAAATTGTCATTTGCAACTAGAATCTATATATATATAAATGAATCCCTATTTCCCTTGGTCACGTCATAACTTGAGAATGACTTCATCCATATCCACCGATTTCATCCATATTTTTTTTTTACGTTTTCTAAAATTTTGTAGAAGGTTCTTACGGAAAAAAAATTTAGAAAGTTGCTTCACGCCGACGAAGTCACGGGCAAAAGCTAGTTATTTATAAAAATAAGTATCTAAAGACCATATAGCACAAGTTTCGAAGACTTAATGGTTCTTTATACTATACCCTGTTCATCAGGTTAACCGTTTTTTGACAGCTGTCTCAGAACGTAACTATTCCAGATTATGTAAAAGTTAACTTTAAAATGCGTAATAAAATAAATATATAAACTGCCTTATCTTATTGAATTATCTTATTTATGGCTTCTTACAGACAATATAATACCGTACGTGTATCAATCAATGTATTGCGTGTTGCTGCAATCACTAGATCCATCTGTCAAAAAACGGTTTACCTAATGGACAGGGTATAATAAAATCTACGTGTGCAAAAGAAGTCTACTTTATGTTTCCAGAATAATACCCAATTCCTGACTAAAAATCAACTTTAAGGTAGAGAACTTAGGGGGTAAGATTTTGGTAATTAACTTAATTTACCAAAATCTTACAATAAAATCATATTTTTCATAAACAAACGTGTTTAGTAATCTACATTAGAGTTTACGACATGATATTCAAAAAACTTTTTTTTTAACTATAGATACTTACATAGTATAAAGCAATAGCCGCATTTCGTGTCTGTCTGTGTGACCCCGTTATTCTTTTAAATTGTGCATAATGAGTTGATTATTTATTCACCATCATTTAGAGACTTTATTCCCGAAGGTTTATGTCTATTATACATTGCTATTAAACTAACATAAATAATAAAGAAATCCTGATATTTTGGTAAGTCGCTAAAACCGTGCCAAGCTGAAGCAGACGTTAAATAAATCATATCATCTAGAATTACCAACAATTACCAAGTTAACCACAATTTGAACTCCTAACCTTTCAATCATTACCCTCTGCCCTATCACTTCATTACGAAAAAAAAAAACAATTTCAATCGATGTCTGCAGTAAAATGTGGTGGACGTAAAAATAGTGACCATACGTTAAAAGAAATTATGTATATTAAATTCTCAACAGACTTTCTTATCGACATCAAAATGTATCGGCTGAGGGGAGATAGGAGTCTTGATACTTGGTAAAGTAATTTAATTTTTTTTAATTGCATTGGCCTGGGGTATTGAAACTGGGTGATATTTAGCTCGTAATGAGCCTTTTAGAGGATGTAATGTGAAAGCTAGGATCGATGCAATGGTCAGCTAAACGCAAATAGCCAGTTACTTCCGTATGTTCTTCGATGGATATTACTTGTAGAATTAAATGTTCTTCAAGCAAAGCGTGTATCTGCTTAGTAAGATGATATAAGACTGCTAAAATTTGTGGAAAAATTCTGATATAATGCTAAAATACTAAAATCATGAAATACAAAAATGGCTGAATCAAACGCAACGTTAATTTTATACGTTAGCAAAATTCTATGGTCCCGCTTGATGTACCTATCAGTATAGTTTCCTTAGCTAATGAGAACTTGCAAGGACAAGATGTCATTCGTAGATCTTTGACAGTTGTTAGAGATAGTCAGAAATCTTACCGGAGGTGGGATCTTGTTATCCAGTAACTGCGTTGTGGTGGTCAGATAATTGAGTTACTGCTCGCTAAGATTGAAGATTTTGAAGCCGACTCCAACATAGGTAATTTGTGCAGTTGATGAAAAGGGGCAAGATGGTTACGAATCCGTGCCGGACGGCGCGTATGTGTTCGACGCGCGCCTCAAAGAGATGTCAGCAAATGAAGGGGCCCTATAGGGCCGAAGCCTGCCGGGGTAGTGGGATCGTCCGAAAGGGTTACCGCTGCCCTGGAACATAAAGGGCTGAGGAAGGAACACGGGTGGGTTTTAGTCAGTAAGAGTCTGACACTCCCATCCGCTCCACCCAGCTTTCATCATCATTCATCATTTGATGATTACCCATCATGAAGCCAAGCAACACAAAATACCAAACTGCTCAAGTACCAAGACGCCTCACCTAACAACATAACACGTTAATATCGCATGCGACTAACAATCTAATTACAACCCGCGGGAATCGAACCGCGATCGACTGCCCGATAGGAACCGATTACACTCCCACCGGCCGATCCACTGCGTTAGTTAAATGAGTGTAAAAGGGTCCCTTTCCAACGATAATTATGCCTTTTTCTGGTGAATTTTGCTGTCAACTTTTGTTTGGGAGCTACTTTTAAATTGTGGGTGTTTTGGTTGATCATCAACCAAGACAAAATTTTTACACACATCACACATCTGATGATACCAGTAGCCCACGATGCAAGTAGGGCTGAGGTCGGAAATCACCAAAACGCGGTGAACATCTTTAGCTTATTTTTTCTGCGCAAAAGGTGTCAATCGTAAACTTCATCATTATCATCATTCAGCCGAAAGACGTCCACAGCTGGACATATGCCTCGGAACAAGCACCGCCACTTCAACCGGTTCGTCGTATCGTAGACTTATTCAAATTCATTATTTTTTTATTTATTTAGCTTAAACATGCATATTCAGCCTATAATGTTCTCACTGCTGGGATACAGGCCTCCTCTCTGTGGGAAGGAGTGGGCCGTAATCCACCACGCGGGCTCAGTGCGGGTTAGTAGATGTTACATGTCTTCGAATTAATGGTTCTAGGACAAGCCGATGTTTTTCCTTCACCGATTTGAGAGCAGTGGTGTTGAAATAATTTACACACAGTACATCAAGTTTTTTGCATTGTCTAGGTTCGAACCTACGACCTACAGCTCGTAAGTCGCGGCCGTTACCTCTGGACCACCACTGCTCAGCTGCTCAGCTTACACAATATACAAGTAGCATAGTATGAAATTCTCACTAACAGAAGACTCAGATAGATTAAACAAACCGTGGGTCAGAAACCAGGCACAGCCAACATCTTGGAGTGTTTCAAAGTTAATAATTTAATGTGTTCTGCTAGCGCAAGATTGTGATTCATAAGATCATCATTATTCATTGTAGAGTACTTTACTTACTTAAATAACATTTTTCTCTTTTTAGAGTACCTATATACGATACATAGCCGCATGATTGCGACTATGTATCGTATATACTCTATAAACTCTCTCGTATAAACAAACACGTATGTTTAAGATAGATATAAAATATCAATTTTATATCTAAAATTGATATTTTATATCTATCTTAAACATACGTGTTTGTTTACTAGAACATATTGTTTCAGAACACTGTATTAATTAGCTGTCTGTAAGTTAACCGAATTGAATAAAATAAGTAAATAAACATCACTTACACTTTTCTTACCTATTTTTACTTAAGTATCAAAGTCAAAGTCAAATCATTTCATCACTTTTGAACGTCAAAATTTACAAAAAAAAACAGTAATGATTCTAGTCGCCCCTTCCAAAAAGTAGTTTCCTGCCCATTCTTCTCTGAAACTAAAATATATTTTGGCAGGGACAACTTTCACATTTTAGTACCAATCATAATAAAATTACATTACCAAATTGATTGAAACAATGTAAGCCTTAATCCATAACCCAAGTGTTGGTATAAAAGCCCATATGAGTCACATTGCCAACCCCATAGCTAATCAGTATACAACACACCCTCAGACACTACAATATCTATCAATACACGAGCTATAAGACAACAACAGTATCGAGAACCTCCCCAGAAAGACTACAACTCATTGCAATCAGATTGAAATAAATTACGTCTTTCGTTAATTGATTCAACGCTGATCAGAAGGGCGCTGTCGACCCTGTTAGTAATGAAGCAGATGGAGATGGAGATGATACTGGTATTGTTAGAAAAGAACTGCGAACGAATATCGAAGGGGTTCTGAAAATAGGTTACATAGACCAAAATAGAGAAAAAAAATGCTATATAATAATATAATGTCCATTTAAACTGACGAAGGTGGTGGTGGATAATTGTAGAATGGCGATCATATTACTTTGGACATACAGGAATTACCTGCATCGACAGTAAAATGTAACAGTATACCCATAAAAACGTAAAAGCAAAGCTGCACTAAAAAACATTAAAAGAAAATGTTGACCACGTTACAGAAGCAGAGACTGTCTTTAAAAAAAAAGATCCTCGCTTTTCAATTGTTTTAAATAGTAAAACGAACAACCAAAAGTGACTTATTCATGATTATAGAAAACTCTAAAATAAATATAATATTATGTTTCACACATGAGTTGCTTCTAAAAAACATTTCCATGGCATGGTTTTTTTTTTTTTTTTGGGTGATTCTCAATCATTTGATTGCACGAAACAACAAAAGACCAGTTATTTTAGCCATTCAATTCTTAGGCCAAGGTTCCGCATCGTTACAAAGGGACTTCCTTAACGCAACCACACACTTTTACATGTGTGGTGCCCCTAATTACATTCATATTGGTGACCGTCTTGCAGGTGCACAGCCAGCCGTAACGGGCATCAGTCAAGCGGAGAAACAAGGTAAAAACGACCATAAAGCAAAAGAAACAGAGTTTAAAACAGATTGGAGAATGTTCAAGGATGAAGACACGATTGAAGATCAATGTATGATTCGTATTAAGAAAGTAATAGAGGCTATTATTGAATGTTGGAATAAATTCGGTAACAATGATACTGGCTTTGCGTAAGGTCAATAGCATGGTCGAATTCGGCATCGTTAATTACTGACCGATGGTCGAATGATTTTTTATTAGTAAAAGGTGGTTGTCGATCGTAATTTGAATTTGATGGACGGGGAAGTGGTCGATGGTTCCGATAGCGCTTCCAAGTGGAACCTGGTGTACCATAATTTACAATTTTTGGATTAGATGGTCCTTTAATAAATATTGTAATATCGGATAGAAGATTACCGCTATAAAGCTATTCCATTTAAGTAAGAACGCTAACTAAAATGGCTGGACTAAAACTATTTGCTATATCTTGTACATGGTGGCATGGACATCGACACGCAAACTGTCACCATGGATTCAGCACATGGTTCTGAACCCCCCTGCGATGATTTCTACGCTAGAGCGCCTAGAATCATGTCCTGAACTCATGGTTGCAGTTTACGCATCGATGTCTCTGCCACCATGTACAGCAAATTTTTAAACAGTGGAACAGATACACCAGGTAATCCTGCAACAAATAGATCAATTTTAATCTAGCTTTTAGCCTTTTCACTGATATGGATTGGTTCGTATATAATTTGAATAATAGGTAACAGCATGTATTCTGTTCGAAACTTTATACGTTACTCGACCACAACAGTTTTTGTCACAGTAAATTATGTTATTCAAGGTCCATTTGTGTTCGTGTCAAACGTCATACATGAAGCAAATTATTGCAAGTTTGAAAGAACTGTTATGTTGTAAAAGAAGAACTTTGTAGCTCCAGTATTCAATTACAAGAAGCAGAATAATAAATCGTTCATTTGACTTTAACTGCTCGCACGAGATGCCAACTAGCTTATAAACATGTCCTATTTTTTCTTCCCTTTTTAGATCAGCATGAATCATTTCAAAAAAGTCTAATATGTTACACTTCAACTACTCAACAAGCCTAGTACATTCTATCGAAGTCTTATAGACCAGGAAAAAGAATTTTCACTTAGCTATACATCGTACGCAAAAAATTAACTTTTACTTCCAATCCATCTATCATTCTTTTTTTGTTTTTGCTACCCACAATTATGTAAAAAGAATGAATATAGAATATTACCAACGGTTATGGTGGCCATAAAAACGTCACTACTTAGTATAAATGACTGCTTTCTAATAAGAATACTATTGGTCCGAAGAATGCGCCTTGCTGAACTTCGCGTGTCAAAGTTGAATTTAACATAATCTGTCATTGTATCCATACTTACAATGGAGTTATTTATAACTGTTTGCTGTAGGCCGTTAGGTTTTATAAGGCATAAAGAAAAGAAAGTAACAGCTATTGTAATTATATTGTATAACTATTGTAGTTTTTGCAAGTTGTTCGATTGTACAAGGTTAAGCTAATCCTTGGTCTAATGTATTATAACCGTTTATGGTGTACGTACAAAGTAGAATGGAGTTTTATATTTCATCAGTGTAATTGGCTTTATGTCGTTCTGGTTAAATGAATAAGTAAATATTAGAATGCATTCTAGAATCACTTTTTTATATTAATAATAATACCAGCCTATTATTGTCCTACAGCAGGACAAAGGCCTCTTCTCATACAGAGAAGGCACGAGCATTGATCACCACGCTTGTTCAAGATGGGTTGGCGATTTTAGACTTTTCTAGTTAATTATAGATTCTAAATCATAAACATAGTACATATATTCATTAACTCATCATGCTCTAATCCCACGAATATATGTATAATAATATCCAGAAGAAAAAAAAATACTATTACTAACTTTAAGGCATATAGATATGAGTAAAATTCCAAATGATTTAACACAATCATATTCAAAATAACTCACTAAAAGCTGCAACTAACAGTTCCAATACGGATACAGTATAAAATAGCCATATACATTGAACAATGACATTTTCAACGCAAATGTAAAAACCGTTAAAACTAACAAATCTATGTCAGACAACGCCATTAACACTTACACTATTTCACTTTCTACGATGTTCCAACCACCATTAATTAATATAGTCGGTACAAGGGATGTGCTCATTACGATTGCGATTCATCGATACAGTATCGATACCATCGAATCGTTAAAAAACTGCCCATAATTAACTGTTGGTAACAGACGCCACATGTCATTCTAAACAAAAGCTCTATACATGAGAAACTAATTACTAAAGCAAGGGTGAAAGAGATGGAGTTATATATAACTTGTAAGTGGGAGCGAAAGGTCAGAAAGGCCAAGATCGGAAGCAGATTGGAACGCACCACTGCGCACTGTCCGAATATGTTTTTTACTAATTAAAAATGCAGGCGGCAGTTTGATAAATGGTATCCCGGTCGATTTATTTAGCTTTTGTGTTTTTGAGGTTATGTGCGTGAGCGCTGATCATAATGAAATTGTTCAGTGGCCAGCGATCGGACAACCATTGTTAGTTTTTTGTGGAATGTAGTGGATTGAATTAAAAAGGTAAATAGAACTGTGTATAGGATTGTTTTTGTTGTTTTGGCTAATAATAGAGCACGCGTTGGATCTATACAGACATGAGTATGTTGTTTCATTGGTTGTTATTATAAAAGGAAAAACAATCTGGAATTAATTCTATAATCATTTTGTATGTTGTTGGAATTTAAGATTCTTCCAAATGGGGCCATGAATTTCTATGTCCAGTCTTCCTAAATCTTGTATATTCGTTAATCCATCTACGGGTCCCAATCCATGCCTCATTTACCCATGAACAAGTTTTCTGCTCCAATGGCCATGGGTGGTTGCCACTTCAGCTTTCCAGTTCTGCGAGCTATATCAGTAACTCTAGTTCTTTTCTACGTTTTTTCTTTCATCATTCAATCACTCGTTAATGTATAGGCGTTAAAGTCTCGATAATAGCAAAAAGTTGACTTACCATTAGATACTGATAGATCTATCATGATCGTAAACTTGGACATGCTTCACGAGGTTTCTGAGCACCCTTAAAAACTTTACTGTTTTTGGTACGATAAGTTCAACTTAGTATACTACTTCACTGATTACCTCATTAGCAGTATATTCTATGTGTGTAAGTATACATTTTATATTAACATCATCTAAGTTGCTTAACAAAGTACCATTTAGAAGTGGTACTACAAACAAAATTGTTCCTAAGGAGACAAGTCACGAGCATTTAGCATTATCATCGCCAATTTCCATAACATTTTAACCTCTTACCACATTATGCGAACCGAAACAGCCCATTCATAGATTAAGTGCATTTGAACGTAAACCATAAATCCACATCATATCTCACACAAAAATAAACACTAAATCACAATCATGCAAATCAGGTTCAAAAATTCAAATGATGCCCATAAAATCGGTCGCGATACAATATGTAGAGGAGATCCATGGATGCCGAACAATATCGGCTTTGCCCAATGCCACTTACGGACCGATAGCTACACACTAATGAGCTATTGAAAAATGATAGCAAAAATAATTCAAGGAAAAATTATCATAAGCCATTTGAGGGTTGAGTATTCCCATGGACTCGAAGATCAAGCCAAAATGTACCTTAGCTTGTTAAAGCAGAATTCAAAATGTATTAGCATGTGAAAGAAAAATTTTTCAAAAGAGCATTCGAATCTTACGCATCACCCTTCTCAATTCATTCAACTTTAATTCTATAAAAATAGAGATCAAAATCAAACGACATTGAATGTCAAAGTAATCATATGATAATTTTTTCTAACCCTTAAATGGCGTATGCAAATTTCCGCATTGTCAATCGGATGCGTATGCAAGGATTGAGGAGCGTTCGGGGGTTAACTCAATATGCGATGACAGATGCGAAGTCGGGATACAAACATCGTATCGAGTTACTCCATTTTTGAGGAGCAGAGCGAATCTGGGATTGTATTTTCGATGGTCCTTTTCTAATGTTATTGGTTGTATGGTTTAATAATGGCTTGAATTTCTCACGCCTTGATACTAATAATCCTAATTGATTGTTAATATTGTAATGGTTTTTTTCATTTATATAAAAACTACAACTTGGGCAAAGACCTTCCTCCACTCCTTCCATCTTTCGCGAGCCCGCGCGTCCTCCTCGCGGGTTTGACGGAACCTATCCAGCTCGTCCCGCCATCTCCTACGTGGTCTGCTTTCCCTAGCATAAATGGCATATTGATAGTAACTAAACCTTCTGCACATGAGCACAGAATAGATCGTCTAAGTCATAGTTATAGGCTCATTACACGGTCTCCAACCAACCAAAGTATACCCATTAACGTTTAAAATCCTCAGTTTCCATAGGCACTTGTTCTGGTCTATAACTATCTTCAATATCACATTTATGCTCTATCACGATTTTTAAATCAAAACCATTTTGCTATCATTCGTCATCTTCATGCATCGTTTGAGCTGTTCCTATTTCATCAGACTTCAAACCGTTGTTGGTAGATTTTTTTACTAGATTAGTAAAGATCTTCGATAAACCTTATTTCATCTTAAAAGTCTTCAGAAAAACTGAAAATATCTTCAGTAAGATTAAATATATCAAATTCTTTAATAAACTAACGTTCAATTTCTCACAATTCTTCACAGAAATTGATATAAAAACGCTATTGCACACTTCCCCATCGGATTCACTTGAACGCAAAAAAGTTGCGGTTACTACAGACGGACGGACAATCGATAAGTAATAATATCGATAGTCGCGATCTAAACGAGCGGGGAGTAATCGAGTTATTACACTGTAATTATTAACCGACGTTTTACTTTCTTCGTTTTGTGGGTTGGATAGTGTGGAGGAGGCTCTTTTGTTATTGTTTGAAAATCAACATTCAATTGCATAATCGGCCTATAATGTTCCCAGTGCAGGGACACAGACCTCCTATCTGAGAAAGGGAGTGGGCCATAATCTACCACATGGGCCCATTACGGATAGGCGGATGTCACTTGTCTTCGAATTTTTGGATCCAGGACATGCCGGTTTCCTCACGTTTTCCTTCACCGCTTTGAGAGCAGTGGTGATGAAATAATTTCAATTGAGACATTCAATTGAGTTTGGATTTGTTCTGTTATTCTTAAGGCATTAAAAAGCTTAAACTCCGACGTTATTTTCCACAAAACTATTGACTGAAATATTACGCATCACTTTCTTTTAATTGACATTTTCAATCAGCTCACCACCTTTCTATAATAATTGTGTTGCTCATTCTTGTTGCAACCGTCATTTTGAGCCATTTATTTTAAAAGTTGCCATCATGTTGATCATACTAATTGCGCTTGAGCACTCCCAATTTTAAGACTAGTTCAAGTAAAAATAACACAAGGAAAACACAAAGCTTAAAAAATGCTTCCAAAGAAAACTTATCACGTGACCTGACACACAAAGCTTTCACCATAAACTCTAGCTAGACAAACAGAAGCCGTCTCCTGCGCACCCAGGTATCGCGAGATGTTCGCAGGTGTCGCCGCGCTTCATCGCCCACCACGCACGACGGAGCAAGATAAAAGCCTCTCTGTCTATCGCCGACAGCATTTTATACCCTATTTGCTGTTTTAATTGACAAAAACTCGCTTACCACTTGTTTTGCCTCCGAAATACTAAGTTTTTCTTTTTAGTATCGATTTTGATTGAATGCATTATTGATGAGTCTACTATTTCCTTTTATGTTGCTTCCTTGTCAATATCGTCGGTTTTTGTTATAAATTTTATGTGTGGATCTTAATTATGGTCGGGAGATTTATTAGTATTATTATATTTATTCGGTGTACCATAACAGGCAGTAGGAATCGAACACGCGACTCTGGGTTTAGAATGCGGATGAGTTTGTGCGTTGAATGAGTCTTCCGATGCACTTACGTTATCAGGGGAACTTTCTTTACTGTAGAAATGATTATCAATATTATAGTGTATAAATTATACAAGGTAGCAGATACATCAATGCGCAACCTGTTACCAGGGATTCAGTACATGATTCTGAACCCTCTAAACGTTTAAAAATTTTCTTAGGTTATTAAAAAAAATAGCTGTTCCGTACATTTTGACCACGTAGCTTTGTACTTTTCTATGAAACAGTAGATTTTTTTTAGATAACCCTCTAATTCTTACGCTAAGGGTTCTAGAATCATGTGCTGAATTAATGGTTACAGTTTGTGCGTCGATGTCCCTGACACCCTGTATATTGAAATCAGATGATCGAAAATTCAGCAATGGCAAGCAACTAGACAGCTCTTATTTCAAGTACTAATGACACCCTTAACCTAAAAATATTCACAATACGAAAATAACAAATATACAATCATCTATTGTACAAGTCGTAAAACACGGATTATTTTTGCATCAATTATCTGCAACTGTCGTTGTCACATTTATAAGAACGGGTTCCGAAAAATATAGATTAATGATCGTGCGCACATTAGGTTTGACAAGCAAATCGATACATTTGTGAATCGATTTGATCATCAATATGAATTATACGGTACGATTGCTGAGACACGCGGTCATGGAAGTAATTTATACCATACTAAAGATTTGTAACATCTGCAAAAGAGTTCACAAAAGCTTCTATTTCCCTTAAGGAAATTGGGATCATACATCGAAATGTTTCTGTCGTCAAAATCTAAATATAGCCTCAAAATAAAAATTCTCCATATTTTTCCTTATCAGTAATATCTAAATGTAAATTATTTTGACCATTGACTGCCAACTTAATAATTTATACCACTAATATAATTAAGTACTTCTGATAAACTCAACTCCATCCGGCCCACCAGCGCACAATGACAGGCCCTAACCGAAATCCGGAAGCACAAACAATAATATCGAACGTATTACATTCAAAAAAAGAACTTCAAAACGAACTTTCATATTCAAATTTGAAATTCGAACGAACCGAACCGAACAAAAAAAAAACGAACGGAGAGCACCGATCAATTAGAGTAACTCAATACTCTGTCACATTAAAATGACGAGTCGCACTAATGGATTTCCAAATTTGAATTTCAAATACAAATGGGATCGGAAGGATCTGTCGGGCGTCCTCGGGCGATTCCGTATCGGCCTGGACGAACTATCGGTTGTGTGTTCGAAATATGAATCAATCATTCTTTTGAACATTGCACTCAATATTGGCTGATTGCACAAAGGTTAAATGGTTAGTTAAGAATGGAACAGAAATTCGTGTTATTCATATAGTATTATGTTAAGCGATAATGGAACTAACCGTGCTATTATTAGATTCTAAGAGTACATTAGCATTATAAAATCTAGGCAAAACATGAGCAACAGTGTCAGAAAATTTACCAATACTTTGAATAATTTATGAGGTAATTTATACGTTCTAAGGAGTCATCAGTAGAGCAGTGGTGGCTCAGTGGTATCGGCTCCGACTTACGAGTTTGTAGGTCGTGAGGTCGAACCCAGGCAGGCGCTTTACTTTGTGTAAATTATTTCATCACCACTGCTCTCAAAACGTTGAAAGAAAACATCGTGAGGAAACCAGTATGTCTTAGAACCAAAAAATCGAAGACATGTGACATCGACTATCCCGCACTAGCCCCACGTGGTGGATTACAGCCCACTCCCTCTCGAAAAGATGATCCCTGTGTCCCAGCAGTGGGAACAGTATAGGCTGATTATAGTGTAAGGAGTCATCTCATTTGTATGAATCTAGCGATATGTTGCTGATAAAGACAATAACGCTTGTAGTCTATGAATCTTTTAAAAAAAGCAATGTTCCTAATTCAAAAATTATACCATCGACAGCCCATGATACCCCGACAGTCAGTGTTACTTTGAGCAGACTCCGTGACGGCCGCACTTTTTGCGTCGCCTATAATGTCTACTTACGTCCATGGACGTAATTGGCGATATTACACGATGGTGATTAATTAATGAGGATGTTATGACGAAGGCTTAATGCTTGACGCCTGCGATGAGTGGTGGTTACAGATCGGTTACCGTCTGTGAGACTTTTTGTGGCGATTTTGTGTAGAATGCTACCTGTCGGCAATGGTGGCCCAGCGGTCTTGGCCCCGACTTACGAAGTATAGGTCGTGAGTTCGAACCCAGGCAGGCAATTTACTTAGTATATTTGATTCCATACCACTGCTGCTGCTGCTCTAAAAACGGTGAATGTGTCTTGGAACACTTGTGTTGGAACTAAGGAAACCAGTCTCAGTCTGAATGTAGCAGGTTCAACAAAACTTTGAAAAGTTTACCTAACGATTATCACAACCGAAAATGCTAATTCATCTAATAGCTTGCAATCACTCCTCCAAAAAGAGCCTAACTATTTTTGTAGGGACCAATTTATAGGTCTCAATTAAATAAGTAGTATATATACTTCTACAAAGATATATACAAAGAATAGCAATACTCCAAGTCCCTGTAAGTTCAAAGCAAAAAGCATATTTGCTTCAAATCATTCAGAGAATTCTACAATCCCCCAACTGTCAGACTTTGATTTCCACCATTAACAACTCCGATAACTATCAAATACTTAACAAGTATATCCTCTCCGCCTGGTTGCGCGTTAACCAAATCTCTGCAACCAGATAAATCTGTGTATTCGCCACGCGTCTAGAAACCATTTGTCACTCACTAATGATTTGGTACCATTTTGAGATGCGTGTAACAACCCTTTGAAATGTTTAGGGGAAGGTAGACCAAGGTGGTTGTGTGTGATTTCGGAGTATAGAGTGCTTTAAAGCTTTTCGTGGATGTTATAAAAGTGACGTCACACGAATGGGGGATAATGAAATGAAGCATTATGTCAATGTCATATAATGATACGTAGCTGACGTAATGACTACCGAGATGACGACTAATAGAGAAGCATGGAAGAAAAAGACGTTTTCTATGCCATATGTGCAGTTGTACCTAAATAAATTGAGATTAGGGCAAGAGAATGGTGGTGAGGTAACGTCGGTCAAGACATATCAGAAAGATTATTTCGTTTTTGGTAGTGGTTTTTGCAAGCTGCAATAGTTTGGTTTTGGTTGGATCAGAGGTATACAGAGCTTTTTTTTTACTCAATCATTGGGATTTTCGAAATCAGCCTTTCGTAGTATACCTATTGTTCTTTTCGTAGAATGGTGAATAGTTTTGATATAAACTGCCAACTTTTTATACATTACAATTATAGGCATTTGAGAAAACTATAGACAAAAGTTTACAAGAAACACAAGATTTCTGGTTGCAACCTCAATTTACTGTCTTCCCAGACACATTCCGCTTTATTCATAAACGTTGCTTAAAGTTAAGCAGTGATTAGCGACTGTTTAACCATACATTTTTGACGTTTAAGCGTTACTTAACTTTAGTCATCGTTTATGAATAAACCCCTTTATATTTAAAAAAATCCAGGTACGAAATATCAAATCTAAATTTAAACGCACCGAGAGCCGTAGAATTTCATATCAAAAAATAATTTAATTCACGTACACTATTTAAAGAACGCGTGCGCAAGTCCGCCCACGGACGAACAGACACACAAACCGATCTCGTTACTAACAATGCACCATATATTACGCCGTTTCCGGTGAGATATCACATCTTGCGTCTCTTTCGGGCTCGGGATGTTTGTATCTTCTTTCTCTTTCTACAATCATCGCGAGACATCAAGATCATTAACAGGCGATACTGTGATTTGTATTGTGTGTTTTTTATAACATATTCCCCTTTGTGCGTAATTTTTCGATTTGGCGAGTTAATTCTGAATTTACTTGAGTACATGTGGCTGATATCTTGTCATCTGGTGAGGAGTTAGTGGTTTGTTGTTTGTTTGCGTTTTGGTGTCTATGTTTTTGGGGTCTTCGATGGCAGCGACTGGAGCATCGTTATGAGGGTCCTTGTGAAAATTGTTCTCTAGATTACACTTGTTTATTATGGGCTTATGGAAATTGGAATAGCATCTTGCTCTTGCTATGTTTTCAAAAAGCTTATTTCTTATTCTTTTTTAGTTTATAGTTAAAGCTTAGACTTTTAGGTATACTTCACTGAGCTGCCAGCACTGCTGTTAATCTTTTCTACGACGATAACGTAAGATGATGAAATTTTAAAATAGAAGATTCAGATGAGATGCTCTGAAATTATTTAAATTTATCAAAACACTTACAGACGCCTGGCATTAAAAAAAATCAGCTATTTTATAATAGCCAGTTTTACATAGAGTTTTACATATTTGTTTCTGAAATACAGATTTTAAAATAAACTAGAGCCGCCAGCTATTTAAATATTTCTACAATAATAATAACTAGACCATTGATTATTATAAAACGATGACGTTCGATGATACCAACACCAGAGATAGCTCTTTGTCTATGATTTCAATAGTCCTCTATTATAACACGATCCATCTTTTATGGATATGTCAAAAATATAAACCCTGTTTTGCATATCAACAGAATTTTTGCCCTGCATTGTTAGTTTGGTTTTAAGGATTTTAGAGTCCCGTGGAGCTTTCTTTAAAACCCTTACACTTGACTTTTTTAACACTGGTTTAATCTTTCAAACTATTTAGATTTAAGAGGATTATCCGCTGGTTGTTGGTATTTTATGAATATGATAATATTCTGTCATACAACACTGCTTGGATTAACTGGTCTTTATAGTACCTACGATTAACAGCAATACCATCAAAGTTTGTAGGTATGAGGCGACCGCTGGCTTATTTCAATAATCCTGGTAGGAGTGAAGAATCAAAATCAAAATAATGTTTTTGTTTACTTATAGAACTTAGGTACTAGCTAAAGCCACTTACTCTCATGGAGCATATATAATAAAATAAATAATATAATTTAGACTACGGAACCCAATACTACCAAATCACACACACACACACACATATGTTTCTGTCATTATTACAAGAAATTGAAACAGACTGCGGTACAGATAAACTGTCACTAAATGTTTTACGCCTAAAAATTTCAAAAGCAAATGTTTTGTTAATAATATAAATAGTGTCTTTGTGGAGCTTTCAAGCTTTTTTTAGCTTAGAAGGTTTTCAATTCGATTGTTAACTGAAGACTATTGGTTGTCTTTACCAGTTGCTGTAGGAGCGTCTTGGTTATTGAACCGCTTGTTCAAGATTCACGATTGATTTAAAAAAATACAAATCCTACCTATATTATAAACGCGAAAGTTTGTGAGGATGGATGGGTGGCTGTTTGAGACTCTTTCACGCCAAATCTACTAAACGGATTTGGATGAAATTTGGCACGCAGATAGTTTATAACCAGAATTAATACATAGGATATTTTTTATCCCGGTATTCCCACGGGATCTAAACTTTTGCGAGTGAAACAGCGGGGCGCTGCTAGTCTTAATAATAAAAAATGCAGAAGAAGTTATTCGTTTTTCAGTACACACAATTTATTATACCAAGATAGAAGTAGACCTGAAAGACGTAGTACGAAATACAAAATCCTAAACAACAAAAGAGAAAAACAAACAGACTATATTTCACAATGCCTCATACCAAATCTATTATCTGTGCTCTATTTTTTTTTAAATAATGGCAAAGGTATCCGATCAAACATCCTCTAACAAAAGCCCCAGTCATTACTAGATTTGAATAATAAAAAAAAGTTTTGAACCAAAGGGGCGACGCTCAGCCTTGCATAAGTAATTAGAACAATTATTTTTTGATAGATAATAAATTATTTTTGACATCGACTTGTCCGTTGGGGTGTTATGATGTTCGGAAATGGATCGCCATTTTGAATTTGCATTTTTCTGAATACTTATGTGGCCAGTGTGTAATTCAATGGAAGTTACCAATGAAGACTCGTTTCATTTACGAGTGACGTATCGTTATAAGTAACTTTAGCGTATGCAGCTCTGCTGGCTAGTAGCTGAAGCTTCGCTTTCCTAGGAAAGCCGTTCCATCATATTATAACAGGCATCATAAAATAAGCGGAGCACCTCCCTGCGGGGTGTAGCCTTCCATGGTCCACTTGGAAGTGTCTGAACCGTCTCCGGACACAAGTGGGAAGTTGTAAGTCCAGCCTGGTAAAGTGGGGCTACCTTGACGGAACGGCAGTAGGGTGTGATTGTGGAGCTATGTCACAAACCATGCTCCACCTCCTATCCTGCCCTCTGTGTTCCAAAACATGCAGTCAAAGTGACCTCTGCGCTGCCACCGACAACGCCGTGGAAGTGGCAAAGTTTTGGGAAAACAAGATTTAAAAAACAGTCGTGTCCGTGACACAAAGAAGAAAAAGGTAACGGCCTTACTGAAAATCTGTCATTTTCACTAGTATTTGAAATTAAAAGTGTCAAAAAACCCACTGTATTTGGACAGCCGATATTGTCTGACCGTCCGTCCACCAGTTTCTTAAAAAACCAAAGCTTCACTGTTCTTGATGCACCCGCTAAGGAGTATAACGGGCCCCAGGCTCCTTCCTAATAGCTAGAACCTGTGGGAGTCTTGATACTGCTTGGGAACGACCACTGCATCGTCACTTATTTATTTATTTATTTAAACTTTTCGCACACAAAAAAGGTACAACAAAGGCAGACCTAATGCCTTAGGCATTCTCTGCCAGTCAACCAAGGGTGGTGAAGCGATTATCATGATCCAATTAATGATGGAATGAGCAACCAAAAATACAACACATACGTTCAGAATCCTCAACGGGGACTTTCGGGCGAGTCTGGCTACAAGTTCTATCTACTCTATATTAATCAACTTATTCGTCATAAAAACTGCAAATATGTATGTATATTCCTTGTTTTTACCATACAATAAAACTTTCATTTTTACCCCATAGAAAGTGAGTTGTCACAAAAACGCACCGCCGCACCTTGACGTGACGGCAGGAAATATTTGAATATGTCATCCGATCTACGGTATCGATAAATATCGGATGCGACGGAATTATATGAAGGGGGACTTTTTTAAGTTTGTACTTTCTTTACTCACTTACTTATTTGTATATTTTGAAGGATTCTCATGTTGTGTCGGACTCGAAAGTGATGCTTTTTCATGAGCAATGAAATGATGAGCTAACTTTAACTAAGCAAATTCGAGCTGTTTTTGAAGGCAAACCAAATTTTGAATTACGATGTTAAGGTAACGTATCGCTCTGTTTTCGTATTTGTGTGACAGCGTTTTAGTAAAAAATGAGACATTGACCTACCCTTATTAGTTCATGAACGCAGACCAACTGCCAAGCATCGAGGATGCTGTGTGTTTATGATTCACAAGAATGTCCATGGAGTTTCTTGCGTGTTCTTCTCCATAGGTACCTACTACGTTTTGGAATGGGCAACTAGCTTCATCTTTCAGACTGACCGACCCTTTGACAATTCAAAAGTTCCTGTAATTGGTTTATTGGAAATAAATGCTTTGATTTTTGTCCCATGTTTGACTAGCCAGCAATAAAATGACAGACTCACCGTCGACACTCGAGTCTGTCCAATTTTGGAATACAAAGTCGCGTGTTAGGCATGCGAAGAAGTTTGTCTGCCGAGAAGTTTATTCATGTCTACAACATTCCCTCTTAAACTACCACCATCATCAAAACTATAATGGAACCTCCTAATACACATTAATTAACATTGGAATGATAAATCAAACACCCTCGCTTACTATTTTTTGTTCCACATCGTCACTTCCTCTGCGACAGATGTCATCCATTCATATACAAATCTTTGTATTATTATATTTAGATCAACCCTTTTTTACAATCACAAAGAAGAATGAAGAAACTGTATCGCACCTATGCCACCGTCTTGTGGTGTTGTATTCATAAAAAAGTTTGAATAACTCATTGAAAAATAATTCTAACACCATCATAGGTAGGGTCTATTGTTGTTATGGTAGTGTTGATGACTGAAAACTCCATGAAGAAGCCCTAATATGGAGCAGCCATACTGTCGATTTCAGCACACTTTTACTTCGTCTTGAACTCTATCACGAGCAATTGATGTCAATAATTGAATTCAACTCTATCCAACGAAAGCTCAATGCTTAAAAGAACTCTTAGCTCATTTTGGAAACCGTTACTTAAAAATAATATACAAGGCAAAGGGATTAGTAATCACAGCGTGGTGATATCGAAAATATCGTAGAAACGTACTGTATTTTTTTCTGATATTTCTTATCGTTACGACCGCCTGAGAAAGAGACTGGGTGATTTTTTCTACACCCTTACCAAATTTCACCAGCCCCAAACAAGTACCTCAAGCCCCTTTAAAAGTGAAAGCAGTACAAGTGGCAACAGGTCAGTATACGTACAAATGCAGGCGACATCGCGGGGCGGGTGCAGTTCGTATTGGAGAGAACAGAGCGCCCGCATCATCAAATTTTAATTGTTACAATGACGCCATTACTTTTGTAGAGTTAGGAGTGGGTAGACGTGGCCAGTAGCGTTAACTGGCTTCCTTTTAATTGCTTGGAAGAATCCGTATTTTTAAGCTGGTGTTTTTCAGACTGGTGATAAACTGATGAAGCTATACAAAATTATGAGGTGACCAAAAGATGACCAACCAACTATCGCTAGTTTCATTAAAGCAGCTATCAAGTTTAGTTTCTCAGTGAAGTGGGCTGTCATTCCACCTGATGTTACGGATTGCCACTATTGACAGCTCACTTCACCTAAGTTTTCACAGTGAGATATTTACAGAATAGATCGACTGGTCCTAATAAATAAGATATCAGTTAGCAACACTGGTCAATCTCCGTTGAGACTGGCCACCGTGACCGAAATCGGTCGGGAGGCTATTATTTTTATTAAGTATAAATATTTTCAATTTTATAAAACACCATATTGCAGGAGTAATTATGATCGGTAGTAGATAGTTAATCTAATTTCCAACAAACAAAAAAGAAACGCTAAATTGATTTTTTCAATTGGTTACCTCTATCCACTTCCTAACTCTGCACCAAACTCATTTCACATGTATCCGTCAATTCGAGGGCAATTTTTTGAAGAATATAATAATGTTGATTAATTAATTATGGTGATTGTGGTAAAACAATGCGTCAGCGGTGAACGACTCCTCATAAAGCATGGGGGCTGAGCAGGGGACTAGTTCAATGGTGTTTTAGGGACATTAATGATTATTGAATATGTTTATTGGTACGATCAGTGGTATCTACAACCGTTGTATAATTTATTTATCGTGAATTCACTATTTTGAGAAACCTGTTGACTGTAGAAAGTTAACTCTACGTGTACGAAAACGATACTTAATTGAATTAGAATGACCATTTACATATAAATTCTTCTTTTTAATAATTAGTTAATTAATGAATCGTTGCATCAATAAACATAAAATCAGAAACAAAATTGGTGTGTCAAACTCAAAAGTGAAGGTTGACATTCCATAATTCTTCACGTGGACCTTTGTTTAACATACCCTAAGATTTGATTAAATAGTTTATCATACTAATCCACCATACACAGTCAACAGTCATAAGAAGACATGAGGAAGCTTATCCAGGGCTAAAAACTCATAAAAACAGATGTCGTAAGAATACTCAATACGCACATACTACTCCAAAGATATCGAGCTATTGTGAAAGAGTACAATTTAGGTAAGTACTTTGTCTGACAGTAAATATTGAACAACCAACTTAAACATACACTCACGACAAACAAATATGATCTTTAAAACGTTTGCGATAAGGTGGAAGTCGTGTGCAGGGTTATGATTGTAAGTGTGGTACAGAAATATTCAACC
Source organism: Apamea crenata (assembly GCA_949629185.1). NCBI lineage: Eukaryota > Metazoa > Arthropoda > Insecta > Lepidoptera > Noctuidae > Apamea > Apamea crenata. Next base: position 15,770,549 of record OX451372.1, read on the forward strand.
CTTACGAAACCGGGATGTGCATTTCGATAATAGGTAACAGGGTAGTGCGGGTACAGAGAAGACAAATATTTTTTATAGACATTTTTTATAGACATTTTTTATATATATATTTAGCTATTTAGCTTGATTCCGACATTTCTGCAACCATATAATTGGTAATAGCGTGAATAACATACATGAGGCAGTCACGTTTTATACAAAGTTGGGCCCAAAACCCAAAGTGAAGGAAAACATCGTAAGGAACGGCATGTAAACTGTATAAAACTAGATAAAAAAATATAAACACCCCAATTGAGGAAATGGAACCGACTTCAAAAAAAGGAGGAGGTCCTTTTTGGAAGTCGATTAAAAACAGCTAAAGGAATGGTCGTAGAGATTCGGCGCAATAGTAAAAAATGATAAGGAGGACATCCTGACCAGGGTAATACTTTTTTTTTTTTAACTGGACATTTTGGGTCCAATATGGCTGATCTGCTTCTGTTTTCATTATTTAGTACCCTAAAAAAATTCGAAAATTTTCATTTGTTTCTGGTAAATAAATTGGAAAATTTTCATTGGTTTTTAGTAAGGACAACAGAAAATAGGAACTACACTACCGACTCATTACATGGTCTTCACATTATCTGACCAAGATTATGTCTAAACTTTAAAAGTGACTGTCACTGTGTGACCTCTGAGTTTGTCCACGCTTCAGAGTAGTCAGATAGGACACGCCTCAACTAGATAAAAAAATGTTATTGACGTGTAAAAGTGTTTGTACACACATACTTACAGCAAAAAAAGGATTTATCATTAATTCCGTTAATAAAACAAAAAAAAAACAACTGTCTCATAAAGTCAAGTGAAGAACACTATATACATTGGTAGGTACATACATCAGCCATGCTCTAAACTCCATCGTCATTTCCAAAAAAAAACTCAAATCCTAACACCTGTTAAGAAACCACTTAATTCCAGCAATCATCACATCACAAGCAACGCCCATCAGATATAAGTAAACACTAACATTTGACCACCTGTGTGGTCTGACCACAGTACACAATGGCCGGCCACGGTACACAAAACATTACATGTAGCCTCTACATCTGGCACTACTCTGTGACAAACATGGTGGCTATCAAAGATTCAGAGACATGGATTATTGAATCGCATTTCTTAGATTTTTGTTGAGTTGATATTTTTTTAAGATTATGGGAATCATAAGATGTTATGGTTAGATACAATAAATTGGTCTCAGGAATAAAACGCAGAAAACAAAAAGAAATTTAAAAACAAAAGATCAACAAAAAATAAAGCTAAATGAAACATTTTAGTATTTAAATTTGAAGGGCAATTCTCTTAATTTTAAGAACCTTCACTCTGTAGGGTATCGCGTAACACACTATCAGTAGGAATTACTTTCATTTTGACAGTTCAACAACTTTCATTGCGTTATTTACGTTGTTGAGCAGACAAATTTTTCGAACATAATATGAAGCAATGGATTAGCAATATTCTTCAAAATGATTCAGATTACGAAAGATAGTGTGTTGCCCAATTAGGGTGCTGATCTCAGTCTCAATCTGTCAAAAATACCTCTAATTTCCCAACATTTCTGACAAGTTTTTAACATTAATTGTCGCTGAGATGAGATTGCGACTAGATTTTGAACGTTTATAATTACGGGAATTGGCCTTCTGCTCTCTTCCAAAAATATATTAGACTAGAAAATGGGTAACAGGCCGATACAGGAGCACAATAATTCTGATCTAGCAGCGAGTATTAGCATACGACGATGGAAGTCAGTAATAAAGACTTCACGACTCATAAATAATTAATGTAAGAACAGAATTCTTATAACAGAAGACGGTAGCTGCTTTGATGTTAGGCTGCGGCCTGAGAAATAAGCTGACGCGATTTTGAAGCTCATCTGGCTACGTCACAATGACTTGTAGCTATGTGTAGGATGCAGCGGCTGAAACAATTGACGATCACAATTTTGTAACATTGATGATGAACAAAACAAGGGCAGTAACTGGGTTGTGGAGGTCAGATAGTCAGTCGCTCCATGTGAAATATTGGCATTCAGCAGCATCTGGTTAGACTGGGAGCCGACCCTCATATAGTTAAGTAAAGGCTAGGCAGACGATGATGAGCAAAAGAGGAGGCATATTTCTGGACAAACCCATGTCTCCTAAACGACATGGAGAATTTGAGACAGGAAGACTGGATATTATTTTGATGATGATTTACTAAGATTCTGTCATTCATATATTTTAATAATTTTCCGGAAAAAATCTGTCATCATTGAGAAAGGTTTATTTTTTGTGAAAAGTATGGTGATAACTGATACTATCAAAACGATGACCTTCGCATCTGTGAAGTTCGCATCTCCTCACAAGGAATACTTCCATCATTCAGCTACTTAAATGCAGAAGCCACATAGCAGTAACTCAAGATCCAATGTACATATTTCTCTCTGGCTTTGGTGATCGCACATTGATATCCATAGCGCCTTCACTTCCCCGAATAAATGGACGAAGGTAGCTCACCAATGACGGTAATCTAATCCATGGCGCTTTTCCAACTATGGGATATAAACTGAGAATATCAATTGAAGGAGAAACCCAATTAGTTATTTACACCACTTCGTTGATTTAGAATCTAGGATAGGTACCTAAATCTGTCCCAATGTAAAGCAAAGGGTTTTTTTTGCCATACAGAGAAGTTACAAGCGTTTATCAGCACATTGCGCTTTTGTTCTGCTAATGCCAAATAAACTTTAAGTCGAAATTCGCTTATAGGATTCGTCACAGCACCCAAAAATGTTGGTTTCATCCCATCAACTTTTTACTACAAAAACTTTCGATCAAAACTGGCTAACTTGGAATTCAATGATTATCGTAAACTGAAAATCTATTAGGTACCTAGGCACACTTTTTACAGCAATATTTTTTAATAGCTTGTTCAGGAACAAAGAAATAAGGAATCAAGGGCCTTCAACCAAAGGACAGCACAATATAACTAAAGAAAAACAAAAGAACTATCAAAGGATGCTTTCATCCGCTAATCTCTCATCCCCCATCCCACACTGTCCACCTATGCGCAGCCAGTAGTGGATGACTATTGTCACCCAACACGTGGCCGACATTGTCTGGTGAACAAGGGTGACGATGTATCAGAACTGGTTACGAACCGAGCTGGTTTGGGCAGATTGAATGATCTTTGTATTGTCTGGTGGTGCTTTGTTCAAAATTGAGGAAAAAGTTTGTTTAAAACTACTGAGCGAGTCGATTCTAGATGATATTCGAGTCAGAAAAATAAGACGATTCTTCTATACTGGGGGTCTACTCCGAAGTACTATCGGCTGAATGTTCGGTCGTTTCCTGCTACGAAGTTACTATTTGGTTCAGTCGGTCCCGATCCTACACTCCTACACTCTTTCGAATATTGACTATGGTCCCGACCCAACTAAGCCGATCCGAACTTTTTTCGCATTTTTCAATAATATTCGGTTCGGCCATGTGTCGGTCCGATCCGAACATTCGCACTTTACACTTCGGAGTAGACCCCCGGTTATTAGAAAGGATCGGTGCTAAACCTTTGAGCTACCTAGTGATGAATGAAAAAAAATACATTCAATCGCGTCGATATTTATTTCTGTTTTTTTTTTGTATATAATCTGTTTTTAATTGTTAATATGTACAAACTTCTAATACATAATAAACTACAAACTATTAAAATATAATATTCTAATCTAACTATCCCATATTCCCATATTTGTATGTCTTACCATAGGCAAAACATAGCGCACTGTATTTACTTTTAAGATCTGTATTTTTTTTTTTTTTATTACCTATGTTTTACAAATAATAATTGATTGATTGATTGATTGATTTAACTAAAACTATTAAAAAACTGAAACATTACGTCGAAATATTCATCCGCAACGCTATCGACTGGTAAATAATGTACCAAGACACTGGCGGCATTGCCACGTTGTATGGCAATGCTTAGCCTCTGGCCAAGGTAAAAGTAAATTGGCTTAATGTTAATAATTTAGTTATTAATTTAGATAAAACAAAAGTTATGCACTTTCACCAGCATCGTGAAAACCCAGCTATTAATGTATCATTTAAGAATTATAAAATAGAAGAAGTTACAATTGCTAAATTTTTGGGTATCAACATTGATAATAAACTCACATGGAAGCCCCATATCGAGGAAACTTGTAAACGATTGAGTAAATCAACATATGCCCTTTTCCAATTATCGAAAAAAGTAAATATTCAGAGTCTTTTAACCGCCTATCATGGACTAGTCGCTTCAGTTCTAAGGTACGGAATTGTTTTTTGGGGACAATCAACTGAAAGGGAGACGGTATTCAGGATGCAAAAACGATGTATAAGATCAATGTGTGGTCTTAAATCAACAGATAGTTGCAAACCACATTTTAAATCGCTTAAACTGCTAACATTACCATCTCTTTATATTCTGGAAACTGCACTGTTCGTAAAAACAAATTCACATTTATTTGTAAAATTTTCCTCTGTTAAAAAAAATCCAATGCGTGCTCAATATGTGAATAAATTGTGTCTAGTGAAATGTAAAACGTCGTTGATGGAAAAGAGTTTTTTTGGTATAGCTCCAAAAATTTATAATAAAATACCTGACGATATAAAAGAGCTGCCCTTGACAAAGTTTAAAAAGATACTTAATAAGTTATTGATTGATAAATGTTATTACACAATTGAAGAATTTTTAAATGACGAACTGAAATAATTTTGAATTTGTATTATTAAATCTTGGATAATATTATGATTATGATTTTGATTTAATTTTAATTTGGTTCTAATTTAATTTGATTCTTATTTAATTTTGACTTGATTTTAATTTAATTTGCATTAATTTTAATTTGACCGATTTAATTTATTTACATAATATTGTTGACTGTTTAATTTATTACCCCATTTCTACTCATCCATATTTGTATGTCTTGATGGCACAACATAGCGCACTTATTATATTTAAGATCCTCAAATGTTTACCTATGTTTCACAAATAAATTATTTTGATTTGATTTGATTTGAAAAAAAGCCAGCCCTTGGGTCACGGGAAGCGTCAACCAGTCGTTTAGAGATTTCATATACCTATGTAAATAAGTTTAAAAAAATTACATCTACACTTCAAAATTAAATTATGTTTTTAAGACTAGATGAGTCGGTGTTCCCTAACTGACTACTTTAAGAAGAAAGACCGAAACAAACTCAGAGGTCACAGTCTCTTTTAGTCCAGACATAATCTTGGTCAGGTCATATGAGGGCCATGCAGGTTAATAAAATAACATGGCAGGAACAACAAGCCCAACGCAACTACCCTTAAAAAAGTTGAGAGACATATTTTTTTATCTAAATTAAGTAACTTGTAATGCATGCTATGAATAATTATTGATCTAAGTTATAAAAATATTTAAATAATAATAACCCCTACAATAACACAAAGTAAAAATTCAGAAATCCTTCTATCAACTCCAAACGAACCCAATCCGGAATTCTGATTACAGAAATATAAAAACAAAAGGACAATTTACACTTCAAAAAACCTCGATTTTCTTTCGCACTAATTAATTCTATTGAACGAAAAAGTCGAGAAACATTCGTAACCCTTTGAAAGGCGCGTCAGAAAAAATAGGTGCCATTCGGAATTCCGAATTTTTCATAAATCGTTTCGAACAAAAAAAAATGCTAATAAATCACTTGGAAATTAATAATTAATAAAGCAACACTCGGACGCGACGGGCCGCTAAAATCAAACGTAAATTCTGAGGAGTTATTTGCATAAGAAGGGATTTTTTCCGTTACCGTTTTTTTCTGCTTTTTAGCGTTCACTTTCCGATTTCCGGAGTACGATTAGGGGGGATACGGTTGGGGTAAATTTAAAAAGTTTTCCCAGAGAAACTTAGTACGTATTTATAAGCGATTTAAGGCTATGGAATTTTACATAAACTTGATTGGATACATGATACTAACATATTAAGAACTTACTACCTGGTATCTAGTGGAAACTTTTGCCTAACTAACAAAGTATAACACCCTGTCACTCCCTGGACAGTTAGTCCCATTACCAAACTTGCAGATTGACTAATCTTTTTATGCTTATACCTATAAGAAAAATTATTAATTGTCACAATCTAAATCTTACAGCTAAGCAAGCAGTCTAGTTACCCAATATTTGTTTTTAATTTTTATTAGCCGTTAATATCCCACCTCCACCTGTCTCTGTCCAGAGCTGCCAAGGACCAATCTTTATAAAAGGAGTCCAGGTCATCCCGCCCTCTCCGTCTGGGCCTGCCACGATACCCAATACTTACTCCTCAAAAAATTTAAATTCCTCAATATTTTTAAAACCAAAAGAACGTCCACAACAATTCGCTTTAACCCTTCCTCGTCGGAGGGTATCGGAGGGATCGGAACAGATGTTTTTAATATCGGAGAGACACCCCTTAGCCACTGTTTACATTCAGCCATTGTAGCCCCGTCTTAACTCCGATATTCAAAGGTTTGATTGTATAAGCAATGCGTTTGTTTAAGAAATGTTTGTGCAAGTCAGGTAGATCCAGGTGTGTTGGGAGATGCTGGCTATGTTAGTAAATAAGTCCTAGTAATAATGATGAATGAAAAGAGGATATGCATGATTCTATATATGACCTCCGAGTTTGTTTCGGCCTTTCTTCTCAGAGTAGTTAGATACGAAACGCCGACCTCATCTTGCTTATTTTTTTTAACAACCCTTTAATTGTGATTCCGATATCATATTTACAGAATAATTATTTTATTTTATTTCATATAGCAGAATCATCAAATGCTGACCTACAGCAGAAAGAAAGAAAATAGATTTATTTGCGGCAAACATGACGCATAAAAAAGAACAAACACAAAAAAAAATAACAAGTTGGGGGTTAACATGCGTCACATTCACGCAAAACGGCCATCGCTCAGCATAATGCTAACCCTATGCGAGACAGAGCCCCAGCGCTGGTTTACATACTTATACAGCTTACATCTTTATAAGAATCACGACTATAGGCTAACTCTATACAAATATTATTTATTAACTCACCATCATCAGCCCGTAGCAGTCCACCGCTGGATATGGGCCTCTGCTATTACATGCCATTCATCCACCTAGCCTGAGGGCTTCCCACCTTACGTTTACCGATTCCCGTCTCCACTCAAGAACACGTCTACCCCAACGGTCATCGATATTATTAACTGATCTAAGGAAAAGCGTAGATACCTATAAGTTGGTATATTTTGGATCAACCCGTTAAATCTTCATTAACTTCCAGTTAAGGTACATTTTAAGACACGCCGAAATTCAATGGCGGACAGTTTGCAGCATAACATCACGCCTGTGTCCTCCGATGAGGTAGGCAGACCTCTATAGAACACCCACATTCGCGAGTTATGTTCAAGTCCAATTTAAGTAATAATTTAAGGGGCTATTAGGGTCAGTTCACACCGAGACGCGACGCGACGCGACGCTGCGCGCACACTTTAAAAGAGATAGCTGCACGGCGCCACGTATTCTGAACTCTCACAATGCAATATGTACCTTTTCGTGTAGAAAATAAAGTATATTTTGAGTCACTCTTTTAAAGTGTGCGCGCAGCGTCGCGTCGCGTCGCGTCTTGGTGTGAACTGACCCTTAGGGGTGAACTGACCCTTACTGACTAGGGTTGAACAAATCTAGACTCTAGGCTGAAATTCCTTACAGAAACATTCAATAACACTTTGTCAGGTATAAGAGTCAAGACAATATCTTATGTTTACAAAACCTTACATCCAGCAGTAAGATTGGGCTAAATGTCAGCCAAAAGTAAGCTACGAGAACCTACTGAGGAAAACCGGCTTACATTCGTGGATCTTGGACTGTCGTTACGGGTCGTCAGATGCCCGAAAGTCTGACAGCCAGTCTTACCAAGGGATATCGTGCTAAGCAGTACCTGGCTTGTGGTGGTCAGATACGCATTCGTTTCATGTTAAATACTGGAAGCCGACCCCATCACACTTTGGAAAAGGCTTGGCAGACGATGATGATAAAGTACCTACTGTGGAAGATCTAAAAGTTAGCAAAGCAAAGATCCATTTATTACCAAAAGCAAGTTACAATTACGTTTCAGAACGAAATTAAGAAAACTCCATTAATCTAGACTTGCCCAATGACAATAACAATGATGTTCAAATAATACAATTTGCTAACCGACCTGCAATTATATGGAGTGGTGCAAGCCATGGGAGTAAGCGGTAGCGTATTTAAAGCATAGTTTCTTGAAAGAGTTAGATCGAAAGAGCATCATCATCCACTACCTCACTTCACCCCCCATCCCCACGCCCCTGTGCCATCTTCATCCAGGTTCTACCCGCGATGGTAACAATGTCGTCCGCCCAATCTCGCCGCCGGACGACCGACATTTTGTCTTCCAGACCTTGGACGCCACTCGTTCACTGCCTTACTCCATCCACCTGTCATCACTGAGCCTTTCCAGGTGTCCGGTCCAACTACTACCATACCTGGGATACTCCCAGAAATCTCTTTTCTGACGTGACATGGTTTTTTTTGACACGATACTACTTTTCCTCTAACTCCTAGTGATCTATGGTATGTATATTCAAATCTTATTTATGTTTCAAATTGACGTTATTTCAAGTTAAGCAAATATCAACTTTTTTTTATTTTTATTAATTAAGTTGATGTCAGAGTGACTAGCACTATTGAAAAAGTTATAAAAGTGTTTGAAGTTCTAACGTAAACTGAACTTTATTGTGTAGGAATTAAAGTTATTTTTCCATAAACTCATATTTGTTTACATTTTTGGCGAATATGTCGTGATTCAACTATAGGTAAAGGTTTACCCTATTCGCCAACCTGTCATAAAAAACGAAAAGCCAAACATCTAACATAATTTCGCGCAGCAATATGATTTTAAAGGATCGAACACTTGGAGGATCCAAATATTCGATCCTTTAAAATCATATCAAGGAAAGCCTGAACAACTTCGTTTAGAAGTGAATAAAAAATTAGTTAAATCTGAACATGCTAGCAGTAAGCCTGGTGAATACCCAAACAGCGCTAGAAGACTGAAAAGAAGGATTCCTCAAGACCTGATTTAAGAGGTTGTAAGAATAAACGGAGCAGTCGCTGAGCGGCTTCCGTAAAAACCTGCTAATGATACCAAACATATTGCTGAATATCTGCAAGAATGATAGATCGAAATAAAAGGATACTACAAAATGTGAAATCATACGTTTAACACGCGAAGGCGTCGCGGCAGAACGTGGCGCCCGTAGAACATGGAGGGAGCGAAGTGGAGAAAACAAATGACCAGTAGTCCACTTTAGACCTGAATCGAGAGAGCTGGAAGTCATGGGGAGAGGCATTTACCCAGCAGTAGGATGATGCGGCTACCAGTAACAGTAGTAACGTTTAGCACAGGGCCTCGAGCTTCTAATAATATATTTTCTTTAAACCAACAAAAAAATCCACATATTAGTCTCTTCACAATTAAGAAAGTTGGGATCACTCTTTAATCTCAATGCAGGCTACAATACTTTATTTCTTCTCCCTTAAATTTCTTATTTCAATGAAGTTTTCCAAAACCCCGTTTTTAAGAATATTTTCCGCTATCCGCTCTATCCGCGCTAGTCGGATGTCGCCACATTGCTTTCGTGAGCGTCGAGCTATAATAATTACGTTCGCACGATCGACTCAGGCGCAATTATTTTGTCACAATTTTCATGAATCTTAATTTCTTCTTTTGTTTTCGATGTAATTTCGAATAGATTGAGATGAAAAGATTTGTTTATGTAAGTAAGATAATTTTTTGATACGATACTTACATTACCTACCTGAATGAGGAAACCACCACGGAATAAAAAGAAAGAACACCTATATGGACACAGTTCAGTTCAGTGAAACACAAAATGCAAATAGTTAACAAAATAAAAAAGTGAAAATAATATTTTAACCAGTGTGTGCCTCACGGCTGCGTCAAAAAGGTTCTTTTCAACATTAATGCCAGACAGATGCTGTCTGACGCTGGTTTTCGAATGAACCTTTAGGGACAAGTGACGGGGACTACACACAGTTTTAACATTCCCAATACATACGTACCTAATAAATATTATGTGACGTAAGCCCCAATCTGTCAACACCAGCAGGTTTGCCTGCTGGTGTTGACAGATTGGCATCTTTGGATGCAGCACTTATCCATACCTACTCATAATCATATTCCTATCCTTACTCCAATTTATTCGTGGTGGGCGCAACATGTATTGTTCTTCCATACTTCTCTATTAGTCGTCATCTCGGTAGTCACTCCCTTTCTAGCCACATCATCTTCCAAACAGTCCATCCATCGTTTCTTTGGTGTTTTTTTTTGGGTGGGAAATCATCAAATGACCTCTCCCGCCCTGGGCTGAGCGGAAGGGCGTGTCAGACTTTTACTGACTACAACCCACCCGTGTTCCTTCAGTTACCTGTGCCAGGGGCCACGGTATCTCTTTCGAACAACCCGCGCCCCTGGCAGCTCTCTCCCCTACTCTTATTGCCATCCACATTCATACTCAAAACTTTCCTCACTATATTTTCCACTAAAATCAAAATATGTATTTCACATAATGCACTACATGGGCACTTATGAAACCTCAGAAGCTAGGTGCACGGTTCCAATTATTGGTCGTTTCCTATGGAGCAGAGCCGGCAAGAAAATCCGAAGAAAAGAAAAACGGTTACTTTTCTAAAAAAAACATAATAACATAATAATATTATGAATGCGAAAGTAACTCTGTCCTTTCACGCCCTAACAACTGAACACTGAACTACTAGGCAGGTGGTACTAATTTTTATCCCAATAGTACTTTCTCGTGTGATAATTTGCGACCTTGACGCAGTTAAGCTAGTCTTTAATAACCCAAATCAGAAATAAACACTAGGTACTTACATAACATATACGTAATCAGCCTATGATGTTCTGCTGGGACACAGGCCTCCTCTCTGTGAGAGGGAGTGGGCCTTAATCCACCACGCGGGCCCAGTGCGGGTTGGTAGATGTCACGTCTTCGAATTTTTTGGTTCTAGGACATGCTGGTTTCCTCACGATGTTTTCCTTCATCGTTTTGAGAGCAGTGGCGATGAAATAATTTACACAAAGTAAAGTGCCTGTCTGGGTTCGAACCTACGATCTACAACTCGTATGTCGCGGCTGTAACACAACACTTAATGTAAGTAAAAGAGTTGTTTCAATTTAGACAGAAGACATCACCTACGCACCAACTTACTCACAATTTCTTATAGTAATAGTAGCTAACACAGGGTATATAAGGGTTTACTCCATTCGCTAACCTGACATGAAACAAAGAAAGAGTCAAACATAAGTTTTGCGCAGCAAGATGATTTTAAAGGATCGAACGTTTGGATCCTTCAAGGAGACCCTGAAAGACTTCGTTTAGAAGTGAATAAGTTAATAATCTAAACCACGTATCTATCTACAAAGGTATGGTCAAAGTAAAGGCACAGGAGATTTGTGGTATTTTCACCGAACAAAAAATTTGTGCCGCGCGTGCCAATATTGCACACTAAGGAGTATGCAATATTGGCAATTGCAATAATTATTTTATTATTTTATAGAATATAATAAATTGACATATTATACATATTAGATTCAGTGCCCTTTTGTCTACCGCGTTAACCTTGCCTAGGTTGTATTCAAACATTTCAGCGAGTTAATAAATAGTATTCAACATAAACATTTGTTTTACCTCAAAAACACCGGCACCGAACCCCGAAATAATTGTGGTCCTTCGAGCCGGATCTCAACCAGCGACCTAGCATTTTCAACTTTGCCTCATGACGTAGGCAATGCATCGCCAACCCCTTAATACTAGGTATAGGCGGCGCAACCACTTTGCATCAGGTGACCCGTCGGGCCTGTCTATAGTAGGTAATAATAATATTTCTTTGATACCGCTATACAAATTTAAAAAATATAGGTACTAATTATTTGCTTAACTATACAAGAACGAATTATCTATACATACAAAAAAAAAGTTTTAAAAACGTTACCAACCTTAATTTCACGTATCAGTAAAAAGTATGAACCGTTTAATTGACGCCTGTAAAGCATTACCAATCACAAAACCAATTTCCTTTTGGAACACACACAAAATCCAACAAACACTGCATTTTCAAAACGTATTCAACCAAAATAAAACACGATTTCACAATATTTTTTTACCCGAAAACTCACGTCTAACTTTCAAAACTAAGTAAATTCATCCGTTTTTAAGAACCATACAACTTATACTGAAGGTTTTATCCATCCCCTTGCTCGGAACCTTCGGAAAATGTAAGGAAAATGAAGAAAAGCGCCGCTCAACGCCATCTAGCGGCGAGGGGAACGCAACTCACTTATTTCTATTTTCCTCGCACGGAACTGTGTAGGTAAGAATATTTTTGTTATAAAAAGTAACATACTGATTTTTTTTAATGGAAGAATGGCTTTGATTTTCTAACTTTACCTTTATATAGGTACAATATATTTTCTTCTTCAAAATTCCTTTTTTTGTGTTAGGTTATAGAATTACGACAATTAACATCCTTATAAAAATGTTTAATGTTGATAGGACTCTAAAGTTAAATGCAGAATAGAAAAAGATATAAATTAATAATGTTGGTAATAAACTTTAATTACCGATGCAGTTTTTCTTTATTCATTTGACAACTTAACCTTTTTCTGTCATCGCCAAAAAGTGAGGTAAAAGCACCAATTATTGGCCTCGTTAAAGATTAATACCCAAACGAAACACGAATGAACCTAGTAACCGAATTTCGGGTGGCGCGAAACAAAAACTGACCTACATCGGCGCCCTACGGAGTTCACCCACCCCTGCCGACGATGAGACGATCACCCTACGCGTCTTGCCCTTACAGTTGTGTTCATGCACTTTCGATTATTTCAAGGTGATGCCCGATACCGGATCCCCCTTTCTTATTCTTTTCAACCGCCAATATTGACAGTGCAATAAAAATCAAGCGTCATGTTTTTTAATTGCCAGAGATTACCTAAAAAGTGCAGAAAAATATTGATGTACAGTAGAGAGCATGTATGATAATATAGTAGCACCCAAGGCGTGGAGCTTTGATCAATACATTTTTAACAGAAAGAAAAAATCAGGTAGGCGTGTTTGTTGTGGTCACAAGTGGAAGCAGTAGAGTAAATGTAAACAAATGAATGGCAACACAAACAGCCGCCGAGCGGTCCAAGAAGCGGGCAGTCGATCGCGCCGCAAAAAAGCGCATCCTATTATCGACTACAACAAAAGGACTTGTGCAGTGATACCTAAGTACACATCTCGATTCATCGTCTCGACTCGATCCGCCGAACCGATCCTATTGGCGCGCCCCACTGTCGCCGCGGGGGAAAGGGACGAGAAGCGTGGAACAGAGCGCGAGTGATAAAGAGGGAGACGGTCATCTTAGCTACCGAGTGGCGTCCCACTGGGCGGGGCCGCGCCAAGGAGTGAGCCTCAGATGCGCGTAGAGTTGGTGGGGCTTCGTCCGAAGGATCGCACTGCAGTCGTGTGTCGCGCCAACGACGCGCGCCCGCCGCCACGCCGCGCTCCGCGATCAGGATCACCTTACGTAATAATAACTAATCGGATCGAAACCGTTTGTCCGATAATCGATTGTGATTGTAAACTGTCGATAATCTCACACTGATTTCTAATTAATTTAATTATTTTTTTCTTCCGTACCGGCTGTTTGTGAACTTGAGTTTTGTGTACACTGTGTCATGTTTTTGTTTTGTTTTCGCTCGGACTTAAGATTATTTTTGGGCGTAGCTGACTGTGTTTCGCTTTTATAATTTAGTAACAATATTGTTACTAGTGCGTGTGATACTGGACAACAATTTTGAAAAACAGTTCTTGTGAAGTATTTTGACTTAGAAGTGTTATGTGGACGTACATTGAAAATAATTGTGATTTTACAAGTTTCGTCTGAGAACACACGTAAGTTTTAGTTAAATAAGTGTTTTTGATTGTTCTAATTAGGGGAAGTGGGATTTTTTGTAGTGGCTTGAAATGTAATTCAGAAAAATCCCAAGTGTCAATAAGACAAAAATCTTATAAGACTGGCAAAGTTATCTCACTGTCACAACATTGTTTCTAAGTTCCAACAAGATTTAGGCCAACTGGATACCACAATAATTTAAGACAAAACGAACAAAACATTAAAGTAGCCAGTCAAGTCCAACTAGCGGAAAAAAATATTTTTACCCAGACCTGGCAAAACTTTTATGATCATGCAGCCACACATTAAATTAAAACTAAAACTCCAAACAATAAATTAGTTAAAACGAATAATAAAAATTGCTCAACACATCGTCGAAGAATGCATTTCTCATTAAAAAATAAAAAGTTGGAAATAGAGCACAGAGTGGAGTCGATCGGTAAATCAAATGATCAATTGCAATCGAAAGTTTAATTATCTGTGGCGACGCGACGGTATCTTGCCGGCGAGCGACGATTCGGATGATTCCGTGATTGATTGGACGATTGTTGGTGCTCTCACCTTACAATCTTCTTTCGTAGATTTTGTGGGTTAAAATTGAAGAGGCTTTAGGACTTAAATTGTACGCCTGTGTTGTGTTAAGTTGATTTTAATCGAGTGGTCAAGTTGAGAAACGGTTTCGAAAAGCCGGTGTGAGAAGTGCCTAGGTGTTGGTTAGATTTTATGTTTGACTATCAATGGTATTAGAATGAAGATAATAATATAAAAATGTAGGTACGTAGTTGATCTATTTTTGTAAAAGTATTTTTTTAGCAAATAGCCAAAAAGGTACATAATATGGAATTTTGAAAAAGCTTTCCGTTAAAATAGGAAAACTAAAACTATTGCGCTTTAGCTAAATTTATGATTGCATAGCCTGCATTAATAAATTCTTCACATCTTATAGATTTAGAAATAATATCATAGAAAAAAGATTATGAGTCTGGACTATTTTATTATTTACCAAAGTCCAGTTGGTTTAAATAATAATAATATCTAAGTATCTACGCTAGTACCTTTAAGGATTGATAAATAGGAAATCAAAACTAAGAAAAAAATACCATGTTACCTTCTTACGTATTTATATTTTATATATTTAACTTTAACACATTTAATTACTACTTAAACAATGTCAAAGATGATTTTGATGATTTTGAAAAACCTATTGTATTTTAATGAATAAAAACAATTAAAATTGAGAATTACAAAATTAAGTGGGCAGATAAAGTTAAATGATTCTGGCACAGATGGTGTCCGCGGTCGTTGACCCCAGGAGTTTTGCCTACTGTTGAGTTAAACAAAACCGTTTCCGGCCTTTAATTATTATATTATTATAATAGCGATATCATAATTAATAACATTATAGGACTATATTATTTTTGTGACAAGAGGTGACCACTTTTTTATACAGAGTACAAAAATATTTTATGAAGAAATTATTTCATTTGGTTAGGATTGAAAGATAAGACTCTATTCTATTCCGGTCCGATTACATCAGGAAATTAATGCATGGTGTTAAAATGCAAAAAACGCAATATTCAAATAGCCCTTCGTATAATAAACGAATAATGCATATTGAATAAAGTCCCATACAAGTGTTTTTCCAACGATATCAATTACAGTTAATACTAATTAGAATGCCGGCAAAAACCTAATCGATTCTAAACAGTATCGATTAACAGTGAATCGAATAACACGAATAAGTGATAATGTGGGATTTTCCATTGTTATCGTGAAATGTCTTGTTTTTTCCCTTGTGAGAGAATAATTTTTATTGCATACGTTTCAATGTACTGCGAACCGACTAATATTTCAATTATTATAAACAAGATATTTTTAATTAGCGATTAGTTTAACTATTTTATAAATACGATTGTTGTAATTTCAATTGTTTTATTAAAATTTTGATTTCTGTATTTTACGTGCAAAAGTTGAATTGATGGTTTGATACTAAATTTTATATTGCTTTAGTTAATTAGGTGTTAATTTAAACACATTAATTTAGTGATAAAATGTCGAGCTGTTAGTATTGAAATATAAAAATAATAATTAAAAGTCGTTATAGAAGCGACGACATATTTTTTGATGTTTTTCGATAATACTATTAATAGATGGGAATTTAATTTGTAAAATCCACGGTGAGATAAGGTACTTAGTTTATTTTAGATAGATAAATAGTTTTTTTTTTTGTAAATTACAGATCATAATGATAAATACGTTACTAAAATAATGAACTCCTACTTACTATACGGATAACTTAACAGATTTGTACCTAAGTAAGGGGTAACAACTTGTTAGGTACTGATACCTAAGCACTTAGCTACTTATGGAGATAACAGATCACTTAACCCCAGAACGGAAATGCAGGGAATATTTTACGCTTTTAATTAAGTCAGGTTATTTAGTATTAAGAAAGCTATAAATTTAGCGTCAATTTTTATTGAAATAAGCTAAAGCTAAGCAAAGCGCGGGTTAGTTTTTAAAATTGGAAAAAAAAACTACCTGTCCCGTTTAAAATATATTTAGTTAAATGCCATCACTAAATAGATACTAGTGCAAAATCAGTACTAAGTTAAAATAAAATGGCAATCAAATTAAAATCATAATAGGGTTAACGCTGAAAAAAGTCGCACTTCCCCTAAACGATCTTATAACCCGTCATAGTTTACATTAGGTATTCTAATACGAATACACATAGAAAAGTAACTTTTCTAAGATTTTAACCACCATCTTCATCATTATTCTCCAGCCCTCATTCCAATTTATTTGGGGTTGGCGCAACGTGTCCTTTTTTTCCATGACCACATCAATCGTCATCTCAGTAGTTACCCCCTTTTTTTACCAAAATCTTCTTTTAATATACATACTCACTGATTTATCTGAGGCCTGTGTTCAGCAGTATACCTACCTATTCCTATTAAATTTACAGGCTAAAATAATGATGTACTCTTATGATTTATACTGTTAAACGTGGTAATATTAGCACTCAGCGCCATCTAGTTTTAAAATAATAACCAGAAATCGGATTGTAAAAGTGTCTTAGAAGATTTATTTAATAAATAAACATTTTTTCACGTAACTTAGTTGCTATCACCTGTAATGTAACTTAGTTGACAAGGGTTAAAGTACACTACCTATAAATATTTTGTGCCATTAAGTATCATTCCGTTTTTAATTTATCGACTACAATTTTTTTTTAATAAGTTTTTATTTAAATTCGGGAACAAAACGTATAAATGAATAAAAACAAAAAAAAAGAATTTAGGACTTGTTTCCGCCTTTTTTGTATCCGTCTATGTAATTTTTATGTCAAAGTCAAAAATATCAATATGTTACAATGAGAACATATAATCATTTTAACTATATTGGTATTGAATGTCATAGAAGTCGGCCATTTTATTAAGGTGAATACTTCTAATATCGTCTGTCCTTTGAAATTATTAGGTACCGAAGCAAGGAAATATCAATAACACAGCTTGTTAATACAGAATACTTTGTACCACAATGTAGCATAAACTTTGATCTAAATAACGATGATACTCCAACCATGTGTTGTAATCGCTTAAACACTGTTTCGAACGTTGTGAAGAAATTTATTGATGTAGGGGACACACATACAAACATACTTAGTATAATGGGCACTAGTTAGACCGTGACTTTGTTAGTTAAAGAAACTTTGATCTCTGTTTGACCCGCTATGAAGGGGGGGCTATGTTTCGAAAAATCCTTTTTTAGAACCTTCACTTATGTACATCTCTCTAACTTCTATATAGGTACTATATTCCTTAGATCTTCGGTAATAGGTAGGTACGGTCTATGTACGATGAGGTATCTATCACTCAATCAATCAATCACGGAACTTTGATTAGAGTTATTCCATTGATATTGACAGGTGTCATTCAAGGGCTTATGTCAAGAAACGGGCAGTACAAACTCGCCAATTTATTATTTTCGCATTTGTTAACTTGACTTGTCACTTGTAACTAAGTATAATAACAGTAGTTTTGCAAACCGATTCTCAATTGTTTCTTGGATTGTCCGATTAGTTTTTACACAAGACTGCAAAGTCAAAAGGAAGGGTTATGTTTTTAGCAAGTCTCTAAATTATATTTTAACTTTTCAAACTCTCTCAATTTTCGGATTAGTTTTTACCCGACGACGGCAATACCAAATATTTTCAAACTCGGTCATTTCTTGATAGTAACATGCAAGATTTAGGTAGGTACTACAGCATTTCTATCCATTAAAAAAATATACCATCTATGATACCGTTACTGTATCACTTACATCAATGACCACAGGCACAAAACAAAGGCAATGGGTACATCAATTTATTCTCGAATGCCAATCAAATAAATTCTTAGTAATACTTATTTGCTGATTGTAGGTACAGATAGCAAATAGCGGGTGTTGCTATACGGCGTGGGACACGCTCTGCCGAGGTGCTCCCATATTGTTCGATTTCTGACGTCATTATTAGTGTTACTTATACAGGTTGTGACTAATACGTTAATTTGTGAACGAGTATTTATAGACAAGGAATAATTGTATTGATCACGCAGGTGGTTCTTATTGCAAGAAAGAATAGCTTATGAAATTATTTTAATGAAAAACTGTTAGGTACTTAATTTGCTTTGATTTTAAAACAAAAAGAAACCTGTAGAAAACAAAAAATAGGGTACCTATATAACATTTTCAATTGAAAAACGAATAACTAAATAAACTGCATTGATTTTAGAACAAAAAAGACTGAGATAGGAAACAAAACAATGGATAGATTTTGACATGTCATTCGGATATGGTACAGCCAATACTAATACTGATAATATTTATATTCAATGCATTAGAGTAGAAATAAAAAATGAATAATGAGGATAGATTACAAGTAATGAGACAGGGGGTGTAACTAGTCATTAATTATAGGAAGAAAATGAATTAGTATTTCGCTATTATTAATATAACTATAATTAAGAGACTCAATCAACTTTAAAACTGCTAATCATAATTTATAAACACTTGAAGACTGCATAATCTTGTAATGACTGGCATAATTTGGTTCTTTAATTGCAGCGCTATTTGAAATAGCCAAATGTCACCAATACGTCACAAATTATGACGTTTATAATTAGTTCGTTGTTTCAACACGTGCCAAAATATAATGGATACTCTAACAACATCTACAACTACACTAATATTACAAAGAGGTAAAGTTTGTAAGTTTAGATATAGGAGGCAATGACCGAAACTTCTCATCCGATTAAAAAAAATAAAAATACTGATAGAAAGCTACGCTATGGCCAATATATTAAAACGATTTATGTTAAAATACGCGGACGAAGTCGCGGGCAAAATATAGTCACAACTAAAATAAATCCGTCTCAGTTAATCTGAATGAAATTATCTAATGTCGGTTCCAAAAATAAAACGGATCGGCCATCAAAATGGTCACGGAAATATCCTCCATCAATTACTTAAAAAACATATACGTTTTTCAGGAATTTCAAGTAATAAAACTATCAAAATGATCCCCAAGATATACGTAATCGTTTAAATAAACAAATATTTGAACGTTTCAGGCGGGTTCTGAACGTAAATGCGCAATCAAATACGTTTATTAGTAGGTAGATACGGAGATACGCTTATTACGGATTCCGATACGCATTTAGGTAAATATTTATAAATTGTCGTTAAAATATTATTTCTTTTTAATGTTGACCCGGCAACTGATCAGTGTGGAGATCAGAAAAAATAAAATTGTAATCGTTAGGTATGCAGTTCAAGCGCAACTTGAATAAAAACTATTTTTATTTAAGATTTAACTAAAAAGTTTAATTTATCAAAAAAAACTTAGTAATTAGATTCGCAATTTTTTATTCCAACACCCTGTATACACTCAGCGTCCAATATTGTTTACTTTAAGTTTATCTGCAGGACGGTAAACCGAGCCGCCACTCGACTCCTGCGCAGATCGATAAATACAAGAGATCTATAGATCTAACACAGGATGTCTGTGGGAAGAAAGAAGAGATCGACATTTTTATTGGTTTATTTAATCTATTGTTGAGAAGTTATTTCGTTAATAAAATATGCTAAGCATAGTGTTCAGAGAAATAAGTTGTTTTAACTGTATCAGTATTGTGCTAGATTACAATCTAGTACTACGGGCTTGTGTAACAGCCGCACGGGTCGATCGATCAGGTTAAGCTACTGTTGCCGCGGTTTGTCCGTGGATGGGTGAACATCTTTACATAAGAAGACGCCTCCGTGCCTCGGAAAGCACGTTAAGCCGTTGGTCCCGGCTGTCATACGTGGATCTTTGGCAGTCGCTACGGGTCGTCAGAAGCCTGAAAGTCTGACAACCAAGCATGACAATCTAGTATCAGCTGAAGGTATATTTTATATAGTACTTAGGTACTGCCTCAGTGGTCTAGTGGTCGCAAGCGCAACTGCTACAGGGTTCGACTCCCGGGTCGGGCAGTGTTATTGGCGGTTTCTATCTGGAACATCTCAGTTGATGGTTAAAGGCTCGCCCCCCTATTACATGGGACTTAAACATATCTGGCGAAATGTCAATCAGACTCTCTGATTGTTGAACGGCCTACGCAGCTGTCCTCGCATACCTACTGTAATTTAAAAAAATATTGTAAAAGCCAATTATTTTTAAAAGAGTAACCGTGGAGAATCTCCATAGGAAACGACCAATTGGAACCGTGCACCTAGCTTCTGACGTTTCATAAGTGCCCATGTTGGTTTATGTGAAATAAAATATTTTGATTTTGAACATAAAATCTCGCAAAGGAACAACTACAGGCTGATGTTTTTATATAACATTTTTTTTTTCAAATAAAAACGCATGAAAAAACAGCCAAGCAAACAAACAACAAATTGTTATTGCAAGTTCTCAATTATTGGAATACTCTTAGTAAAAACAAAGTATCAATAACAGTTATATAAAAATAACAAGCTATACCTAGTCTAAAGGAAATTAAAATGTATACGAATTAAAAACTCTTTGGTATCACATTTCGCTAATCATCACCTTCTTATCGTGTGATGTATTGACATATTTTCTCACGGTTGTGATAGGGGAATTTGAGCTTTATTGTTTAGAAGTAAGGTGGGTTATCGATTGGGTGTTTTGTTTGAGGAAGTAAGTTTGGTGTATGGTGTGAGAGGAAGCGGTTTGAAAATGTATCGGTAGGTAAAAATATAGGAGCGGCAGCGGTTTTTTAAGAAGTAATATTGGACTGTTTATTAGATATTTTTATTTGTAAAATTAGGTACTTTTTTTGGTAAACTATAAAAAAATCATTTTATATATTAAAAGCCTTTGAAAACTCTGATGGTTTCCACCTTTTAAAAGTGGGTTCTTTCCCGTGATAAAATAAAATACCAATTTCAGAACACTAATATTATACTTACAGAATAAACACTCAAATAACAGCAGATGTATTCGTGACCGATCACAATATTATCTGTTGCAGAGTTTGTTGCTGCGAGCGTTTTGGTGAAAGCGACGGTTTTATGTAATTTTGACGTTTAAAAACTATTGATTCTCAGCCTAATTGGAATAAACAATCCAAAAATTGGTTCCTGCTTCCTGAACTTTTGATTAAATCCGCTAAATTTCGCTTTTGCATTGAAAAGGAGCGTTTCACCGCTACTAATCAACCCGCTCCCGCCTCCGCCTGTGTCTCACACACCGTGGTGTAACATATCACTAACAAACGCAGTCACGGGGCGTATGGATCAATTAATGGTGTATTATTACCGTAACCGTCCCGTGAATGACTATCGGCCGTCTCGGAACATACGATACGATACGATACGAATCAACGGTTTTTGTCAATGAGATGAGGTGGGAAGAGGATGTAAGAATAGGTAGAACAATGGGTCTATGCCATAGTCTCTCTAGACTATAGAGCCTATGGTCTATGGACTATAGTTTAAAGGTAGTAGGAAATTATCCTTGGGGAAAACAAGGTCTGCACATACCCTATGTTGGAACAAAGTATGATGCTTGCTTATCATCCCATCAGCCTGTGAACCTTTATTGAAGGTCTTCAGTTAACCAATATAAGGATTGGCCTGTATTGCTCAGTCATTCAGCCGATCTTTTCTGAAAAAGTCTCATTGTGAAAACTTAGGTGAAGTGAGCTGTCATTCCACCTGATGCTGGGGATTCACAATATTGAGAGCTCACTTCACCTACCTATATGTCACGATAAATATTTACAGAATATACCGGCAGATCTTTCGTGAGCTATTCTCTGAGTTTTTGCAACAGCTGATGATAAGAACCATTGTATTGTATTAAAAACGTACGTAATACGTGGTCTTGAATAGAATCTACAGATCTGATTCGTCTTAAATCCTCAATTCTCAAATCTAAACAACAATATCAAACAAACTTAAGATAAACAAATAATAATCACACCAACAACTTCTTAGTATCTACCCGTTAATAAAACTATTTGAAAAAAGGACAATATCCATTGATCCCAGACTGGAAACACATGTGGAGGAAGAGAGGGATAACGCTATACGCCAAAGAGGGACAGTGAACAATTTTTCTTTTTTTTTCAGCCATCGGAGGCACCGATTTCGCCATATGTTCGAAGCTTCGATGGTAATAAAATTGGTTAGTTGGGCTTTGTACAAAAAAGGATTGGAGTAACATCGGTTTTGGATGGACTCTGAAACGACCGTGATGAAGTTTTGGCGACAATTTTTACACCAACATTTTTGTAACCGCCTGTGCGGGATCAATTGGGGATATGTGGGAGTTTTTGCGCAGGAATTTCTGCTTTTTAGTCGCTTTTGAACTTCTGTCGATGTATGAAGTTTTCACGGTGTGATTTTTACAGAATACAGCGACTGATTCCGTTTGAGGGACTTATCTTTCATGTTGTACTTCTCCACTTCCCGACGCTAAAGCCGGTTTGCTGATCAGTTTTTGAAGATATCAGATTGGAGAACTCTGCTGTAAATCCTCTTAATGTCTTAACGCTTATCTACTGTCCTTTTTTACGACATCCACGATTGACTGCCCATTTCGCAGCTGTAAGTGTCATCAATAATTCAATCTTCGCTAAAACTACATGTAACCCTCCCACGGTAGATAAAATCATAGGATCTAAATCAATATCTTTACTTCTTTAGACACCACTATAACTCACCGTCAAAAATAACCTAATTATTTTACCACGCCTTTTGACAAGTACAATGTAACCACGGTTAAAATAACTTGCCATTCTAATCTAACTATACAAGTTAGTCATCAGAACAGTTGTGCAATGCTCAGTGACCTGCCAATACTCAATAGTCTTGATCCTTTGCCAGATGACAAAATGTCAGGCTGCGATATTAAATATGATTATGATAGACATAAAAGTTATTGATGGGTAGAGAAAGAGAGAAACACAACACATGATGACAAAGATCTGGATGTGTGTCTGTTTCTAATTCTAGTTGAACTGCACTGATTTTTTGTTCTATGACTTAGTACAAAAAAGTAGTACAGTTCAATTTCTGCCCTGCTATAAAAGCTGGTGGTAAGCCCCCTGGTTAAAACCACTGAGTGGATAACGGTATGAGCTTTCCTTCTGAAGCCAGAATGTTATATGAAGACTTGTCAATAAAGGTTAATGAATGCTAGCAGATGGATATACAGCATAACTCCGAGCAGTGGTGTCTCAGTGGCAACGTCCCCGACTTACGAATTGTAAATCGTAGGTTCGAACCAAGACAGGTGCTTTCATCATCATCAGCCTATAGCAGTCCACTGCTGGACATAGGCCTCTGCTATAGTGCTTTACTTTGTGTAAATAATTTCATCACCACTGCTCTCAAAACGGCGACGGATAACATCGTGAGGAAACCAAAATGTCCTAGAACCAAAAATTCAAATATATATGACGTCTACCAACCCGCACGGGATACGTGGTGGATAACGGCCCACTCCTTCTCACAGAGAAGAGGCCTATGTCGCAGCAGTGGGAACATTATAGGCTGATGGATACATAGTTTATAAAAAATATAGCAAGCTCAGTTCGTGTAATCTTCTAAATTGAACAAAAAATCGAATCAAGAAACAAAATCATTAAATCTGATCAATAAAACGCAGCGAAGCAAATCTTAAAACCAATCAAACAGCAGAACCATCTCTTTGAACTCCTCAGCTAACAAAAACATCCAATCATAAATTGATTCAGCAACAACCTCAACCATTAACGCGTGCATCCCTAAATCAGGCCTAAATATATCCCCTTCAGTCACCTGTTCTTCATTACATCATGTACTATCATCTTGTGTATTTGTATGACTGTGTGTACGTATGTATGGTACGCAGTCAGTTTGTCATTGTCGCGCGACTAGCCAGCATTGTCGATATTAATGTCATTGGAGTTATGAAGACTATCTGCGTAGATTATGTGATGTAGGACTTGATCGGTTGGGTTTGTGATTAGAAGTAGCTTGATAATTTGGAGTGTTAAGGATATGCTGATTAAGATCGGTGCTAGTTCATCTTTGGTGGCCAGTATCTTTCTAAATTATTTTGGTTTTAACTTTGTGTTCATTTTTATCGCCAGTACGAAAATTCCAAATCTTTGTTATACAATGGATTATACATGCGCTTCGATGCCCATATTAGAAAGACTCATGGTATAGTAACGTCTGATTCTAAAGTAATTATATCTATCTTTCCATTCCTTTATAGATATAAAATACATTATCCTCTCTTTCTTTACCATCAATTACTATTTAAGTATTTCTTAAAAGACTTTTACCATCAATATCCTTCTCCCATAGTCCCATCTTATTGATGTAGACCGTATTACACAAAATCGACAGCTCTCCCGAAATATCCCGTCCCACGCGAGGGTGTAATGACATAGTGCGTCGAATCTATGGGGTGGACACACCATGGGATACAATGGGATAGTTCCTTTATACGTTTTGGGAGTTTATTAAATGGTTCCTTCAGCTTTAAACAGCTCTACTGCTATGCAAGGAGACTTGTCTTAAAGGAACTCAAAATCATTAAGATCAACCATTACACTTTTGTGGCCTGTGACGGGCGAAGTCGATTTAATTTATAAATTTGTTCTGCAGCTCGTTTTCTAGTAAATTGTAATGTGACTACTTTCTAGAGAGACCTATACTTACTTACATAAAAGCCCTTATGACCTTTCAGGTTAATATGCAAATAACTAATTAGTGCTCAAGCAAATACTTTGAAATAAATTACAATTTGCATAAGAAAGATATTTAGCATTAATATTGGTGAGTGAAAGTTGATTGGGCTGGATCAAGTTCTACTTATCAGAAGGCTATCATGCAAGACTAAGAAAGGGCCTTCCAGTTAACAAAACAATTCATTTTCATACACTGGATGATTATAATATCTATTAGGCATAAACATCGCATTTTGTTCAAGGCTGAGAAGACTTACATTCAGTATTGGGTAGAGAAGAGAAACAGCAAGATTTTGACCATTTGTCACCTATTAAGGCAGGACAACTTGAACTTGCAGGAGGATGAAGAACTGCAGCATTTGTAACTCTGCCTACAAGGAACTCGGGAACAACCATGCTACAGAGTTCACATCAACATCATCACTATCTACCAAGCCTTTTCCCAACTATGTTGGGGTCGCCTTCCTGTCTCACCAGATGCAGCTGAATACCAGTATTTTACATGGTGCGACCTCCACAACCCAGTTACTGGGTAACACGATACTGGTAAGACTGGAGCTACAGAGTTCACAGTCACCCTACAGAACAGGGTAACAAAAAACAGTAGTACAATATTACACATTCGGATGTAATTTTTTGCCTCCTCATCTATAGGAGATAGCGTGAAGTTATGTGAGGTGCGTGTATAGATAATTGAACATACTATTATCTCAGTCAATCGTGTGTTGTGGCCATCTATTGGGGGGAAATCGATCTGGTCTACCATGGCTAGACTTAAGAGGGACAGAATCTCATAGAAAATTGAGAATATTTGTAGCACTTACAAATATTTTACGTGCTATTAACTGCAGTGGGACTTTGATATTTCCTATATTGTTCCTGCATTGGATATAGAATATGCCCATGTCTTTCCACTTCATGTAAGAGTTCGTATTGCTATATACCTAATCTCTATAAAGACTTAAGTTACAGCATCTAAATTGTGTGTACGTGTGTTCAGAGACTTTTGTTAGTCAAAGCATCAACAATGATCCTAATATTGATATTATTGTCACATAGCTCTCATCCTTAGCCATTTAATAAGTTTATCACTATCATCAGCAACACAACAGGCCCGATACCTGTTGGCAAAATGTTAAGAACATTCACAGTTTCAGTCTCAATCTGTTAAAAATACCTCTAATTTCCCTACATTTTTGACAAGTTTTTGCCATTGATTGTCGCTGAGATGACATTGCGACTAGAGTTTTAACGTTTTTTACGACGGGAATTGGCCTTCTGATGTCATCTATTTTTAACTCTTCGTCAATCACACGCTAAATCATACTAAGTATTACTAAAGACCCCTTCTCCATTTTTTCTCATCCTCATGTCTTTGAAAGTTCATTAACACATGAACATATTTTGTTTTAGCCATAAACTAATTTTTTATAGTCATCTCCCCTTCGATTGAGTTTTTAAGTACACTATTATGTCAACTCACACCGCGTTAAATCCCAAATGAATTTTAAATTAACCAATAACTGTGCCCAAGTGTATATTTAGTATTGTAATTATTTTACTTTTTTGTTAATTTAGGGAAGTATAATTTATTTTGTGGGGCAACACTGTGACTCTAAACGGGCAGTGTTGGTACAAATGTTAAAGTTAACTGGCATAGAAAAAAATGTATTAGTTTTTATGGAAGTTAGTACCTTTTTTCCAAGAACGTAGTTAAACAATATTTCACCCTGTATAAAGCTTAGGGAGGGGAAAAGTTTAGTAGTGAAAAACCTTCAGCATTTCTGTGACAATGACAGCTAAGAAATCCAAATCAATATATTTTATTTCACATAAACCTACATGGGCACATACCTGCATGGCACTTATAAAACGTCAGAAGCTAGGTGCACGGTTCCAAATTGGTCGTTTCCTATGGAGAAGAGCCGGCAAGAAACTCCACGATACTCTTTTAAATATAAAATAAGTCTAGATCAAAAAGCTATTCCAAAACTGTCTCGACTCCTCAAGCTCTAATTCTGTAGGTCATAGTTTCCATCGCTTAGATAACGCGCGATCGATCATAATGAACGTTTGAGCGACGGCATAAGTAATGCGATAGTTGCTCGCGAGTCGCGTGAGAAGCCTATGGGTGCATTCGGGGAGACAAGTGACATTATAAAAGAAAAAAATATTTTTAAAAAAATGTTTTTTTTTTATCTTTTACATCACCTAACTCACACAGAGTTAGGAGATGCAAAAGTTAAAAAAATATATTTTTTTAAAGCGATGGTACCTAGACGTTTTTTTTTTTCTTAAAAATTGTTGTTTAATTTCTAGTCGTTGTAATAGATCTCTGAAATGAATTATGTTAAGCAGTACACTGCAATGTTTCAAGCACAGTTTGACATGCTTCAATGTCGACTTGAAGGATTTATTGCACAAAATAGATTTGCAAAGCAGAAGTTTGCAAACCAATAAATTGTAGCCACTATGCAGATTTTAGCATTGTCTACTAGGTTTTAACTTGAAACTAAAGCTTTTTTAGGATTCCGTACCTAAAGCCTTATTACTAAGTCTCCGCTGTCCGTCCATCTATCACAAGACTATCTTTTGATCCGTAATAGGTAGACACTTAAAAAAAAATTCACAGAGTGTGTACTACTATGGCCGCTATAGTTATATATATAATTATATAAAATTAATCTACGGGTTTTTTTCCATGCTTTTTGCTCGAGTTTAATAATTATAGAAATATTGTACGGTGGTACAGAACCCTTCGCGTGCGACTTCGACTCGCACTTAGCCACATTTTAGACATAGAACTTTAAGCTACCGAAAGTAAAAAGTTCTATATTAGCGGTTTAGCCGCGGCCATATTAAATTTTAACACTCTCGCCTACCAGTAGTCGTTTTGCATACAAATGTGTTATAAACAGCCATTGGAAATGCAATAATGCACTGAACATTACTCATATTTAATTAATTACCTGTTCAAATACGCGATACTTTTTGTAATTAATGTTACTCGATGACAGCTTCTTGCTACATAGACATGTAACATTATAGATGCTTTTTTATGGTGGTATTCAACATATGGTCCAGGTAAGTTAAATTACAATACCAGTCTTACCAAGAGGTATTGCGTTACCCAGGAACTGGGTTGTGGAGGTCAGATACGAATTTTTCGGATGGGCAAAGCACCTAGGTCTTAGGGGACCACTGTCAAATTGTGTTCTCATTCAATTTATGTCCGTAAGTGATACGGAATAGACCCGTAGCTTCGGCCGAAACTTCGGACATCGTGCTTATGGTGGAGATTGCTCGTTTGGGTCAAATTCAAAAACCTTTTTTACACAAAATTAGTAACTAATAATCGAAATAAAAAGTGCCTAAATATACGAGTATCATTTTCCAATATTTTTTTACGCAGCCACTTGTTCACGTAACGATACATTTTTTATACTTGACTCATTCATGACAGTGCTATTTTTTCTCGTCCATTCAACAAGCCCCAGTAATTGTTGCTAATTATTAATTCCGATAGATTACATCTATTAGTGCATGTCGTCCATGTCTGTAACTCTCCTGTACGACCTTGATTTTGGAACTTGAGGTTAGGTATTAAAATTAAATTGGTTTTAAAAAGAGTAGCTAACTTTGTAAAAGTGTCATCTTGATTAATGGGACGAATGCCGTAATTACAGAAACAATTAAAAAGCCATTGTGTCTCGCGTGGATCCACGTTCGGCATACGAAGGGTTAAGCCTTGCCGGGTAAAACCTTTTTCAGAGATTTTCCACTCCACTGTTTTTTTTAGTCTAAAAGTGGTCATACAGCTGGGCAAAGGCCTTCTCTTTTTCCTTCCATGCCTCTCTTCTTCTAGCGATCTCTGGCCATGTTGGCCCCGCAAACAAGACTTGATCGTCCCACCACCTTCGCCGCAGTCTACCTCGATGGCGATGTCCTCCCTCAGGCGTCCAGTGAGTGACGATCTTTGCCTATGCCCTATGATTCAGACTGCTAGAACTTCTGCTATTGTTTATGGTCGTTAAAATCCGACTGTACATAGTTGAAGCAAATAAAGAACTCATTTAAATAGTTAGAACACACCTTGACATTACAAACAACTCCCTTTGACCTATAACAAGTAACCGTAACATCAAAACGTTCGACATATTACGATCACAAGACCTTTCCGAAGTGACACACAATATTTATACTATTATACAATTTTAATAAAGAAAACTATGACAATAACATAATGGCGGACAAAAAAAAAAGAAATTCACTGTCGCACCTGCCAGTGATAAACACACACGCGACTCGATACAACTGTATCGATAATCGACCATTTAATAATCGAATGGCGCGTCACTATCGTGATAGTGGGACGTTAAAAAGTGATGTACCTTATCGCAAGTGAAATTGAAATTGATCATTTCGTAGAATTAATGTTTATTGGAGTGATAACCGTTATTTGTCGTACGGTCAAGTAATTGGTTTAAAATAAGTTTTTTTATTCGATGATGTCCACGTTTCAGTGTTAGTGCGCCGTTTTATGTCTGTTTATAATAGACGTAAATTAATATTTTTAATGAGCGTATTGATTAGCATTATGAGGTTAAGAAAGGTTCGAGTAGCTATAAACACGAAGATGCCATTAAGTGTGTTTAACATGAGACTTTGATACCACAGTAATTACAATACCGATACGTAGTAGTACCTACACGATGTTCACAGCAAGTTCACTTCACTAAAAACTATCACACACACAGCTCACTGCACCGAATCGAACACAAAATCCTAAAAAACGTAACTCCATTCAATAAAAGAACACTCGTTTTAAACCAATACGACAAAAGGGCACTTAGCACACGTTCGAAAACCGCTCCGCTCGAAAAAGAGAAAACAAAACGCATCAATCAAAGAACAGAAATGAAATAATCGAATTTCAGAACGTCGAGCGTAGTTCAAAGAGCACAAGCGAAGACCGCAACAGATTTAAAAAAAAGAAAATAAAAAACTAAAATGGCCGAACATGACTAATATCTGGTACAAAGTTCGGTGTCGATATGAACAAAAGGAAACGGAAGGGGAAGGTATTTAGAAATGGAACGTTCAGAGAGCACTGGGAATTGATTCTTTTTGAAATTCGAAGTCATTTTGCTGGATTTGATTGTTTGGTCTAGCTTTTTTATGGGATGACAACCGTTTTATTAAATTGTCATTTCGTTTGCGTTTTAGCGACTTTTGAAAAGTTTTCAATTTGATTGATTCTCTTTGATCTGTAGTAGGTGTTATTGATAGTAAAAAAGAGTTTTAAACACAATCTCCTACTATCACTGCAAATAAAAGGATAAAACAAAGCTACTAGAATTTAACCCTCAGTTTTTTTCTCCTAAACCGTTGCATGTGAATAAATAATTAGGTTAGAAAGTTAGTGAAAAAAAACGCCGAACTAAAAGGCATCGATTGAATGGTACTAGCGAACTTTTCCGTCACGAACCCAACGATTTCGATGCACGATAGATTTTACTACAGCCAGGTTCACTATCGACTGTTCGCGCGCCTTAACTTAATTTACATCCCAAAAACTGAAAAACACACGAAAATACACCTTATCCACTGAAAATAGAGAACGTTAAGGTATTTAAAGGAATGATTTGTGTGTATTGTATTAGATTTCTTCGATGTATTTTAGAATTTGAGGGTATTTTTTATTTACAACAGTGATAAAAATGTTTGCGGCCGTGTATTCGTTCGTTTTTGTTGAGTAGTCTTTGGATAGTCGTAAAATAGTTTTTAATGGTTTACTAAATCATTATAATGATGCTCCTAAGGTTTGGTTTGAAGGAAGAAAGTATTATAGAGCGATATTTTCTTTAATAGATATTAAAATCTTTTATGTTAGTGGTTTATCATTGAGACGGTTCACTTTCCGTGTTTCCTGGCAATCGTAAAATTTAAAAAATGCCCTGATTTGGAAA
The DNA here is from genome assembly GCA_949629185.1 of Apamea crenata. NCBI lineage: Eukaryota > Metazoa > Arthropoda > Insecta > Lepidoptera > Noctuidae > Apamea > Apamea crenata. The sequence continues at coordinate 15,801,804 of OX451372.1, forward strand.
AATCTTAAAAAAAAAAACACTTAATTGTCTTTAATAAAGGTGTGATAGAAAGAGTAACTCTTTATTAATATAGGTACACCATGGAAATAACAGATAATGTATAAATTTTACAAAGGTTAACACTATGTGCAAGTTGGTAGCTACTAACAATTTGACATCATTTTAATGTGTATGAAACGTCAATTTCCTGTGCTCATTTCTAGAGGAGCCCCCTTTTAGTTTAGTCCCAATGTATTACAAAACTATAGCACAGCACTAGTCAACGATTCCTTCAACAGTTTTCAATTACCCGCCAATTTTGAACCAACAAGTCAAGTACACGACACAAACCACTTAGCGACACGACAAATTTACAATTCTAATTCACAGTTAATTTATATTATATTCCAACGTAGACATATTTTAAGATTTTGTCGAAAAATAAAGTTGTTAGAAGCCATTGTAGTGGGGGACGCAGCGAACGGGCGACCAGCACGCGACCAAAGATTACTATCGATGACAACCTCAACCAAGTTACCGATATCTATTGAATAATCAAAAATTCTTACAAAGTAATCCTTATACCTTTGCGTTTAGGTTCGAGGGAAAAAAAGTTCAGCTGTCAAAAGGCAAACATCGAATGTTGACGTTCGATTTTTTAAATTGAGGCTTCAATTTTTTTTGTTGGCTCCGTTAATTAATTCAAAGGGCCAATTTCTTTTTTTATTAAGTTGGCAGTAGAATTCGATGGTTGCTTCCGTTTTTATGATAGTTTCTAGGAAAAATGAATGTCTCGACTAACATTTTTTTACTGTCAATTAAAAATAACATATTCCAACTATTAACATTTAGTGTAAAAGTGTCAGTGTCGTTTAAAGTGACATTTGACTGTCAAAATCATGTCAATTACACTAGCTGTCAAACTTATTTTTAGAAAAAAAATGTAAAGGCTATTCTTCTACAGTTTTGCTGTCGTAACTCGTAAGCCAGTTTATATTAATTTGTTTTGTGTAATATGTAACACAAATTTAACAATACGTGGGGTAAAGCGTTACTAATAACGACTGCAGCTTATCTGTAACATCTGACCTCCCTCGCTGATGAATATTAACTAATACGAACTGCTGCAAAGTGGATGGTTACAGCTATATATTTTGTCAGACTCGGTGACTCACTTTAAAATAGGGAAAATCAATTTAATAATATAATTTTCTTATTTAGATTCCTGCAGTTTTAAACTGGCTAAAATGTTGCATTGAAGAAAGTTTATGGACTTGACCTAAAATTCTAAAAACTGTTTTTGACTACCTACACTACACGTTGACGTTACTTTGGAAGTCCATACTCCATGGCGATGCGAATTGACATCACCCAGCAAGATAACTCCATAACTATATAATCAACTGACATCAGTGACATCATTGTCTCTGCTTTCCATAACAGAGGCACAGACATCTAATCACACATCCTATAGTGTTGTCGCATTTAGTTTCAACTAATTAACATCAGCAATCGATTCGTACAATCGCCTAATCGATTCAACGCGTGTAGAGTTCGTGCGGGCGTGTAATCCTGTTTGCATATCGGGTAGCACGAAAGTCCCGCACTTATCATGTTTATTGATTGACACGGCAGTAATTCAACGTACCAACCCCACCGGCCAACTTACGGGTTGCCGTGCAATTTGGGAGTTGCTGGCGGGAAGAAACTTAAAAAAAAACGGGAAGAAAAAGTTCAAATGACGTATTCACAATTTATTTGACTAAACTACTATTTTTTATTAAATTATTATTTTAATAAATAAATCTACAAAATCAGAACGGCTATCTTCCTGAAGTTAATGCTATCTCATAATCCACAAGTTTAAAAAACTTAAATTCACTTTATTATTCCCAATTATTAAAAATCAAAGCAACCAGAAGAAAAAACAGCTACTGGTCGCCACAGTCCATGCCTTGAGCCGGCCTCACAAATTCACAGGTAGCAGTTTACGGCTCTTTGTTTGGGTGGCGATAAGTTTTTACATGTTTTATTATACTATTTAGTATTTACTATAACATGAACTAAATAAAGAAACAAACGACTTCGTGTAAGGAGGTAAAAACCGTTTTCCCGCTAAAATAACGACTTTCTTTATTTGAATATGGAATGCGTTTCCAGGATCGCTTGCCGTTGGTGTTCAATATACGAACGTTGCGTTCCATTTTCTAATATTCATAGATTATAATTATGTTTTTGATTCTCTTTTTTCTTGGTATTTGCTGACCAGATTATTTTGGCAATATCAATAAGGAATAGGTCATTCAGTACTGTGGTCGTAGAAGTAACATGTTTAGCTTAGTCTAAGTTTCACAATGGTGGCGACAAGTTGCTAGACATTCGCCTACACACTTTGACCTATTTTCCTGATCTGACAATTACAACTCAAGTAGAATAGCAAACAGTTAATACAGGCTATAATTATCGTCAAAACTAGACCGCCACAGAAGTAATCTTTGTCCTTTGACCAATATAAACGAGCTGCGTCATTGGCAAACCCACTCCCATTTTTCATACTTTTCCTTTGTATTCCACAATCGTCTACGTCCCGATTGTTCTTTTCGATCCACGGACCTGTCAATTTACTTTTTCGTAAGCTATCGCTTTGATCAAACTTCGCAACCAAATTAGTTTCGACACGAAAACCGAGTGGCCGATTGTCTACAGACAATAGAATCGATGTAAAACCTTCCCCTTTCAATCGCCTTTTTCTGTTTCAGGCTGAACAGCGCAACAATAAGAAAGTAGAAGAAAAAAAACATTTGACACGCGAGGCAAAGGAAAGAACAATCGATTTCGTTGAGTCAAGAATCGATGGTGGAGTTCTATTATTTTTGAAAATAGAATGTGTGGTGGTGTTCGAATGATGTTCAAATGTCTCGCGCGATGTTGACGAGGTCAGTATGAGCCGTGCGTGAGACTTGGACGGATGCACCCCACGGGCGCGGCAAGCCTGCCCGCCGCACCAGAGGCGGAGGTGCAAGCTATGCACTCGATGGACTGGCTCTTCAAGAAAGAGAGAATATATCTACTCGCGCAGTTCTGGCAACAGGTAAGATTTCAGACTAAGAAGCTTCCCTAAACAGAAAAAAGGATCATAGTATCACACGCTTTAAAAAAACCGTCGTTTCTAGAAAAACAAGCAGTAATTACTTAACTACCAATCAAAACACACACACTCATACAACTACGAACAAAACAACACCTTTTCAAATCTAACCTAACCTAACCTAACCTTTTTTTTTTTTTTTTTTTTTGTCGCTGAGAAATGCTTTATGCATGCCCGCCTCGCGGGGGACGAGACGGGGTATGTGGGACTCCCTGTCGGAATGACAGTATACCCACTAAAACTCAGCGGTGTTCCCTCATTCGCCGTGATGGGAGGGCCACGGGAATAGGCATAGCCTTTACCTCCATAGCCCTCCCGGCGCATGCCCGCCTAGATGTTATGGCGGGCCCCGCATGCCCCCCACATAGGGGGGCTACGAGAATGGCCGGGACCACCTAGCCATTCCCGTCCAACACTGGTGGAGGCCTGTGCAATGCAGGCAACGGTGCCCCCGCACCCGTTGCCTGCTGGCCCCCACGCCCGCCTGACTGGCGGGCCCCGCATGCCCCCCAAGATGGGGAGCTACGGCCGCAGAGGATAGGGAGAGCGGCAACGACACACCGACACTCCTCTTCCCCTGCGGCCCCACCGCGTCCGCCATCGAACGGTGGCGGCCCCGTCGAGGCCGCGGAAGGTGGGGAGAGCGGCAACGTATCACCGACACTCCCCCCCCGCCGCGGCCCCCAATCCTCAGCCGCGATGTCTCCCTCACGGGGGACATCGCGGCCCGCCTCAGGTAGGCTGCGATGTCGGCCAAACGGCATCGCAACCTACCCGCCGGCCGCTACGTCGTCGGCTTTTCCGCACAGCCTAGACGAGCGGCCGCTCCTCGGGTTCCTCTTAGCTTCACCGTGGCCCAATCCACCACGGCTACTGAGCCCCCCCGCCTCGACAATGCGGGAACCCACCGGGGGGGAACCTAACCTAACCTTTTTTTTTTTTTTTTTTTTTTTGTCGCTGAGAAATGCTTTATGCATGCCCGCCTCGCGGGGGACGAGACGGGGTATGTGGGACTCCCTGTCAGAATGACAGTATACCCACTAAAACTCAGCGGTGTTCCCTCATCGCCGTGATGGGAGGGCCACGGGAATAGGCACAGCCTTTACCTCCATAGCCCTCCCGGCGCATGCCCGCCTAGATGGTATGGCGGGCCCCGCATGCCCCCCACATAGGGGGGCTACGAGAATGGCCGGGAGCACCTAGCCATTCCCGTCCAACACTGGTGGAGGCCTGTGCAATGCAGGAAACGGTGCCCCCGCGCCCGTTGCCTGCTGGCCCCCACGCCCGCCTGAACGGCAGGCCCCGCATGCCCCCCAGGATGGGGGGCTACGGCCGCAGAGGATAGGGAGAGCGGCAACGACACACCGACACTCCTCTTCCCCTGCGGCCCCACCGCGTCCGCCATCAAACGGTGGCGGCCCCGTCAAGGCCGCGGAAGGTAGGGAGAGCGGCAACGTAACACCGACACTCCTCTCCCGCCGCGGCCTCTAATCCTCAGCCGCAATGTCTCCCACACGGGGGACATCGCGGCCCGCCTCAGGTAGGCTGCGATGTCGCCCAAGCGGCACCGCAACCTACCCGCCGGCCGCTACGTCGTCGGCTTTTCCGCACAGCCTAGACGAGCGGCCGCTCCTCGGGTTCCTCTTAGCTTCACCGTGGCCCAATCCACCACGGCTACTGAGCCCCCCCGCCTCGACAATGCGGGAACCCACCGGGGGGGAACCTAACCTAACCTTTTTTTTTTTTTTTTGTCGCTGAGAAATGCTTTATGCATGCCCGCCTCGCGGGGGACGAGACGGGGTATGTGGGACTCCCTGTCGGAATGACAGTATACCCACTAAAACTCAGCGGTGTTCCCTCATTCGCCGTGATGGGAGGGCCACGGGAATAGGCATAGCCTTTACCTCCATAGCCCTCCCGGCGCATGCCCGCCTAGATGGTATGGCGGGCCCCGCATGCCCCCCACATAGGGGGGCTACGAGAATGGCCGGGAGCACCTAGCCATTCCCGTCCAACACTGGTGGAGGCCTGTGCAATGCAGGCAACGGTGCCCCCGCACCCGTTGCCTGCTGGCCCCCACGCCCGCCTGAACGGCGGGCCCCGCATGCCCCCCAGGATGGGGGGCTACGGCCGCAGAGGATAGGGAGAGCGGCAACGACACACCGACACTCCTCTTCCCCTGCGGCCCCACCGCGTCCGCCATCGAACGGTGGCGGCCCCGTCAAGGCCGCGGAAGGTAGGGAGAGCGGCAACGTAACACCGACACTCCTCTCCCGCCGCGGCCTCTAATCCTCAGCCGCAATGTCTCCCACACGGGGGACATCGCGGCCCGCCTCAGGTAGGCTGCGATGTCGCCCAAGCGGCACCGCAACCTACCCGCCGGCCGCTACGTCGTCGGCTTTTCCGCACAGCCTAGACGAGCGGCCGCTCCTCGGGTTCCTCTTAGCTTCACCGTGGCCCAATCCACCACGGCTACTGAGCCCCCCCGCCTCGACAATGCGGGAACCCACCGGGGGGGAACCTAACCTAACCTTTTTTTTTTTTTTTTTTTTTTTTTTTTTTTTTTTTTTTTTTTTTTTTTTTTTTTTTTTTTTTTTTTTTTTTTTTTTTTTTTTTTTTTTTTTTTTTTTTTTTTTTTTTTTTTTTTTTTTTTTTTTTTGTCGCTGAGAAATGCTTTATGCATGCCCGCCTCACGGGGGACGAGACGGGGTATGTGGGACTCCCTGTCGGAATGACAGTATACCCACTAAAACTCAGCGGTGTTCCCTCATTCGCCGTGATGGGAGGGCCACGGGAATAGGCATAGCCTTTACCTCCATAGCCCTCCCGGCGCATGCCCGCCTAGATGTTATGGCGGGCCCCGCATGCCCCCCACATAGGGGGGCTACGAGAATGGCCGGGAGCACCTAGCCATTCCCGTCCAACACTGGTGGAGGCCTGTGCAATGCAGGCAACGGTGCCCCCGCACCCGTTGCCCGCTGGCCCCCACGCCCGCCTGAACGGCGGGCCCCGCATGCCCCCCAGGATGGGGGGCTACGGCCGCAGAGGATAGGGAGAGCGGCAACGACACACCGACACTCCTCTTCCCCTGCGGCCCCACCGCGTCCGCCATCGAACGGTGGCGGCCCCGTCAAGGCCGCGGAAGGTAGGGAGAGCGGCAACGTAACACCGATACTCCTCTCCCGCCGCGGCCTCTAATCCTCAGCCGCAATGTCTCCCACACGGGGGACATCGCGGCCCGCCTCAGGTAGGCTGCGATGTCGCCCAAGCGGCACCGCAACCTACCCGCCGGCCGCTACGTCGTCGGCTTTTCCGCACAGCCTAGACGAGCGGCCGCTCCTCGGGTTCCTCTTAGCTTCACCGTGGCCCAATCCACCACGGCTACTGAGCCCCCCCGCCTCGACAATGCGGGAACCCACCGGGGGGGAACCTAACCTAACCTAACCTAACCTAACCTAACCCTACAAATGCGACACGGGGTCTTCATACCCCAACCCCGGACTAATATTTGAAACAATTGAATACCGATAGTTATTAGACAATGTAGCAACAAAATCAATTAATAGTTGAACATTAGAGGCACAATTAACCTGCAGAACCCACAGGTCGGGCCGACCATCGAGACGTGATTATTGTATTGTCTCGTATGGTAATTGTGATTGGTGTATTAGCAATTTCTGTGTAGACGTTGAGGTTAGTGTACCTTGTAGATAGAGGGTGATTCTGAAAGGATTTTCGTAAACATTAAATTACTTAGGTGCTGTAAAGGAAAGAGGCATGTGTTTAAAAAATGTTGTACATATTGGAGAAGACGCGACAGAAACTTTGACAGTTTCCTAGGATTCCATAAATTAAAGTCTGCCAGATTATGAGGTTTCAAATTCAAAAATCGTTTATTTTTAACAACCAAAAACTCCTTCTCTTTACAGAAGACATTTCTAGCAAACCTAAGAAACAAAAAAATAAAATACAAAAAATATTACACACCCCTAAAGCCGCATCAAATAAACAATTATAACAATACAATAGTTCTAAGTATTCTTCTGATCCGATCTATTGCGATATTAGATCTATATCGTCAATAGTAAGGTCGGTCGCAGGATGTTACGCCACAAAGGAAACGCGTTGATGAGTCCAAATCATTACGTAGGTATCGCTATAAAAAGTATATATTGAAGATTAATAGTTTGTAATGGCCAGTAATTATGGGTTATTTAAATGTGCTCTTTAGTTATGAACTTTAAAGATTTTATGCTTAGGTATAGGAATCGATTACTAAATGTTAAGCAAACTGTATATTTTTAGAAAAAAACTTACAGGTATGGACCAAAAAGGTTTAAAAAAATCACGTGTGATCATTTGTCCAGTGTCGTCTTTTGAGGGTTAACTCAAAACTCGCCACTATTTCCCAACATTCCATTTTTATTACACCAACAAATTCGATTCTAAATTCGAATGCGAAATCCAAACAGAAATATCCTACAAATCTTCAAGTGAATATCATAGATAATGAGTTCTGATCTGTGACACGGCATTGGCTATGTCAAACGCCATTCAATTATTACACGTCGCATTATCGTCTAATGTGTGTAATATTGAATAATAACATCGATCCTGAATGGGAGACACGTATAAATTAACATGTAAAATGGCGGCAATAGAGGGTCAAAATGGCTTCTTGAAGAATGCTAAATGATTTGCTGGGTGGGTATTTCTTGAATTGTAATTAGTTGTTTGATGGTGGATTTCATTTAAGATCTATAAGTAACTTACAAGATAACCCAATAACTTTAAAATTACACTCTCAAATATATAGTTTATAACTCTCTGTCTTTTTAACAATAGACAGTGATTAAAATCATTGTTCTGTTTGAATTAACAACTAAAAGAAAACTTATTGAATTCAAAACTAAAAAGAAAATTAAATTCCAAATTCGAACGTGATCGAAACTTTCATTCAAAAACACATTCTGTTCTCAAACCACAGCTACTTTAAAATCAAAACCAGCCAGCACTCGATTTAAATCCAGACCAATAAAAACAATTCCAAGTTAAATTTCGAATCCCTATTCTAGATTCCGATACGACATTAAACGACAAATTACGAACAATAGTATCATATAAACTGCTATGCGAAATAAATATTCATTCGCGTTCAAGGAACGGCTACCGATTCGTCCCACTGATACTGAACACATTTGAATGCTGCCTTCCGATAGTATTGTTAGTATACTAAGCCTTAACTTTGATTAAAAAGCATATTTACATACAAAATTTGCATACTCCGTGCCTCGAATTGCACTTATCGATTAGAAGCTTGCAAGGACGTTTTGTTTTAATTTCATAGTTAATTTTATGATGTTTCTCTACTATTTTGCATATAAATATGCATTTTAAAGCTGTGTTCGCGTGTTTGCGTAATATGTCACTATATATTGCGGGACTTTGGGCGTCATTAATATGGATTTCTGTGGACTTGGAGGAATTACCAGCTGCGTTCGGAAGTGGAGGACAAAATTATCAGCTGACCTCATAGTGCCTCATACGTTATACAGTTACTCGAAGTTAATCATCATTTATTAAAAAGTTATTCTTTTCTTCCTGATTACTCTGCATAAATATGATTAGAAACCTAGTTTTATTTAAGAATTTTGAATTTATTTTGTAAAATATCTGAAAATTCCTACGTCATTAAACACCACAATATATTGAAAGTAATTGCATAAAAAAACATCTATTTAACTATACTAAAACATGCCAATTTATGGTGGTCACTTGCATAAGCAAAACTGCCAATGTTTCCGTAAAGTTACATTAAAGTAATCGTAAAATAGCGAAAGTAAATAGATTTCTAATTAAAACAGTAATTAATACGACTATAAAACTGCATTTCTTTTAATCGTTTTATTACTTGTAGGTTAGTGTTGGGAAGTAAAGTTCATGCCTTTTTGCAAAAACACGTTACAACTAAAAAGTCAACTTAATTCACTCAGAATAGAGCATATTTTCGTATAGAAACAGCAATTTCTTCTGCAGCTTTAATAATAACTGAGATGCGGTATTCAGATTGAGTTTACAATAAAACTAGTCTCGTTTTCTACATCACTAATCAAATATAATACCACAAGTAATCAAGTGCACAGTCAATTAAATTTTCAATTAAAGTTTCTATCACATCACTATTCAATCGCAAAGACGTCATTTGCAGTCATAAAACTCGTATAATCGCTATCAAAACCAATAGTAATAAATGGAAGATTAGCCACCCATCTTGATTGAACGAAAGACCGAACGAAGGGGCCGACCACAGATCCAGTCATGTCAGATTCGCTTGTCAACTGTCATTTTTCGCGGCAACTGCAACCTTTTTCATAATTTATCTTTTTTAAACATTCACGACGCGCGACGGCCAGGTACTCAAAGGAGGTTGTTAATAAAACTAACAATTAACATCAATAAAATCCTGGCGGCCTATACCTTCGCATCATTTTATTGTCACTATAATTGAATAAGGTCGAGCGAACTTCGATTCAATCGTTTTTATATCGTTTAGCGGCGCGAGTGGCAAAAAATAAGGATGTTGAGGACAGTGAGTTCTTGTAAAAAGCCTTCCATAGTCTAGACTGTATTGTCTGATGAGACTTTAGATTGCAAAAAGTTGCATTGACAGTCAGGATTCGTTGAGTTTTGGCACGAACGATCATTAGTTTAATTCACCAAAATTCTTCATCATAATAATTATTTGCATTGCTGTCTTTATTTGATTTATTTTTTGTTTCAATCGCAAATCATAAATGGTTGGTAACTCATTAGCAGAAATAATAAAGTATTCATGCAAAAACTATTCACGGTGGCGAATCGCGTTCGCCGTTTCAAAAATAAGTTTAAATTTAAGAATTAAACTTCGAACGGCGCGTCCCGAACGTTAATTAGTGTTGGCCGAGGAACGTCACCGCAAACATTCGAATTTCGACGCCGTAATTAATCGACTCGATTCATCGGCCGATCGTATCGGTTTGGATCGTAAAAAGAGCATTTCCCTACGAGTCGCACGCGGAATGCAATCGGTTCCCACAGCCTTGATGCCCCGAAGAATTTGTCCCGTGTCCCGTTTAGAGCAAAAAATCGCGTGCTTTCCCATGCCTACGTCAGTTCTGGGTCGAATAGTGACGCCAGCAAGGACGTAGACACCATAAAAATAAACGGAACGCTGATGCCTCCTTTTCTTTTAAGCAAATGAGCTCTAAGTGTCCGAAGTTTATTTTTAGAAACTTTTTTACTCCAATTATCTTATTAGCGTGCAAAAACCGAAAACTTCAAGTCTCCAAAAACGTGGAATTTTGTAGCGCGAATGCAGCCCGAACAAAAACCGTAACCTGTATTTAAAAATCGATTGCAACCAAAAAATTGTCACTGACAAATGATTCGAACGCCTTGCGGTTGAAATTACGAATTCAAATCTTCGAATTTCGAACAAAAACCGCCATTAACCGACGGTTGTTACCTTTTTTCGGCTGTCAATGATTTTCGGGGCTAATCGTGTTTTTTGCCGATACGTTCGAGGCTAATCGATGCATCGGGCTCACTAATTCGATTTGTGCCCCTCCCCCTGCATCTATAAGTGGGCGTGACCTATCGATCCTCTAGCTCGATCATTACCATAGACTCATCAACTTCTTCTAACTGCAATCCCACGAACATTGCAAGGCTCGATATATTTTTTGTGATTGAAACATAAAAGTCTATTTCTCGTTAATGTTGGACATAATTTTCGGTAGCGCAAAATCAAACGTTAAAAACCGCGAACCATAAACGAGCTCTCTTCACGACGTAGCTCAATAATTTAATAAAATACTAAGAAAAAAAATAAAGAATCGATTGTGGTTGATGGCCGGCCGCACGAATCATCTGTGGAACATTCAAATCATCAAGCGCTGATGGTTTTTTAATGATATTTTTCACAATCGGCCCGATCATTGATGGTTATTAGGTATAGGCGAGTGCCCCGAGACATGAATGTTAAGACTTCGACACAGTTAACACCGCCTTACGAGTGTTACTTACGCTAATCTGATCTTTAATGCCACTAGATAAAGGGCAAAATCCTGTATAAATCATCAGCTATTAGTGATATTTCCATGTGGTCGTATAGTTCATCTGTGGTGGGAACGTCTCCAAAGGCATGATGCGTCATACAAAAATTATAAGAATAGTGAATGTCGTACAAAATAGAAAACTTATAGCGTGCTCTGTCGGCAGTTATTTGTGTTTCGTTTTTACATTGGATTGAAATAAAAATCAACACTTTAGTGCAGCTAGACAACTGTGATATTTATAGAGAATCTAAACAATATCTTGCAGCTATTTGTTTTTTGTAATCCGCTCCGAATTCTTAATTATTTTGGTCGATAAAACGTCGGAATCAATTTGGCATTCTTTCGTGACATCATTTTCAAAGCAACTCATTTCTCACTAAACTTTTCTTTAAGTTTAGGCTTAAATACTCTTTATTTCTCATAAGAACAAGATACAGTTCACTTATATGATATTTAAATTTTAACATAAAAATAATCGTCATCTAATGACGAAGCAAGCAGATGTAGAACAAGTAAAACAATAACAACAATGTACGAGATCAGTAGCAAACAAAGCAAAAAGTAGGTAGTTACACAATATTATATTAAATAAGATAATACAGCTACAGGCCAATTTGACACCAAGGTACGCTCTTAAGTACAAATTATTCACTTTCTTCACCTCCTTCACAAGCTTCACCTCACTATTCGATCATTTCGAACACAAAATCGATACAGCATTTAAAATCGACTAAACTAACGAACAATAGTGAACACGGGTAGCATCCCAACGGGCGGCGGGAGTCGAGTGCTCATTATCATAATCTTAACCGCTTTCAACTGGTTTCGACTAATTTCCCGCTCGCCGCTCGCGTGTTTAGCCGAGTCGCTAATGCACCGCACTAAATGTTTGTAAACATACCTTTATGAATGAATGTATCGATGTTTGATTGGGTGCACGTCACTATTGATGGAGTGAATGAATGATTAGATAGAACGTTTGATGAATGGGTAGAAATTCTTCCGAAAGGATTTAGAAATGGAGACGAACATTGAACTTGGAACTTGTAGAATATGGACATGAATGATATTGACTAAAACTCGTACTGCCTGTATTTTACGGCTAGCAGAAGTTTTTGTCTGTAGACTAAAGCTTTGAAAGAATTAGGTACTAAGTATTTATCATTTTATTTATTTATTTAATACTTTAAGCACTACGGACTACCACTATTTCTCTTTCCTATACTTAACTACAACGTTGTCTATTTTTGCATGAGCACGAATTATAATAAAAATAAAATTAATAACACCCTATTTCCCGTGAAATGTTTATACTTAGTATTATTAATTATTTTAATACTCAATTATATGGCTACCATTACTTTGCACTTACGTAGAATTAAACTAAAAAACAGCTTTCTATCAAAAGCCGTTAATAGAGCAGATGTTATGTTTGGAACAGGATTCAATGACACCATGGCGCCATGACACCTGTAACGAATATAAAACTAGAATTATGATTTAATCGCTGCATCGTTATAGACGAATACATAATAAATAATCTTTGAATATTAATCAGAAGTTTATCGAACAGTCATTGTTTGGGATATAATGAGAGTAAGGTAAAGGCCTCGTAGTAGATGGCGGGACGAGCTGGAGAAAACAAACGACCAGTAGTCCACTTTAGCCCTGGATCGAAAGAGCTGGAATTCATGAGGAGAGGACTTTGTGCAGCAGTGACAATAAGGTAAAGCCATGAAAACTGTATTTAATAAACTACATCTAAACAATCTGCCTTGCCTTATGCCAAGTATAATATGTGTACGTACTATACGTGTAGGTAGATTCAAAGAGGACGCTGGCTTGTCATTATAATAATAGTTAGGTTGTGGGTACTCAATAAAAATCAGTCTTGGTCAACCCGTCTTACATTTACAACAATATGTTGGCGTCGGTTTTCAGTCAAACCGGATGCAGCTGAATTAGTATTTTACATGGAGTGACTCGAACTCAAAGCATATATTTTATTTTAAATAATATATATAATAATAATAATTTATTTGTACAGTTTGAACACATAGGTACATAAGTACACAGGATTAAAAATATAATGTACAATAGAGTCACCATATAAACCAATTACGTGCACTTTTGAATTGTTAATGGGTTGGTCAGTCAGAAAGACGAGGCTAGTTGCCCATTCCAACGCGTCCTATGGAGAAGAACGAGAAAGAAACTCCACGGAAACTCTTTTAAATCAAAATAATATATCTGATCTGAGGTATCTGACCTCCATAAACTACATCTATTCATCTATTGCACCATAACTGCAATTATTACAAAGACATAGACGAATTATTGTAAATGGTTGACAAAGTCTTCCACCAACTTGCGTATGTCAAAGGGCAGTCTCTAAAGTTGATGATGGAGAATCTATAACAACAAAACAATCAATAAACGTTAGAAACAAAATTGATTAACCAACAAACTTAAGTTTTAACCGCTCATAAAGCATTTAGCAGCCGATAATACGTAGGTACCTATATCCGTTTATGGCAGTGTCAGTACTAATACAGCTAGTAATGAGCTCGGCCTATTGAGCGAAGTAATAAGTGGGCTGGCAACCTTGAACCATTTGCCAGCTCTTTTGTAAGGCTTTAAAAGAAAAAAATCATGATTTTTCCTAATAGTATTGGCAAATAAACAAAGATTTCAATGATGTTATGAAGGTTCATAACCACAAGACGACCTTTCCATAATAGATTATTACTATTCACAATTTAAATTAACAACGTCTCAACAATTAACAATAAAAACAAAGAATAATGAACAGTCAACGACAACAAACTTTAATAACATCATTACCACATTCAAACGTGGAACACAAAAATTTGAATATAGAATGCGTCTGCATTCCAAATACAAAACAAACACGACACGAATCAAAGATTAATTTTGACGAACACATTCGTATTTGGAATTCTTAACCGTGCGAGTGTTGGTATCGGCACTTAATTAATCGATTACGTTAAATCAATGGTTTAACCGATTAATTGTATATCGATAACGCATCGAGTTACAGATACAAATAGCTTGTGTTAGTGATTTACGATACCATTATAGTAAGCGACAGCTAAGCGATGTCGCACAAACTTGAAAGGTTAATTGGGTACTCTTTACGCCTAAAATAACCAATCGTAAAGTTTTATGTAGAGTGCTCAGATATCGAGCGGTGATAAATATGAAGCTAATGCATTATAATTTAGAGGATTTCATTAGAAATCGTATTAATGTCGGAACGTATATCACAGACAGGAAATGATGACTATGGATCGAGATTTGGGAGCGATCGACGATAAAAGTGGAACAACGAAGATGAAGAAAGAGTTTTCCATAAAACACGTACCTACCCAAACCTTTCCATTAGAAATCCTAGCATTTAGCAAATACCTCCTAGTTACCTAAGCGAGAACAATTTATACGTCGTTGGGTAAAACGTGCAATCTTAAAAACGCAGTTCCCAAACAGCTTGCCAAATGACTTTAGACTGTACTTCAAGAACACAAGACGCAAAAATATGCTAAGTGTGTGCAAAAGAAAAATTTGTAAAAGTCCAACTGAAATGTCATTCATGTTTGACTGATTGCTATCGAACTGCAAAATGTTGCCGTGTACGGATAGCAAAAAAATCGCATGACTGCAACAAAGGTTTATTGTTTGGAAGGAGATCCAACCAGGAGATAGTAAACGTTTCTTGTAATACAGTTTATTGCACAATAATGTCAATAAATAGAGGCAACGATTGCCTCGAGCATCGTCGGTACATAAAATTTGAAACAGTGAGGTTGAGTCTCAAAATTAAAGTAACGATTTGAATGCTTGCCAGATTTTCTAAGCACACTTTGGAAGATAGATGTTTCAATTGTGACTTCTAGTCTAATATCGAGATTAACTGTTTAACAGATTTGGTGGTACAGTCATGAGAAACGTATTCATTAGCCTGTACTCTATATATCAAGTTCTGCAGGTGCTATTCTTTCTTGTCTTATTGCATATAACCAGCACCCTGATTGTATATTAATCTCAAACTGAATCATTTTGAAGGATATTGCTAATCCCTTGCTTCATATGTTCGAAAAATGTGTCTGCTCAACAACGTAAATAACGCAATGAATGTTGTTGAACTGTCAAATTGAAACCCATTGGTACTGTCGACTGTAGCTTATTGACGAATCATGTATAGTTGATTCGAAAGTATGCTCATTGTCATAAAATTGACATCTCTCGCCAATTTCTCCTTCTTTCCCGCGACACAAACTTAAAATTATTCACACGTCCAATCAAAGTGGTATCTAGCAATATTCTTGCGCAACCCAAATCGATATCCATCAGCAGCACCTCAATAAAACCACAAACGAGCTGTTTTTGCCAAACTTTCCTCGACTGCTGACGGTACAAGCAAAGCTGCCCATTGTTTGCGGCGATACGCATCGCAGTTAGAATTGCTCACGCGCTGCCTGTGAGAAATGACTTCATAAAGCTGGACCTGATGCTTGGGATATATCTTTAAGAGTAGACCTTTAGGTAAAGTACAGTTTAGACATAATAAGCTCAATCAATCAACTCAGCATAACACAGTCCACTGCTACACAAAGGGCTCTCCCAGGCTGCGCCATAACACCCTGTCCTCCGCCTTCCGCATCCAGTCTGTCCCAGCCACCTTTTTGAGGTCGTCTGTCCATCTAGCTGGGGGCACAATTGGCGAATTTGTATTTCAAGGGCTGTCACTGTCATTATTGTAGGTAATGGAATGGAACATTGACACTGACAGCTCTTGAATACGGTTTAGATGTACTGATCGCGTTCCGTTTCAGCGGTAAAATTGGTCCTAAGACGGAAGAATGTATAGCTAAAGCAGCCATCAGCTAAAGCAGTCACCAACCCGCACTGGGTCCGCGTGGTGGTGGCCCAGTCCCTCTCACAGAGAGAAGTCTTATGTCCCAACAGTGGCAACGTTGCAGGCTGATTATGATTAAATCTTGAACTTTCTCGAATGGAGAAGACTAATTAGACAATATGATCATCAAAGATCAACACATCGTATATAACAGCCAACACAATCAAAATAGAAGCAGATAAACTTGTAAGTTCTACTGTTCGAAGAAAACGCAACAATTAAAGAACATCAATAATCGGCTTGCTTTCTTCTCTTTCTTTTGTATGCCAAAAAAAAGAGAAGAAAACAAGCCGATTGAGTAACAAATGAAATTATTGAAGAATATCATACCTTCAAGTAAAGTGAAACTTGGCAGAAGCCCTGGATAGATCAAGCACGGGAGATACAATTTACATAGAATCATGAATGTTGCTATCAAAAGATAAGCAGAAAGTCATATTATTAGACAGGTGACGTCATAAGTTTTCCCGTACAATTACCTAAATAGCGAATAACTTGTATTCATGACACGTAACGAAGAATTGTTTTATTTGCTGCATGGAGTTTGTGTGGGGGTTTTCCCGGATACCATCCATGATTTGGCTGGCTTTGATGATTAATGCGATGACAAAAAAAACATTGTTTGAAGAAACATTTGGATACAATGATTGTGGAATATTGAGAGTTTGTTTTTGTAATGTGGAAATGATTCGCCGTTTCTCAGATTTCGTGAAACAGTTCTGAGAGTATTTTTCATTATTTAATTCCCCTCTTAATCAACCAATCTTGCGCAAGCTTGGGATTCTTACATGACGTGCCCCATTTCATTGTAACAGAAACATGCATCCCAAACTAAAACGAGGAAAATCGACCAACACTTCACCGCAAACAATAAAAATAAGAAACAAACGCATTTCATAACTCCCGCGCAATTTTTCACGGCGCCGCCATTGACGCGTCCCGGCAGCCGTTCGAAAATCGAAAACATTTCAAATTTAGAACACCCCCGCCCGTGTTCGAACTCTTTCAAAATACGCGCGGGAATCGAAAACAGCGATTAGTTTTAAATGTCGCCGTTCGAACTTTAAAAATATGTCGTATTCTTAATTTTAAATATAAACCGACGAACGCGTTCTATTTCGTCGCCACTTTACGATGTTTGTCAGTTTAATGATTTTCGTTACGAAACATTTCGAGATTGGTAATATTAAATTTATTTGCGCTTTTAAAAAAAAAATCTTTTTGTTTTTATGCCCGTGGGCGGGGTCTATTTTAATATATTCTACGTTAGTGATGGGTGATTATCGTAACTAAGATGTTATGTCATAATAGTTAAACTTTTAATGATCGACCAGAGCTCACTATATTTTATATGTTCCATAATTAACTTGAGAAGAATGTTGACGTGCACTTGACAAGAGCTTTTAAGCCTTAAACTAAACCTAATAATTCACACTACTTTTAAATCAATCGCAATTTCTACATTCCTAGCTGTCCTCTTTCTCAACAACTACATCTCTTCCCTGTAAGATAGGAGTAAATAACATACATAATCATCAGCCTATAATGTTCCCACTGCTGGGACACAGGCCTCCTCTCTGTGAGAGGGAGTGGGGCATTATCCACCATGCGGGCCCAGTGCGGGTTCATGGATGTCACATGTCTTCGAGTTTTGGTTCTAGGACATACCAGTTTCCTCACGATGTTTTCCTTCACCGTTTTGAGAGCAGTGTTGACAAAATTAAATACACAAAGTAAATTGCCTGCCTGCCGTAAGTCGGTGGTGGCCCAGTGGTCCATCATACAAAAAATACGTTTATAACTCCTACAGCTCATTCCATTCCATCTCCAAATTACCAAAACACAGCCTAATCAATAAGTCCTTCACAAATCCGAGTCGTCTTCCTCCGTCTGTCATCTGTAACGGACGTAGACGTCACTTTGACATCTCGGACCCTAGGATTTGTACCGTCTGTGATCACAGCCGGGCCCAAGGGACGATTGGCCCGAAGATTGAGGATATTAGAATAGGGAAATTAATTGTTATTTGTATTAGATGTTCGTTTATAGTTTTGGTAGGTATGCTTTAATTTGGCATTTATGTACTGACTGACAATTCGTAAAGGGAAAATGTTTTCAGTTATCCTCCTCAATGTCATAGATTGATAGATCCTCCTCAATGACATTGAGGAAGATAACTGAAAACATTTTCCATTGGTCAGTATTTCAGCAAAGTGACTTGAATTTCATGTTAACTAAAGATTTTATATAAACGAAGACGGTGAAATATTTTCCGGTTTTTCCCGATGACGTGATTAGAAAATGACGCGCCAATATTTCTAAGAATCAAAAGAAATCAAAGCATTTATTTAGCAAGTAAACCAATTACATGCACTTTTGAATTGTCAAGGAATCAGCCAGAAAGATGAAGCTAGTTGCCCATTCCAAAGCGTAGTAGGTTCCTATGGATAAGAACGGCCAAGAAACTCCACGCACACTCTTTCAAATCAATATATATATATGGTTACAAAGACCATATGTCTTCTTAAGTAAAACTAACTAACAAAAGTGGCCCTTTCTACAATGAACAAGACATCACGATCATTTTCATGTCTTGTCATGTAAACTGCGACCAAAAATGCCAATAAAATGTTATCGTTACAAATACCTCCACTAGGTACGTAACTCAGCCGTCCTTCCTCAATTTATTGATATATTCAACAAGTATCGGAAAATATCTCATTATTATTCAATATTTAAACATTCCTAATATAAAATAGTCTATTATAATAGGCACGTTAAATTATTACCGTATATTTAATTTATAAAGTCATAAAAATCGATAAAATATATTGTATTAATCATGTTCAAATCTGGTTTTATTACCGATTTTAAGTATTTTAGATTCATATTTTTATAGCTTTATTAATTATTCAAAATAATATGCTTTTTAAGGTAGATGCGTAAGACTGGTATCTTACGGAATTATCGAGGAATATATAATATCGATACGAAAAAAAAAGAAGAATAATATGTCATAGATTACTTTTAAGCAATCATACCTTACAGGTTCACGGATACCTACCCATTGGTTGTAAGAACTATGAAAAACTTAAAATACTATAGTAACAGGACTGTTTAAAGTAACATAATTTAATACAATATAACATTGCGACTGTACCTAAGTGTAATCCCCGTTGGGTTAGGCACACCCACATTTCCCACCAGTCCCATGTAATAGTGGGCGAGCCTATTGCCATCAATCGGGCACGGATCCAGACTCCGGGCTGCTTCTGAGTAATTCCTGACTGAAAAACCCAATAACACTTTGCCCGACCAGAGAATCCAACCCAGAACCTCATTCTCAGCAGTAGCGCTTGCGACCAGTCGACCAACGAGGCAGTCCTAGTGTCTAGCTAGTGTTTTATTATTAAAACAATAATTAAATTACGATTAAATTCAATCAAATTCCGGACAGCGATGAGAATTCCTTATGTCTGCTGACTCATCGCCCTTCATCTAGTACTACCAAGAATTTCATACAGAACACTCCGTTTCACTCATCTTTAATCGCGACAACAATGTCTCCGCGATAGTGTGAACACGTGTAACGCTACTATAAAAAAAATAATCTCCAACATTCCGTAAAATAGAGCGGTGTTGTAACCGATTTTGTAACGGTCACTAAAATAAATTCGGTTTTATGACATTAATTTCTTTAACAAAGTAATATTTAAATGAAAATCGTCTAAAAATACGGCACATTGTGTTTTGTTTCATTGACACTCACCCACTTGGCACGTGTTTTTGGGATAATGACGCTTTTACTTACGAAAACATTGGAGTTTTTCATATTTTCGGTGATGTATTTATTTACTGATCATGTATAACTGTTAACGTTGCGCGGTGTTTAAACTTTAAATACAAGATGCAGTTTTTCTTACCGCGATGAAAAATTCGTCAATCTGAAAATTTATTAAAAACATGGTTTCGAATTAGCAGATTGTATTGTAAAACAACTACAAACGTTACAACTAATGATTAAATTCTAAAAAAAAAGATCCAAGAAAAAACATTTCATAAAGCAAATTAACCACCGTACCTTTTGTAATAGAAACATTATTAACTTAACACGAAAAGTAACTTGTATATCAATTTAGCTTAGTCAATAATTAATAAACGTATTTCACCGCAATTTGTTAATTACTAATAACAACTCCCACGGAGCGATTCCAATTATTAGCCATGTTTACTCAACTAATAAAAATTATAAATAATTCGTTCTTAATAATCATAATTAAAAATGAAAATGATCCGTCCAATACCGAACAGCGATGTCTCGTGCAATATCGGTCTTTGCTCTTTATTGCTTTTCCAAATGTGAAAAGCATGTCAAATGACGTCACAGAGACACTTCGCTCAATACGAACAGGACATAAGCAATAACACGAAATGAAAACGTTAAAAGAAATAAAAGAACGTTCTAATTTTAAAATCGTAACGATATCCCCCTCGTGGTTCGATGGAGTTCGATTTTTGAATGCCGTTTCGTTCGGAAATAGCGCGCGACAGCTGAGAGACGACATCGGACTGTTTTTTATTACCTCCTTCGTGTTTATGAGCACTTTATGAGTTTTTATAGATTTTATTTTTCTAATCCAATGAAAGTCACACCGGGTTCGTGATCGGCTACATTCTGAACGTTAGGAAATTTACGACGGAGACCTGTTCGCACGTTATTTATTGAAGAGTTTAACGAATGACACTTTTTCTGAGTATTGAAACTCGAAAAGTAATGCTCGGTAACTACTAACAAGAAATGGTCGTTATTATTTAGATAAGAGCAAACAGCCAATTAAATTAACGAACGTTATTACCCGTACACACGGTGTTAATATCCTAAACCCCCCCGACCACATGTTTTGCAATAAATACGCGAAGATATCGACAGATCTAAGATAATTAAACAGTGATATGCAAACCCAACGAACCGTGGTTATTATGTTATAAAATTCACCAAGACTCCGGTTTAAAATTAGTTTAATTTAAATAAAAAGTCCCTTTGATTAGATCATTCAATAGCCGGATCGATAAAATAAGCAATATCCTTTAAACGAGGTCACTTATCGAATGAATCTATAATCGAAATTCGAATCTCATTCGGTATTCAAATTACCGATTGAGTTCCGCACTCTATGCTCATTCAGAATTCGAAAAGAAATAAAAACCTATTTAAAAGAAGCTTCTGTTTGAATTAAGAACGGAAATCAACCGTCGCGGCCGCTTGTTCCAAGTGTGAAAGGATCGATTCGAAATTTAAAAAGGGGTTATTTTTTCCAGCCAGCTCTTATTGACATGTTGCGTGTTGTTTTTTCGAAAAAAAGCCATTGTCTTAAGGTCTGACATTTGCGTTTCGAAAACGCGCATAAATTACTCGGGTTTCGACGAGTTTTGTTTTAAATGGCACTAGTATTTTTCACATCTTTACTTATGCTCAAAAATGAGATTTTCAAGAATGCAATAAAGTCAACAAGTTAGAGGCTTCATTTAATTCACACATGAGTATTTACTTTATACTAATTGTAGCTTTATTAGTAAACACGGATCCGTCGACACTTAGCAGTAAAACTTTGACCAGAAAATAAGCTCTTTATATGTAAATATATCGATTCATTACACACATTATATCCAGGGTGGATATTTTCCAACCTGTTAAATATAATTTTATTGTTTTTCGAGCACTTAATGAAGTCAAATTAGGCATTTTCGGCTTCCCATCGGCTCATAAAAATGGTAGTAAAATTGTTGGTATTGATCGCGACCGAGAAAACTATTTTATGTTATTTTTATTGTTATTTATAGTGGTATAAAATCGTTTTATGAACGGTTCCTGAGGGCGGTGGAACTATTAATGTATCGATAATTAAAGTTTATTTGGTTACGAGCAGGTAGGTCCTTTCAAAGACGGACTTTAGGGTCCAACGGATTGGATGTTAAAAACGTTATTACGATCTTCGAAAAATATTCTTGAGATTCAAAGTAAACAATTAAACAAGGTATACCGAAACAATCGGCATGATTTGTTTATTTTATTGAGAGTATAAATATTAACTAACGTGAAGAAACCGGCATGTCGTAGAACCAAACATTTCGAAAACATGTGACAACCCGCACTGGTGAGATTATGTCCCACTCACTCTCACTGAGCGGAGGCCTGTGTCCCAGCAGTGGGAAAATTATAGGCTGATTATGTATGTATTTATGTACAAATACTAAATAAAGTGTTTGATAAATTAAAAATTTGCTAAATCACAAGCTTACCAAGCCACTTTTAGCAACTCTCCATTTCTCGTCTTGTTTTTCAGCTTGCACTTTAAGATTTAAATTTTGAAATGAAAACCCGAATTGTTAATCTATGGTATCCAATTCTACAAATCAAACGACATTACCACGGTCAAGGACAAGCCGCAGTCTACTTATCTATGGTCGGCAATCGCGATAGACATTTAGCTATCTCTACATCGAGTTTACATGTTCTTATGTAACTGGTTCTGATATAAATATTAATCGCCTATATGTATTAATTAACTTTCGTTATTAACTGAAGTGGCAGTGGGCTGGCCATGTTTGTCGAAGGACCGATGGCCGGTGGAGCAGACGAGTCCTGGAGTGGACACCGCGTATCGGCAAGCGTAGTGAGGGACGCCTCCCAGCTAGATGAACGGACGACCTAAAGAAGGTTGCTGAGACGGACAGGATACGGAAGGCGGAGGACAGGGTGTTGTGGCGCAGCCTGGGAGAGGCGTATGTCCAGCAGTGGACTGCGATAGGCTGAGTTGCGATATATACGATAAAACCTTAAGAATAAATTACAAGGAAAACTTATTCCTACTACGCTTAAAACAGGTAATGATTTTCTTTAACTGAAATAAAGATTCGAGAAATGCATCATTATCATCGGCAGCCTTGTTCCACCCATTGCTGCTTGGCCTCTACCCTTTTGTGCCATGCTTCCCTGGTACGTGCGAGTCTCATCCCTGAAATCTTCTGTAGGTCGTCCACCTACCTGGCTAAAGGTCTGCCAACGCACCATCTTCTTCGAGAAATTCGTTTCGGAAAATAAGTCTTCATTTTTATCTCGATTCGAGAATAACATACTAAAGAGCATAATTTCTATATTTTAGTGCCGAAAAATCAAAAGAAGATAATGCTCCTGTTATCATAATTCAATACAAGTTTTAATGTTGGCTATAAAAATAATTCTAGGCTCGTAAAGAAATATAGTATAATGTGTTTGTGTGTAATTTTATGACGACGCCCGCATGATCTACTTGATGCTAATAATCCTTTATTTAAAATAATACATTAACTCCACCCTTTGATGAAGCGTAATGATACTATGATCTAATTTTCATTAAAACTCTTTCGGCAAAAGTTGTATTAGCTATGATTTTTACATCTTAATAGTTTTTGCTAATGAGACCATTTATATTTTCAGGTAAATTAAGTTCCTGTATGAAAAGCTACAGTGAGTACCTACAAATTATTTTATGATTTTCATAACTCATCATGGTTTAGATAAAATTGTAAAAAAAAAACCCGTAATCGAGATGACAAATGACAGTCAAAATTCGACATTCAAAAACAATTTTAACATCGATCGATCTCGAAAGCTCACAAAACAAAATTGATTTCGAAAAAAGGAACACGTTTTCCAAATTTAGAACACCAATGAATTTTGTATTTGGAACAAAAAGAGCTCCCCCTACTGCAAATTAATTATTAATTAATTTGCCACCGTTACATCGCGTGCATTTTAGGGTTCCGTAAATTATTGTCTGTTTGTATGGCACAATTTTGACGTACACTGATAGATTACTAACTACTTTGACGAACATTGCGCGTACAAATGCAACGATGGACAGTGATATGTGGATAACATGTGTCATTGTGAACAAGAGCCTTAATAGGTGTTATGTGTAGTGTCTGGCTTGAAACAGTGTTTGTACACTGTTATGATTAGTTGGAGATCTATGTCTAAACGTGTCGTGATTCATATTAGCACACAGAATACTGAATAGGCACCAACTGGTGTCATTATCATGTCATACGATTTTTGTTTGTGGCAGTTTCAATCGCTAACATTAAAAATACCTACTCAAATCGAAATTATGAGCAAAATGAATATCGTTCTTCGAAATAGCTAAGTTTTTTTTATTTTAAAAGTATTTCATACAGAACCCAACCTCTCTTTGCGCTCTGCGTTCGCATTTCCTTCTTACTTTTATTTGTTTAACACCTCAATGATGGCAAAGGTAATTTATATCAAATTCAATACTCTTTTTCTAAACAAATTCAGGCGGCATTCTCTTTCAATAAGAAAAATAAATAAAATCGTTGGTGTATGTGTAAATAATTGACTATAGAAGTTATAGAAGGCAGTACAAACAAGGAATTATAAAGCAAATAAATTCTTAAAAGCTTGGAAACAGAAGTAGGAAATATAAAAGGCTGGCTATGTAAAAGTTATGGAGACCACAAATTAACGTTCATAGACAGATTACCTACTGTCCATAGACAAAGTAAGTAGAAGCAGAATGTATTGCAAATAAATGCATCGATACGTAATGTTGAAATGTAGCCAAGACTATAAAAATAACTATGAGGAGACAGAACAAAGAATGAAAATCTTGATAGAGACTGCATATTTTACAATCAAACAAAAAACAAAAGAAATAATATACTTCGAGGAAAAGAAACGCCATTACATTACATTTGAAAACACGCCAATAAAAGGGTGGATGTTACAAACTGACAAATAGCATATAAAATTGACAGTGCGTTGTGTTCGAAAGTGCAAAGTTCATTCGACTACGTACGACGCATTGTAGAGATTTGGAATCGGTCAATTAGGTAGATTTGTAAGATGAGATGCATAAAGAAAATTTTCACGTTTTGATGAAGTCGAGTGAAGACATGGGTATAGTATTAAGTCAACGCTCGACATTTTGACAATTTATGAAAAAGTATCAATCAATTTAAGTTCCGAAAAGATAGAGCTTCATTCAAATTTACTACCTAACATAACACTTTTATCATTAATTCTTAACTACATAAATTGGCTACAAGAACTACTTTTCACACTTAACACCAGCCATCTTCTTCTGAATCAAAAATCATGAACACTTCAAAATGTCTAAACAAATGTTGTAAAATCTATTTTCTGTCAATCTATCAGTCAACCCCAGTCCTGCAGGGTGGATGGAGCTATAAAATTGATTAGCATCGACAGTTGAAACACGTAGGTAACACCCTCGCGTCGTAAACTGATGCACCATAGTAGCACTTTACAAGAATTTTGAGGGTAGACGAAAAAATATCTGTAAGAAGCGAAAATTGAGTTTTGATATCGATAGATGGTTTTTTTAGACGATCCTAAAAACAGTTGACTTAAAATATAACAAAAGTTTACTTTTTGGATTTTTTTGGAAGATGTTTTTTATCGAAAAATGTTTTGTCAAAAATATTTAAGTGGTTTTCGCAAACTGTTACTCATTAGGTATTGCATAACTGTTTTATATTATTAAAAATAATACTAAGTAATAGCTGTTATTTTCCATAACCTCGATGTTATCAAGGTACGGACACCGCAAGAAACCTCATAAATAACATTATTAGAACAGCGGCACTAATTAATAACTTTCCAGTACAAAAGTAACAATATAAAAATTCATAGAAAATGTTAAACTCGCTTTTAATTCACACTACAATTATTTATTACACATAAATTGTATATTATGACAGGTTTTTTTCAAAATGTATTATCCCTTTCGCGGCGAAATTTTTAACATTTGCGCGTGAGCCGCTACGAATTATAATTCAAAATGGCGGATAAAATTCTGCACATAACGCGACTTTTCTTTGTCCGTGACAAAATTCAGTAAATGCATTATACATTTATGATAATTTCGACCATGTATTGTTTAAAATAAGAGCTAAAAACGCGTAATTTTGTAAGTTGCGTGTAAATGCAACGAAAGGTAGTTTTGAAAATGATCCGCAAAAACTTAAAGACAATGATCTTGCTATGTCTCTGCGTATTATGAAATTAACGAATTACTTTTGGACCATAAACGACGCGGTGCTTTCGCGAATTTATGTTTTTGGACACTTGGGCAGTTTGCGAGACAAATCTTGGACCAGATTGTGGAGTTTGATGGTTTTGAAGAAAGAAAACATAAAAATGTGACCTGCACAATGTAATTTCAGTGTCTTAAAACTTAAGTATCAAGCCTTTATGCTAACGTTGACTCATTTAAATTGCTGCTGAGATTTTAATCAAATCTTAATCCTATTTCCATTATCTAACTACCCACCATGGCAACATCGCAACCTAAAATTTTTAAAAGTAAACAAAGCGCGTTCGATTTCTTACAAACACCAAAAGTAACAAAGTGAAACAAATAAAGGCAATCGAAGTTTAACCGCAAAGATTTCCCGACATCTTTCAGCCGATGTTTACAAGTTCAAAAGAAAACTCCCGGCGTTCCCCTCGAAGGGTCCGGGACACAGGTAAAGAGGTGCTTAAAGGTATTTTTTTGCAAACAGATCACGTTCGATGTCCTTAAGTGAGACATCTTTGTTTCCCCTCCGAAACGATTTGAACGTGCAGCTCTAAATCGAACGCGCTTTATTGATTCTCGCACGGAGAGTTCCAAGTTTAAAACTTTGTTTGATTTTTTAATTTTAGTAAAGGCTTCGGGAATTGGGGGCTTATTAGCATGTCATTTCATTTTCGACACGGAAACTTAGAGCGATTTTGAGTTTTGAGACTTTTATTGAAATCTATCATTTCAGAGCCAAAGTTAACTGAAGGATTGCTCGTAGATGTTACTTGTTACCTATTAAAGTATGAAATAAAGCTACATGAACCGTCTCATCGCTCGACATAAAGGTAAAAATATCCCTAAGCCACGTTTAGTTTCTGCGCACGTTGCTCCATCGTGACCGCTCTGACTGCACTGGTCGGCAATTGTCCGCCTATTATCCGATAATGCCGATCAATCTGTTTTGATTGAATAATCAATCGTTAGTCAATTGAACTCGATTTAGTTCGTTCGAGATGTTCTGTTGTGAGCGTGGCATAGATTCGCTGAGAATTGGGAGTGAGATGTCTTTGGATGGTGATAGAAAACTGTGCGTTGGTAGAGATTGATAGCTGGATGGTGGAATTTCGGGAGCGTTTAATTGCATACCTATGTAAAGAGAAAAAAGATGGAGAAATTGGTTTATCTGTCACAGAACCACGTGCAACATAAATGCATGAGTGCAATGTCATTTGTAAGAGGTTTTGCTATGATAATGACATATAGATTTATGATACGTAACCTGGTGTCTGTCGCACAAAACGAGCAATATAAATGTCGCGGAAAACAATCTCCATATTATATTTCCATTAGAACACACAGTTCGACGAAATCACAAATAACATATTTATTCTAAAGCCGAAATGAGTTTTTTGACAAATATTTATAGTGTCTCGCTCACTCAATTTACGATTTAAGAAGATTATAATCTTTTAATTAAAAACATTTTTTGGTCCATTATCGTCCAATATTCGATTCGTAAAATCGATTTGAAGAATAGAGTCACCTACCAGAGGTCCTAAATTTTTACGACCCATAAAAACTTGACTTATTCGAGACCTCACTCGCCACGTAACTCCACAAAAAAAAATCTACACATTAAAAATTCGATATTACGACCGAAAGTTCTAATTTACGATGGTTTAAAACTAAACGATAGGGCTTTTTCTAACTAATATATAGATACACAACAAATTGATGATTTTTATTACATATATACGATTTGATGAAAACACAGTCGTTAAATTTTACAGTATCGTTATGGGACGTTGATTGTGCCACGTAATTCAGAATCAGATGATCGTAAAACGACATTTTGTAATGTGAAATATTGACCGAAACGTGTTTTCTCCGAATTAAAAGCAGGGATGAGGAGTCTCAGTGTTACACATCCCATTTGTGTGGAAATTAAAAGAAATAAAAGGTTGTAAGTGCGTACAAATTAGACCGGTTTCCGTCGGTTCCCTATTCTGTAAAAAAGTGGGTTTTGCGTCGTGGATTCTTGGCAAGGACACGCGACTGGTAGCGGGCGATGCGCACGATGCTCAGCGCTTTAATTGTCAAAATTGCGCTCGCGTCGCTTTTGATGTCGCCGACAAGCCCCCGCTGTGAGACTTGCGGATTCTTTAACATACGAGCAATTATCGAACAGAGTCATATTTGCTAATGAAGTGCAGATGTGCTTCTGTGCTGCCTTGTTTAAATATTGATGGAGATTAAAGAAAGGAACTGTCTTCTTCTTTTTGGAAGGTCTGGTTGGTAAGAACCCCTTTGATGATCTGTGTCCTTATTGCGTAACACAGTCTCAATCGCAACATCTTTCATTTTGAACACTCAATCTTTGGGCTAATGCTCTAAAGCTACCATAGATAGGTAATTAAACTAAATATTATATAAACAGTGATAATTGTTGTTGTAGATAAAAAAGATTACCTAAGTATTAATCATTAAAATTTAAAGCCTCACCTAACCCTAACTTCAAACGTCTCTTAAGCTGAGAAGACTAACGAAGAAGATAAAATTCGACACAAACTTCGACTGTCGACATTAAAATCACAAATCCGACGTCAATACAAGCGCACTTCGCACTCAACACTGCGCACGCGGCGGCGCTCGGCCCTGACCCCAGCGCATCGCCGACGGGAACGCGTCAGCGAAGGGGATACGCACTTGTGCAGCGAAAACTGTGTTAATACTGATGAACTGTTAGCTTGTAACATCCTGGGTATAAGGCTTACTAGCTGTTCGGTTTGAATTGTCATGAAGCTTGTCTTTACTACTCATATGTACAAAAAAACTCCGTTACATTAGTGGGGCTTTCAATTTGACAGTTCAAAAACATTCATTGCGTTATTTATGTTGCTGAGGAGACCAATTTTTCGAAAATATGAAGCAATGGATTAGCAATATATCTACTTCGAAATGATGATTAGGGTGCAGAAAATAGGTGAACGTTGATTAAAGCTTTACATCTACTGATTATGGGCAGCTTTTAATGAGGGGTGCTAGTATGTAAAATCTTGTTCGTCACAATGAAATAAGAGTCTTGACAGTAAGGATTCAATATTAAATTCATTTGAAAGCTGTTCTGTTAAATGAATAAAGTGTCCTTCGTTCTTATAAATAAGCTGAAGCCATATATACAGCGATGACGCAAACAAACTGTACAATTCATTATTAATAACTTGAGGATCTGTGACCCATTTACACAGGACAGACAATGAAATGCATTTCAAGGAGTTACTGAATTTCACCTGAAACTTAATTAATACTACGGTCCTAAGGTACGTTTAACCTAAAAGGATTCCCGTACATTCCTATTACAAGTCTCCGTCTGAAATTCAGTGCAATAATGGCGTTCAATCACAGGAAAACGGCACTCAAAATGTTGCGATTTTAATTGCACTATTATTAATATTGGAAGGGTTTAAATGTGACGCTTCTCGCAAAGGAAGAAAGCTCAAAATTAACTGTCAATCAATTTAGACGTCCGCAATTATAAAAAGGTTGATCTCAAAACATCCACGGGCCACTTTTTGCGCGGATACCGATTATTCGACGTGACGTTCCCACAGCGCTCCCGAGCGATCGCCGGAATAGGCCCCGCGGTGGAATTAAGACGAATTCTTTTTACGAATTAGCGAATCACCTGTCTAATTACGCACAAATCCAACTTTGAATTTGGGATCTCGAATTCTTTCTCCCTCAACGACCACCGTTCAAAATTTGAATTTTCAATCCGATAACGAAAGTGGTGAAACCGCAAAAAAAAATAAAAACGGTGTAAGAAAACAATGATTAACATAACAAAAGTGACGAAGAGGAGCGTTTGTTGTGAATTGACAATCTGACAAATTTACAACCGATCGCTGAGCAAAACACACAAAAGTGCCCTTTTCGAATGCAAATTTGTCAGAGGGATTCTTTTCCGAATTTTTTCTCCCCGGCGCGAAACTTCCGCCTATTTTCCCGCTCAACGCACATCCGGCAGGGGGCGCCGCTTCCGCTATCGGTGCTGGTTCGGAAATCGGATGAGTTTCACCGACAAAGATACGTCTATTCTCAACCCTCGCCCCATTGATTCCGTGTAAAGTGGTCATATTTTCTATTTCATATTTTTTATTGACTTTCAATGATTCTATTGTGCCAGAATTCGCAGCTTTCAAAATTGGAAACACTTATTGGGTGAACATATTCTCTATTCTATTTTCGTATTGAATTTTCACTGCTGTTAGTATAGAAAGCATTTAAACCGCCTCTTCATTAGTTAAAACCCTCAATTAAGTTTAACAGTCGCCGCCAATTGGCTTCCTATCGGCTATAAAGTGAAACGGCCGATGGTGTTCAGTTCAGACCACATAACTGGTGATCCTTATCGTGGTCCCGTGGGTCGGGTATCGGTGACCGCAAATCGGCCGGCGATTGTCAGCCGCCATCGATGGCAGAGTAAACGATACCGCACCGAAGATATAGTTATAGAATTTAATGGGGGTCGAATCCTGTGATTCTAGTCTCTGATAGAGGTTCTATGATATCAATAAATCCGTCTATTTAATATCTGAGAGATACAGTTCTATTTATACGTATGGTAAACAATAAGACAGAACTCCATTCCATATCAATACTTGGAAACGTCTTGTTTGCAGGTATACAGATATCATTTATCAGGTCATTAAAATACTGCAGTATGATTAAACTCAATAGGTGTTATAAAATGAAAAAAATACGTCGTAAATGTCACATAAGTTGATGATAACGGCACTATCTAAAATACTAAATAGATAGCTAAGGCTTGGACAAATATAAGGTGACAAGATTTTTTAATAAGGCAATGGCTTTTACTGTCACTACGAAATATTGACAGGATGTTTATCTTCAGCGCTAAAGATAGAAGATTTCCATTACTTTTTTTAGCACAAGAACATAACCTAACATCACGCCTGTAATCCCCGAGGGGTTAGACAGAGGTGTACCTATAGTGCACCCACATTTCGTCAGTTATGTCTAAGTCCCATGTAATTAAATTGCTGTCAAGCGGACACAAATGCTGCTACTGACAAATTCTTGATGGGAAAACCCAATAACACTGCCCGACCTGGGAATCGAACCCAGAACCTCATGCTCAGCAGTAGCGCTTGCAACCACTACATCAACAAGGCATAAGAAAACTTGGTTATTTTCAGTTGATAACCTG
Organism: Apamea crenata; assembly: GCA_949629185.1. NCBI lineage: Eukaryota > Metazoa > Arthropoda > Insecta > Lepidoptera > Noctuidae > Apamea > Apamea crenata. Next base: position 15,833,281 of record OX451372.1, read on the forward strand.
TCAATGTACTCCAACGATCTAAACTTAGCTTTTGCGTTCGAATTTGAGTTACTAACTTACTACTGTCTCATCCACTTACTGCATGTCAACGACCTTTCCCAACTATTCAGAGTACAGAACATAAAACCCAATAGTATTAAATATCGAGCCAGTCTTCGCTAATGGGTCGTAATCGAAGAGTTTGAAAACAACAGGTGCCGGGAATCAAACCGACTGACAGTTACGACAAGCATCTGCTCAACTATCGGGATAACTCCAGCGGGATTTGGCTAAATATAATTTTCTAATTTCTTTTTTAATATACTTCGGGGAAAAATGTTTTACATTTGCTTTATTTACTGATCGTACATCTCACTTATCTGACGACCTATTTTTGTGACAGAAAAAAATATATGAAGACGAGGTTGTATAAATATTATTAAATGATATTTTTATTATGCAGATTTTTTCATATAGCTACGTGATTTAAAGAGCTTAAGAAGTTCCCGAAATATTCAGTTTTAAAAAACTATTTTGCCACACTTTTAGATTATTTATTCACCGGTCCTCGCCTCGATCATATCTCAGCAGGTGAATTTCACCCACACCCCTCCAGTCATAAACTAATCACCATAAGAAAATTACAATAAACAAAAACTTACAACAACAATACGACGAATTAACACAAACTAACAAACGAAAACGTTTCAAAGTCCAATTAATACAAATATAACACCTTGCAACTGACGCTTTGACCCTTACTAACACAATTTAAATTATACTGTAACTTGATAAAGACAGAGTTGAATACTGCATGTGTGCGAAGCAAGACACAAGGGGTGCTGGGCAAAAGGGTATATCTCAACAATAAAATACTTTTGGTGAGCCGCAACTCAATAAATACTTCATAGTATCGGTTTGAGGGCGACTTGACCGGATGTCCGGCCTTCGATCTTTTGCCCTCCGGGAGGGTAAGAGGGTAAGGGTTTACATGCTTTGAATGTATTTTAGTTATTTGTAGTGGGAAATTTTATGGCAGTGGCATTTAATGCGGCTTTTGGTTTATAAATGTTAGTTAATTTGGGTGTCTCGGCTTAAATAGCTATTTGGCTGTTTGTTTATTCTGCGGGATTTGATAAACAATTTTTTTGGAATATTACGCTTCGAGTACAAAATAACTATGTAATCATAATAATAATATTTGCCGATAATTATTATTATTATAGAGCAAACATTTAAGAAATAAGAATAGACATAGACGTGAATATGTTATTCTAAAATCCAAAAACTTTTTAAACAAACTCTATTTTTATTCAAGTCTACACCAAAATCCATTTGTTTAACAGAAGATTATTACAAAATTAATTTAAATTAACTTACGAAATCCAAAGTTAAAATATCACCATGTAACATCACATAATTCAGGACTAGAGGGCAAAGGTCGCTTTAAATAATAGAAGAGAAGGGGTTCCGTCGGCGAGAAAAGTCCGGTCAGTACCGACGCGAAGCAGTTTGATCCAGTTATTTGCCAATATAACTTGAGCTCTGTTAACTATCTTCTGTTAATTTTCTTGGGAAATTTATTGGTATTTTCCCTCTATTTGTGGTTGAATTGAATCCAACCTATAAAGAACAATTTAGGTTATTTTTGTTTTGTTCGGTTTTGGTAATTTGATGTTGTTCTTTCAAGTTATTGCAAAATTGACAGGGGTCATTGTAAGCAAGTTAACAGCAAAGATGTTAGTGGACTCGGTCAAGAGGTGTTTTATTGGGATAATCCCGGATTACCATTGTATCCTGTCACGGGCCATCGCCTTAATTAGGGTCAATAGTTCCGAGTTCAGTGTAAACTGTCGGTTACTTTAACTAACACCCCTATTGGTTTATTTGTTATCGAATAGTTTATTGAGTTAGGAGCAGACATAAACAACCCATTGATTGAACCACGATCGAAAGTTTTGACTTTACTGTCACCGTAAATTGTATTAACTGATGTTTCGTTAGCTACTGTAAAGATGTAGGGTGAAACAACAAACATTACTTTTTAGCTGTCAAAAGCTACTTAGTATAATCCCCTAAAATAAATAAGACATTGAAATTGAAGTGTACTGTACTCTTTAATAGACTAATGCAATAACTAATAAAGAAGATTATGTCATTACGAATCTGATCACCTTGACATCACCTGCTTAAGTCAGGACAGACGAACAAAAACCTAATCCCTGTGACGAATTCCAACCATTGATCTCTTTCATCTATTGATCGATCGAGATACAAAGAACCACCAATTCTAAAACGATAAAAAACTCCATGATCTCATCACCAGAAAAGCACTCTATTGTAGAAGTGGTAGCGTTCAGATTTGAGTGTGTTTTTCCCAACACGTGCAATCTGTTTACGAAAGGTTAGCGGATATTGCTTATTAATGTTATGACTGAATCAGACTATTGGCAATAAAGATGATTGAGTCGGCTAAAGGTACGGTTGCGTAGGAATTGTTATTGTTATGATACTCACATGTTACTATGCTAAGTACTGTGCTAAGGACTTTAACACACTTTAGAAAAACAACGTTAAATAATCTGTACTCAAGAATTTGTACTGACGTCTCTATAGAAACGATTCAAGCTCACTGAAGTAGTAATTCAGCAAGCAATTATTAGACTTTGTTTAGATTTTTCGCAGCTTTGAACATCAGACATCAAAATAAATATTATGAGTTGATATACGTATAGTTAGTTCATTGTTCTGACTCACACATAATCAAACACGCACCGTTTGATGTGATTGAACTCAAATTTTCAATGCCACACCAAAATATTCTATATTCGAATTTATAACCGTCATAAAATATGACAAAATGATTAAAAACAATGTTTTAACGACACCCAGATACAAAATATATTTTCTAAATAAACAAAGCCCCATTAATATCGTTCTGACTAATTACCGTCATGAGAAAACACCAGGATTATAGATATACATAAATAATCATAACATAAATACATCTCTATGAACAAAATCAAACAAAACTCCACGCGATTGAGACGCCACATGTATCATATTTATGTTTTGAAAAGTTATTTCTAGTTGAATCTAAATAACGAGTTAACTGGCTTATACAAATATCCTTACTAAACTAAGACAACATAATAAAAAATATTCTAAACATTTGACGGTTGGTATTATTTATGTTTTATTTTTCTGTGATTTTTGACTTAGGTGCAGTTTAGTAGTCAGCGATGACAGAGTTGACAGTTCTGTGATTTAAATTTCGAATAATTTAAAATGTCATGTTTGGAGACATTGGCTTTTGAGAGTTTTTTTACAAAACTCTTTTGTTTTAATTAAAAAATCTACGATATGCCAAGATCTTGAGTCTTAAAGCCTTTGCAAATGTTTTTCAAGGAATGATTGATGTTATCAACTAAGCGATGATTGCTGTCTATCTACCTGATACTGATTGATAGACATTTATTTGCAATCCCTTACTCCTGCCTATTGTTTATATCGCTAACGCCTGCACCCTAATTGCGTAACACACTATCCATCTCAATTTGAATCATTTTGAAAGATATTGCTAATCCATTGCTTCATATGTTACAAAAATTTGTCTGCTCTACAACGTAAATAACGCAATGAATGTATTTGAACTGTCAAAATGAAAGCTATTAGGTACAACTGATAGCGTGTTACGCAATTACCTCGTTGAACTAGGAAGGCAGTAAGCCATTTAGAAAGACTGAAGGATTTTCTTGACCTGTAAACTTTTCTACATATAAATAAAAATTAAATGCTGTTAGTTTGTAAGCGCATCACTTCAAAAACGGCTGAACCGATTTGGCAAATTTTTGTAATAGTTCGAATCAGGTTCTTAAGGAAAGAAAAAAATGAAATTGCTGGGAAAATTTGGGAAAACTGAAAGTGTATTTTCAATGAATTTTGGGCAAGACTACTTAGTATAAATTAAAAAAAAAAAACCCTCCTATCGTTAGTAGTATATACGCTTTGTTATTGCCACCAATACCAAAGCGTATAGACTACTAACCATCTCATGTGGTAAGTAAATGTCCACACATTTACTTACCACATGAGATGGTTAGTTTTATCCAAAAGGTAAGATTTAGGAATCCCAATTACCTCCGTATGAGTGAGATCAGCGGCACGTTCTCTTCCTGGCTCAAGTCATGTCATTTCCCCACCTATCTATGAACACAATCTACCCCCAAATCGTATTAAAAAACACTTCTAATAATATACCAGCGGGCTTAACAATAAACGTAGGTACTTATCCCACCCGCCGTATTTATAGAGTCCCGCGAAATAAAGGATATTGTGTCATTCTGTTTATAAATAGGGACAAAAGCCTTCGAAATTGTCGACCACGCTCAAAGTCGGATATTACGAACATTTTGACAGCTCTGAGACAGTTTGACGTCACTAATACTTGTCAAATGTCTCCCAAAATCAGTTTGAATTTTTCTTATAACATATTATAGTAAATACTGTTGTGTAAAACTAAAACGTATCAACATCTAAGCCCTCACAACACTTAATTTACATAAAATGTAAAACAAACAAGAATATTTCAATTAAACAAAGTACTAGGCATTCATAAACGGTTAGCATTTTAATACATTTTATTTGCCCATTATTGCTCGCTTGATAAGAAAGAATGCGCAGAGAAAGAGCCGGTCCTCATCTCAGGACGACCTGCGCCGCTGAAAAGGACGCATATATGGAAAAAACTCGGGAGCGAACGAGACACCACCACCTCCGATAACACGTCAATACATTCCTTACAGCACCCACACACGAGAAGCGTCCCTAGCCCCACAAAATAGAGTCGAATATCGCTTATTCGAGTTAATGGAAAACCGATACGACATCAATATGTTTTACTGCGCCATTCTGCAACCGAATCCATATTTTAGTGAGGTACCAATAAGGTTGAGTTTGGACTTTTAGTGGTTTTCTTGGAAGGCGTACTCGATATCTTGTAAGATAGTCTGGGCGTTCGGAACCGATCGAACGCCGATATAACGTTATTGGAAAAACACCTCTATAGAGCAAGCGTAAAGGTTTTAGTCGACAAGGCGTTCCCGTATTGGGACACGCCCAAGTCTTATATGGAAAAATGAGGAGTGACTTTTTTTATTTCCCTCGATCGTACCCGCAATATATCGAGATAAGACGTATATTATTTTATTTCATTGTTGATAATGTTTTCTTTATCTTATTCTGCTTTGATTTTTCCAGGTACGTTAAGATGCTGTGTCTCTATCAGGTAAATATAGATAACCTAAATGTACTAACACTGTCAATAAGGAAAGAGTAATCCCTTTGTTGGAACAGCGTCGAGATTTTTATAGGTGTTTAAAAGAAAACGTGAAGATGGCGACAATTAGTGAGAAGATAATTCAAATTGGAAAGATAACGGACATAATTAGAACGTACAAACGAATGCTTAAAGCGAATTTAAATATGGAACTTAATTCGAATTGCAGTCACAATTCGCGCGTACCGTTAATTCGTATTGAGTTTCACTCTAGTGTTCTAGAACAATCCCAATTTGAACAACAATTAGAGCTCCTATAGGTGAACAAATCGAATAAGGCTGAACGCGATACCGCCGCAGTCACAATGCGATTAAAAAGCGATCGAAACAAATGAAGTGAAAGAGCTCGATTAACGATTTTAAAAAAACGAACGCGTTCATTATGTTAGGTTAGGATTTTAAAACAATACGCCATTCAGCCATTGGCCCGTTTGAATATGGAACGTGATGGACAGATCCACGGGTTCCTTTTAACTGTTTATTTCGGGTGCGTTCAATTTCGCTACCTGTGTCGAGGATTTCATTATTGTTTACGAATTGATTGACACGGATCGCCGGTAAAATGTCTATCAATATGACGTTTTAAGTGATGCCGCTGCACACTGACGGATTCTGCTTAATTCCAATTTCGGATTCGATGCCGTTTCGGTTGTATTTGCTTTTTTGACAGCAAAATTGGCGGGAATAGTTATGACGTCTCGACGTCTTATTTTTTCTCAGTCCTATTCTCATTCAAAAAGGTTAGCTATCAAAGTTTCTGTCCATCCATTAGAAGACAAAAAAAAACAATATCAAAAAGCGATTGGGCAATCCACATTGTTCTAAATAATCCAAGCTATTTGTACACAACAGACATCTGTTCCCCGACGTCAGAGCAAACAAAAAGCTGTAATCAAAGGTGGCCGGTTTCTTGTCGGGCGCGCTATCGGCCCATTTGTCCGCCGCGCCTACGATCCGATAGCCGACTCGCCACAAACAACAATTTAGCCCCAACACTGATTGATACGACCGATACATCACTAAACGCGTTTTTCTATGAAAAATTGCTATAATCGACTTAAAAACTCATTAGGCCGAAGACAAAGAAATCTTCCGACCGCCATTCGTCTAATTTGAGTTTCTCGATCGAGACGAATTTCAGTCGTGATTACCGTTCCCCTTTTTTGTGTTATTAAATGCCATCAAAGAATTTTAATACCATCATCCTTAATATTTGATGGTTCGGTATCATTGGTTGATAATGTCCTTGTGTTAGATGTGTGATGTGACGTTTACAGACGTTTGCATGTGCGCGTGCACATGTCCTACGTCACCGGCGTCACATTCATTAGTGTTGACAGCACAGGAAATAGTAATAAAGCGTGTACGCCGCACAAAAATCATAAACAAGAATAAATAATTTAAATAAAGCATCCATATTTGAATGCGACTCGACAGGCTCCGTGCAGGGGGACTCTTTCATAGTTCCGAAAAAAAAAATCGATCACAATGCATACGATATTTAAAAAAAGTGTGTCACCGTCACCATTCAAATTAAACGACAAGATAATTTTTGAATATGTATCGTGGTATATTTGAATAAGTGTTACATTAATATTCTTTTGTGATAATTTCGAATTCGGAACGCCCACGCCGTCCCATTGTCTCGCAAGTTATTGGCTCATTAGGCAACGTGTCGCTTTGTCTCGAACGATTTGAATTTTTGATTTTCGAATCGAACGTAATTGATTTGTGGGTCTTGTTCGAATAACAAATTCCGAAGAAAAATCCTTTGATACATACTATATTTGTTAATCTGAAAAAGATTAATGTTAAAAGAATTCAAATTAACCCGCTCATTGTTGGTATAACAACTCATTATTTCAAATCCAACGACAAAACGCAATCTAAATAAAAAATCACGAAATGTCAAATTGACAGTTACAACTTCCGTATTACTCGCACGCGTTATCTCAAATCAAAATGCGATTCGAACGTATACAAAGGAGCGAAATGATATATTTGAACAATAAGAAAGCGAGAGTCGCCCACGTGTGAGCTTGGGACAGATGTGCTCACAAATTACGTATGCTAATGTATCTTGTAATCCTTCCGTCGGACCTCCCTGCGCCGCGTCACCTTGTCTCTCGGTATAATCGATCGATTATGAATGCGGGCAATGATTCTCGATTATAGTTTTGAGATGTCGCGTCACTCAGGAACTTGACGCGCCTACAGTTTCAAACTCCGAACACACAACGGCTGTAGCGTGTCTCCTTCGTATATTTGAATATCGAAGTCATCGTAAACTTTTTCTGTCAACAAATCAGGAGTATGTTCTTTTTATTAGGCGCCGATTCGAATGGCATTTGGCAGTAACAGAACCCCCAAATATGAAAAGGAATAACGTCAAAAATGAACGAATCTTCGCGACATTACCGGTAATCATGTTTTATGAGTTTCCCCCGCCGAAATAGACGCACAATATGCCGCCCCCATCAGTGACACGTATACATACTTGTAAAAAGTTAAAATTACGTAATATTACGCTCACGTACTTATTATTGGCATTCGTCGCAATAAACGCTCAAATTATCGGTGTAGCGAGGCGAAATAACATGTTGCTCTTTAACTGGAAACTGTACGAACAGCGCGCGGTACATCCACCTACCGCATTTGCACAGAACGGCCTATTATAAGTCATTATCGTAAATTTCCGTTCAATATAATAACATGCGTTGTGTCGCGCAACAAAATTTTATCAATAGAAACGTTGCGATATTTCGTTTCAAATTAGAATCAGTACCGTTTCCGCTTCCGTTCGATATTTGAACTCGCGCGTATGAATTAAGAACGCCGTTCTAAATAAATGATAACCGTCGATATAATTCAAATGGAGAATGCAACTGTTTGGATCGGGAACGATTTGAGGAATTAAATTTTTTTGAGACACCTGAACCGTTTGGAGTGTTTCGTTTATTCGTTCTTCGTACAGATAGCAAGGGAAGATGCAATAACCATTAAAAGCTTGCGGAGGGCCGTTCCGAAAGTTTTCTTTTCAATAACGCGTCTAATATTCAAATTAGAGGCACTAAGGCGAGGAATGCTCAGCGATATATCATCGAAGCTAATCAGATTTTTCCTTGCTCCGTACATTTGGTAAAATGTTTCGGGGATTAAATAGGGTACGTTGAGACGAGGATAATTTAGTAGTTTCGTTGCAAGATTTCTTCTTTATGCGAATACTTATTGTGTTTTTCTTGGATCCATCGTTTATCTTTTTGCACACCCCAGTAAGTTTGAATATTGGTAATGTTTTGAGAATACGTCTACGATATTCTAATAAGCTATAAGTCTTCTAAAAATACGTATCAAGAGATACAATTATAAAATATTCAAACAAGATCACCCCCTTTCAAGAATTCATATTGGCATTTATTACATTTTTTTTTATTAGAACCATAATCTCGAACACACGCATTAAATCTATCACACATACAATTTAAATTTGGAACGCGTCTCTATACCCACGAGTAGAGACAAAATCTATTCAAATATGGCGTCTTTCATATCAAATGTGTCGGTTCATATAAAATTTACGAAGAACGGAGGCAATTCCTCGATGCCGTCAGTTGGCGAACTCTCAATACACTCGGGCGCTATAAAAAATAATTTAAATTGCTCTTACAGTGACTCGCTATCGCTCCAAACATTTGCATACTAAAATAATGCAAAAATCTATGCGCGGAACGCACTTGGGGCGCGTTTGCGTTTGCACACGATCATTTTATCTCGTGTCGTCTATTAAGAGAGGAGTTTCAACCGTTGCACTATGTTAATTTGTGGACTATTCTATTCTTATTGGGAAAGTCTAGTTAGAATATTCTTTAAACTTTGTCTATTGTTTGCTACAAATCATTGTAGTATCTAGCTACAACTGGCAACATCACAGACTATGTTCCTCTGGTTGGAAACATTTAGGCTGATCAACGAACTTATTAAGATTCTAACTTGACTTCTAAGTGCCAATGCCGTTACCCTTCGATACGCTTCCGTGTCGAATCGAACATAAATCAATGTTATCGAAGTAGTTCTCTAAACGCTGTTCACAAATCCGAAACCAAATAGACGACCGCTATATTTCCGACACCTATTTGCTGTCGGGGACTAGACCATATCAGGCAACCGAAAATGTGTCATTTTTGACTCGGTGGCCTGTCGAATGATTGTGAACAGCTATGCAGATCATACGGCACGAGAATATTCTAGGACAATGCGATCGCGCACAAACATTAGACGCGTGGGGCAAAGAAATTTTTATGTGTTATTTTTTTTCTTGTTTTGAAATATGTACGCCGTTAGGTTATTTATGGGCTCCATAGAGGTTATATTTCGGGAAGTAATGAGGTTTCGTTCGGAAAGGGCAATTTAAATGTGCGTAGATTGAGTCGTTAGGGGGCGCATCGGTCGCTTTCCCCGCGTAAGTAACTCGCGAGCGATCACGCGTGGCCCCGATCAAATTGTGGCTTTTAAAGAAATGCGTAAAACGCGTAAATTATCCGCGGAAAATTGAGAAAATTGGCGGTAAAGATTAAGTGCAGGAAAAAGGGAATTTGCAAGAACTGAGAATAATCTCGATGGTAAATTAATTTCTAACGGTGTCTGAAAAACCTGAACGAAATTGGTCGACACCATGAAATATGGCATTCAAGATGGGAAGTTTTATCCTGTAGTATGTTATGTAGCCTTAAGGAAACTGCTGTTGATAATAGAAGAAACAAATGAATTCGAAATACCAGCGGGGTAGTTGCGTACCACACTATCAGTAGCACCGGGTTTCATTCTGACAGTACATCAACATTTATTGCGTTATTTACGTTGTTGAGCAGACAAATTTTCCTAACATATGAAGCAATGGATTAGCGATATCCGTCAAAATGATTCAGATTGAAGGTGTGTTACGCGTGTTCTCTAAAAATCAAAATTGACCCAAACTATGAAAAATGACATCAAAGAAGCTTTACCCTGTAGATACCTTCTACAGGGTAAAGCTTCTTTGACTTCATTTTATTTCAGGATTATTTGGGACCAATCTACGAGGTAGCTATTTAATCCTTCAAGGTAGTTACAAATAACTTATTATTAAGGGCAGATTTTTTAATATATTGATTTTTTTAATATGTGATAATTTTTATTCGTTGAATAAAATTGACGTCTGACAGATTTCGTATGGATGAACTATCAAAAATTCAAAATTATTCTTCGGATAAAATTATCTGGCGTTGGGAAAAGCCCTTAGTTTAATTCATATAAAAACGACCCCATTTACACACTAGGTGCACTGAAATAATGGTTTATGATGATTAATCTGAAAAGAAGTTTTATCCAGTAGGTTAGCTAGTCTTAAAGAAAGCTGTTGTTGGTGATAATTAATTTCAAAAGAAGAAACAAATGAATTCGAAATACCTGTTCCAAAGTCAGAAGCAATTAACTCTGAATACCATAAAATCTCCAAAAAAAATATCCGATTAATTGATAGCCAAATAAAACCAAAAAAGGCAGAATCCAATGCTAACGTTCGCCAAACGGAGCGTAGTACAACATTTACGTGTTCAAACACTGGACACGGTAGATAAATTAAAAAATTCAGCAACTACACCGCTACATTTGAAATCTGATAATGAGAGCGGTTCATAAAAACTCTTTTATTCATAATTTTTATTTATATTAATTAAACATACGCCAAGTGTACTGTGACGGGGTTAACGGACGTTTTCGTTGAAACTACCGCCCGATATTGGAATAGTACCTAATGGTTATAAGTAGGAAGTCATTGCCGTAATTGGCTATTCATAATTTACTCATTTGTTTTTTTTTAATGTAAAAAGGTTTTTTTTTAAACATATTTAATGGATCTATTCTCTATTCTAGGGATGTCACACACTGTCATGTCATGATATTCGAAATTCAAAACTCGAATAATCGTGTTTGATTATTCCAAATTACAAATTTTAAAACTTTCATTTAATTTCAATTCAGTCGATTCGATATTATATTAACCATCGAATTTTGTTTTCTGATCGTACAATTCTCACTATTCCATTCTGCTATCCTCAATACAATTTCTAAGTCAAGTTTAACAAACCTTATTCTTCCGTAATAAAATATGCGTAGGTACCTAACTTAAGTAATTCTTAATTAAAGTTCATTAATTCCAAACTTATCAAAACCGGTAAACAATCTAAACTCCACCAACTAGCAAAGAGGTCAATTGCGGTACCGAAAATAATAATTCGAACGAATTAATATGAATTATTGTTTACGGCGCACAATTACTAAATAAATTCAAATTGCACTAATCCAACGTTCATTCATTGGACAAAACAATAATATTTTCTCATACAAAGTAGATCATAATGTCAAAAGTTTTGGACTTTGCAACTTTGGTAATAAAGGTGATTTTCCTTTGGCAGGTTATGTTTTTAATAGTGATAATTAATTAAAAAGATTATATATCTACTAAAACATTTCCAAATTCTTTCGGAGTCAACGGATCGTTGGACGTGAGACCGGCACTTACAGCTATTGTTTAATTTTTATTATTCGGACCGTTACCACGAGATACTTTTACAATTAGCTTTTTATTGATGACCGTTAAAGCTACTTTAGGTTTCGGTTCCCGAATTTTGTTTTTTTATTTTGGAATAATTATGATTTTTGTTTCCACTCGAATAAATTATTCGAGAATTTAATTACTAAATACCTAAATAATTTTAGAACCATCAGTAAACGTAGGTTTTTTAACTAGTCTTGATTTTATCACCAGACGTTTGCTTTAATTTAATAAATCTTTGAAGAAAACAAAGAGATTTGTAAAGCAATTAGTAACTACTTAGATTTTGAACAATCAAACGAGACGTAACAAAACTAAGTATTGAGACATCTCATCATCTGTCCAGCCTTTTCCCAACTATGTGGGGTCGGCTTCCAATCTAGCCAGACACAGCTGAATACCAGTATTTTACATGGAGCGACTGCCTACCTAACATCCACAGAACATATATATTTGCCAATAATATCTCACAAACTAGGACGAGCGCTTAATTACAATGTCCTCCATTGAAACGTGTCAAAAGTTATTACAATTAGAGCGACTGAATCATCGACTAATTTGTTTTTAATTTTACTCTTTTTTTCGCAACGGAAATCGCTAAATATGCTCTTCCTGTGTGTACGTTTATTAGAAATTGCGGAAATAGGGATCATGGATAATTAAAAAGTACTACTATTAAGAGAGTACAAGTATGGTCTAGCTTTATGAGTGTAGTCGTAAGTATTCTCCGGAAAGTGATAAGAACTAATGTAGGGCTTATAAAATGGAATATTTTTTTATTTCAATTAATAAGATCAAAAACACCTTTTAAAAAATCCCATAAAGGAATAATTAAAAAAGAAAAGTATGAAGTCCGTTGCCAAATCCAACATTCGTCAATAATAAAAATAAAATCACATCAACCAACAAATTCAAATTAAGAATTAAACACTACATCAAGAAATTCGATCATCCGTAAAAATAATAAATCAAGATCGAACCCACGGTGTGAGTCAAAGATTCTCACAAAAAAGAAACCAGTTGAAGACATTCGGGGATTCTTAATATGCAAATAATTAACCAGAGTATCGCTCAACCCTTAACCCGACACATGTAGGTCAATAAATTAAAAAAAAAGAATAAAAAAATAATTCAGAAAACCGGTTCTTACCGATCGTAACCCCCTCAATTGTTCTATGATTTATACCGATCGATCTGCATATGGTAATTCGAATAATTATTACGGAGGTCGAAACTACTTAATATGCGAATAACAATTAGTGTTTCCTTATTTTTCTTGAGTCACTTTCTCACGAATAGGGTTGATTGATCGGATACTCGTATTTTGTTATCGGGGTGACCGTTTTATTTAAATCTGTCCTGTTTTTGGAATAATTAATGAGGCTGCTTGAAATTTTCGAATAATCAAACTGTGACTTAAAGAAAATATAAATTATTGTAATTTACGATCAATTTTATTATTTTTCTATAAAAACTAGGATGCCTTATATATTTATCTGTATTTTGACTTACTCATCAACTACTAAAGGAAAGCTTGGCAAAAAAATGTATACCCAAGCATCTCCGCGCACCTATCTCACGACTTAACAGATCAAAAAAAGAAAGTTTGTATTCAAAACATCATTTTTCTCCACACTGATTATTGTCAACGACATAAATCGTCAATGCTGAATACTGAGACATTAATGCACACAAGCGATCGCATCGCATTATAAAAAACCCATTTCCGAATTTCTGGGGCCGAACAATGAACTAAATATCAATACTTCGAATGCGACACTGACATCTGGGCCGAAGGGTTAAAAAGTCTTAACCCTAATCCTATCTCAGAACGAACAAAGGCCCATCACATATATTTAAACCTGTTTTACCGATTGATAGCCCGATTCCGATATAAAATGTCGAACAACAATAGCGTAAGATGCATGTTCGCATCGATTTGCATACATCTTCTTTGTATATGCAAATGATTTGATACGATTTTTACAAGGAGCCGATAGTATGGGAAACTGTGATGTTCGGGTGCGTATGTAAATGAGGCGATAACGCGGCGAGATGGCGCTTTATCTAACTTACTCAGTCAGTTGGTCGCGCGCTTCGGATCTGTAAACGTCACGCGCGGAATAACGCAGTGCTTAGAACTCAAGTGTAAACGAAGAATTTTTGAAAGATTTTTACTTATAATAATTATTGTTCGATTCGGAAAAATCTATGCAATATTTTTTATAATTTTTGTTTTTAGTAAAATCTCTAGGGTTATTTTTTAATTGCATAGATTTTTGATCGGACAATAATTATAAGTTTCTTGCAAACAGAACGTCATCTATTTTCAGGGATTCAGGTGAAGTGTACCTAAATAAATTAATGATTAAATATAACTTTTTCAAGAAGTATCATAAAATTAAACAGTGCACATGAATGAATTTTACTGTGACAGACTCAAAATAACATTTTTCGAAATTATGAAAATTCGGAATTATTATCATGAGGTAAGCGAGTTTTTTTCTTCAAATATTATGTGATTATGATATTGTTTTTGATTGTTGTGGTCCGACGTTGTTTTTTTTTTTGAAATATTTGATTTTACTGTGATAATAATTTAATTGGAGGAGAGGAGGCCTGTTTCCCAGCAGTAGGAACATTATAGGCTGATTATGATGATGATTTTTTTAATTCACTCTTTGATTACGAATAGACACTAAATATCTGAGCCTTTAAACAAAATCTTGATTTCTGTAATAACAAAAACAGCTAACACAAATCATTTTTCAGTTAAAAACAACGACTAACCAAACAATAATTGCTAATCAACAGTTTAACCTTAATACCCTGCTAGTTAACACGACAAATAAGGCAAAGCAGGGGCCGATCAGTAGTTAGTACTTTAGTATCCCGGCTCATACTTGTGCAGAAGCAAACGAAAAGAGAATCTATAATTGAGGAGGTCAACCTCAATCACGGACCTAAGGGTTGAAGGATGCGGCATATAATTAGGCATTCAATTGTTTTAATTAGGCCTGTAATTATCCCACTTTAGGGCATAGTAGCGTGACGTAGTAAACAGTACCTAACTTCCTACTGCGACTTTGCAGTAACTCAGTGCTTTTTCTTGTTTTTTTCTTCACCGTTTGTTTGTGGTGTATTAAAACAATTTTTAGGTAGACTTTGCTTACGTAAATATGTTTGTTAAGGTAATGATAATAATGAATCAAATTATAATTGGACGGTTAGCGTCAACCCAAAATTTTTAGACAAAATTCAAAATTAACCACCATGTTGCAATCAACAATTTAATCGTTCGCCTGTAGATAATGGTCTATAATTTGGTTCCTTCATCAAATGACGCAGACTTCCTCTGTAGAACTTATCACATTGTTTTCCATATGATGTCATGCTGATCTAGAATCCCAGCATCTTATAATTGATATCGGTTGTCACGAGATAAAATTGAGTCATTATTTCAAGATGTTATTATCATTCCTTGAAGATATCATGATGTGTGTTATCAATTAAAATGTTATAAAGGATAATTAATAGCTTATTGGGACTTCAATACCTACCTATTAATGTGAATTATTATACTTATTTAAATAAATTATAATCATACAAAACTAATCGACATCCAAAAAAACATTTTGTTTTATCGAATAATCATAATTTATGTTAACAAAATCTAAAATATTTATTCGAATCACAAAATCTATGAAAAAGAAAAACTCAAATAACAAAGAATAAATAAATCCCGTATGCTGGAAAGAAAAAAAAAACTCAAATTTAAATGTGGAATACCGCATCAAACGGTACGTTCCTAGCGCCACACGTCACGTCTCTGGTAATTAAGAGGCGAAAATTAGCAACGCGACCGAGAGACGAGTGTTTTTCTTTTATCCGCCCGTATGCGGCCATCCTACGTGCCCTGAGGTTTCACAGCTTCACACGACGCGTTTGTAGCCTGCCTAACATTCGTTTCTCTCTTTACCAATGGTTTTTGTGGAATACGATTCTAATTATAACCTTTTTTTTGGTCGTTTTGATTAAGTTACTCCTTTTTCTGCGATATTTTAATTGGATTTGTTGATAAAAGTCGCGGTTTCCTGTGAATCATTGATAGCGTCATGGTTTATTGTTAGTTTATCATAATAATTAATGTTTAGTTTGGGTAAACTTTCGCATGTTGTACAAATAAATGGTGGCTTGGAGCAGAAGGAGCGTTGTTGGAGCGCTTGTAAGTGAATGCGTTTCGAAGTGTTGCATGTTTTCATTCAATTCTGTGATTAAATCTGAACATGATGTGTACAAATATTATTATAATAATATATGTATGTTATACCTACTGACTCAATTATGGTGAATGGGTTTTTAAGGCTTGTGATTTGAAATGAAACTATTTCTACTAAATTCTACGCTCCAAAATAGAGATAAGTAGATTCAGGCGTCTTGATATTTGTAATTTTTTTAATATCTTTCAATTTTTAAGACATGCAATTAGATACTCTTGTCTTATCAGTAATGTAAGCAAATATCTTCACTGACACATATTATTTTTTATCTAAGAAAAAAAAAAAGAAAAAAAATCATCCATCTTACTCATCTATGCCCACGCTGACGCTACACATTAAAATTGATCAACACATAACGACGTTATCCATATAATACGACCCGACTCAGCGGTCACTTCGACAGCGGCCAACCTTGCCCCAACACCCCCCTTTCGCCCCTTTTTCCCCTTTTCAACCCACTTTTTACGTCAATGTTTTTCTATAGAAACATGGAGGGACGGTATAAGTATACGAATAAGTGAATGATGGGGGCTATCAAAACATCTCCCTTATCAGAGGACCAAGGGTACAGTTTTTAGGGAAAAGGATTAGGTAATACATGACGAGAAGGTTTTAATCGTGATGGCGGGATCAATTTTGCGTGACTTGACGTTTTGGAGCGATCGTGTCAGAATGTGTCATTAAGAGTTTAAGGATATTTAGTACCTATATGTGAGCTGTTAACAATAATTAAGTGGAAAATGGATGGTGCCTAGTTGATGATATATCTTTCAAACATAACTCGAATAGATCTTCATCTATTGCGTAGTACCTAAACGAAGTAAACTCACCAAAACGTACGTTTACAAGTTTTCAGTTTCGAAACAACCACCAGCTTACATAATATTCCAATTTGCAACAAACCTGATGCATGTCATTGATCAGTACAACCCTTTAAAAGCTAATAATAACCCAAAACACCCCACACATCAAAATACGCAGACATTTTCTAAGCACAAACGACCCGACATCACTTTCTAAGCCAAAATTATTACAACCTTGCCCATCGGACACTCGGGCTTTATAATTTTTCCACTCATATTAATTCCTTAATATCGACGGGGAGGGTAGGCAGGGAGGCAAGGGTAGATAACAGGAGACATAAAGCGTAGGAGATCGCTAATTCATCATAAGTTAAAGGGTTTTTATGTACGGAACCTCTCCTCTTTGTACGGTCCGCAAAAAGCCCGATGTCTGGCGATACAGTTTAAAAATTACCGTCAAAGGTAAGGCTGTGATATTAATTAACTTTTTAAAAGGTGATTTTGTTAATAGATTCTTGTTGGAGAGATGTTAGATAGCTTGTACGTGGAAGTTGGAGTGGACGGTTTTATTGGGATACGATTTTTCTGGGCAAAGTTGAAACTTATGCCTTTGAGCAGCCTTCTTGTTAGGATCGTATGGTTGCGATTCCAGTTGGATTTATGCTGAAGGAAAATTTGGTACAATGAGACCTTTTACACGATGCAAGTTTGTGTCGTATAATAAAATTGAAGCCACAAATGACTTGTATCGTCTAAACACTGTTTAGTCGGAGCAACTTTTATTGTTGTTCGAACCATGGTGATAATTTAATTGTACGATGTAAATCAGGCTTTAGTTACTTATTAAAAAGGACCGCAAGTATTGTAGGTAGATGAAATAGGTACATATTATGTATAATACTATTAGCTACTGTCGTGAACAGCTGGATAAATCTAACGACCAGTAGTTAACTTTAGCCCTGGATTGAAAGAGCTGGAAGTCATGGGGCCATGCCTTTGCCCAGCTGTGGGACAATGCTGGCTAACATTACCTATTAGTATCCTTCTCCGGTGCGCACAACCACTTCGCAAGTTTCATCACAATCGGTCAAGCCATTTTCGAGTTTTTGCTAGACTAACGAACGGCAATAGATTTTTATATACAACTAGCTTCTGCCCGCAACTTCGTCCGCGTAAAGCAATTTTTTTATTTTATTTTTCCGTAAGAACCTTCTACAGAGTATTAGAAAACTTTAAAAAAAAAGGTGGATGTAATCGATAAAATCGTTCTGAAGTTATGACGTGACCAAGGGAAATAGCGGTTCATTTTTATTATATATATGTATAGATAAGTAGAAGATTGATTCATTTGGTGACAAAGAAGAATAGGTATGTCTCCTCTTAAAATTAAATCAAAATGGCGGCAGTGTCTAAGTAATATTAGCACCATACACACGTCTCATCTTTAACATAATTACAGCGTCTATTTACAAAATACATTTAAACTTTTAAACCATTTAAAAGTTGGGCAAAGTTGGAATATCGACAGACGTCGGGCGCTGAAATCCGTTCAGATATTAATTGTATTCTATTAAAAGTTCACTTTTAATCCTATCGATCCCTTTGAGTTCGTCGGGGGTGTAAACAAATGATTCAGTTATAAGGTATTGATCTGGTTAGATAGGATGTCGGTTCTGAATAATTATTTTCATATTTATTAGTCAGTTTCTGATCTATTCAGTATCTGGATTTTAGGTGACTAATTATTAGGAAAACTCTCTGGTATGAAAAGAAAAACCATTTACTTCATTTCTTATTCCAACTGTGCTTTTTGTGTTTATTAAAGCCGACGCGCATTCTTATAAGATTAGCAATTTTAGGAAAAAAATATAAGGCAATTAATATAAAAAATATTATATGAAACAACTACCAATATTTCAACATATTCAAAAAAGAAAATGCAATTAAATTACCATCCCAAGAGCCTCAGAAACATCATGTAGTACGTAATGTAACTCTTTTCCCAAAAAAAATTTCAAGTGTTGCTCGGAAATTTCCCATTTTCGGCAAGCATCGGCGAAGTAAAAGTTACACACTCCTACATCCCTTCGAGTTAAATCAATTAAGGGCTGTTTTAAAATCGTGTGAGGGCCAGAGGGGCTTAGAAAAACTTCTAACGAATGCCTCCCGAACCCTTTTTAATCAATTAATTACTCAATACGAGCACATTTACAGATTCGGTGTTTTAGTTACTCTAATAAAGCTTAGTGGACAAAAAAAACATTGGTTTTATGTCTAAGGATAGGTGGACATTTTGAGTGGCCTAGGATAGTTTTCACTTTACAAGTTGACGTCTTAAAAAGATATTTAAGTTTTGTTTTAGACTCTGAAGCTAGATTCTAGCTCAGACATATTTCTCAGTTATAATGAGCCAGGTTCCAGGTTTTTTCAAGCTTAACAATGTATTTTACGCATAACATGATGCCTATTTTCCTTGAAGGTATAGGCAGAGGTGTCACCATTGTATTTTAGAACTAGATACCTACCGCAAGGGTTGTATCGAGGTGGCTCTAGAAAAGGATGCCTGAAAAAATTTGGGGGAGGCCCTTCCTCAGCAGTGAGACAGTGTAGGCAAGTAAAAGAAAAATGTTTTTTAAATTTAATCTGTCTTGAAAAATCAAAACCCCTTTTTCATGATTTCACTTGAAAAACGGACTACACACTTGATACAATCCAGCATTTGGTATACAATCGCTCGATGAAGACATCACTCACTCCCCCGTCACGACTCACAGCATTCGATACATATTGCCATCGATTTGAATCGATTATAAATGAAGTGCGAATCGATTGTTAGTGTTGCACTCAAGTTAAACGATGCGACTAATTCGTTCTGATCGAATGATAGATGAAGCAATCAGTCTAATAGGAATCAATTCGAAGATTCGTTTGTGATTGATTGAGGGTTTAGTGTTACAATGAAGTCATTCAATTAGGACTGCGATGAACTGTGGAAGTTTGTCTATTAAATCTGTATTGATTAAAATAGTGTCCGTGGAGTTTCATGCCCTTTCTTCTCCATAGGAACCTACGCTTTGGAATGTGCAACTGGCTTCATCTTTCTTACTGACCGACTCCTTGACTATTCAAAGGTGCCTGTAATTAGTTTGTTTGAAAGAAATGCTTTGAGTTTGAGTTTGTTACCTTTTTCAAGATTTTCTAGTATAATTTTCAGCCAAAGATAAGCTAGCTACTTTCATTTCTCTCCTGGGTGCCTTAAGGATTGCGGTTTAGCGCATTTTTGCAGCCAGACTTCTAAAAGGTAGGTATATGAAACTACATCAAGGGTACACAGCTAGTTTTTATTGCTATTTTATGACCAAAACATCTGCCTAAAAAACATATGTAAAAACACACATAATAACCAATTAACAATAATTATAAATTAACGTAACGAGGACGATAAAAGTCGTGGATTGCAAATATTACTGAAGCGACAGACGGGCCGGGGCGTCGCAAACTTGGCGCAACTTGGGACAACTTGGCCCAACTTGGCAGAGTTGAACAACTTGGTCCGAACTCGATGAGCTACAAATAGGCATCGGAATTAAGTTTCTGTCGGTTTTCTGTACGCCTTTTAATTATTTCTCGGTATACCCCTTCAGGTACTTTGATCGGCCCCTTTCAGCCTCTTGATTTTCTCCCGAATTGACTGATTACACTTATAAATTGTAATTACGTTTGTACTGAGAGTTTTCCCCGAATTTGTTTTAAAAATGACGTTTTTAAATAAAGTTAAACCTCAGAAAAAGGGTTGGAGTTTTTAACTTTTGGGGTAAGGGTGTCTGATTGTTCTGTAATGGGGTTAAAAGTGTCAATGTTGACAGGAAGATTAAGAAAAAAACCGTCCATAGATTAAAAAAAAACATTTAGAGAATATCTACAAACAAATCTACATCAATTCCTAATTAGACTAATTAAAATACTTATCAATCCAATCAAAAATCCAACCTTCCAAAAAATGGCATGGTTCCAAAAGATGCGCCTGAGTCGATTCAATGAACCCCCCTCCCTCCCATTCACTCGTCAGCGATCAATCAGCGCGCATGGATCATTACGGGGATCTCTCGCCGATCTATAGATCTACGCCATCTTACCCGACTGCGCATAAATCAAGATAGTATGATGTTTTATTTTTATGTCTGCACTTAATATAGTCGTTTGGTCGCGGAAGCGTCAGGTTTTTGACCTTTTTTCTGTGATTAATGTCAGGTCTGAAGAAAATATGTCGATCGGACATAAGTCATGTTTATTGACTTAAAAAGGATGCTGTGCAGTTCTTATTTCATTAGAGAGGATTGCTTTTGAAAGTTGTCACAATTGTGACTAATGTCTACTTAAGTAGTTGGATCCTGAAAGCGTTTCTACCTAAATGACCTAACCGCCAACTTGCCAGCGGGGTTATTGCGTAACACACTATCAATAGCAATGGCTCACAATTTGACAGTTCAACAACATTCATTGCGTTATTTACGTTGCTGAGCAGACAAATGTTTCGAACATATGAAGCAATGGATTAGCAATGTCCTTCAGAATGATTCAGATTGAAATGAATAGTGTGTTATGCTAATGAGGTGCTGAACTTGAATGTCCTTACTTTAATCAAGTACTTTATAGTCCACTATGCGCACAGTGTAGTAAGTTCTCGGCATTGTCATTTCCAAAGAAACATCCCAAAATTCAATGTTACCAACTTCTTCAACTTCCAATATCCACTAAAAAACCAAATCCCGTCTTCCCCGCCCAAGTATTTCCCCAGGTTATCGAGGAAAAACGACACGAGATTTTCCCAATAACTTTTCGCCTTGCAAACTTTTCAAAAGATTTCCCCATAACGTGATGTTTATTATATGTGAGGTGTAATATTGTGCCTCAGTTTGTTTCGCGCCTCGCGAGCATCGGCAGTCACCAATAAACATCTCCCTTCTGAGGTACTTGCTTCAAAGACTAAGTTCTAATAAGAGAGAAGGGACACTTGATAATGTGTTTTTATTATAGGATTTTGTTTGTATAGTAACAAGATTTATTTAATTAAATCATTTGAGTGTCATTTTAAATTTTACCTGAGTACGGCAATGGCAAAATGGCGGGACGAGCTGGAGAAACAAACGACCAGTGGTCTACTTTAGCCCTGGATCGAAAGAGCTGGAAGTCATGGAGGTAGGCCTTTGCCCAACAGTGGGATGATGCACGCTAACAGTAACGGCAAAGTCAAATGAGGGTTATGATTTTTATTATTTCTTAAGTGTATTTATTTGTAGTTATAGTACCTACTGAGTGAATTACCCATGCCCACAATATTGTCCATCTTGGCATTGTTTTCTTAAGTGATATTTTTTTCGACAGACTAAAATGTCGATAACATTTTTTTTAATCGCCTTTGTCTTATTACAAATAAGTGATATCCTATTTAGAGTCACAGAATACACGCAATTCTCATTGAATTCAAATAGGAATTTGCAATTTAATCTTCATAATACGCTCATAGGCTTAGTGGCGTCTATAGGCAAAATTATCTGCTGAAAAGTTTCGCATCTGATATCATCACTGAGTATGCAGCATCCCTAACAAGTACCTCATTGTGAACACGATTGAAGATAAAAGCCTAGCTAATAACGCGCCAATAAAGCCTTTATTGAGCCGAACAGAATTAAGAGGCGACGGAAATTACCGATGTTAGCCGAACGTCGCCGAATTTAATAACGCACGTTCAGTTTTTAATGTACTTTCGTGGGGGGAACCCGTGTAGGGGGTAATTAATTGAAACATTTTATTAGACGTTATTACTTACTGATTTATTGGATGTTTTTGATGAAAATGCAAATTTGCAAACTAGCACTTATTGCTTGATGAAAAAATTGCAATTTTTTAAAGTTTAATTGCTCCTAAGTACTAGAAAACTAAACAAAACCACGTATAAGTTCAGCAATCTAAACCAAAATCAAGCCTTAATACACATTTAACAAGCACCAACCTGTTACAGTTAATTCCGCCATTAACACCATTCCCAGTTGACCGGACCAATAACAAGACAATGTAAATCATTGCAGCGTACGATCTCGCCCGAACGCTTCCGAACGGCTCCGAACAATGCCGACGATACAGATCTAAATGAGTCGAGTTAAATATTGTTTAAATGCGCTCTTTTGGCTTAATCATAGGCTCGAGTGGGTACCAGGTGATCATAGATAGGTGAGAACGTTGACTTTGTGTAGACCGGGGCTTCCTTGATGATTCTAATTGCCTGGTTACGTACGCAAGTAGGAATGAAAGCGTGACAGATTTTTGCGATATGTTACAATATTTGATTGTGCGAGAGTTTCCTACTATAAATGTTTATAATTCATAAGACTCGTAACTTTGTAAGACTTAATAATTTTACATGTAAGAGAATATTATCATAAAATCATAAGCGCCTCGACAACGTAAGATCCACTGTGTTAGTAAATTCCTTATAATCCATCCTCATCTTCTTCCTTGATCTATGAACAGAAGAACTATCTGGATGGAAAATAGAAAACATTGAAAAAGTTCCAAAACTAACCTCAACATACAAATAACTAACAATATACATTAGAATTCGCGTGTAACCAAACAAACAGTCAATAAGCGAACAATGCGCCCCACAAGTGCGTCCGCACGTAAAGTTCGCACAGCAAGCGAATAAACGTCCCGCTACGGCACAACTTGTGTGCACCGCTGTACACCCATACTTGATTTGTGAACTTCGAACATTGGACATAGAATAGGACACAGATAAGGGAAGGCTTTATACCTACATAGAGGAAAAGCCACTTAAAGAAGAAATTCCAATGGCTAAATGACTAGGAAGTGGAACATTCCACGATGATATACTAAGATAGAAAAATGATAATGATGATGCAACAGAAGAGAACTATTACAACACAGTTGATTGTAAACTGAAAGAATACAAAACTTTAGAAATGATAATTGCACTTGACAGTTGCACGATATTATGCAAATCAATGACACTAGATAAACCTACGATTCTCAATGATCTAATGAACACCTCTGACGCTGAAAATAATGTAGCCACTTACTGGCCTCAACATATCTGAAAAGCATGAATAGAAGAAGTCTCTCAGAAGAACAACAAAGATAGGCACAATATACTCCTAAATGTGTCACTTCTATCTCCAATAGCTGCTCTCTACGAAAGTTACAGGTGCGAATATTGAGTTTTATTGGCGCCCGCCCGACCGGGGAGGTTAGCAGAAGTTTTTAATTTAGTTTGGTAACAACTACATCAAAAACTAAATATATTTCCAATACATAGTCCTTTTGTAAGGAGGATTGTATGTGAATTTTAGATATGATTGTATAACATTATCAGCCTATAATGTTCCCACTGCTGGGACACAGGCCTCCTCTCTTCCAGAGGGAGTGGGCTATAATCTACCACCCGGGCCCAGTGCGGGTTGGTAGATGTCACATGTCTTCGAATTTTTGGTTCTAGGACATGCCGGTTTCCTCACGATGTTACCTTCACCGTTTTGAGAGTAGCGGTGATGAAATAATTTACACAAAGTAAAGCACCTGTCTGGGTTCGAACCTACGACCTACAACTCGTAAGTCGCAGCTGTTACCTCTAGGCCACCACTGCTCTCTGCTGATGATTGTATTGGTTCTTGTACATTTAGACCTCTATATGGATAAACGACCCCAAATAAATTCTGATAAGGGCTAGAGAATGATGATGATATGATTACAATGGAAAGGATAGCAGACAGAAGTACATTTATATGATGCAGCTTATCAAAACATTGTTTTTATAACAATAGATGGACCAACTGATAATACAGTAAAGATGACTGAAAATAGAATCGAATAGAACAGTCTTAGAAAGACTTTTCGATGTTTCACGGCATGCTCGGTAGCACGGTCTGCTCGTCAGATCTTGGAACCAAGATAGAGAAAAAAAGAAACGCTCCAATGGCTACTAAAGTCATTTGTGATAATATACCAGCCCAATCAACAGTTGATGACTTTCTGGCTCATGACGATGATAAATCTAAGATAGCGCCAAATGTTCTACAGATTGGTGTAACTCCCCCAATCAGTCCACCATTCCTTACATCAAGCAATACGACATTCTAAATCAAAAAGTGATCAGTTTTCTTGAAAAAAAAATAGGTTAATTGAAGATATTTCATACTCAGTCTTAGTGCCAAGTTGTCGCTTTCAATCTAGTAATATGATTGTCCGAACATCGCGGATAGCTGTCTGACATCTTGGAAATAAGTATTTTGAGATTTTTTAATGAAAACAAGTACCTACTACGATACTAGTGCATTCTAGAAAGTCCATTTGTTTATACCTATAGGTTACTTAATTTTAAATCTTAAGAGGATAATCATTTTCGAAAAAATTGTTAAAATACAGCATCCTACTAATATTATAAATGCGAAAGTTTGTATGTATGGATGTATGGATGTTTGTTACTCTTTCACGCAAAAACTACTGAACAGATTTTGACGAAATTTAGCACACAGATAGTTTATAACCAGGATTAACATATAGGATACTTTTTATCCCGACATTCCCACGGGATCGAAACTTATGCGGGTGAAACCGCGGGGCGCAGCTAGTATAATAATATATCAGAAAGGTGTGGTCATATTTAAGGGGGTGGACCGATAAACATCTAACTTTTTATAATTATATCCCCTGTGCATATACTTAATCTATCAATATTTATCATCTTTATCCTAAAACAGTGTAATCCATCAATGGCCACAAAAGTACATGAAGAAGTAATCACGAAGGTACTCATCACCAACACAACAAGATACTACACAAATTCTAATCGCGTTCCTGAATTAACGGGAACACACGAAAATTCAAATGTGGAACGCCGGAATCACCAATCGGATTATCGTTCTACATGTATAAAAGACGAAAATTCCCGTTCTTACCCCTTTGCCCGACACCCCACGAGGACGCGAGGAGAAGGGGGGCGGGAGGGGGGGCAGGGTGTAGCTAATGGCAGTACCACTCGGATTCATTAGTAAATTAGAAAGCGGATGAGTCCAAAGTTACGAAAATTCAATATCTAATAATGATCAACTCTTACCTGCCTATCGTCGATAGAAGGGTGTTTCGAACGAAAATTTCGCCTTTCGAACGTTTCTATTTGAATTTGTCAATCCGACTTTGTTGAGAATTGAATTATTTAGTTTGAGATTCGACTCTGGGTTTTGTGTTTGTCTATCTGAGGTGTTCATGCTCTGAGGGTTTTGTTTTGTCGAGCGATTTCATCAATACCGACCTTTTTGGATGTGGAAAAATAAGTCAGTCAGTCACGTGGATTTTGTTCGGGAGCTTACTCAAGTTAATTACTTAGGTGAACACCTGAAATTCATGATTTATTTTTTAGAAAATCGAGTGCTGAACCGTTTTTTTAAAATCTCTATGGCTATGGTAATCAAATATGACGTCTAATCTCAATCTCTTCCCCTGCAGTAGCTATTATAAACTACCAAATTACCGTCCAAGGTACATCAGACCCTTAAAAAAACAGCAAAACAAAATTGGAAATCTAAGAGCCTAATCAAATTACTATGAAGACGTTATTAAAAACACGGTTTTTTTTTTCGTTAAATCTATTGAACAGCGCTTAATATCTCAATGTCGGTTTTAATTTGGAAGCATCGTGTTACCTCCCAACAGTTTTATTTTCAGAAGTAAGACAAGGAAACGCGTTTCGACAGCCTACGTGGAAAATAAATAATAATATATTATGTTGAACTCGCGATGAAATGAGAAATCGAACGCGGTTTTTTTGACAGATGATTTTTTTTTTAAGTTTATTTCGTTGTAAATAGGTACATCGATTGCTGGTAGGAGTTAGGTTGATTTTTTAATAAAAACCATAAGATTTTTATCTTTGTTTGTAATACATTTACAAAATATATCTAAGTATCGTAAAAGCCTCAATACATCGGTTGACATGTACAAATTAATAGGCAAATTATCTGACAATGGTCAGGCGGGCGAAGACGGAGGGTTGTGAGGGACGCCCGAGGGTTAGTAAAGTACAAAAAATATAGAACACATACATTCGTAGAACAGACGTATATTTTACTTGAGTTATTTATAGAATAATAATAATAATACGTTTTCATTAGTTTGACTTGGCGAGAAAAAAAAAGAGGTTAAAATATTCTAGTGTTTTTTCTAAAATGATTAAAAACAATCGTTTCTTCTTATAACACCAGCTTAGAGCTAGTAAAAATAACTGAATAAACACAGAAATTACAATACCTTAACACCGAATTAGGAGGTACATTAGGCCCCCCACCCGATTTTTCTGCTTAACCCTAAACACTCTAAGCCACAATCATTATTTATCAGACCGACATTTCTTTATTGACTGCAATTTAATAGTTGTACTGACATTTTTACTTAATCTTTAAAAAATTAAGTATCAACTTTTATTACTTTTCCACTAGAGTCCAATTACAGAATATTGTTCGTATCACATGTCTTTCGTATCATAATTACATCTAACTAGACGATTATCATGTAAGAACGCAATTTTTTGCCAACATAACATACAGATAATCCATCATACAAGTTTTTCTTGTAATTAAGTTCTCTTTTCAAGTAAAAATTAATCGATATGAGCCAAAACAAACAAATGTCTGCGTCGTATTGACGTCCTAATCCTTCAGCTACAGGGTACCGAAAAAAAAAACAAACCCCGAAGCCCTTCGACCGAGGCAAGAAGGGCGTCCTTTATCATATTTATTTTATTTCAATTCGGTCCGAATTTAATCCTTTTCCATTAATTAGTGACCGCTCCCCGTATAATGCGGGGTCTGACCGACCCCTCGCGAGGATGCGTTAATTTTTCTTGGCGGCTGCCGCAGGGTTCGGGAGTGGGGTAAATCATAAGCGATCGACATTTTGTTTCGTCATATATTTTTTTCCGAGAGCCAGAGAATGTCAAGATCTGCAATACTGTACCATTACTGATTGCCTACATCATCCCACTGCCGGGATGCTGTTCGATCCAGGGTTAATATGAACCAATGGTCCACTTAGTCAGCAATACCTGGGTCATAAAAACCCGTAGTCATCACCTTCGTTGGCAACCTCTCCGTGCACATCCGATGTAGTAGCTAGTGGATGGGCGGACGACCTATCGCCAAAGAAATGAAGCAGTCAAATTCTTAACAGAACAATACAACTAAAAACTATAACATTCCCAAACTCTAATTGAACAATTAGATATCTCCCCACTTACTTCTAAAGGGTGACAAGCCTCTCGTACTTTCAAAACATATAAAAATTCATAAGCATTTTAATATAACCGCTGGACTGTAACAGCTCTCACCGAAACATATATGTTTTCCTTCATTATCTTTACATTTTATAATGCTCTAGAAAACGGATGCGTTACTCATTGAGATTCACCTTTCTGTTATCAGATCTAACGTACCATGTATCATATTAATTGGTCGTTTCATGTTCATTGTAATTAAATCTTAATTTTTCGGCTCCATGTTTTTTGTTGTACGTTTTTACTGTTAGGTTTCATAATTTTATTGTTTTAGCTGGTTTGGTTACACGTGGATCTGATCGGTGGCAACGTTCTTTGTTATCTTGTGTTCAGTTCGCTCCTTTTCAGGAAATTCAATAAAGAAAGCTTTGACTGATTTAGTTTTGACGCTATAACATCTTTGTTTGAATTTTCATGTGTTTCTCCAAATACTTTAATATCAATCTTATTATTCTTAGCCAGTCTTTCGTTAACTACCTGACACCAAAGCTGGTCTAATGTATTCCAACCTTTGTAAAGAATATAACTGTAGACATATCTATTCGACAAACAGTCATAAAAGTCAGTTTAGCAATTCAGCCATCGTAAACATACGAATTGTCATACTTTTAGTCATTATTTCTTTTCTTTTGTAGTCATTATCAGTCATTAGGAAACACGAAATGCCGATGTAGTTACGAACGGACAGACTTGTATACTTTGACTCATAGAGATACTAGACTGTGCCAATAATACATGTCTCGTCGTGTTTTAATAATATTGCACAAATTCTTGTTCTAAATTATAAATATGACACTGACAATCTTGTTGAAATGTAAATTATGTATTTTTAAATTGGTTTCTGTATTTTTAGGTTTTTGATTAGGTATTGGTTTGATTTCCCCGTGCTATGATTCAGGTAGTGAAAACTGTTTGAAGTTTTATGATCTTGACAGGCGACTGGAGAATCATATCAAGTGGATGGTCATCAGTAACAATATAGGTCAATATATTGTTGCTGATGACAATCCTAATAATAATGATTCGATTTCATTTTAGGTGCAGACCATTCTAAAGACTCTTATCGCAAAACATACTAACCAACATTTAAAGATCGCCTTCCGGTACTCGTTGAAATCGTCAGCATCACATAATTGCGATACTTTTCTTTGCTTCAGTTTCAGACGTAGGTACTCTTTATATAATTTCTTTAAACGTGTCAAGACTATCTGCAGCAGCCATTTGCTCTTTCACGTTACGTCTAAGAATTTTCCCTTTAATGATGTAGGCGGATAAATTCAAGCTTTGCAAACATTGCGAAAGTATTCTAAAGGGGAGAAAAACTCGCAACCCTTGAAAGTCACAACAATAACAACGAGCGTAACCTCTTTACAAATCAAATTCCAATTCAAAAACAAATCATTTGATTAAAAACAAAAGAGTTTCAGGACAATGAGGTTTCAATACAATATCAGTCTGGCCTCTCGATTTTATTGATTGGTTACGGTTACGACACCGAAATGGATAAGTTTGATTGATTTTACTGTTTTGAAGAAAACAATCTTAAAGTGTTAACAAAAGACGCGAGAGCTTTTGTTATGAATTTGTAAAACAAAATAGTTGATTTACTGTTAAACAATGGAAAGATTTGATGATAAAAAGGATGTAAAAGAGGAAACTACAGTTCTGAAAAAAAAAAAGTTAAAACAACGATGACTATACATTAACAGGTGACTAACCCATTGCCAGAATTTCCAGCAATTAACCACATTGATGAACAAGATCTGATTGAACCACGTTATTTTCCAAATCCAACCGCGCAATAACTCATTGAATCATTAAGCTTACAACCGTTACTGTAATTGTTAGCCGTGAGAGTTCAATTACTAAAATTACACCGACTTAATCTATTGCACAAACATACTAAAATTTAGAATCCGATGACTTGAATAGATAACTATTCTTTGTTGGTTAGTCGCCATCGCTTTAATTGTTGGTTTAGAACCGTGCACTTCGACTAGGTTCTTTTTGAATAACGGATCGTCATTGATTGCTATCTCTGGTAATGTAAGTTCGGGTAGACAGCTTTACGCTAGGATTTAATCTTAAGAATAAATTACCTTTTGTTCAGAACCAATATGCTAATTTACAGCTACAGCTCTTTCTTCAATATCAATTTTAAGATCAATGTCAAAATAATGAATCTACAAAAAGATTTTCTGGCCGACATTCGAAAGATTATCATCAACATCTTTTACGTTTTCTTGAATATTTTTAGAACAATGATATCTATAATTTGTCGCGTCAATTCGTCCCAGTTTCACAGTCATCAAAGTTCCTATCTCTTTCATGTTCAAAGCTATAATTCATCAATGTCGAGTGCGACTCACCTTTCTTGTCCACACAATCGAAAAAAAATCTACTTTCTCACATTATACGTAACTGAAATGTCTTTTGGGCTATTATAAAAACATTTTTGACGACATCGACTGTTTTTAATTATTCAAAATTATTACATTCTCATTAAACTTCACACAATGCTGATAATTCTTCTTCTATTTTAATTGAATGTGCTACTTCCTCTTTAATGACTACTTTCATACTTTCGTGTGTTTCAACTTTCTAGTTGTAAACATAAAATTATTCGGTCGAAGTACATCGTTTCTGTTTAAAGTTTAATTTGAATTACGCACTTTACGTTGGCGGTTTTCTATAGTCTGAATAGATAACTAGTAATGGTCGGCTTCGTGGCTGGCTGCACAGAGATGACACGATAAATGTACATATTATGCCTGCAACTATGTTTCGGGACCCATATATTGCTGGAAAATAGATACGTATGATAATGTCCTTGATGATTTATTTATTCGAATGTATGATTTCGAAAAACCAACTTGGCTCTTGTTTAAAATATTATCTCTCAAACACGTTAGCAAAAAGAATCAGAATCTACTACAGCATTTGACACCTCTTCCCCTTAATCTTTCTCACTTTTACACCTGCTTCGATCCCTACTTCTACCTGCTGGACCTTCATCCTTCACCTCCTGCGTACAATGTCATCACACTAAGGTCTCGATGACGACAGTCTCCAAGGGCGTTTATTCTTAAAACACTGCACTGAGTCAGTCAACGAGGTTGAGTGATCAATCTTGTTCAATTGAGAGACGTTACGTAATCAGGACACCGTCAATTTGGTACTAGGTGATAGGAATTATCGGATATTTGCTTACAAATAAATCTGGAACTGTATTTAAGATATTTACGAAGAAATTAATCTGGATTCAGACTGACTAAACATGGAAAATGAATTTGAAATAAATTTAATTAACTCTTACGTTATTTGAACGTAAGAGTGAATGTCTACATGAGGAAAGTATACATAATGTACCTAACGGTCTTGAATTTAATGTCTGAAATCGCAATGAGTGATAACTAAAGCTATAACTTATCTCTTGAAACATCAGCGTGATCCAAAGAATCCTACATAATATCTGTAGGATTAAACATAATATTTGAAGCAATAACTAATTCTCTAGCAAAATATTAAGACACAGAGGCACACGCAAATATTTACTTATCGCTGTATTGGAATTGAAAGACTTTCCTAGAACCCTAATCGTTATGAGATGTCGTGGCATGTTCCAGTTACTACGCCATTAGTATCTCCTGTTTATGTTTCATATAGCATTTCTAGATATGTTCTTAGCCTAGCTACTGGATATAAGGGTCTCCTGAAATCGGAGATTACTCGTTTTGTGTTAATTCGTTATGTCTACGAGAGATAAGAAACGATTCAGAGAAGAGTCCATGATGCTATTAGCATATATGGACTAATTTAGCTCTAAATGTTTCTCTATTATACATATACTCTAACATATTAAGTGTAAATTATATATTACTAATTGTTGAACTTAACATTAAATTCATTATAGAACACAACGAGAGCGTACAATGACTTTCAAGTACAAGTTAAGACTAAGCTGATACAAAAGAAAGTCGACTGGTTAATATAATTAGACAAGTATGGCGTATAATCCAGTGATCTTCGGTTTCATCAGTAACATGCGTCCAGTGCGTAAACTGTGCGTGTTTGTGAGACTTCTCAGATGAGATATATACGCTACGTTAACGCTATATCTACAGAACGAAACTTGTGATTACTATACATATATATGTATAATCATTTTCATCATGCAAAAACTACCAATGAACAATCCAACTCTCATACATAAAAAAAAATATATATATAAACGTCCGAATTGAGAACCTCCTCCTTTTTTAGAAGTCGGTTAAAATATCAAGCCTTCTTCTCATGGGGCAGAAACTATACAACGCCACCTCCAACGATCCTTACATACTCCTTTTGCCTTCAGATGTATGAACGTACATAATATATACATCTAAAGGCCAATTCTCATAATTGTTATAAAAGGTTCAAAATCTATTCGCAGTGTCATCTCGGCGACCAACAAAATGTCAAAAACTAGAATTTATTTGATAGATTGAGATCAGACTGTGAACTTTCTTAAAATTACGAGAATTGCCCCTCTGGTCAAACCAACTTTCAGAACTATCGAAATCTTTGCAAGCTTTTTTAATACTTATGCCACGTTATCGTAAAAAAAAACAAATTTTTAAGTTTCTATGATCATTCCCAAAATACTCATAATAAAAAGCGTGTACAATTGTCTGTACTAGGCATCGTCCTCGAGAGGTGTGTCTGTACAACCGAAAACCGCAGCGAAACCGCCGTTGGTCTGGCACCACCCTTCTAATCGGAGTCCATATCATCACGCTGATAGCATCTGTGCAGGGGCCGTGCAGTCACGCGTGTGTTCACTCAGTTTTATACTTTAGCTTTCTTTAACTAATGACTCATTATTTTAGTTTTAGTAATTTCGTAAATATATATTTTTGGTGGTGGGTGGGTACCGTTTAGAGTGGAACTCTTAATTTTATTTATGATTTCTACATTATTATTACGTTATTATTTTGAAATTACATACGCTAATTGAAAATTTACTCCAACTTTTGATCTCAATGAAAATGTGGGACATCGACTATATAGGTACATAATATATTTTCTATTTTTAGGGTTCCGTACCTCAAAAGGTAAAAACGGAACCCTTATAGGATCACTTTGTTGTCCGTCTGTCTGTCTGTCTGTCTGTCTGTCTGTCTGTCAAGACCTTTTTTCTCAGGAACGCGTGGAGGTATCAAGCTGAAATTCATATCAAATACTCAAGTCTATGGTCTCTTGGAGCTGTGAAAAAATCAAACTTCTAAGTCAACGCGATCAAAAGATACTCCCGTTTATGCCGCAAATTTTCGACACTCGCAAGGGAATCAAAACCTACAGGGTACTTCCCGTGAACTCAGAATCTTGAAATTTGGTACGAAGCAACGTCTTATAACACAGATAAAGGAAAAATTGCGAAAAGCATAAATTTTTAGTTACATCATATAATAAAAATATTTTTAATAATTTTAAACTTATTACCCCTTTACTCATGAACGCGTAGTGGTATTATATTGAAATTCTTAACAAATACTCAAGTCTATAATATCTTTAAGCTGTAACAAAATCAAACTTCTACGTCAACGCAATCAAAAGATACAGCAATTAAAGCCGCATATTTTGAAACTCGCAACTACTCGCAAGGGAATCAAAACCTAAAGGATACTTCCAGACGACCTGGAATCTTGAAATTTGGCATGAAGCAACGTTATAAAGTACACATATAGGAAAAATTCCGAAAATCTTAAACTTTTAGTTACATCACATAGTATATTTTTTTTAATAATCATAAACTTACTAGCTGACCCAGCAAACGTTGTTCAACGATTAAAAAAAAAAAACAGATGTTGGCCGATTCTCAGACCTACCCGATATGCACACAAAATTTCATGCAAATCGGTTCAGCCGTTTCGGAGGAGTACGGAACCCTCGGTGCGCGAGTCTGACTCGCACTTGGCCGGTTTTTACTATAGCACCTGAACCCCTCAATGAAAATTAAACCCAAATACAAAACACAATCGTCAAATGATTTATAACATATTCAACAATACATTGATGGCCTTTTAAAAACAATACAAGCAAACAACACCTTTTCATTATTTCACCGATCCAACCGCCAATAGCTACGTACTTCCGGCGATCGCTGATAGCCCCAGTGATGATGTTACCGGAAGTACGTCACTATGGGAACTGGTAATTAGATTACATTAATTCATTTGCACTCGCGCTTGTGAAAAATTTACTTCCTCTAGAATGTTATTGTTGTGGTTTTAATTGAGGATATTGATGAACTTCAAATTGTTTGATATATCTACATTTTTCAATTCTATTGTGTAGAACCCTTTATCTCTCTCGGGATAAACCTTCATTGAAAAACAAGCATCATTATCGTTATTTATTATTGAGGTTTCAAAGATTAAAGTGCGCTCGAAATTTGCACCGCTTTAAAACTAATTCGAAATAAAGAAATGATTATACCCAATTACTAAAATAATAGTCAATGTCTCTACTAAAGTTCTAGGTATCATAACCTATATTAAAGTCATAATGACAAACCCGACTCCCAAGTCCGAGATGACATAGAATTTCAAAATTCTCATGAACTTTTCTCCTTTGTTACAGCGAGCCACACTGGCTGAAAAAGAAGTGACCACGTTGAAAGAACAACTGGCCACCACCAGCCCGACCCCTCTCCAGGCCACAGTCCCTAAGACCAATGGCTCCCACATAGAACCCACGAGGGACCAAGCCACGGAAACGAGGATCGACAGGTTCAGTCCTGACATCAAGGAAGAGAAGCACGACGTTGATGACGACGTAGAACAGAAGATGGAGATGGCAGCCACCGGGAGAAGTAATAGCAACTCTTCAAGGAGTAGTCCCGTGGTGCATCAGCCCCATCTGGAGGGCGAGCTTGCTGCTAAAGAGAAAGAGGTAGGTTGGCTTTTGGATGATTTATTAATAGGAGACATAGTTTAGGTGCATTTACGGAGTCTAATATTGATTAATCGTTAGATTCTATGTTGGTTGGTAATGGATGTAGACTCCATACACGTTACACAGCTATATCTATCATTCATCCTATAAATTCTAATCAAATCATGTCATATACCTATGTACCACAGGCACATTACACGTCCTATTAATGTACATGAATCTTTCCATATATCACTGCCATTATCCACGATCATGGGAGCATGTGGGCGGCCATCTACCAGTTATGACAACACAACCGATTGACTCAAACGCTGCATCACCGCTCTATTGCTCTCAATTAGAGTTGCGCCCAGCCGAGTTGCGTTAATTGACTGTATCGATAATATTGATTGATCGATTGGTGGGCGGCCAACATTTGTTATCGACGGTTAAATGAATAGGTGATTGTGTAAATTTTCGGGAATTAAGTGACTCAGGAATATTAGAAAAATACGGGTCCGTTCAGTTTACAATGAGTAACAATATTTCTCTTTAATAATCACTGTCAACGTGAGAGTTGACCAAAGAAACTTGATGCCAGGCGCGAATAGATGGTAGGTACCTACGTAACTTTTTCATTTAACTTTCTCAACAAAAGCTTTTAAAAGAGCTTGTTTACAGTTACACAACAATAAAACAGTTAGGAAACGCAACTGGGCCAGTTAAATGTCTAAGAAAAATCGAAATCACCAAAATTTGCGAACACATTCACGTGTTGGACATGGAAACTCAATTTAGAAGTAGGTTCACGTGACACGACCACTCTTAAGAGGTGCGGAAAAAACTTATCATGTCTTGTCGACATTTCGACATCGGTGTTGGCACAACACTAATTGAAATTAGCAACGCGCTCTGATCGCTTGCCAATGCCAATTAAGACAGAAAAGATAATGTCGTATTAGATAACTATAGCTCTGCGTGGCATATGTTCAATGGTAGATTTAGATCTAATTCTGGGATTTCCGGCGCGTGAAAAGAAATTCATATCAGTTGATAATCTGGTTGCAAAATAGGTTAATGAGTACAGAGTAAGATTCGTGTTATTGAACGAAAATATCGTACGAAAATATAATAAATTGATGGATCATAATCTCATCACTGTATCATATATGTATAGTAAGATATTGTAGTTTCTTGGTAGAATATACATAGAAATCAGAAAAATAAATGACCTATTGATTCTAGCTAGTAGCCTACAGGTAAATAAAAATCAAATGATGCTGATGCCAAATGCTAGTAAGGAGAATGAAGATGTAAGCAATGGAGCTCTTCTTTTAACCAAATTAGAGTTGCGAGACCATTGATGACCCAACGGTAATAGCCGCTACTTACGAGTTGTAGGTTGTGGGTTCGAATCCAGCCAGACGCTTTACTTTGTATAATTTATTTTTAATCACCACTGCTCTCAAAACCGTGTAGGAAAAGTTCGTGAGGAAACCGGCATGTCCTAGAACTAAAAATTCAAGGACATGTGACATCCACCAAACCGCACTGGGCCCGCGTGGTGGATTACAGCCCAGTCCCTCTCACAGAGAGGGTGCCTGTGTCCTAACAATGGGAAAATAATAGTCAGATTATGCAACAGTTGTATAGGAAACCAAAAAGAGATCTCTTCTACTAAAATTGTCCCAAATACCAAACGTATCAATGCAGTCCCAATTAGGCAGTATCCTATAAATAACGGTCGTGTCGCGTGTCTTAGAGCGTGGTTCATAAACGGTGATATTTATTTAGTGCAAGGATTACGTTCGTTCGGTACCGATCAATCATCCCATTGAACGTATCCTGTTTCCTTTGCCTAGGGATGTGCAAGCCGATTGGGTATCGATAGCTCGGAAAAATTGATATCGACAAAAAAAATCTTTATCTTACTGTAAATGAATGAAATAGTTTCCTTCCATTAAAACCTTCATGGACTATTTTATTTCATCATAACCTCTACGTGTATAACCATGAATGGTCGACGACGATCCTAATGGCTAGTTACGAGCTTCCTGTTTTAGTTAATAAAATAACTTCCTCATTATTATTGTGCTAAGTAACCTCAGTGGTTACTTCTGTACTGTTCAACCTTAGTCTTTTGTGGCTTCCGCCGTATTTAACTAGTTACTGTTCTTATTAATTGAGCCGTACCAACAAGCTTATTCATTTACAATTTACAACAATTCTTATGCTCGGATTTATCGACTGTTCTATTTACATTTTATCGATAAAATCCCACCCACAGATCGCCAAACACATCCCTAGATCTAACCGACTGTCAAACCCAATTCAGCATTGCCCCCGCGCACGTAATTGATTTATTGATCGTACGTTACATTCGATACAAGATGAGCTGCGCTCGCGCTGCATCCTTTACTCACAATTTCTAACCAGTTGACCGGCTGACCTCGATCGCATAAGTCATGTGGACGCTAGGGGACGGTCGCGTTTGACTATTGGGTTTTAAGGCCACGTGGATGATAAGAAATGCTGACATATAGGCAGTGGATATATGAAAGGATTAAGGACGTTAATCCGGTGTGATTACCTGGATTATAACATCTTTATCTAAATCTCCCAATAATTGGGTCATGCAAAAATGGCTTACAGGCTGAAACAAGACCTTCAAACAGGTGGCAAAGGACAATGCTGCTGATGGTTGACATCTTAATTTAACATGAAGATTTTGTAGCACATGATAACGTTTACGAAGTAAATGTAGACGCGTGTGAACTTTCAGACGCATTAATTATTGACATAAATATAGAAGAATGTGTAATAGTAAATGTGTTGAAGGTCGCTGTTATACCAGTCACGCATCTTCGCATGCTGAGAAACAAATTACAATGTCTGCTGATGCCGAGATAGCTAGCTGTCTACTATGTACGTAGAAAGTATTCTATCTTAGATATTATTGATGGCTGTTCTTTCATTACAGTTGTAAAAAGCATTTAAATTGAAGACTTGATTCCAATTTACATAGAGATAGCAATATATGAGACAGATTTTTCTGTTCAGAAAATAATTTTAGATATAGATATGTATAATAAATAACGATAGAGGAAAGAGTAGAAAAAAATTAGCAGCAACGATGTATACAAAGTTTTACAAGCGGAGCCTACTGAAGATTCTATACACAGTATCAACACAAACAACATTTACATGAAAGAAACTACACAGACAATTCATGAGTCAAAAACAGACCCCCTTTCCATTTGAAGTGGTGCTCATTGCCAATGCGGCCGAATTTCAAAGAAGCCTAGTTGCAAGCGAGGCCTTTCAGAATGCACCCATTCATGCTTCAGAATCATTAGTCCATTGAATCACCGAATTTAAAGCAAGCAAAAACGCGGATTTGAAACGAATTTTCATCTCTTTGTTGGGGATTCAATAGCTCTATATAATTACAAGTACATATGTTTGGGTTTATTGGTGAAAAATATATGCTGTTAAGTCTAAAGCTAATGGAAATGGAGTTTCGATATTAAATATATAATGGGTGTAATGTGTTCAAAAAAGATTTTAACGAGTTAAAACGTAAAGAAAACGATATTTAATAAAGCACCGCAGCAATTAAAGCGTCAAAAAGA
The DNA here is from genome assembly GCA_949629185.1 of Apamea crenata. Taxonomy (NCBI): domain Eukaryota; kingdom Metazoa; phylum Arthropoda; class Insecta; order Lepidoptera; family Noctuidae; genus Apamea; species Apamea crenata. Next base: position 15,872,164 of record OX451372.1, read on the forward strand.
CACAAAAATGCAAAACACGAAAACATCAATGGTGTTGAACGCAGCCCTCCAGAATACTTGCACAGTGTCGAAACTCAATGAGTTCGCGATATAAAAGCTGTTATTTGCCGTAACGAACGCCTTTGTGCAGAGGAATGCCTTTACAAGCACTATCTTAAAGACGAATTACCGTACAACGCTGCGCGAGCTCCGGCCGCTGCAGGCACAAAGTACTACGACGCGGCAATGTAAACAATCCCCGCAATAGTTCCGCGCACAAACTAGCCATAAACAATCCGATAAAGGTACCCAACGAACAACTTTTGATAGTATGCCGCTTTTTATGCAAATTCGTATGGCGTTGCGAAATATCGATGTGTTCAGCGAGCTTCAGTGCTGTCTTCCGGATTTATTTGTGTTGTTCAGCTTTCAATTTCTTCTATTGTAGTTTTAAGTTAAGGGTGGGAGGGGAATTGATTTGCTTTGTTAGCTGTGCTGTCATGAATTGTAGATACTAGCACAAAAATCACCGAGAAATCTTCGAACAAAAGAAAGTCTTGAAACAAAAACGTAAACCACAGATCAATCAATAACATCTTAAAAACTTTCTTAAATCAAAAACTCCTGCAATCAAATTCAAAGGAAAGTTATCAAACGAAAAAGAAGACCTATTATCGGAATGTCATCAAAAAGGAATAACATAGCGTCACCCTTTCGGCAACTTAATTAAAATCTTTGCAAAAAATCCTCGAAGAAAAACTTTGTCCCTTCGATAAGGTTAATAAGTTACAAACTGTGGCTCTGTAGACTGAAAAATTGTTTCTTTACTCCGAAATTTGTCGAACAATCAAAGGGTATCAAAGAACACATGCCTAGGGGTCCATTGTCACGATTCCTTGAAGTTCAAACCCTTTTGTGTTATAATTTTTCGGGAAAATACCTTATTGTGAACTGTTTTTGTTTATGTAAGGAAAATTTTAACGTGCGAATATTTCAATGTATTTATAGGTAGGTAAACTTTCAAGGAAATAGTCTTTTATGAAGTGAAGTGCGTCAGTTTCTCAACAATACAGTCCTCGTTCTCGCAGATCTGTGCAAAGGAAAATAAATTTTCATTGTGTAATGTTTTCGCTTCTTGGCTTCTTTCCTAAGTTCGCAGCCATGTTATGTTTCTGCTTTCAACTCTTTAATATTGCCATCGAAATAAATAATATTTCTCAGTTCTGGTGCTACACTGTGACCATTCCTATCAATTGGCTTATTAGAATTAACGAAATAAGATTTAACGTGTGTTGCCGCCTTATTATGACAAATGATGGGCGATGATATTTCTTTTTTTATAAATTGTCTATTTATAACAATCACCCATGTATCCGTTCCAATCGGTTGTAACAAGATTTTTGATGTCATATGAGAATTATCTTGATGAAAAAAGTTTTTTAAATGCAAAAGACAGTTATCGCTTTTGCTTTTCAAAAACGATTTTCACAATATGTATATTGTTGTGTTGTGGCATAATTAATTATGTTTAATACTTCAAGATACTAAGTAGGTACTGCAAGAGCTGATGACGAATGAAGGTAAATAGATAATGTAACAAGAAGAGTAGCGAGAAGCATAGAACCTATTTCCAGCATTGGACGTCTTTCGAAATGATGATGAATAAGAACAAATACTTATATTTAATGTAAAGAATTATTAACTTTGTCCACCGCAATGGATTACTCATCGGCAACATAAGTAGCTTTAACTCTATTGACTTACACATTGCAACAAAAGATAAGGTGATCTTGACATGTTTTTCTTTCACAAATCAACAGACAACTTGCTTTATTCTTTAACATAAACTTATTGAATCATAAGCAAGCAGCTAGTAACATAATTACGCCGACAGATAGCGCCCTTTTGTAATTAAACCTTATTATAGAAATACCTTTTTTAAATCTCATGCGTACAGGCACCTGTCATTAAATGTATACAGCCAGACACCTGACATGAAAACTAGGTAAACATCACAATACGTACACATTACGATGCTACTATTTAATTTCAGAAAGCAATAATAGTCTTACATAAATCATAAACACCTCTCTTTTTAGGCAGTAAAAACGTTACTTTCATCTCGGAGCTCATAGATGGCGCTGTACTAAAATCCAACTGTAAATTATAGTTTAATGTCACTTCACGGCGAGACATGAAAGAGTGACGATGCTATTTTTGTACACACCAAAACGAAAACACTCGAAATTAGTTTATGACGTTTGTCTGTAGTTCGATTTATTTTAATTTTGTTATTTTCGGGGCCCGTGCTCTTATTATGTGTCGGTCGTCGTAAACTGCTGTAGTTCGACACTGAATTATCTCCCGCCTGACTTGACTAATGATGGCGGCAGTATTTCTAATTTAGACTTTATTGACATTTATCGATGATCGGCCACTCTTGCACCGGAAACCAGTCTACAATTTTGATGTAACACATTTCATCGTCCCATAGTTTTTTTTTTCTGATTTCAAACTCTGTCTGCTTGACACCTACGCTGGTAATTTTTCTCTTCCCATATTTGCAAGACTCATTTAGTTTTGACAAATGTCCTGCTGTCCTTCATTTCGGTCGACAACATTAGTGATGCTCTAATTATTTCATACTTCATTCAAATGTGCTTCATCACGATCTTATTCATCAAAGTTTTTAACACCAGTCTCTCTCTCTACCAGTCCTCTAAATAGTTCAGTCTCACTCACTGCGTCCATTTTTGCGTGTACAGTAACACTGTTGTCGTTTACGTCTCGGCCACTAATTTATTGTTATCCATCGCAGTATAAAGCTAATGATAAATTTTATTAACAACTGGAGCGATCTATCGACATTAATTTGCAGTGGTCTATTCACTGATAATTTATGTAACGAAGACGATGCCAAAACGCGGCCGTCTGACACCGTGAGCAATGACAATATATCGACCGATAGATTCGTATCGATAGATATACGAGACCCGATAAACATGACTAACCTCAAGCTTGTTAAAATAACATATTTGAAATAGAAATTACACACGCAATACACTTTCAAAAGATCATGATTATTAACAAGCCTTCGCTTGACATTCAACGTTGAGCTCTCAATTGCAAATGAATCGACTCTAACAACACTAAAGAAAATAAATAATAATGTTTTCGCCAATGTAAATCCGTGTTTGATTATAGATATGCGAGCACATACAAACACACATGACCTTTACGTTCTGATTTCCAAGCAAATCAAAGAGAAAGCATCGAGGGATGTCGACAAGAGAAGCAATCAGATGCCCCATCAAACGTAACCTATCATCTTGTCAGAAATCGGCACGCACGTTAATTTAATAACAAAAAAAGCCTAGAGTTACATTAGAAAAAAGGACAAAAATAAATGGTAAGTAGTGTGCGCGTGGGCTCTCTCGCTCGCTCGTCGGCGACGCCCGTAATTACGCTCCAAACACGCGAGCGCAACTTGAAAGCAAATGTCAAACTCACATATTTATTTCTTAGTATTGAATGCTGCGCTCGCTTCTTGGAAGACCCGATGTAAACATCATCGTGTCGATGATGAAAGCGATCTGCTTCTTTGTACTCGATGCTGATTAGTCTAATTTTATCCGACAAAAAAAAACATCACAAATATGTAATTTGTGTGTACCGTGACAACGCCTGGCGTGACTCGAGGCTCCATAATGACCGGAAAGTGTTCGGTACATCTCAACCGAGTGGAAACTTTGTTAGTCAGTCAGCAATGTTACTTTAATAACCTCGTAATTAACTAAAACGAAGACGGCTCGTCGAATTCGTCCCGGTTTATTTATACACGGTCCCGCGTCGATATTCAGAAGCCAACTTGATAGATTCATAGCAGCGAACATCAAAGAGCGTACATTAATCATAACTCACATCAATCGCCGGTGAAACATTTCTGTTTTTATTGTAAATCAGTATTAAAAAGCGACAACGTAAGCATATGAATCAAACGTGCGCCTCGAGACGTCGACTATGTGCAATAAATTCGTGAAAACGTAAATAAAAAAGTGTAGCGGGCCGATCGGACCACCCTGCGGTACACCTGTTGAATCTATTAACGTGTGCGCGGCCCGCACCAGATACTATCGAACTCGTCGCCGGCCCAGAGCTGATGTGTCGTACTGTCGTACATCATAATACGCGATGCGTTGAGAAAAATCAGCGTCGTTCACATCTGTGGAGCGTCGGCGTCGATGGAGCCGCGCGATGGCTCTCAGAGCAAATCGTGCGTTTCGTTTCGTTTTTTAAATTACAGCTGGTGTAAGTGCGCCTCAACTGCGCCAAACTAATAAAAGTTATACTTCCTACGAAGTGATATTTATGTATGTACTACGTCTGGCTTCCATCTTTTACGATCGTCAACAGTTACATATTTAATGTTCGATGTTTATCAACATTTCTTTCTTATGCAGGTTTTAGTGGGGCGATAAATTATTTATCATCAAAGACTTGCTTATTTTGAAACTTTTGTTTCTTTAGCGCGGTAACTCCCGACTTTACAACAGACGTCACTGGCATTATTAAGTAAACGCCAGTACTCTTTTATCATAGATTTGATGTATTAAGAACGGATCGTGAATACTAAGATAGTGTATGATATGATAACAGTTTGGCAGCACTCGAAGAGGATGGGTCGTGTCGTGATGTCACTGTGTACATAGATGCGGACACGCATTAGTCAGTAATTCAATAATTGACTCATTCTGAAAATCTGCGAAACACTGACGCACCTCATAAATTCTTAACAATGATTTTGAATTAAAACATTACATGACTATAGTCACATTATGACTTAGTTCAACAGGAATGATTCAAAGAACAATGTCTTTAATTCAATCTTCACATTTAGTAAATATTGTCATTAAAAAATCGTCACCACCAATTGGAGCTTCTCAGTTGTTCCGATTTCATGACCAAGTCAAATGGTACTACCATCGTTACCTTTGTTCAGCCTTTCATGTTATGATTCAGCCCTCGATGTTACAAGGCCGTGGAATCTGTTTGCTATACAACTCTCCATTGACTTTTTATATTTAAAAGCTCTCTTTGTCTCAGACTGCCTCACGTTTAATAAGATACATCTGTTACTACTATATTTTGGGGACATCGTCTTCAAACGTCATATCGTCAACAGCGTAGATATTGAGTTACAGGAGCTTTTTGTCACCGATTTTCAACCTTACACCCCTCTAATAAGGAGTGTGGTTTCAAGAAATATTTTCAGATTTACACCTTTGATGTATTTCGATTTCTTTTTGTGGGAGCTGAGAATTTTCGATGGCTCATCGAGACGCGACAAGATGAGTAAATCAACGGGAAGAGATATCAATATTTTTAACGGCTTATTCATAACGTGTCTCTCGGAATCGTTTTGTCGCACTACATATATTTGTTTTGGAATTAGAGCGTTGACTTCAGTCACTGAATACAAAGTTAGGGTGGATATTTTAAGGGTATTTATAATTTATATAATATAAAATATAATTATTATTATTATATTATATTATTATTATTATAAAGACCTATTAGATATCAAATGCCAATTTTTGGATCATCTATCTGAAATTACTGTTATCTCCCATAACATGCTGATTTCAAATTAATACTTAATCAGCGTGGTGGATTACAGTCCAATACCTCTCACAGAGAGGAGGCCTGTGTCCCAGCAGTGGGAACGTTATAGGCTGATTATGTAATCAGTACAGTATATAATAACTACAGATTGGACGGATATTTCACTATATGTATGTAACTCGTTACTCAGTATCAGCCGAGAAGAGATCCTAACTATTCCTCAAGACTATACATCACTTCATAATTCGTTTGATCACCTAATGTTTTATGTATGTCGTCGTAATTAGTTCGATCTCCTGATCATCAATATTAATTTCCAATTACAATATCACGCCTCTGTACATGATTAGGTTCATTCCAGATTCATTAAACATTAATACGTTTTATTTATTCATGATTTACTATCTATGTTTTTGTTCAATATTGAACGTTTGATCATTCAAGTTTTTACAAGGAGACCATTTTTATGGGGGATTAAATTTTTTGTTCTTGTTAATAAATTATGGTTTATGGGCGTCTGGTGATAATTAATCTTAATTATTTGATTAAGCTTCGGATGTGGTAGTCATTTCTGGTCTAGTGAAGTTAAATTATTATAGTTTGATGGCATGTTAGACACTAATACATCTACACTTGAATGGACAAGAAACAGTAACAAGGAAGACCATATTGATGACCACGCCACACACGATATGATCGAACGTGAAAGAAACAAACAAAAAGATAATCACGCGTTACATTAATCCACAGTCCCAATAAAAAAGCAATCTTCTAAACTCAATTGCGTTTAATAAAAAGCAGTAATTATAAATGAAAATAGCTCCAATACTAATACATAGGCAATTATCGTCGCAGCGAACGATCAAGCAGTATTACACTTATCGGAACTACCGCCATATTACCTTAACTAAAACCTTATTGGGTTTCAATAAGAACCAATTTGTTCCGCGGCTACCGTAATCCGCCGAAAATCGAAATTGGACCTAAGATTGAGCCTTGTAGAGTCTAATGTTGTTTGTTAGTCATGTGCCACCATATGTAGGGACGTGTTAGTTTGAAGTGAACACGTGTGCGGAATATGTCAATTCATTATAAACTTTGTGTCGTATAGAAGATGATTTGTGACATATTATAGAATAATGCGGTATCTGTTAGTACATGCATCCATTAAGGACTTATTGTTTAGTGTGTAGATACCGCCGAATTCTGAGTAATTGACGAAATTCGTCGGTGTGTGCCTGTCATTATGTGTTTAATTAGTTTCTGTCTGTTTATTGTTCGTATTATCGATTCTAGTTACGTTATCGTTGGGAAAGTCTCGGTTTGGGATGAATGGGAAGATTTGTGTGATTCGTACAATGCTTAGAAGTTTAGTGAGTTAAAAGGGTCATTTGTTGTCTGTAGTTATGTATTTTCAAGTTACAACAGACTGTCTTATATTCGTCGTTCTAATCAAAAATTAATTCAAGAAACGAAAAAAGCTTCCTTATTCCCTTGATTTCGGGCTCATCAAAATTTATAAAACTTTTTCGTCCTCCCTACCTGCAACTTCGTCCAAATGCAATTACAGCCCGTCGAAAACATTCTACTATTGTTTTTATTAAAATTAATTCTGGAAATCAATCAATTCAGAACTTTCTTGCCGTCCCCTGTTGTTCGGACCATTTTTCTCGTCCCCCCCTCTTGCAGACAATAGAAAATGGTTATTAATATTCCTTGTAAAAAAACAGTGGTGCTAAACAATAGGTGTTGTTAATTTACTCATTAAGGATTCATGGGGTGTGCCGCCTCGTGGGAGAAGGGTGGCAGATTCACAATGATATTGGCTTCCTTTGATACATTTGGTTTTGGTACAAATTGAAATTTAATTTTATATCAGTTGGGATGTGTCGAATTGTGGGTACCTACTGACAATTATGAGCTTTATATTACAAGCGTGCCTATGATGTTATATGATATGCCGCCAACTTGGGATGAAATCCAGCATGATTTGAATAGAAAAAAGTAAGTGGTCCATCCAGACGCAAAAGTATTAATAATAAACATACAATTTTGGCTATAAATCACAGATTTTAACAGAACACAATAGAACACAAAACAGCCGATAATTTTAATAATACTTTGAATGACAAAACGCCATGACCACGTGGCGAGGGTCAAAACCGGTCGCAACCGGTTCCTAATAAAACACCATTCAATCGAATTTCGTACAATCAACCACTAATGTAAAGAAACTCGACAATAGCAGGTCACGCTATTCTGACCTTTATTCATGCAAAATAAGGGCGAGAATTTTGTAAAAAAATCTAGTTGAATCAGGGTAGTGATTGGTACATTTTGATCGTCCATTCATTCGCCAGATTTGAATCTACGCAGGTGTCCAGCTGGTCACATTTAATCGAACGAGATCTATTGATACGATTTTTTATTGTTGTATTAATGGTCAAGTCTGAATGGCATCGCGTGACGATTTCAATGTAATTCGGAGCCCGGAGCCCTGGGCGTTCGCCAAGGAGGATTCTATTACTGTGTTCATTTCAGACACTTTGTGTAAACCTTCGAAACCTATCGTCACGATATCGTGATTTCTAAAATGTCAGGTTAAGTGCTTGGTATATTTGAACATTGCAAACGATATTCCGAACTGTTACTAGTATGCAAATTCATTCAGATTTTGGTTTATTTTAGGATACCTTCAGAAAGTTCACTCTATATTTAGACTTCATCAAAAACTGTTTTCCGTTTGTGATTTTACACACATTGGCTTGATTCGATATTGCCTATTTTTTTTTTTTCTTATCACGCAGTAAGGTCGCGGTCCTAACTCGATTTGAATATTTGTCGGGAATTTCCGAAATGTGCTCATGAAAGCTTCAAATATGATAAACATGAAGGTCTCAAGAAGTACATAAGTATACATATAAATAAAACACAGTTTTTTCCCTCAACAAAACACTAAAATGATTAGCATATCATCCCTATCTTCCAGGGGACACTTTAATTGAACGTTTTCTGCTCCCATCGAAACAAAGGCGTCAAAAGGAATATTTCGCATAAATTATTTTTTCTCTTTTTTTCAACACTTCATTGTGAAGATATCGTTAATATTAATTTTTTGACACGGAAACACCAGGCTTTAATATTCGTGATACAGCCCTTTGTTATTTTAATGGCTGCCGATATTCCCTTTGCTATAAATAGCTTCGTCAAAGAAGTTTTCTATTTGGTTTCATTGCAATTCATCGGGCGATTTGGGGTTGGAATTCTGTTTTAACAAATAATTAAAACAAATGACTGGAGTTGTGATTGAAATAGATTCTGCTTTGAAAGATTCAATATACAATAGTCTTGAGATAGATGATACATGAAAGAACAAGGTAAGGTTGAACGCAAATCGAATGAAAGCAAAGGCTACCTTGGATACTGACTACCTATACTGCAGTGAAGTTTGTATAATAATAAAAGCTAGCGATAAATAAAGAGTAAGAGAGACAGCTTCCGATGGATAAGAGCTATACTGACGCAATGCGAATCACGTGTAAGCAAAAATTGATCGTAAAACAATCGATAGTGGCGACGATTTAGACGGTAAGTCAACGACCTGCTTATCGTAGGTCAAAAATTCGGTATAGTTTAGTTGAGCGAACTCACGATTATCTGAACTCTTGCGCAGAGATATGGATGTCAAAGTTTCGGAATTTAAAATGTCTGTTTCCGTGGATAACTTTTGGAATTTAAAATGTTGGTTTCCGTGGATAGCTTGATTATATTAAAATTTTGATGATTTTACTATGAATTTTAGGATCATCAAATTGGAAAAAAAGCTATTTTATAATGTCATTAGTACATATAGTGTTACTGAGACATCAAATGAAAATAAGTAGGAACTATGAAGTTTCAAGTTCAGAACCTTTTGTTTAGGAGCCGCAAAAATAAAATTAGAAGGAATTATACCATCTTTGACCGCTACAGAAGACATATTATCACTTATCAGAGAAAGCTTCTAAGTCTACAGAGGATACAGCATAATCAACCTATAATGTTCCCACTGCTGGGACACAGGCCTCCTCTCTGTGAGTCTTCTGGAGTCTACAGAGGATGAATTCCCAAAACTTTGAGAACCAATAACAGCAGATCGATACAGGCATTTAGACAAAAACAATGTTCCCGATATAAGTGTTGATAAAACGGTGTTTATATAATATATTTTTGTTTAACACATAATTATCAGTATATGTTAGTCGACGGTGGTGGCTGAGACTTGCATCCGTCCGCGAGTGATAGTGGCCGTGCTGATACTCCTGATGTGTATCGGAAATATTTGGTGATGAGGTCGGTTTTATATATTCGTTTATTGATATTCTATCCTTTACTAGAGTTTTGATATCTTTCTTAGTAAAAGATGAAGTGGTGGACTTGTTGAAATTGGTTTCATGGTTCCTTTTACTAATATGTTGTGTTAAGTATGTATATGTATGTGTTCTTAAAAAAAATGTGTTATATATGTAAGGATAGGTATTAATGTATTCCATTATATTGTAATCACGCTTGAAGCTCTAATTCTAGCAAGATAATTTGAATTTCAGAAGGTATCAAACTCGTATCAAACATAAATGCTAAAATCATTACATGTAATAAGTTACTTACAAAATACTAAGAACCATTATTCGTAAATGGGAAAATATCCAAGAACCCTAGAGATACGTAGACAATTTCCATCACTGCCTCAATAGACGGCTTAATAATATACAAACACAAGCAACAACAAACACGGCAATAGTTACGGAGAAACAAAACGTTTCCACCATCCGTTTAGAACACATTAAGCGATTTACTTAATGTCTTATCACCGGCAATCAATAACAAACTTAAAGCACCAATCAATAAGATTGACATTCGATTGGGGATCCAACCGTCCTTGAAAACATCTGATCTAAGCGCGCCACGCGAAGGATACTATTCTCAAAGTACAATCAACTCTATATCGACACGCCTCGGTCGACAGTGAGTCGATTCCGTCTTCTAAGTTACGTCACTCCGAAGAGGATTGTTACCAATCTATCGGAATAGTTCTCTTAGGATGGAGGTCTAATGCATTGTCGTTAAATTAATGCCACGATTTATGACAGTCGGAATTAGCCCCAAACGAGGGCCAGCAATGGATCACTGTTTAGTTTTATTGATGAATGTATTTGAATACAAATAACTGTGACATTATCCGCGGCGGGTGATGTACGAGCGATTCTGGTGTTTACCCATTTGAGAATAGTGTACGTTTTGACTGTTATAGAAAATTGTTTGATAGTCATTTATAATGTTGATGGACTTGCGAATAATTTTGTAATCTATCAGAATAAGGAGGTAAATGTTATTGAATTTGAAATCCATATTAATATTACAAATTCTTAAGTAACTCTGTCTGTATATTACCTTTTCACGCCTAAACTACTGAACGGATTTCGAAAAAAAAAAAGGAGATAGATGGCATCCTAGGGAAGGTCAAATGCTACTTTTTGTCCCGGTAGCACGTTCCCCTGGGATATTTTATGACATCCACTACTACTATTACTAGTCTTACATATATTACGGTGTAAGATTAAAATTGACACCGAAAAACGATTGCATAATTATATCAAAGGGGCAATTCTCGTAATTTTAAGAACGTTCACAGTCTGATCTCAATCCGTGAAGAGTGTCAATCTGTGAAAAATACCGCTAATTTCTCTACAGTTTTGACAAGTTCTTGACATTTGTGAGTCACCGAGATGAGACTGCGACTAGATTTTGAACGTTTTAAATTAGGAGAATTGGCCTTCAGATTTATAAATCCAAAAACAAATATAAATCGTACAGGTGAGCATCATAATTAGTAACAACTAGGCTCCCATGACCAATGGCCAATGGCAATGCTTGTCGCCGCGCCGATCCATCACGGGCTAATATAAAAATGTCAACGATTCGAGTTACTCAATTTGCAATAATTTTCAGAACCGCGGCATGGTTGAGCAAATCCACCATGCAGTAACAGCCTGCCGTGGATAATGAGGTTCGATTCCGCGGGAAGCAATTTTCTTCTATAATACGCCGATTTTTATTTTATGATCGTCTTGGAAGTTGGAACAATGACTTGTGTACTGTTGACAATTGCTGCCAATGTTTGTCATAAGCGGTGTTTGCCAAACATTTGATCAAATTCTTCATATGTCGCAAATATTTGTTTCTAGCTAACTGTTTCGGAAAATAAAATGCTTTTGTTATCACCAACATGTTGTTTGAATAAGCTATTGGCAAGTTTAGACAAATGTTTGGTCAGGTTTGTACAAAATTTCGCAGTTTATTGCTAATTTTTATCTGAAGCGCCTTCGTCTCTTACGCGAATATCGTAATCTTTATCTATCGTTGTACGTGTATATGTCTATTTTAAACTTTACACTCGTTTATTTATCATCTAACTAGACTGGACTGCCTCCTGGTTTAGCGGTTGCAAGCGCTACTGAGGGTGAGATCCTACGTTCGATCCCCGGGTCGAACAAAGTGTTGCTCGATTTTTCCAACTAGAATTTCTCAGTAGTAACCCGACAGAGTAGATGTCCAGTTGATGACAATAGGCTTACATCTATTATAGGTACACTCTGCCCAACTCTTCGGAGATTACAAGCGTGATGTTATGCAACAATCTTGAAAAGAATCGACACTCGTTTCCCTGCTACCCACCCATGAAGTCTAATCAAGAAAAATCCTATACAAAGGTCAACTTTAGTCACAAACACTCCAAAAGTTTGACCAAAACGATCGACAAATTCTTCAGAACCAGCCACTGTTTATTTATATTACAAAAGAGGGTATTTGTCTCCAAAGACAATAGCTATTGGTGCGCGAGGGAGCCCCCGATAATTGAGAGGGGCTTCCTAATAACCTTCGATTATTTATTTAAGAGTTTCGCCACCTGAGGCTTTGGCGACTGACAAAAAAACTCCTTCTAATTATTTTATATTTCCTGCAATTTAAAATTTAATTTCAGCTTTGTTGTTATCTTTGTTAGGTTCAGAATTGTTTGCCAAAGTTAGTAAAGGATTTGAATCGGGGAGTAAGCTGTGGCTTACATTATTTTTCTCCACAACTTCGTTTGTGTGTGTAATTAAAGATTTTTTAGACAAAGCTTTTGATGCACTTTGTGTTACATTCAACATTTTCACTCATTTTCTTTCTTTTAGTAGTTGAAATATAATTCTTTTAGAGAAAACAGTTTTATTTCAACCACATCATTCTATGATGAAGATCAGTGGTGGCGCGATTTACGGGTTGTAGGTTCAAACCCAGGCAGGCGCTTTACTTTGTCTAAATCATTTCATCACCACTGCTCTCAAAACGATGAAGGAAAACATCGTGAGGAAACCGGCATGTCCTGGAACCAAAAATTTGAAAACATGTGACATCTACCAACCCGCGCTGGGCCCGCGTGGTAGATTTCGGCCCACTCCCTCTCACAGAGAGGACGCCTGTGTCCCAGCAGTGGGGACATTATATAAGCTGATTATACTATTCAGTATATTCGGCCATATATGTACCTATACTTCTCAAAGACGTACCAAGTACCTACCTCCAAGTACTTACGTATTTGTAATCCAAATCACAACTCAAAAGACTTCACAAGTATATCAATACATACGTCAAGTTATATACAAAGAGGCGGTCGGGCCAAACCGATACACAATTAAAGAGGAAAACAAGAATACTTGTAAGTACTAATGCTAAGACGAATGTTGCGTAAAATCGACGCGCCTCCCCTTCCCCCAGCCTCCCCACGGCCGTAGGGACGCCTGATTTACGATATCTAGAGGAGAATGGGGTTTTTTTTTTTGTAATTTTTTATAAATATTCAAGATTGTTATGTGGCCCGGTTTAATGACTAAGAACACTGGCTTGGGAAATCTTAATCTTCTAGTTTTTTTTTTTTTTGTGAAACTAATTGTATTGTTTAGGCTGCAATATAATTAGTTATTTTATATACAAATTGAAAATAACATTTATTTATTAATTACCTGAGATTTTTGGTAAGGTTTAAAAAACGTTACTAATAGGCATATTAATTACTTCATTAATAACCGCCTGGTAATAAAATGGTTAATAACCAGACGGTTATTAGTGAAGTTAAGTAAGAATAGTTGTTTTTATACTAATAGATGATTTTTCAATCGACCGATAATTATTATTCGTGGAATAAAATTGACGTCTGACAGTTTTTCTATGGAACAACTGTCAAAAATTCAAAATTATTCTTCCCATAAAGTTACCTGGCGTTGGAAAAATCAGCCCTATAAATTGGTCTTAAAATACGTACTTACATATCAAAACCGATTTACAACTCAAAAGTATCGTTTTTGCATCTGACACACAAGGAATCGTTTTTCGTCTACAGCACAGCCCTACGGCCGCCGAATTCGGCATTTTCTTTCTCTAATTGATAATTCTTGCGCGATCCCTCATCGGAGCTCCTACAATAATACAATTAATTCCCTTATGCCGAGACCTACTTATAAATTTCTTCCGCGCAACCCTTATTGGGGACCGTGCACATTGGATATTGGGATGATCTTCTAGTTTATCGTGTGGTTGTTTTGTCTTATTAGAATCATTGGATGATATAGAAAGTATTGAAAATTTGAAGGTATGAACGAGCGAAGAGAAATATCGAAGGCTCTAAAATCTAATTCAATATGATTTTTAGTTTTTCTTTTAGTCACTTCACCAAGAGAGTCCTATCTCCATTTTTGTCGATGCGTCCACTTTCTTTTCCGTAAAATTGTCCATGTCCTCTCAAAATTCACCAGTAGACCTACTTCTAGGTAGATTTGAGGTATTCGTTCAAATTAGCTTTCACAAAATTTTCTCGCAACAACTTTGTCTCATTTTCAAACGATCTTGCTTTCAGATTTGTAATTTCCCGTGTAGTGGCCTCAGATAGATCAGTTCAAAATGAGATATATTTCAATTAATAAAAAAAAAACATCTTCCTCAAAATTGTCTAAACAGTTTCCCGCTCCTCTCTTCCCGATCTCTCTAATTCCAAGTCCCCGTCTAGTGTACCAGCTCCTTAACCCAGTCCTGTATGTGTCGTGTTCACCCTTCAGTTCAGACACCGGAGACTCGCCAGTAATTGCTTCCCCGATCCGAAGAGCGCATCTTTTGTGATCCGCTACACAAGACAACACAAAAACATATTTATAATACCGCGATGTATTCGTGACGCGACTTATTTAGTTATTTGAGGCGTTTCTGCGCGTGTGTATTGGTTTTACCCCTTTCTGAAGTTTGGCTTAAGTAGCAGTAAAGAGGGTGTTCTATTTTCTTATAATTTAAATTTCGTCTGTAATGTAAAATCTTAGGTGAAGTTAACTGTCATTCTATCTGATGATGGGATTTGACACTAATGACAGCTCACTTCAAGCTCACTTTACCTAAGTTTTCACGGTGAGATTTTTACAAAATTTATCGGTTGATGCAAGAGTCTGACGTATATTTTCTTGGTTCTAACTGTCAATCAGTTCTTTTTTCAAACTGCGTAGAGACGTGGTTAATTTAATTTTAACTGCCAATAAAATTGAAACGTGCGACCTATATCCTGACCCGATGACCTTACCAATCACAAATATTATCTAACTGAACAAATAACTGAGTCACAGTGATAAAGCTAATAATAATGCAATTGATTTGAAAAGCGGATTTTGTATTGTCGTTTCTGATATGCCTAGTGTATGTGAGGTTTTTTAAAAATATTAAACTATCAACACATTTTTGAACTTCAAACCTCCTTCAAAGTTGGTCAAGAGAAAACTGATTTTTGACGTTCACAAAAAGAGGTGCAAGAGA
This sequence comes from Apamea crenata, assembly GCA_949629185.1. Classification (NCBI taxonomy): domain Eukaryota; kingdom Metazoa; phylum Arthropoda; class Insecta; order Lepidoptera; family Noctuidae; genus Apamea; species Apamea crenata. The sequence goes on from OX451372.1 coordinate 15,887,635, forward strand.
TTTCAATAATATTTTCAGGAGCGCAAAATGAGAACTACCTATTAGAGGTTCAATTAGATACAAGCATTTTTATAAAACTTTAGTAAAAGTAATGGTTAAAACTTAGTAATGCCACAAAAAGCTTGTAAATTCTCCAAAAGCATGACTCATATGAAACCTTTCAACTACTATCGATGATTTAGTAACAAATTGTGCGATTCTCCCCAGCCTCCCCATTTCCAGATGGTTTGCCGATTTGCCCGGCGCGACTCTGTACATTTAAATATGGCGGCTTAATGTTCAAATAGAGATATAGATGATATTTTATTACTTTGTTTTGTAGATAATGAGACAAAGAGAAAGAATTTGAACTTTTAGAGTAGATATCAATAATAAATTCATTTTTTTAGGTATTAAGTTATCATAGCAACTGATTGATTGCTTAATTCATCTGTGTTGCCAGCGGTTTTTGAACTCTTAAACTAATGATCTCTTTTTTTGTTTCAGGTAAGAACAACACGACCTGTCTAGACACAAAATTAAATCTAGATAAATCCTTATTATTTCCAAGTGAACTGGGTAAGAAGAAACAGAACTACCAACATTGCTAACACAAATAAATTAAAAAAACAAACGTTTACTTTTTCTTTGTCTATTGACATTTAAAAAAAAACGAACGTCATCCGTCGGCGCCAACTGTCAGTTACACATCAAAGTGAAACAATTCAACAGATATCAAAACAATTGCCATTAAACCCACTCGATTACCAGTAGAAATTTGTCAATATTCGAACCGAGCGGCCATTAATAGCGTTAATCTTTGAACGTCAAACGATTAAAAAGTCGCGTGACTATAAAAAGGCACCATTTTTAAACGCGACTTATCGACTGTCACTTGTTAACGATAACACTTTTGAGTAGCCGTTACTAAAGAGCTTTCTACGTTGAACGAAGGTAGAGCGAGCCGTATCGCGTCGCGTTTAGTCTGCTACAGATATATAAAACCTAATCGCATGGTCTTGTTACTGGCCAGTCCTTATTGGCTGTATAGATAGTTGTCTTCAGACGTTATCATTAATTTGATTCGAAATTCGAAAAGTAATTCTATTGTGACATGAACGGTCACGAAAGTTTTGGAATAAAAATTCGAAGCAAAGTCGTACCTTGCTATTGCTTTTACAAAATAACTTATTCAAATGTGACGTGTGTATACCACAATTAATTAGTCATTTCTTAGTAACTGATTTGACGTGAAAATATGTATAAGTCCATCAAATGTCAAGCTAGATTAAAGTGCTAACTAAAATAGTAAAAGGGCTAAACAAACACTTAGAGAGTGTAGGTGTGTATAACACCCATTTACGATCCGGTAGAATTTTCTGAAAAAACGTTTGCCCTTTTTAAAGTAATTGCGTAATAAAACTACAGGCGAGTAATAAAGTCACAAAATAACGTAGAATCGATAATCTCAAGTGGAACAAACGGAACAAATATAAATAGCTTTGAACGGGTTATTAATTTTTCTTTCGTATTTAATTTTTTTAACTGCGCAAATATTCAAATGGGGCTTTTAACGATTATTTTTATTGACACTTTATGGTTCGGAAACTGAAAATGACTTAGATATGATCCGATGCTCGGACGTTTAACGACTGCACGCGAAACGCCATTTTGGAAAATGGAGCGTCTGAGAATGAGTTACAACCTCCTCGCGAATTGAATAATGATTTTTATTTTTTATTGTATTTCAGTGCCAGCTATTCATAATGGCTCTGCAAATAATTCATTATTCAAACGTTAAATTCGTACGTGCAAGTTTAACCCTTCACCGGCTAGAAATATACAAAGTCATCAAAAATCAATGAGGCGTCTTCTCACCAAAAGATGAGCGCATTAATCATCTCACACGATGTTACGACAATGGACAGAATCTATAAACACACCCCCCTTACGAGCCACCCTCCACCCACTCACACACACGTAATTAATTAAAATTATTAATGACAGCGCATAATAATGGATAATCAATATTCTCGAGTTACAATTATGAGGGAATTAAGTATGCGGTGAACGGGTTAAGCTCCCGCCAAATTGTTTGAAAAACGAACAATATGAAAAGAAAAGCCGCTTGTCATTCAACTGTCAAATATTTTTTTTAAAGGTTGTTTAGGTTGCCAGTTGTAGGTCAACTTGAGAAAAGAGGTTTTTCTACGTAGAAGTTTAAAAAAGGTTTTAATTACTAGAAGCGACTGCTGTGTAAGTTTTCTTAGTATTTCGCTGTCGATTATGATGACATGAGCTTTTATAGCTTGGGATCGGTCCATGTTTATTAGAAACGTCCTTTCACAGGTATGGAAAAATAACTTTCCTAGAAATACCATGTTTAATTCCTATTACTGTTTCTAATTTTCTATTCACAGTTTTTACAACACAAACCAACCCATATTTATATGATTAATTATACACATTTATTAGCAAAACTGAGGGTAGGTACGTCCTACGTAGTGGAGGGGTGTAAGAAAGGGTTGTGTGCTATTAATATTTATTTCGTATGCATAAGTTATACCAAGGATTGATTGCTAAGCGTCGAGAATTCGCCATTTTGATTGATTCGGTTAGTACAATGATTCATACTTTTTGTTCGTGTATTTTTTATTATTAATGACTAGTTGTACTGTAATAGTAATTATTGTTGCTGCGGTAGATTTCAAAGTAACATTAGCTAGTTTTATTCAAACACGAACGAAATTATAGTTTTATTTAAATGAAAAAAGAAACTCAAGTTGTTTAACCAGAAATCGAATAGCGCTAACACTTGAGACAGACACCTAAAGCGCTTACCTACTTACACAGCCACAATTACTACAGCAATATATTTAAAAATTGCCACTTAAAACCTGGGCGCCTAGTTACGAACAAAAGTAACAATACAAAACAAGATAACAATCACTAATTGCACACCAAAAAGCAAGCCTTTAAACGCGAAAATTTGAGTGTGAAAAGTACGGGCGATGCCGTGTCAAATACTATGGGGGTCGTCACGCGACGATCGCTAACCGTCTTCCAACTACCCAACACAGTGTCTAAAACCCGAACTTTAATTCTACCAGTTGGCACACAGTGTCACTGCTGTGTGTAAGGAGGGTGAGCTCAAAATGTTATCATAGTTCGCCTGGATCCTGAGTATCGCATGTCGCCGCACAATAAAAGTGCATTTGGCAAAACATTATATAAAAGTTTTTGCACAAATACGCTTAACTACGTAATAATGTGAAATTAGCAGTCACTCACTGTGGTGTAGATAGAGCTTCGTTTTCCCTATAAAGGTTATTGATAGAGCCATAAGAGAGAAAGGAAAGAAAAAGTATGTATTGCGACTCGTACAGGAATATCATAAAACTAAACTAAACATAATCAAGAATTAAAAAAAAAAACAACTTGTATTTTAAAAAAAGTAACAAAAAGAAAAATGAAACAGAAAGTCCTACACGAGACCAAAAGGCTCCTATCTCAGTATGATGCATACCTAAGCATAATCAGCTTATAATGTTCCCACTGCTGGGACACAGGCCTCCTCTCTTTGATAGGGAGTGGACTGTCACGCGGGCCCAGTGCGGGTTGGTAGATGTCACATGTCTTCATATTTTTGATTCTAGAACATGCCGGTTTCCTCACAATGTTTACCTTTACCGTTTTGAGAGCAGTGGTGATGAAATTATTTACACAAAGTAAAGCACCTGTCTGGGTTCGAACCCGCCACCTACAACTCAGAAGCTGTTAACACTGGGCCACCACTACTCTCAGTTAGATAAAGCCTTACAGAAAACATACGTAATTAATCTAATGGTTCACAGTCTTCTAGGCAAGCTTGTTTCGTTGTTGACAAATATCAGGTCAAACGCAAGACCTGGAATTTAAAGAAGCTCTCTTGTATTACTGTCCCATTGCTATTCAGCTTCCTAATCAGATCATAATTATCTCCACTTATCCCAATCAACTCAGCCTATCGCAGTCTACTGCTGGACATAGGCCTCTCCCAGGCTGCCCACAACACCCTGTTCTCCGCCTTCCGCATCCAGTCTGTCCCAGTCATCATCTTTTTTTCTTATTCTTCTTGTTATCCTAATAACTCAAAATAAAGAGCTTCGACTCAACATAGCTCATTCCCTATCTGAAACTGAACACTGCCATCAACATACCTTACCTAAAGTACAACTAAAACAAATACTTACGAATTTTAATTTCGTTCTCCGAGTCCAAATCTCTACACAAATAAGGACAGACAAACAGACACACACACACAGTATCAGTCGAACCCCCAGCAATATTTTAAACTAACCCTTCGTTTCAACCCTTTGATTGCAACTTTGCGATCAATCGATTGGGTCCTGACCACCCCTTATTATTTACCGATAGCTTTAATATATAAAATCACACTATATACATATCTGATTATAATTAGATATAGACAGTTTGATAACCCTACAAAAAGAAACCCTTTAGATACGCCATGTATAAAAATTGCGAAAATTTAATACGTCTGTGAGAGATAATCTCAGAAATTGCTGTACCAATTTGGATAATACTGCGTATAAGTGTATTTCTTTGGTAAATTATTTGTGTTGGTACATATCGTCACGCTATGCCAATAAGAGGTCAAATAGATGCTGTAATTCTATTTTTTAAGTTCAATATTCAGAAATATTTTTTTTAAGACATGGGCGTGTACATTGTGAAGACTTGTTGTAAGATTATAAACACATAATTAGCATACAATGTACGGAAATGATATAAAACTACACTTACAAAACTAATAGTTTCTGCAAAACGACCATTTTGACGATTAATCAGGAAAAAGGTCTTCCAGAAATCTTGATACTTGTGATCATTGTAAAGGATACATACTTACATAAACGCACGCCTTCTTTCCATGGAGGTAGGCAGTACAGAACGCCACCTACTACGATCCTTACATACTCCTTTTGCCTCTCAAAATTAGCGAACTGAGAAAAAACCTAGGATTCACAATAATTACCAAAAGTACACGATAACCGATCAGAATCCAATACCATCAGAACGATGTCCAAAAAATCACCCCCTAATCTGTCACCCCTGACGCACGCACACACACTCATTCACACCAAGACACGTAAGTTTTCGATAGGGTTCAATCGCGATTTTTGATCCCCATCTCAAATTTGGTCCCGAGAGAACCCACCCTTTTCGATCCCACTATATACAAGGATTATACATTATAGTTGCATACATACAAATTAAAACTGCGCCCTGGGGTGTTACTTTTGGGGCAGTCCCATTTGACTACGTACAAGTCTCAAACTCGCAATACGGTTGAAAGACATTATGGTGCTAATTTTTGGCGCGTAATTTCAAAGATGGCGTCTATATTACTGCCAACATTAATAAAGCTCAATCAAGCAGCCTAACCTGACCAGATACAGCTGAATACCAGTGTTTTACATGGAGCGACTGTTTATCTGACCTCCACAACCTAGTAATTGGGGTATCGTGATCGATACCGCTTGGTGAGACTGGTTGTCTGACTTACCCAGGGGGTGCTTAGCAACATTAACACAACTATGCTTATAAAAACAGAACCCGAAACTGAGAAGCCAATAACTTCCTTATGCCATAAAATCAACTATACAACAAACATACTCAAGTCTCATTATAAAAAAAAACAGAAACAGCAAAAAAAAAACAGTAACCCTTTCGCGTGGCTCCAAAAACCATTTTCCTCCAACCTCACTACCCCACTTACCACAAAAACCCGAAACGATCAACAGAATATCCCAAAATGATTCATAATATTGCAAATAAAAACAAAAGCAGACGACAGTAGAATCCAACCCTCAAAAACAATAAAAACATATAGTACGCACCTCAGACGGACATGCGGAACCCTCTCGCATAGAATTAACCCTTTCGATACAGAAAGGTGAACAACCCAGTTAAAAACGGGACTTTCTTGTGCTGTGTTGAGTGATGGGCGATGGCGGTTTTGATGACAGTTGTCGAATTTGGAATAGGTAGTGGCTTGATGATGTGCACGAGTTAGTGGTACAGAAAAATACCTATTAAGTATGGCAACGGATCTCTATCTTATTTCATGTAATAAGATCTCTTATGAAATAAGCATCACCTTTGTGACTATTTTTCTGTTCTGTTTTATTTTCTTGTCTGTTTATCTAAGTGTGAACATAAATAAAAAAAAAATATAAAAAAATAATGATATGTTGTGTTTCTATGGCTTGAGTTCACACCTAATCATTATTAATTCTTTAGACATAAACCAAGCTTTTTTTATTGATAAACAATCTCAATTGGCTACAAGAGAATCCTTTACAAAGGAATCCTAAATTAAAACCTACTTTTCCAATTAATTACACCTAAAAAAAACATAAAATAATATCACGCTTGTAATAACACATAACATAACATCACGCCTGTAATAACACATAACATAACATCACACCTGTAATAACACATAACATAACATCACGCCAGTAATCACACATAACATAACATCACGCCTGTAATAACACATAACATAACATCACACCTGTAATAACACATAACATAACATCACGCCAGTAATCACACATAACATAACATCACGCCTGTAATCCCGAAGGGTTAGACAGAGGTGTACCTGTAGTACTCCCACATTTCGCCAGTTATGTTTAAGTCCCATGTAATAGGGGGGGGGGGGGGGGGGGAAGCCTATTGCGATCGACCGGTCACAAATTCAAAGGCTTTGAAAAAATGCCAACTAAAATAATGTGAACCATTCACGTCCATCATTGATCTATGAGTGAAACCCGCTTGCTCTCCTAACTTGTCCAACGTACTCGTATTTTATCCGCAGGGCGACACGCATGGAAACGAATATTCATATCGAACTTAAAAAAAGGACCGTTCATTTAGAAATAATCTGGAACGCGTCCAAAATGTCCGCTTCGTTATTAATTTCTTGATCAAAAGCTTTTATTTTAATTGTTGTATAGTATTGATATGTGGAGGTTTTATTATAACCTTTTATTATGATTAATAAAAGAACGGATTCATTCTGCTATATCTATCCTATTAAAGAGCTAAAATAAATATGGATACATGGATACAAATGCGCCCCTCCTAATGATTCTATAAAAGTGAAAGAGATTGAGCGCCGAAAATCTCAAACAAATCATCCTAAGATAGAACAGAACTAAAAATACCGCACCCCAAGTCGATGCATCACCAAGAATTAATATAATTCTTGTCATTAGACGTCCGATCGCCGCGACGTCTTCGCTTCAACTGACAGTTGACATTGACAGCTCCTTAATGATGGCTGACAAGAGGCGCCCTCTGACGGCCATCTTGCCAATTTTGTTGTACGTTCTTGAACACGTCTCGATGTCAACTTGGTATATTAAAATATGTTTAATTATCTGTACATCAGTTGTTAGGGACGCGAATATGCTGAATTGGAATTCAAAGAATCGTATTTAAGGATGTTAATAATCCATGAAATGCGAGATAATGATAAAAATTAAATTTGAAATATCCTACCGCATTTTCGCAGAAGTACTTAATTACCTATAATAATTATGATAACATCACCATCCGATCAGTGCCAAAATCTCAAGCCCTTGGCCCAAAACCTTATAAACTCTGTGTAATCAAAACAAAATGTACATCATTAAATATCTGCGTACGATCGCTGGCAACTGAAAAGTAAATTAATTCTGGAAGTGGAACAAAAAAACTGCAAAACAATAAGATTTCGGAGGAAACCGCACAATTCGACCGCCATTAATTATTCAGTGTCATCATCCAACGACGGATATCAACGCTCATAATAAACTCGTATTTTGTATTATACATTATATATGTAAGGAATACTTGAGGATATTCGAGAATCGTGGAGCATTTTCTTTAGCTGTGTCGAACTTTTTTAACTGTCTTATGGCTGATTTCACCACGTCAGATATCTTTTATCCGTGGAATAAAATTGACGTCTGACAGTTCTAGTATGAAAAAACTGTCAAAAATTCAAAATTAATTCTCAGTTTAAGACGTATTCTAAGATTTCAGGTCTGTTTAGGGCAACCCTAAAAAGAAAACTTTATTTTTAAATAGAACAACTTTTTCGTCAAAACGGAATTCGAAAATAGAACACTCCTAATTGTCTATATCCAATTCTGTAATTCTATATTCAAAATAAAAACTTCGTGCCAAGCTTAGCATTCATACAATGAGCACAATTTATTACAATCAATACACTCACACATAGACAATTATAAATTCGGCGCACACTCACAAGTTTTAACGAAACTCATGCATATTTATAAACTTAATGTGTATATTATTTTATATCTGCGTCTGTGTGGGTAAGGAGGGTCTTAATAACAGATATTCAATCAAAATCAACCCCTTTTCCTGTCCGATATCTTTGCACTGTGCATCTCCCCTTGTCGGTTTTGTTTTGGTAGTGCTATATATGCGTATGTTGACAATCGGTAATGTTGTTCATCATATTGCGTTAGTATAGTAAGAGTCCAAATAAACCTCCAAAAGGTATTCATCAACTTCATTTTTCAAAGATCGAAACCATAAATGAAATTCACCAGTTTAAAAACATCGAAATCATTTTTACACGTCATACTTATTATATAAAAAAATAAGCTAGATGACGTCATAACATAACCCTTCTTTCGCCAGGCGGTAGTTTGCTAAGAATTGTGTTTCTTAGTGTCACAGTGACTAAAGAAACACAATACTGTTACCCATTAAAGTTACAACTACGCACCGTATAATTTAAACACTTCCCTGCCATTAATATTTGTAAAGATTCCTGTCGATCTAACGTCGGGTTTCCTCCATACTTCTATAACATTTGCATATGAATACCTCCACCTTTTGTCACACAACTATAACTGAGAAAAAAAACTGCGATTACTAATCAAGGTGCAAAAACGAAGTCCCCTAATTTCCGATCTCAAAAAATCAACAGTAACGAGATGTCTTTAAAAAGAACAATTTATTTTACCTGGATGATTTACTCATTTTTCTCAAACACCTTCGCGTTTTCATGCAAAAAGTCCCCCTGCCTAAAAGTACAGTCCATTTCGATGAAACAAGAACAAAACTCCATTGCTTCACGCAAGAAAAACTCTCCATCCCAATAAGATATTAGAAACACCAATTGCGTATCAGAAATTTACAATTAATAACGAGTCGTCCAAAACAAAAGCATGGGCAGACGCCAAAAAAACGGGGAAACATATAATGCATCAGTGAATCGTAGAATTTGAACAGTATCGCGGAACGGGGTGTATAAAATGTATAAATCTTTCGGGGTGGCCGTCTGGCAGGACTAGCCATGCCTGTGTGTAGATATTTAAAATTATTCCCTTTGATACGGAACATAATTTCATTCGCAGACTTGCAGCGTCAACAGAAACAAGTATTAAAATGTTCCTAATATAAACTTCTGAATTGATTTGTAGTTGGCAATGCTTGATCGAAAGAAAACTTAGAAAATATGAACTCGGATGGAAAAGTTTTGAAGTGGCTTCAGTTATCGCTCTCAGATTAGACTTCAAGGAAAAAATCTAGTTTAGTATACGAGTACTAGAGTATGTAGAAGGCTTTACAAGTTTTGTTTTGTTTATATAAATTACATTTCGACTAGTTAGTAATTCCTTATTCTGTAACTATTTATTTCTAAACCCATATTTGAAACAAAAACAAATCGAAAAATTGGAAGACGTATACGAAAGTTTTCTAAATTTAAACCTCGAGTATCAAAAGCAAAAGTAGCCATCATTAGGGATTTGAATTTGGAAACAAACATTCTAAAATCAAATGGTTCGATGGAACGGCCAGCACGTGACACACGGCGTAGTCGGCAAACTTTTTCCCGACGCAACGAGCTCGCTCAGAAAGTTGTTCGGGCCTTTGTTTCGCGCAATCATACGCTACGTTGTAAGGATGCGTTGCGAACCGCGATCTCCACTCATCCTTTTGCCAACAGTACTTTGATTTCCGAACCGCTTTGATTCAAACTTTTAAGCATCCCGTGTTTTGACGTCGAATATTGCATTTCCGTGTGTGTTTAATTTGATATTTGTTTGGAACTACACCGCCCGTATATCATCTATATTTGAAATTCAACTTCAAACGGCGATTCCGATGAACGTTATTTAAAATGTTCCGACGCGCTGTGATCGGGCCAATAACACTCAGTTTCTAGTTATTCTCATTGTATACAATCTCACCCCACGTAGACCGCGACCCTCCGAGAAAAAATAATAAATTATTTTAGTTAGTATGCAAATAAGCGCGGACCGATATTTTAACCTACACCCCATTGAAATAGCGCATTTTTTTTTAAATATCTGTTCTTTATGGTACGGAAGAATGTGCTTGTTTTTAACATTTGAAATTGGAATCGTAAATAGTACTAGTGCGAGTACCCGCTTGTTAAGTTTAGAATTGCAAAGTGATTCTGAATTTGGAATAGTGATTCTAAATGCGAATTCAACTATGGTTTTAAATGATGGCGCTTCACAAGCCCCTTCAACATTAATCTAGATCTTAACGCGTGCGGGTGTGTGTGTGTGTGTGTGTATTGTGTGTGTGAGACAGGGCAATGATATTTAATTCGAAGGGTAGAATTTCTCATCGATTTTAATTTTATGCGCGCATCCCGTCTCGGCGTGTATTATTTGTTTTTTATGTAAATATTCTCGATCTCTTATTCAGACGAGTGGCGTCCATTTTGCGGATTTTTTCCCTTTTCACATATTTAGACGTTGGAATATTTAAATATGATGGGTTCTGTGTTTGCTTACTGGCATAACTTATTTGGAAAATTCTAATTCGTTCTATCTATTATTTTGTGTTGTCATGAACTTTACCTCAGTCGTGGCCGACGTCTTTTTATTTCACAATCGCTTCCATGCTGCTGAATGAGAGGTGCAGAGAATACAGTTTGTAATATTTATTTCAGGACAGTATTCTTTTCAAATATTTCAAGACTGATTGTATCTAAGTACCTACCTTCTTGGTTAGGTGAGTTCATAGATGCTCGCTAAGGGAGACAAACTAACTTCGGTGACACTATTATTTTAGACAAGCTACGTTAAAATAACGAGATTAAAATGGAGCTATTCCTATACAAACAGATACAGGATAGACACAGTATCTTATATTCTAATGAAGAGGTCAATGACGTAATTAAGGCGCCCCCACACACACACACACAAATACCTGTCGATATATCAGACCCACCCCTATAAACCCACAAAATTAATATAGCCGAGAGCTACGTCAAAAATCATTATATTTTATGGGCGGCCAAAATAAATGACGCTTATACGGTACTGGTGGAAAGTTTATATTCAAATTTCACTGAGTCCGTCGGTCCGGCATCTCCAAGGATCAATTTACATATTTTCACAGGTTTCCACGATTACATTTAATGTTAGATATGTATGCGGAACCGTGAGCGTTAAAGATACTTTCCTGTTTTCGAGCTCACATGCTGTTAGATTGCCTGGCTGTTGGGATAGTTTCCTTCGCGTAATTTATATGATGTCGGATATTAAAATTATATTTGACAGTTCTCATATTTTCCAATTTCAAATGTTCAGCTTACGAAATTCAAACAATAGAACGCTCATTCTTCCTTGGCGAACAAAAGCCATAAACAAAAAAAAACATTGGCACGTGCTACTCCGTCATGAATTTTCTTTGTCAAACTTAACGTGTTTTCTAATTACACGTGTATTTTATACAATGTAAATTCCAATTAATTCTTGAGAATACTAAATAATGAAAACAAAGGTTTAAACGCATGACGTCTGTACGGAGGACCATAGAACACGCAAATTAATTCCGAAGAAGGAGAATGTCAAAAATAAGTTAACGTCAAAGCATATTCAATTAAAATAATGATAGGGATGTGTTTGTTACGTAAATAATGATGGCGGTTTGTGTGTTGGTTTGCTTATTTTTGGAGGAAAAGAAAACGTCTCGTGCAAGAGCAACACCTTCCACCATACCTATCTATATAGGTACTAAGTATTTTATTCGCGTGTTATTCTTCGCTTAAACGATGTTTGAGGAAGCCCGAACTTTGGCGAACTTACACGAGGATTCTGAACTAACTACAACGAATATGAGATTGATATGCATAAATGTTTAGTCTGTATGAGAATTAAGTTTGTTTTGGGTTATGCACTGTTCAAAATGAATTTGGTCCCAAAAACTTCAAGTGTGCCAATTTAAAACTCAAAAACAAAACTGAAGTAGACACTTGATTCGATGCATCTATGAACCACCCGAAATCATAACAAGTCATATTTTAAATTGAAAACGAAACGGGAGCAGCCGCAGAAACTAAACGCCACAGAATCAATTCCCGTCTGCGAATTAAAAGCATTAATAATACAAAATTTGATTATCCTATAAAAGATTCAGGCCATAAAACTCATAGTTGCTATAGTGTGCACCGTTGCCGAATGTACGAATTAGGAACCCTTTTGATCGTATCCCACCCTCCACCACGGACGCCGTCGCCCGCTCTCGCCTGCCATTCATTTTCATAATAAAATCGTAACAAACGGCGCAGGTAACAAAATATGGAGAGAGATCCAAAATTTATGTGAACGCAATGTGATTATTTATGTCGAAACTTGAGATTTTGCTGGAGATATTGTCGGCAGGTTGGATGTATGGCCGCCTGGCTGACGGACGCGAGATTTCGATGATATACTGGTTTCATGTTGGGCTACTTCGTGTTATCGCTGTATTGGACAATAAACATAAATAACAAATTGCTACTTTCCACGATCATTCTGCTCCAATACTGTAGACTGAATAGGTAGGTCCTTCTAAAAACATCGTTCGAGACAACACAATTTAGTCTCGCGCCAGACAATAACAACGAGCAAAACTTCTCAAAACTAAGTATTTTATATATCATAAAACAATGTAACCACATCCTCACCTCCGCATCTGTAGGAAGGGCCCAATCAATCTGTCTGTACGAGATACAGCCTCCAAATCTAACTATTGTTCACGAATAGGGAAATTTCCATTTGGATTTATTCATTTGTCTAACTATTGTCGGGCTTTCCTATTTTGTATATTAAAATAATTGTTTTGCCGCCAACATTTCGATGTTCTAAATTCAAACTAGTGAATTTGCGTGTGTGTTTTGTCATTCGTGCCAGTGTTGGATTAACCATAGAGTTCAGTAAATATCTGGTGTTTTATTTTCGTGTGCCTTAGTCTGTCGCTTTTGAATTAAATATTACTTGTAATTAATTTCTCAGCCGTAAAATTGACGTCTTATTAATACTTAAATCCGAAGCCTCAATAAACGTTCCATTTCACATCGAAAACCGAAAAGCCGTTGTATAATAAATTTAACGACAAATTCCGATAAGAATCGGCGACGCACAGACGCAATTTTCATAGATATAGCTCAATTAACAATTGGTTTCAATCGCGAAGACATTTCGTATAATAAAGTGTCCCCCCACGCGGGGGTGCGGGGGTGCCTTCAGGCAATCTTATTTCTGTTTGTAATATTGCGGTGTCAATTTCGCATATTGAAGTGTGAGCACGAATATGGAACGCCATTGTTTGAATCTATATTGTCTATGAACTTGCTTGTGTCTGATCTGGTAAATTGGATCCTGAGGCTTCGTTGAAATTGGAACGGCTTGAGGAGTATTTTAAAATGCAAGACCTTTTCTTTGTTGAAGTATAAAGTGGATAGTAACAGCAGTTCTGAAAGGGGTTGACTCACAAACACAAAGGAGCTGTTATTTTTAAAGTCAAACACAACCTGACCCAATTAGATCACTCACCACACAAATCCGTGCAAACACAATATCCGCCCGTTACCAACGTTTGTAAACAAACAATCAATGAAAAAAAAACGCAAACATAAAAATAAAAATGCCAATAATCAACCGACACAAAACGATAAAAAAATAAAACCATTGTGTGCAAAAGAATTACACACAATATCCAATTGTGGTTCCGTCAACGAGGTCTGTAATAAAAAAAACGCCACCCCACGGAACCCGGGCATTAATATCAATCTATCAATAGCTCTCAATACAGAGGCGTGAGTGATCAATAAACGATAATAAAAAATACCCTATTTTTTTTTGTCCCCTCTCTATTACTATTTTATCGATGATTCGTATCGTCTGTTGTGATTGGACCCTCTACAGCGTTGTCTATTGAATTATCGAGTATCGCATTTTAATTCCTCAATGTGATTTATTCCGATTCAGTTTAATTTATTCCGATTGAATAATTCTATTTCGGTAATTGTTTACGGTTATGGCTTAATTTTTGATAATCGAATGTGTCTGGGTGTCTCTACAATTGTCAATGGCTTGTCACTTTAGTTTTAATCAATTGAATTTGATGTAGCGAATTGATTATAAATATGCTTATGGTTCTATTGAATTATATCTTTCTTATGTTTTGTTGATACCGAATTTTCTTTCAGTCTTAACAACAATTCTGATATCGAATCAATCAAAGGCAGAACTTTTACAAAACCATATTAAAATAACTTCAACGCGAACTCTCTTTAATCTTGTTTCATCATCAAACGTTACAGCCTCACACACAGACGTTTCAAAAGCTCAAAAACAGTCGTAACTTGACAATCTTCAATAAATACACATCTTGGCAAAACTTGGTACATTTTAAACTCCATTACTTATCACTCTCTCAATCCACATGTACTTAATTACACTTGGCAAATACAATGACGTCATATCGATAGATAGACAGATAGGTACCGAAGACGGGGGAGACTGGGGAAGATAGAAATCGTATGTTTTCGGATTAATTCGTTCGTGAAATCGTCTCGTTCCGATAAGAATGGTAACTGCTCTGTACTAATTGAATCTACAATTGCGTTGGCATGTCTGATTTCATTAGACGGTTGTGTGTGTGAGGGGGAGGGGGGAGGGGTAGTAAGTATCCGAACTGATGGATGCTCTTGAAAGTTTTTCAGTGAAATTTTGGCGATATTGGTTTCGTGGTTCGTGGTTTGTTTTGATTTTTTCTGTTATGGGTCGTTTGGTTCTTGTTGAAGGGTTAAATGTGAAGATACTTTTATTGATGTCGTTGCAGCTGTAGTTAGAAATAGTAATGTGTGATGGAAATTGTTGACACGTAATGATACAGACATATGTGAAGGACTTTCTACATAATTATGTAACAACATAGCCTAGCATCGACATATACCAAAAATCGAAACCCCTTCAACTTTCTGAATACATCAGTTCCCTAAGTTTCACTTCAAAATATACGAAATCTCAAAAGTTGTCTGTACGTACACAAACGTCTTATTGGATACCCTCATTCAATCCAAACAACGGAACGGGTCCAAAGCGTGAATTGTTTCAGAATAATGGTATTTATATGCTACATTGGTTTCAAGGGAAATCACTCTTCGGAATAGTCCATAACGTCTGTTGGCGTACAGCCGCGAAGAATGGCGTAACATAAGGATCCCTTTACTGCGTTGTACGTGAAAATGCGATGGCAAAATTCGATATTACTTAAACTCGTATTGAAACCGGCGGGGGGAAGATTCGGAATATTAAACATTCACGTTTATTAGTTTGTCCTCAACGTATTTGGTAGTCTAAACGGGGGTAGTTTTCGATGGGAAACTTGGAAAGTGTGTTAACGAGTTCACCCCAGCGAGTGTAGTCGATTTTCCTAATGGGTATAACATTTTAGTCGATTGTGTCAGTTTTGAACTAACTTTTGATGTAAGTTAAGTAAGTAGTGGTGATGGCTCACTGCACTAATGGCTTGATTCGGGTATCGAAAGGAAACTGCGAGTATTTGTCGCTACAGATCGGTTCCATTCACTGACACGTTATGAGGGAAAACTTCACCCATTCGTATCGCATTGATTAAGTGTTAATAGCCAATGACAGTTCCGGGGACACACCCATACCCATCTAATAGGTACATGGAATCTATATCATTGTTCCAATAAATTAGTCAGTTGTTGAGACGTCAAGTGAACAGAGATCACAATAACTTTTAACTCAAAGTAATATCGGCCTTTGAGTAAAGCCAAAGTACTCATAAAACCGTCCAGCCATCTCAACAACCAAACCACCGCCGCCCATCCATTAAAATAAATCAAAAATTCAATATCGCAAAGTCTTTACGAAAAAAATCCGCTCTTAATCGATGGCTCTCGAAAAAAATCGTCAAAAGAAAATTGGTATCGCATGATCTCGACTGCACAGATAACTGAAGGGGCCCACAAAGGCAGCTATCGGAAGGAAAACGAAAGGGTAATGCGGGCATAAGATGCGCATCGACACACACGGCCTAATCACGACACTCCCCACCACCCACCGCCCAACTTTTGCATATTGCCCAAATTGCCCCTACCTCCCTTAGCTTCGCCGCTAAGCGTACATTTTTGCTGGCCGGATAACTCTTTAGTTTGCCGTTTTTTTAGCATCTGCCACTCAATTTTCAACCTTATTTCGTTTTAAGAAGAATGTATCGTAATTTTTGCATGTGTGCCAATGTTTTGTTTGTAGTGTAAGGGTGTCATGACGTTTGAGGGATGTTTCGACTCAGAGGACTTCTTAATTGTGAGCGTGCAGTTTTGCTATTGATTTTTTAATGTGTCTCTATGTATGATGGGATGGGGGTCTGCTAAGTACGTTTTCGTACGTTCATTTAGTTATAAAGTATGGATGTATTGTTGGGACTCCCTCTGTCCTCCATGTTTGAGTGTTTGATCTTTGCTAGGTTTCAAAATGAGAAGCAAACATTCGTGCACTGAACGCGTTCTTTATAATTCATAGGGCCTAAACTGTCTTCTAATTACCCTAATTGGTTAAACTACACCTCAGACTTCAGCAATTATCACAAAAAGTGTAATTCATATAAACAAAGATTAAACAAAACACGCTCATTGGTAGTTCGTTAAAACGCTCAAAGTATATAATTATAGCACAAAATAGTACCAAAGACGCCGCTCTTTAGCAAACCTGTCTATAATTCCTTCCCAACCATAGAGTAAGATGTAGACTGGCATTTAAACTTGGAACTAAAAATAAAGCGCGCGAAACAAATTAAATTAATGACGTTTCATAGTTTGTGATTTATGTTTTTGTTGTCAATGTATCCGAACGCTCGCATTACGTGGTTTTTATCCGCACATAGTAAGGTATTTCCTTTAATTAAAGATAAGAATAGATTTATAAGATTATATAAAAGGATTTTTCCAAGAAGGTACTATAAAAAAACCAGTCACATGGTGAATCGTCAATATTTGTTTAAGATTTAAAAAAAACCCCTGAACAGTTCTTTAATTCTTGGTTATTCGTGTTCGAATGCTTCCAGTGTCTGTACTGCATAGCTCGCTACTCTCCGACATTAATCTCTATCTTGTTAAATTATAATAATTGCATCTACATTTAATAACTGCGTTTCATTACACGCGTTTACCTCTTCTCGTATTAAAAGGAATTATTTTCTAGAAATTGCTAACCCACTTTGAAAAAACATGGAGACTCGTAATTAATGTCAATTTTATTTATAATTACGCGTCGAGCGCCGCCAGATGGCGGTATTTGCGTAAAAACGAGACCGGCCCATGAGCTATGCGATAATATAAATATTTCTTACAATATTAGACTTTAGTATCTGTGCTACAATTTTATTATTTTAATCTATGACCGCATTCTTTATTCTTCGTACTTTGTACTAATATGGAATCATTTTGGTTGTCCTTAATTATTTAATAGAAGTAGAAACGTTATGTTGCCATCACAAAAAATGACAATTACTTACGAGATTTTTCCGTAATGCACTCGGTGGTCTTGGACTACAAACGTCATATCTCTGCCATCCAAAAGGCCGTATCTACAGATGTACACAATCAATACGTCGTTTTACGACTGTAATTTCTTGCCATCAGTGTCTAACTGTCGTATGGAGTGATATGAGCAACAATTCAGCACAATTAGCTGCATTATTACAACAATGGTAACGATTCTGTGCATTGTGGGCCGTCCTTGCGCGCACAATGGTGCAGGTGACGATCTTACGATATAAATAGGTTAAGTTAACTTCCTTTATTACTATAATGGCCGCAGGTTGACTGGCAAGGTTTATATTGTCTTGTATCAGTTGTAAGCCGTAATTATATGTAATGGTTTCGTCTGAAATGGTTAGGTCTTCCCTTTTCAATAAAATTCTCGTTACTGGCTTAAATTGAATAGCGGTGAGAAATACACATACACACGTGCTTACGCTGAAATACATCATAGAATTGGTAAAAATAGAACATCTTTATCTCTGCCGAAGAATCTTCTTCTGATCTAACAACCCGCACTAGGCCTGCGTGGTGGATTATGGCCCGGCCCCCTCCGTCTTACAGAGAGGAGACCTGTGTCTTAGCAGTGGAAACATTATAGGCTGATTATGCTATTGTATGCTAAGAATATTCGTCGACAAAATAAAAGACTACAGTCATCCAAATAATTCTCAGATAAAAATCGGGCTTAGAGGCATTTTCACTTCGATCTAATATTTTCTTTTTATGAACTACTAATTCAGTATAGTTATAGTCTGCCCCTAATAGACAAGAGAATTAACGATATTTGTCGAGTACAAAACAAAATATCGTTTTCCATTCTCTTTATCTTGTCATATTATTTGCTTACGAAGCCTGCATACGGGCGGACAGCGAGGTATGGCAACACTGGATGTTCGGGGCTCATTGTAAGCGCGTATGAAAATAGAGTGGGAGCGCAGTTTGAATTTTGAATCGCATTGTTCGAGGTTTAAAAGTTGAGTTGTGATTTTTTGGCAAATAGCGTAGTGAAAGATTTTGTGAATAGACATACGGTGTTCGGGTTAAATGCCGTTTGATACTTAGATAAGGATTCAACCTTTTTTTATTAAATATCCTGGTTATTTCTAATAAAATTTTACAAAACTAAAAAACGAAAGTACATACTTAAAGCCTTCTATTAACAAACCTTCGCATTCAGTTTTATCGTCATACAGTACCCGTTTCCAGTAACATTACATCTGCACTCATTCCCCCTTCTTCCATTCTATTTGCACAACTCCTTAATGCTTTATTTCGTTTGTGTGCTTAGTCTAATTAGAAAACTCCGAATCTACTAATGGCTAATATCGAATTTTAGCTCCTTTTTGTTTTTCTATGTCTTCGTATTATCAAATTATGTTCTTTAGACAGCCCATATGAGTTCATACTGTGAAGTCAATTAAAAAAGGAGTTTTTGGTTATTTACGTCGATTTTCAGTAACGACCTTTTTACTTGATCGTATTTAGTCTATGGCATCATTTTGACAGTTCAAAAGTAAAAACTGCCAACACTAAAAAAAATCTGTCAAACAGATTTCCCGCCTTAGATTTTTCGGAAGCTCAGTTCTAAAAGTTTGACGTATCGAAGTATCATAGGATCATTGTGACAGGCACAATTTCGTCAATCTCCGGCTCGTTCCGGCGAATCGGAACGTGTTCCGATTAAGTAAGACGTGATTCAGAGACGGAACACTTAAGGAAGACATCGGAACATGCTTGAATTGCACCAGCTTCTGACTTCGTTCGATTAAGACTAGAATAGATTTGCAAAGGCAAGTCCTGTTGGGAAAATTGTTTGTTTTGAGATTTAAATAGTTTGTAACCAGCTCATTTTACTTACCTATATATTTTTTTTACAATAGATTGATTTCCATCAGTAATTTTAAAGTTAGAAATAGAAAGGAAACTCAAATAAATTCAATAAGTAACTGATCTGTCAGTAAAGTATTCTTCAGTTGTTTCTGGTAATCTTGCAATCCAAAAGTCAACACCGAAAGGGGTTGAAAATGTGCGATGAGTTAGCATTTCTCTTTATTTCTACCCCCAATTTAAACCCAACACCTTATCGCACGAAAAGGTAGAAATTCTTGAAAAATAAATGTGATAGAAGCGAGCGATATGTAACTATAAATTAAAATAATTATCGCCTCTTTTCGGGGGTAGAATGCAGAGCCTTCGCGATCAGCTGTTCACCGCATACTGCACGAAGGCGCTAAATTCTGTTTTGTACTGATTGTAGTGATTTGTTTCAGTTTTTTTTTAAACAACCTCCTTTTTTCAGACACAGGCAGAATTTGTGTCTGTTTCTGGAAACTAGTGCACGCTTTAACAAGTAGAACCGGAAAAATCTCTATCAAATAAAAAAAATACATATATTGTTATTTTAGATATAAAGCTAACGTTTTTCTGGATTATATTTAGCTTAGACAATACATTTATATTTCTTAAATTGAGTTCTTGATTTTCTCACGACATCTGTAATCTAAAAATGTAATAAAAATAATGTGATTTTATAATACCTACCTATTCATCCAAAAATAGATTCAATGCAGACATAGGTATAAAAAGAAAACACTCCCTTACCAACGTTCTTGAAACAAACAATTTTAATTGCAACACGAAGCGATATTTTATCCATGGTATGCATTTTTTCCGACCACCCCGACGGCGGGCCGTTACTCAAAATAATCTAGGCTAGATATCGCACACCCCACGTGATCTACTGCCTCTGCCACGGAAGAAACACGTTTCACTTGATATTTTTCTTTTAATCCCGAATGACGTCTGTACGTAATTGGTGGGTTATTTTCAAGTCGCGTGAGGTTGGTAGCATGCGATGTTATGTTGGTAGTAGTGGTCCGTTCGTTATTTGAAATTATTTGGCGAAACGGTATCTAACAAAATTATTAGTGCATTCTTACTGCTCGGAGCCTTTTGAGAGGATCAATCAATCCCATGATAATTTACTATTTTCAAATAATTTGGTATATCAGAACCATAAAGTTTTAAACCACACAACTGACACTAAACTCCAATCAAAAGTCCCGCTTTAGTAAACCCTCACGTGCTATGCCCAATCAACCTTCAACAATCGGTATCCAATACCTTCCCTACGTACAGAGCGAACTTATCATCGAAATCAAAACAGCGACACCCCAATAACACGGAGTCGAGACCACAACAGGCGAAACTTAGTTTTCCATTCGGTTTTATAACGCGAACGATAGACAGGCAATAAATGAGCTCCCACAACTTATAATTGCTTCATTTCGTTGTCGACTCAAACCGAACTATGCAGTTTGCATTCGGCTTGTCTGTGTCGTGTTTCGAAACGATAATTGGATTTGTCAATAAAAAGTATCGCTGAAATCGCATGACAGGTCTAATTATGATTTAGTTGAAAGCTTACAATTTTCAAATAGGCGTTATCAAAGTCTGTCTCGTGGACACTGACATTGACATAAAGAATTGGAGACCTAATTAGTCCCGCATCATTTTTAACTCGAAAAGAAAATTCTAAAAGCTTTTCATTAAACCTAGTCCTGTGAAGAAAAGGGAACAAAAAACTGATATCGCACCGTCAATCCTGAGTCTTAAATTCGCCCGGCGTTCCACAAAAATCCTTCATTCAACGTTAATCACGTCTGTTACACGGTTCATTAAAAACTATCTACTATTTAATACTGACAGAATCTCCGCGCGTAAAGTTCCCAAACACGAACTGACAGCGACGAAAAAGTAATAATCGAAATGATCACGATTCATCGCTATGTTTATCCGAACGCCACCGACGTATCATGTCAAAAGTGCATGGACAAGTTCCATGTCAGTGTTTGCCGTTTAAATATACTCCAAAACCAAATTACCACGCCAAACTCAACCCTAACACCTACACAATAATAGAAATAATAATGTTGTACATTCAGCGTTTGTCCATGCTTATTAATTTTTACCATTTTCACGCCGCGCGTTCGATATGACATGTGATTGATGATCGCGACGTTCATTGTCAATCAAACTGTTACTGTAAAAGCATTTGCCGAAATGTGAATATTTATGAATCACAAAGGTTTGTCCCGTGCAATACGTTAAAATAATAATATTCATTTGGCCGTTTTAATTCCGATAGATGCGATGACAGCTGAAGAGCACGTAATAAACGGATAGTAGGAATCTTTTTGAAACTCGCGTTCAACTGTTCAATCATTCGCGTCGTTTATCATCTTTTTTCGAAACGAAACGAAACTCGTCGCGTCAAACTAGACAGACTATAGATGACGTAAAAAGAAAAACCGCCGTCCCGCCGTAGAAGCTTTCCGAACGTCTTTTTGTTCGTTCAGTTGGTATTGCTCGCGCGTTCGAATACGAAATTTGAATTTTCCCGCTTAAACGTCGGCCTAATAAATGTTTCCCGACGATTCGCGATTTTGGTAGGGTCACCACCTACAACCGAAGACTTAGGACATGATTTAAACGTTTAATTAATAGGTTTAATTTATCGTTTTAGCGTTAGTGCTCTATTGTGGAAGTTCAGTGCGGTATACTATAACAAAATGACTGACATTGAGGGGCACTGCGGGTAGATATAACAGAAACCCGAATGTTTTAATGGCCTGATTGGCATAAACCTTTTAATAAAATAAACGTGGTCTAAGAATCCTAAATTTAAGTCAGGTTAAGCAAATGGGTTTTCAGGCAGAATAGAAATATTTAGAAATACAATATAGCATAAAAACTGAAGTCTTCCAAAATCGTCCTCTCCCTGGAACCGGGACGAATCCCACGAAACTCCGACAAATACTTCCCTTAAACTGTTTGACCACTTTGACAGATCGCCAACATGAACTCTTTCTGACGTCAAAATGGCGTATTAGGTTTTTTTACTCAGTTGTCTGTCATCACTTCCTTTGTGATTGAGCACTGCATTGATGCATTGTGCTCCAAATTGATTCTGTTTTGTTACTTTATTGAGCTTTAGACAATCGACGTGGTCTTTGTTGCTTTTTCATCGATCTTGGACAGATAAAGGAGTATATGTTTTTGAGAAATATAATAAAAACAATCGTCCTTTGTAGCTCAATTTTGTGGATTGGCTTTTCGCTTGCTATTCTCATTTCATCCTTCTTCGGCTCGTCCCGTTTGTATCGAAGCAGACATTGAGTTTTCATGCTAATATTAATACTTGCTTAAAAGTACGCATTCAGGAAAAATGCTATGAATATTTTTCCTGAACGAAGTTCATGCTTTAACTTTATTCTAACACTCTCAAAGTATCATCAGCGCCATAAATAAGTGTAAGCATATTATCACCATATAAAAGTAGGTGTAAGGTAGAATCGAGCACGTCTGATAAACCGCCGGGGACGGTGGCGGATTTATGGCCCAAGACTCGACCATTTGCATCGGAAGGAACACGGCTAAGAATGCGAGGCGACGCACGCAGGCCGTGTGTGTGGCTTGACAACTCTAGCCTGAAAAATGAATTGCCTTGACGGTGTTTTTCTTTTAAGTGTAAATGCACGAATGACAATGACACTGCTAAGTTTAATGTTAAAACTTTAACAACGAACCTCAGTGCTGAAATAAATTGTCTCATTTCCTTGTCATCAAAGAAAGTACAGTCAGCCAAATTAACAACTGACAACTTTACATCACCGAATAAACTACCAACTACTGCAAATGAAGTCCCAAAAAATCCCATCTGGAACTCAAAACAAAGTTGCTAACACATGTAAATCTCACCAAATTGTGCAAAAGGTCTTTTTTAAACGATCCGCACGAGAGAGGTATTCGAGTTAATCGGCGTCACAGTGGGGTGATCACAGACCCAGGCGGCCACGCTGTAATTATACTAAAAATGTGGTAGACTTCAATAAAAAGCTGAAACTGTGACGGGCGGCGGTCGAAAACATAATCGTCCATAGTAATGATTGTAGGTAATTGTGCGAGGGTTACCCTTAACCCTTCGCTGAAGGAACAACCCTTGGATGCTGGGTAAGATGCGGGCGGACAGCGTTCGCTCACATGATAAAAAAATACAAAAAAAAAGTTACGAAAAACAGAACGGATTTGTCAACAAAACTAAGTGTGTTTCGGCAATTTTCGTGTCTTTTCTTTTAATAAATTATTCGTTATCATTGATTTTCAATCTCAGAATTAAAACAACGCCTTACTTATGAGGACAAATGCGAAAAGGCTGTTGATTTTCGACAAAAAGCAGACTTCATCGTCGGACATCTTCCTCGTCAACCCGCTACCGCTTATAACATACAACTAAGTTAATAGCGGTCAGTGCAGGTCCGAATTAAGACAATAATTACCCGCGGTGCCGTCCACCCAAATTTTCGTTTCGGCTAATACTTTTTATGGTGACTGTACTATTCTGAACGGTGAGACGCGTGTTTACATAGCATTTACGGGGACGTGAAGGATTACTAGAAAATTGACAGTGACAACCGTTGAAAAAATCTCATCATTTTAAAGGAGAAAAACTAAACATTGGAAAAGAAAATTATGATATTTTCTATTAAATAGAAATAGTAACATTAACATTAATACAATATTTAATATTAATATTTAATAATAGTAAAATAAAAACCGCAATGTCAATAAAGTAGCGAAAAAAAACCGCGAACAATCGAGTTGGCGCATACTGGCATCCATGTTTTATAAGCACGTTCTCTATGTCAAAATATTTCATTTGTTCTCATTCTATATTATTAAAATCATAACGGATATCTGAAGGTTATATTTCAGTCTTTTTACAACATTCTGTAAAGAGGCCGAGTTGTAATGGAAGATTTTATTTACGACAGTTCTTCAAGGTTGCGTCAAACAAAACTGACAATATTTACTGAAGTATTATAATGATGATATGTATTAAGATATCTATATCAAGGTATGATATTCATTATAGTGATTTTTAAACTTATTTTGAAGGCGATAATATTAAGAAGACAACTCTTAAATATCCTGATTTAAGGTTTTTTATATTACGTAATGTATAATATTAGGTGCCATTGTAGTCTAGTCTAGTATCAAAACATTTTATTTAAAAAAATGTAATTAAATTATTAATTACTCTACCCACTTATTTGTTTACGTAAGAACCTAACAAAGAATTTAATTTTAAATATTATTATTTCCTGTTTGCTTATCTACAATTACCTCGAAGTAGGTATTATAATGACTATCATAAAACACTAAAATAAATAAACAAAACGATTAATGGCGATGGAAATTTCTCATGAAACTGAAGTCACGAGAAAACTCTAGTTCACCGCTGGTTTGTTGGGGGAGGCCTATGCTGTTGAATGAACTAGATCTAGACTTAAAATTAATCTTCCTAAATTTAGATTCAAAGAAAAACTAAATAACCAAAGCATTCTTTAAAAACAATCAGCGAAACTAATCTCTAAAACAGATCTTCACGAAGTGCGGCCGGATTGACAAAACTCTATGATTCAAGATGACAAGGTCTATGGATATTGTTTTATTTTTGTAACAACAAACATAGGTATGGTCGAGAGGATTTAATTCTGTTTTTATAATGACCAACGAGAGCAAGCAAAACCCCAATCATCTACAGTAACAATCAGAAAATGGCTCCATAAAACTTGAATTGGAAAAACGGCCGTCTCAAGACGTATCCAGGGTCATGTGCCGTCCGTGATTTCCGTCGCATCTATCTAGACGATACGCATCTTCACGCTCGAGCGCCGGCGACACCCCACCTGACGGCTGCGCCAACAATTGATATCTTCCGAAGGTCGGGTAATAACATGCTGAGAGTTATCCGACCAACACACTCCGACACACATAATAACACACGTAGCGTTTATTACAAAGCAATAAAGTCGACTTTTGAAAAAAAAATGGCGTTGGGTGTGACAAATATAGCCTTGTCTTGTCGGGTGCTGATTTTATGAATAGATCGTCAATTGTCGAACGGAAACGCGGACTAAAATTAGTTTTTAGAGTTCTGTTTCTAAATAATACGATTGGAACTTCTTTGCTTTTCTCAATTGCTACAGTTTAATTGTTGATTTATTTTGTACGCTGTTATTAAAGTCGATAACTACGGGAAAACCCGAAACCACTGTTAAGCTATAAAATGGTGTACGTACCTAATCAATTTTTGTGTTGCTAAGCCAATTTTATGTAAAGTTTAGAGACTGTAACAAAGCAATTAGATTTACACGTGTTTTTTTTCATCGCTCGGTAAAAAAAAAATAATAAGTTTTTAATGACGGAGCAAATTTATATGAGAAACTAACAATTGGTACTAAATAAATTCGTATTAACAACAAGCAAGGCCCTCCCTTAACCATATCACAATAACAAGGCACAGTTTTAAATATTTATTTTATTATTAAAATGTCTGATAGCGTCGCCCATCTTTATCGTTAAAGATTGATCTACATAATTACAGAGTTAGATGCTTTTATTGTGCCCACAGATAACATAAGATAATTATATGGCAATTATATTCTTTAGAAAATATTTTACTGGCGACACTTTTAATGTCGTAATGTTATTATTTTAATGTTGGTAGTTCCGTCTCAGGAATCACGAATGTTCTGTTACGTGTGCTGACCCTCTTTTGATTCTTTATTTGAAATTTGAACGCATCTTTGAATAGCGATGCGACTGATTGCACAAGTTAAGATTGAAAAGACTATCAAAAACCCGCTAGAGCATTAAATATTACCATATGTATCATGAAAATAAAAACCTTTTTAATTAAAAACATTCTCAATAACCCAACCCTTTCTTCCCCAGATCGCCCAACTAGTGGACGACGTGCGTCGCCTCCAAGCATCGCTTACAGCGCTGCAAGAAGCGCACGCGCAGCAGCTGCAGCGGCTAGAAGAGAGGCTGGACGAGAAGAAGCAGCACATCGCCAGGCTTGAAGCGAGGCTCGACACGCAGAGAGACTATGATGATATCAAAAGAGAAATCAGGTGAGTATCCGTCGTTCTGTTGAAACAATTGGGACGACTACTGGTTAATTTTAAGTTTTGTTTTGTTTTCAATGTTTGAAAGAGACTTAGGTACCGATACAGGTGACAGAAACCCCCCAAAGAGAGTAAATGAAATAAGAACTAAATGACGGTTGAAAGATAGATACTAATAATGAAACCTAGGCATCATATTTCAGTCAATTGAAATTAGAAATGTAATGTATTAAACAGAGAGCAACAAAACAGCCTGCAAAATCTATCAACTAAAATCCAATACAAAATCGGTCAGAAAATCGACAAAAAAATCATTGAGAAAATCGACTAAAATTTTTCAAACAACTATGTCTACATCCCCACAGGTACAGGCTGCATAAAAATTAAAAAGTCTACAATACAGCACGTGTTAATAAACTTGATAAGGCGCGTATCTCGGTCATTCACCTGCGCATAGATTATATATTGTTTGTAGAACAAGCCTTGACTATGGTCGAGGTACTGGCGCGAATGATCTTGGCGTGGCGCTCCTAGGTAACTTCGGTGCATTTCCTTGTTTAACTTGGTTTAGGAGAAATAAAACGGGCTTATATTGCAGTTGTAATTAAATACGAGTAAGGAATGATAATACTGATTTGATATTGTGAATGACTATGATCAGCCGCAAGTGAGAAATGTCAAAATGTTACATGATGAAACTTTATTTGACATATCAAACGTCAAAAGTGACAGTACAATTTTTGTTCGCTTTTCGACTTTTCATTTTCGGGAAAACCATTGACACATGAACACATCCATTACTTTTCTTTTTCTATAATGTCTTTGAAGTCTTCAACGTTATTGACAGTAAAAAATCCAAATGGTAATTTAGCGTCAATTGGTTATCCCCAATCAAATTGAAATGGTCGATAAAATACCCCCTTTTAGACTAAAACAATAATATCGTATCATAAAGGCTGCCTCGTTGGTCTTAGTGGTCGCAAGCACGAGGTCCTGGGTTCGATTCCCGGGTCGGGGAAAGTGTTATTGAAATGTGGGTGTACTCTGTGGTACACCTCTGCCCAACCCTTCGGGGAAACGAGGCGTGATGTCATAAAGGCTAAATATTCATAGGCTCAAAGGTATAAAACGAAAGTTCGTTGCCTTATCAAGACAACAGGGATCAACTCTTTCGCCATAGAACAAACATTAAAGCTAGAAACGGTATGATAATCCAAGTTAGTAAATGTCACTTGAGTACATACGTTCAATGTATCATTGTGTGCTTTGAGCGCATTTGTTTGTTGAACGTACCTTTGACTGATAAGCAGGCGCCTTCCAGCACACCCTGTCTTTGTTTGACTAGTTCGTTAGTCGATTATGATGTTGAAAGACATAGCTTTTAGAAGTGATACATTAGTAAGAAGTGAAACAACTCATTTCGTAGCATCTAGCATTCATTTATCATGACTTTTTTACCAGTTTTCCATGGTCCTACGGGTGACTGAAAAGTTCAAATTTTTTTAACAAATAAATAAAAAAAATAAACAACGTCATCTTTACAAATGTTGATATAATCAGTCCGGGGCAGTGGTCCAACTGCATAATCAATATTTTTATAATCGTTGTCTAATATTTTTGGCATCAATACATCCAATCCTGCAAAAAAAAACGATCGTCTTCTATGCATAAACTGCATCAATCTTGAGCATAGAGTTCCCAAATCTTCTTCTAATAAAACCTTGCCACACAGCACGACACACCCTTTAGCTGCTGTCACCCTGTTGTTTAGACAGCCTGCTCCAACAAGTACCAGTTAATTACCAACAGCCATCTTAAAGGATCTTTTATGGAGTTCCGAGTATTTAATGTTGTTTTTCAAACAAGGAATGAGTCTTCACTTTGAGATCTGACGCCCGTGGTTTTGGTGCCGTTTGTGATATTCGAGATACTTCCTCTTTCGGTACTTACGTTGTAAGTTTACGTAAACATGTACCACTTATGGCATTGTCATGTCTCTTAAAATTTACGTTTTAAGAAAAAATCTACAGCACTTAGCTGAGATTTACGTCCCTAAAGTATTTAAGCACTTCTCGGCACATAAAGTACTACTAACAAATATAACCATAAACCGAACAAACTTTCAAATACAAAAACGTACGCATTGGTAAACGAAACGACACATTCGACAGTAAACAGAATACACCCATCGGCTCCCAGAAAGTCACCGAGGAGGTCCGAACAGTTTTTTTTCTTCTACCACAAATCGAAAACCACTTGTACGCCGAAGTTGTGTCCCACCTCGCACTCCTACGCTAAACGTTCGAGATAAGGAATTTAGCGGCCTCCCCTAAGTTTACACTATATATTGATACAAAAATCGCTCCCTGAGAACTTTAAAAGGTGCCTTTTTTATTTTTCCTGTCGCATCAGTGGGAAATATAAATAGAATTATCGAGGGATGTTAATATTTTGACGCGATAGTGGGATGAATGGGAAATTATTTCGGTTCGGAAACAATAGTCGCGGGTGGAAGTTCTTATGATGTTATATTGGGGTGTTAATTCCAGTAATTTATGTAGTTTTTCGTATCCTTATGAAGTTACTTTCGCATGGATTATTTCTCCGTTGTTCCATAGATTCGTTTTTCACTACCCATTGAATGAAATCCAGCATCCACCTGTGCTCTGCTAACATCACTGCGATCTACCTCCTTAGTTGACACATCATCTTGAAATGATATTATCCCGCTGCTAGGTTAAAGCCTTTGTCTTTTCTGAGCATATCATCATGAAATCATCTTCCTTATCATACTTGCTTCTTAGACTTTCTTTAGTAACTCCAGCCATTATTATCTCCCTAAAAACATTCCCTGCATTCTTCCTCCTTCCTCCATCTTCCATCCATAATCCTCACATCGATGGCCTCTGTTCCCACGTAGCAAAGTAATCAGGCGATCAGTCAACATCCTCGAGAACAATCTATCACCTGCGCCGCTGATAACTGATAACGTTAATTAGCAGTACCTACCTATCTATAAAGTTTCACACCAGGTGCTTTCGTCATCTTAGTTACAGGATGTGGGTAGATTGACGTTTGCACTAAGCACTTAGTGCTTAGTATGGGATTTAGTCTAGCATCAATTGGTAGTTGATTAGGATAAGCTGAAATATGATTTGAATGAAAATGTGGCGTTCAAGAAGTCTGTACTACACTCAGATAGAAAAAAAATGATACACATAGTTTCTCATTACGCTATCAGATCAAAAACTAGGAGCATCGGCTCACAGACAATAGCGAATTTCACGATGATTCCTTTCACACTGTCCCTTAAACAAACAAACTCTGGCATGAAAATATAGATGCATCTCGTCACAATGGCAGGCCACATCACAAAGGCCCACTCAGTCTATAAATACATCACAGCAACATCCCAAAACCGATGTTTTAAGGAGTTTAATGTGTTGCCCCACCAATACGGTGTCATACCGGCGGCGCCTTTGATCCACCGTCAAAGATCACATCACAGGCGCCGACATCGCGACATAAAATCAAGACTGTGCAAACACGATAAAAAGCGTTTTTAACTTTAATAAAATGTCGATCGATTACGGTTTACGACAGGAAATCGGAAATTGGAACGAGTTTAATATACATTTTACATCAGCTGACTTGCACGTGATAATTTGTTGTTTGTTATTTAATGTAGGAGGTATTTTTAAACGTTTCACTCTAAGTTTTAAAGGTCATAGATGAAGAAGATGCGAAGGGTTTGTTCAAATTCATGGCCCACGTCCTATGAAAGTATTATTGTTTAGGATACGATGGGACTGGCATACGCTATGCGTAAAAGCCCCTATAAATAAAAAAAAGAAAAAAAAAATAGATGAAGAAAGAAACAACTCAACTTAGAAAATATCTTAAAGCGAATCTAGTTTGAGCGAGAATATAAACTAGATTTAAGAAAAATGCGTCAGAGTTTTAAACTCATTCCTTCATTTGCAAAGAAGAGTGGAATAAGCTAGCTACAATAAGATAGAAAAAAGATTTGAAACACAATCGAACCCCAACAATACCAAGAAACAATAATCCGCCGACATCCCAATAATAAAGCACACATAACTGACACACTATCTGTCCACACGACACAATATGATAGAAAAATAAACGGAAAACACCCATTTCAATTATTGCTGCCAGCACGCGAATGGCCGCCATTTGGTGTCTTTCCCATGATCGCTTTCCTTCGCCAACAAAAGATAAGTTCTAATCCTATAAGATCTATAATTCCCGATATAAACATAGAAGGCACCTGCACTGGTTTATTGCTTATTTATTCCGGTTCTCAAGCAAGGATTAAGTTATAGCCAGCCCCGAAGATTAAAGCTTAATGGAGGGAGCAATGGATTGATTTCTGAACGCGGTTCCCGCCAAATCTCCGCTTAACTTGGCTCGGGCGTCATTACGTTCGATTTATTTGTTGTCTGTGCTTCTTTGAGGATTTTGCTTAAGCTGTGGTTGATTTTAAATTAAATTCTTAGCTAGTCGAAAATAGAATGCGGACTATGGTTCTGGAAAACAATATATAAATACGAAAATACTGATCCAGCGGCATCTGGTTAGACTGGAGACGTCGACCCCAAAATAGTTAGCAAAAAGCTAGGAAGCTTGATTTTTGGTTCTGGAAAATAATATTTTGGTACTATATATAATAATCAGCCTATAATGTTCTCACTGCTGGCTGAGACATAGGCCTCCTCTCTATGAGAGGGAGTGGGACGAAGACATATATCCAGTTGGTGGATGTCTTTGGTATTATGCTAGACGATTTTTTTGACAAGCTCAAAAAACTTATCAAGTTTAATAAATTCTAATCATGATCACACAAGATGGTGAGCTTGCTGGGGTTTCGTTATAATTAAAATTCACTAAAGCCCAAATACAAAGGGCACAGTGTTGACACATCAAAGATGAAATTTAAAGAAAGTCAAATAAAGAGTGAAGCTGGTTATCTCATGTTTAATTAACATCTAAGCACACAAGATTTACATAATTTCAAAGAAACATTCTCTTATATTATGTGTGGTTTGTTTGTCCCTATATATCAATATGCGAGCCTATCGTAGACACCTGTTCTCATTTGCTTAGGCGATGTTTGTCTTACATTTAACGCAAGTTTAGCCTAACTCTGTCGCACACAAATTATCAACTAATTTACGTTGCCCGACGATTTTTGATGCCATAAAGAATGCCCGACGGGTTCTAAGCTTTTTACTGTGTTTGACGAACATACGTTTGTTGCTCAGTCTAAATATCTGAGAGCGGGTAAGTTTCTGTCAATAATGGTTTGTTTAGACTTAGCCAATGAACGTTTCTGAGATTTTCAAGTATTTGGTCGGTGTGTATAGGCGTTAGTGACCGATCGATCAGTGATTGGTCAGCGCGGCGGGGGCGGGGCGATGTTATCGGCGATCGAGTTGATACTATGCAGTGACGTCACGTTTATTGTCAGAGACATTGATGGGAGCAAATACGTACGTGTTCGATATTTGAATACAATTGAATTCGTTACACGTGGAGACTGATTGTGAATCAGCGAGATTTCAATGTCGCCATTTTTGTGGAAGTCACTATACATAAAGTGTTGAATGAATTCACACCGTTAACAAAAGATATTTTTTATGATAAGCTGGACAAAAAAACTGAGAGAATCGCCGAGGCTATGTCTAATATCGTCAAGTCTTGTTAACTACAAGATGATCTCCTAAAGTCTATTGGTAATCAAACCGCTGAGCTCCCCAATGACACAGGACAATAAAACAAGGTAAAGAACTCGACAGGAATTCCTAATTCGCTAATCAATATTGAAACATCCCTTTACTGAACAACCCCTTTGGAAATATGTCTTTGAAATATTCCCTTTAAAGGGTTGTACGCTGTAGGGGCGATCAATCGACATTTTGTCACAGATTTTGAAATATGATCGTCATTCGCGGGTTATTTGTCTATGGAAGAGCGGGAAATTTCCTTGAAGAATATCTATGGATTTTCCTCTTTGATAACAGTTCTAGTCTATTGCTGCCTGGCTATGCTTTAATACTACCATAACATCCTTTAGTTATAAAAAATATATGCAAAGGGAAACCCGAGGAAGACAGTTCGATAAAATTTTAGTAAACTTGTCTTTTCCTCGGCAGAATCAACTAATATCGGGCAAGATGGTCCGTTAAAGTTTCCCAATCAATAAACAAACTGATTTTAAAATCAAAGTTAACCCTAATGACACCGATAGCAGAATATTTAAAGCCTAAACACACAATGTTTTAAAAGTTAACCCACTAATTAATTCAAAGTTAGGTAAGCGCACATCGGTTTCATTCGACGCATCAAATATTCAGTGTGTACACGCCTTATACTGAAGGCTTTTGGCCGAAGACAAAGATGCTTTTAAGCTTTCGTTTAGGACGGGGGAAAGGTGTTGAGTAGCGTAAGCACTAGAAGAATTTTGAAGTCATAAGATTGTTTAAAGCTAGTCTTGTGGGCTCAATTTTAAGGTTTTAAAACATGACTTGCATCTTATTACAAAGTATCATCAGTAGGTATATTCCCAACAATGTATAACTAGCCCAATCTCACGTTAATAAAGTGCAAAAAGAATTATTTATTCAAAACATTCGAATTTAAAATATGTCTGACGCGACTACTTTCATATTTGAATATGGAAGTAGAGCTGCATCATCAAACCCATAGACATAATAAAAAGATAAAAACCATCACACCCGACGCCACTCCACGCCACTAAACTAAGCTAGGATGTCGTCACTTCCCAACTGTGTCATCGCTGTTTATAATGTATCAGTTTTAAAACCCTCGTAAACATTAGCCGACGGTCTTCCTTGTGGAGGTAGTTACATTTTGTGGGAGTTTCAGAACTTTCCACGTATATTCTGCTCACTTACCTCTATGAGCTTTTATATGTAGGTACCTTTTGCTATCCAATTTAGAGTAGGAAAAAATGTTTGATAAAGAACAAAACCATACAGCCCATATTGTCAAACGAGCTCATCAAATATAATTCCAATTTTGAATTACGAATTGCATTCTCATTTCATATTTTCGCTGAAGCCCAGATTCCTGTTTTTTGTAAGAAATATGTTAAAATTTTTGCATTTAAAATAGCCATATCCAGTATTAAATCGTTTAAACACAGCTGAACGGCGAAGGGAGTCAGCACTATCTATCTGTATTCCCTGTGAGACGGCCGCTTCAACGAACGCGACTAAGCTTTGAACAATGCCAGTGTACCCACGTGCGATTATATGAACCATTTTGATACTAGTATTTACCTAAATTGTTTTTAGTATAATGGGATATGGAATAAATTCACATAAAATATAGAATATTTTGAGATACATATGTAAAAACCCTGTGAGGATTTTAGAACGTCTGAAAATATTTTGAAAATGTTTAAATCATAGAAATATAAAATATATATTTAAATAAACATTTATTTATTGAAAACTGAACATAATCATTATAATAATTAGAACTTAGTTGAAAGTCTACTCAAATGAAAAAAATCCAATTGAAAAAGAAATAATTGGATCAGAAAAGCAATTCTCTTGGAGAGATGAAAAAACAAATGGCTGTCAGCTTACTTCCCTTTACAAATAGTAAAAACTACAAGGAAAGAAATGTACCAATAACAACAGTAAGTAATGGCCCCTTTCGCTTATTACCTATGCATGTTAGGATCCCTTAAATTCAGTGTTTATTGCCGCAAAAACTGTATCATTACGGGCTGACGTCATGTTTGTAAAAAACTTCAAAGCTTCGATTACTAGCAGGTGCATCGCAGTCACGCTTTGAAACACATCTTATATAAACATAACACAACATCACGGCTGTGTACCCCGAAGGGTTGGGCAGAGGTGTATCTATAGTACTCCCACATTTCACCAGAGGGGCAATTCTCGTAATTGTAAGAACGTTCACAGTCTGATCTCAGTCTCAATCTGTCAAAAATACCTCTAATTTCCCTACATTTTGACAACTTTTTGACATTTTGTTTGTCGCCGAGATGAGATTGCGACTAGATTTTGAACGTTTTAAATTACGAGAATTGGTCTTCTGTTATGTTTAAGTCCCATGTAATAGGGGGTGGCCTATTGCCCTCAACCGGGCACAACTCCATACTCCAGGCTGTTGCTGAGAAATTCCAGATAGAAAAACCCAATCAAAATCAAAAGTCATTTATTCAAACTAGGCTGAGAATCAGCACCTTTTGAACGTCAAAATTACAAAAGACAGTCGCCCAAAACGCCCGCCCTTCACCACTTCCTAGTGCTTTCGCTGGAAAGAAGAAGAATCGAACTCAGGACCTCATGCACACACACCACACACATACACATCTTATATAAATCGTAGTAAAAATAAAAAAAAACGTCACAGTAAATTCAGACATCACCAAAATAATTTCTAACCAAACTCGTATAATACACCTTCCAATTAGAGAATGAAGTTCGCAACACCTCCGAGATTCGGCACTACCGATCAACGTTTTAATTGGCGATATATTAAATTGTAATTAAGGTGCAACCCCATTGTGCCGGAGGTAATATCGATGTGTCGCACCACTAGTCTACCAACCGATCAAAAAAGCGAAGTCTTAAGGTGAAGTCCCACGACCAGTCGGGAGTTCCTGACCAAAAGTTTAGAGTAGTTGAACGATTTGTCGAAAGTTAAATCGTATGTCGTAAGTTACCTAACAATATGTTGTTGATAGTTTTATTGGTACCTCAGTTTCGGTCCCTCGTGGACGTAAGAAAAGAAGTCTGCTACGATTTTGTTCTTGTAATTCTCAAAGCATTTTCTCATTGTTATTATTTCTCGAATCGCGACATTGAGGAAATGTCAAACTGAGAATTTAGCGAATAAACGATTACACGTGTAAGCGAGGTCGAATATGGTTTAAAATTAGCATCCACAATCCACATTGTTATATTTCGTTTTCGTCTTCCCAGTTAATAATCTTTCGAAAGTAATTACAGCACGAGTATGTTAAAGTTAGATAATTATAAAAGATAATTGAATGCCGTCAATTAATGTATCATAATTAATTTTTCTGTTCATATTTTTCTTAAATAAATAGCTAAACAATTAAGAATAGACGTCATACATAGAACCATAGTGTTTTTTTTTTAAGATACGATCTGTTTGGGAAAAACAATGCCATTAAAAATAGAAACAATGATATTCATAAATAAATTAGTTAATGGCGTCACGAATATTGCTGCCATTGATTTTAGTAGCAATATCTCATCTTCAGCCAATATATTATTTATAAATTCTAATCCTAGCTACCCATTAACTACCCCTTAAGGAGCCAACCGCCAGCTCCCTTAAATACACATAAAATAATACCAATAAATGAGCGGGTGCAGGTACGGAGGGTCTTATCTCTCTAACAACCATAAGATACCGTTCAAAGCGGCCCAATCTCAATAAATTTATTAAAGGAATATTGCCAATAGAGACCCAGCACATCCTATTAATTAAAATACTTAATTAATTCACCTGGAAATTGTTTAATCAATTCACTTTTGACCCAATTTATTGGGGTAGATCGAACTGTGAGTCTGTGACCCGACGTCTTGTGATAATTAAAAGCTTTATATTACGATCAGGTAATCTATGGGATTGTGTTTTAATTATGATTACGGTGGAAGGGAATTTGGGTGAGGTGGGGAAGGGCACTCATGTAGGCTCCTTATTTAAACGTTTTTCCGATGTTCACTTTGCGAATTTGTTGGTACCAACTGTTACATCCATGCTAGTAGCAGGTTTCTGACTTTTACCATCACTCTCTCTCTCATATTTTCTAGACTTACTCTGCTGACCACCTCAAAAATGTTTTAGATGTATCCTATATTTGAATTTTCCATCATAATCAGATTTTCGCCAACTGCTAGGTACTCTATGGTCCTCGCAACGTCCTCATTATCTACACTTTCAATTTTACTAACAGCTTATTTTCTTTGTTCCAGCATGCTCCGAGCACTCGACCTGGGCGGTGGGGAGCGATCTTTAGAGCGCAAGCCTGAGATCCGCTCGCCGAGCACCGCACCTTC
Organism: Apamea crenata; assembly: GCA_949629185.1. NCBI lineage: Eukaryota > Metazoa > Arthropoda > Insecta > Lepidoptera > Noctuidae > Apamea > Apamea crenata. The sequence continues at coordinate 15,924,606 of OX451372.1, forward strand.
GCTCCGAGACCACTCGGCCGAGCGAGAGCGAAGCGCTGAGCGCCGGGATACAGGTACGTCACTAGTGTTGAACCACGAGTGTTTTGAGGGGACGGTCAACTTGAACTTGGTAGGAAAGCATAGAGTTGAGTTCCACTCAGGTTAGTCGTGTTGGTAGTAGCAATCCGTGCATTCGGCCCGAATGATGACGTCATATGTTTGACGTTATGGAGTCTCTAAATAGTGACGTGTCTTCGCGCCGGATGCCGGTATCATCGTCGTCAAGTGTACATTGGAAATCGATGGCGGCCATCAGCTATGCACGTTCGATGTTTCAAACCTTGTGTATGTCCGTAGCTAGTTCGTGTTCGCTTCACTTTTCTGTCCGCAAAAAACAACAATTCGCAAAAAAACGCGCGGAGTACGAGGAATATCCAGTTCCCACCACCTCAGCCATGCCGCTCACGGACGCGCGTAATCGTTTCAAACTTAGGCTTTAGAATTCGGAGCATGCCATGATGCCGACATGAGAGACGCCGCGCGCGCATTAAAGATTCGTACGCCGTTGCCGAATGATTGCGACGCTTACGAGCGTGCGTGCTAGCCCTCCCTGCCCCCCGTCCCCTGACCCCCACCCCCGGCCCCCGCCGTCCCCTCCTCGTGTTCCCGCGTAACCGTGCTCTCACCGCAGGTGTGGAGGAGTGGCCCAGCACGCCGCCGCCGCTCAACAACAACACCACGCACCACAACAACAACGGCCCCACGCCGCTGCTGCCGCTGCCGCCGCCGAGCCCCTTCCGCTTCGAGGAGCACCGCACCTACAGGTTCGCGGAGGACATGGGGCCCCTGCCGCCCGGCGCGCTGGTCGGACGCCTCGGCGACTCCCTCATCCCCAAAGGCGACCCCATGGAGGCGCGACTGCAGGAGATGCTGAGATACAACATCGACAAATATGCGAATACGAACCTGGACACGTTGCACATAAGCCGGAGAGTGCGAGAGCTGTTGTCCGTCCACAACATTGGACAGAGACTGTTCGCTAAGTACGTGTTGGGGCTGTCTCAAGGGACGGTGTCGGAGCTGCTGTCGAAGCCGAAGCCCTGGGACAAGCTGACGGAGAAAGGGCGGGACTCCTACAGGAAGATGCACGCGTGGGCCTGCGACGAGGCCGCCATCATGCTGCTCAAGTCACTGATCCCTAAAAAAGGTACTTTTCCAAACACATTCACGTCTGATTAGATTTTATTGCGGGATTTGCGTCCTACATAGCGTGATATATTGAGTTACTGTCGTCGTGCGAATCTCCCTAGTCTGGCTTGATGCGAATACCACTGCATTCATGATGAGCTTTTCTAGTTTTTGGGCTACATACTAATCAAAGAGACTGTTTCTATGTGACCATTTGTTTTCTTGAAACTGATTCACTGGTATTCGCAGTTTCGCGTGTTCTAGCTCTGAACGTACCAAAAGTGATATGAACCGTCCGAGATACTTATATTGTTGCGACAAAATTACCTAATCACGTTTGGTACGTCGGGCCATGATCATCAATTCCTTTTACACGAATCATCTGATCGTTTGACGCGTCGGTTATCTTAGCTTGTCAAGTCTACCTGACAATACAACTCATCAATCACGGCAGCACTCGCCTACGAATACAGAAGATGTTTACATTTTCCGCGGCAATTACCTGATACGCGAATATTGATCAATACGTTTATAATCGATCAACGCGTATGTTAGGAAAATTCGAAGGTTAAAATTGTAAATTAACGGTTTAGAACGCACTCGAAGCTTCTTCATATAGTTCCGCACTCTTTTTTGTTTTTTTAACACTATTATTTTATTTTTTGTTTTGTTCCTTGTAGACCTGTTCCTCAATCCTTTTCCTTTGTCCCTGTATCCTATCGCGTGCGGAAATATCTGAAACTGTCCAGTGGGAGGAAGCGAGGGGCAAGTAAACATCTCCATCAGTTCGATTGCAAAATTATTATTTTCATTTTTTCTCCTATTGTCAATCTTTTGTGTACTCTCTACCATTTTCCAAATTTTAGTGTCATTTTTTATAATTTCTTATAGGTTATATTGAAGCTCGCGATCGTCGATATCAGGGAGGTTTTCAAAATTGATAATTGAGTTTCCCTAAAGATCACCTTTTTACAAGATTCTCTATTTACCAAATATTTCGAAGCTACTTTTCTGAAAATACGAGTCCATTTGTTACATAAATGTATGTGGAAATGGAAAAGCGGAGCGGACACGCACTCGGCGCTAACTACGAACTTGCCGCAAAGCGATAGCGTTCACGTTCAGTTACATAGCATAGCAACTGCAACTGTCACTCGGCCTGCTTTGTATAGTGCATGGCACAACTCTAACAAGTATATGTACACTAAAGCTAAAGTTTAACATATACGGACTAACATTGCTTACATTCGTATGATATGAGTTATTCAATATATTTTACGTATTCAAACTTATTTCTATATTCATATGGTTTAGTTTTAGACTGATATTTATTTAAACGTTCATTGAACTTTACCTTTCCATTGACAATCGCTATTCTTATCAATTGCTTTCTTTAAAAACTTGATAATTTTAAAACCAACACGTAATGCGACCACAATAGGAACAGAAATTCGGTGGAATTAAAAAGAACGTACTCATTGTAAGGCTGTGTACACATTAACGACAATGCACGACAAAGTATAAATCTGCGAATACAATGGACTCTTGTGTATTGGCCTTTGTCCCCATCGATAGGGATGGGCTCAAATAGATTGAATTTCAGATAATTCCCGGAAGGGTTACGGTTTTCTTATTTCGCTGCGATGTTATGCGGTTTTCGTTTTTTCTATGCTGGTTATTGCTGATTGGTGTTTTGGCCACGTTTATGGGGTTATTATGCAAGGAAGATGGATGCATTTTCCCTTTTTAGCGGATTTCGTTTGTTCGCGAAAATGTTAATCGCTGTAATTCGTCGAAACGAAAACAATAGCTTTGAGCATTCTTCCATTTCTTTGTGTACTTAGTATTTTATCGATGGATTACATTTTATGAGACATTGGGTACATCCGAGGCTAGTAATATGTAGTAATGACAGCTCATCCGTCACGCTACATACGTAATCAATCTAGCCAGCAATCGTGGGAAGCAATTTCTTCCGATTGCGGGTGGATACCTTTCCAAGCTTCAATCAGTACTGCTACAATGAGACCTGATAAGCTTGTAGTTCGTCTTCTGGGATATTTCTGTATTTTTTTTTTATTGCTGTCAAATACTTTGTCTTACATAAATTTTCAACATGGTGGAAGAAATCGGTAGAATAAGCTCCTGTCTCGGAGTGGACAATGAAAAATTTACTTATATTTACAACATTGTTGGAAGAAAATCGGTGGGATTGCCAGTGTCTAGAAGTGGACAATGGGAAATTGATACAAGCAGTAATATGTAACTACTGAGTTAAGTATTACGTCATGATAAGTGGTTTGATTATATTTCAAGTGTGTTTCATTGAATACAATTGTTTCAAAGCAAGTAGCTGTTCAAAGTACGAACCTAACTGTTGCTTCCGATCCTAGAAAGCGTACTTCAAATAACGTACAATAACGTCAATACTGTTACATAACTACTAACCAGCAACGTATCATTTCGCTGCAACGTTATGGGTGTCGGCTATTTCCCAGTTCCCACGATACACATGCATAATGTCCGTTCGTCCGTCCGTTGCGAAACGATTGTTGTTCGACGTTCACACGCGACAGCGTTGTGGCAATGGTAGGCTGTGGCTTGCGTTCAAAATAAGAATAGAACCTTACCGCCATTTTGTGACGTTTGGCTGTCAAACTTCAACATTTTCAATGTGATCGTTAAGATGGAGTTAAACGACTCCATCTAGCCACTGGCACCTCTATTATTTAAGTTGCAAATACTAAGTAAATATGCAGTAGAACGATAGAAAAAAGGTGTGAAGAAATCTTACATTTACTTAGTTGTAACTCCCGCGCCGTTCTAAAAACCATATCTATTAATTAGTTATCTATTGTTTATCTAGCTAGTAAACGTTGCTTTACATCCACGTACTCCCAAGTCGACACAACATAAAAATAATTGGATAAACGTCGCACGCGCCGTAACAATGGCGGATCAATTAAAACTAGCTACACTAACATACCGCCCTTCGAAATACAGCGCGCAAAAACAGTAAAAAGTATTTATTTATGCTCTATGTCTATGTTCTATCATCGATAGTTTTTGCATTTAGTCTATGTCTATGGTTTATGACGCAATAACATTATAAAGATGAATTCTGATAATTATTATTTATATTATAATTTATTGTTACTTAACATATAGGTAGTCGAACCGTAATTGACTATTAATTTTTTACTTTCTATTTTATTTATCAGTAATAAATTCATATTTTATAACTTAACGTAAATCAAACGCCCATATTTATAGTTTTATATCCGATAATTACTTGCAAATCCAATAACGTTTCTCTTAATCAATTAATAGTGAAAAACAAACTAATTTACAACAAAACTTTAGATATTCTATGTTCCAAGCTCACGATTACACGGTCTAATTACAAGTAAATAGTGATGTAGGTACAAATTTTACGGTATTAAACCGATACCTGTAGCTGTCGTGACTGAATTCAATTTCCAAACGTGCACACAACAAATAAATTGATAAACTATCGTCGTACATCGAGTGTACACAAGACAATAATATTATATTATTTTTCACGGGCACTAAACTTCGATGTAAGTTGACTACGTTCTTTATTCATATAATCCTTCATTCCAATTAAGTTTAATAATGGTGGTCGTAATTATTGCTCTTATTACTTGTACGGTTCAGTGACGAAATGCTATAACGTAGACGTCTTGTTGTTTATGATCACTAAAATCGATTTAAAAGCTTATTGGTCGAGATAACTATCGTGTTTCATATGTGCTGCAATAAATCTTCAGCACGCTCTTTTTCACCTGATTAAATCAAAGCAAGCTATTTTACTTTTTGTTTATATTAAAAATCTAATAACTTATCTTAAAAAACATTTTATTTCAACACTTCTAAAGTTAATGCTCTAAAAGAATTCATAGTTCATGATATGCAAACGTTTCCAAGTAATCTCGTCTAATCTAATCTTTGGCTTTATAAAACCGAAATTCAAAAAACCGATATCGTTATCATAATAATTAAAGCCCCTCTAAATCTGAATGTCAAAATCAATGACAGCAACATTCCAAAAAGTCGTTTGTAAATAGAGTACGACCTAATGTTCGGATACACGCAGAGAATTTGGAGAACCCAATATTTGGACGAAGTTCGGCTCTCAAAAGCCTTTCAAGCGTAGCGTGAAAATCTATTTTCAATGGGCCACTATCGGCCGGCACAGGACACCCGCCAAAGGCTTTATGCTCGAAGTTAAGCGTCCTCGATGCTCCTATACTGTAAACTCCCCTTGTAGAGCTCTTAGTTTAACGCTAAGCAAATTTTAATATTCAATTGTGCTTTCCATGTTCGGGATTTGTTTTACAATAGGTGCTTCATACTCGAAGTTTTGAAACTGTAGTGGTTAACTAAATATTTGTCCGATACTTACTTCTGATATAAATATTAGTTGCGGTTCGTATCAAGCGTGAAGCGTGGTTAATTTATTGTTTTCCATAACACCATAAGCAATTAAGCATGATTATCTTTAATGAGCCAATTATTATCTCTGGGCAGTATTCTTGTCTAGGCCGTCCCTGTTCGTTTTAAAGCCAATTATTCACAAGTAAACTCGCCACACATCTTCTCCAATAACCATTAAAGTTCAAATGTAAACTTTACTTTCACATAAAGGCATCGCTAATAAGTTATCGATGCGGCGGTCACGTAAGGCAGCCCGCACGGGGGACTGTCAAAGGCGTTTAAAACTGAACGGAGTTGGGAACTCCGCAAGTGTATTAGCCGGCCGGCTAATGCGCGCGGACAGCGCATCGAGCGCAAACGGACACAACTCGCCGTCTTCACTCACTAACTTTAAAGTCTTTAAACCGAACAGTCTGCACGATTCATTTGAATGCGTTCTATTTTCAATTCAATTTACTAATATTTTTTTATTCGTTTTAAAAGTTCGAGTTAAAGATTTTTTGGAATGGAATTTCACAATAACGTGTAAAATACGCGATAGATAAGATATTGAAAATTTAATGCTTCTTATCGTTATTTGTCATCATGCCAAGTTTTGTTTGGGAATTCTTTAATATATTTAAAGTATGATACGATGGTAATTCTTAAATTCATCCACAAATAACAAAATACATTAGTTAAAATGCCACAATAATAAGTGTTTTCCTGTTCGAAAGAAGAAATCTATAAAATTAATGTGACTGGAATTGCTATAAAACTGTAAATATATTTTCAGACATAGCCATGGACAATTATTTGACAATTAGACAGATTAGCTAATGATTAATTAGGTAGGTACCTACCTATGCTGTTCAAACTGAAACTGAATTTTGTAAATTATGTTTATCCACTTTACAAAACTATCAGGGAGGGTAAATCGATTCCTCTATTATATAAATACCCAAACGAGGGCGTATCAGCTAAAAGTAGCTACCAAACGAGACCATAACACATAAATCATAAACTTTGAAACACGAAAATTCGTGTTGATAATCACATAATAATTACCAACCCGATAATACCCGCCGGGATCGAAGGGATCGAAAGCATTAGCTCGTAATGAGAATAAAATTGGCAACATATTTGTTCATTAATACCAACTGTGATTTAAACCTATAAAGTTTTTGACAAATAGGTTCATTGACGTGAATCCGAACAAAGAACCATTTGAGAGAAGACGTTGCAACGTAGCGCCATCTTGTGGCCAGCGGCGAAACTAAAAAAATATCTTTACTAGAAAACGACAGGTTTTAGCTGTAAGTGACATAAACTGGATGCATCTTACAAATACTTATGAAATTACGATGACTGAGACAAACATTTAATTTACGACGCAATTATCGCTAAAGTATTATTACAAAGGACATTTCCAGCAAAAAGTTTCGCGACGGCCACTTAGAAAGCACCTTTGAAAAACTAAATGCTCGTTTAAGAACGTTTAAGCAGAAATAACTTTGAAAAAAGTGTGGTATGCACGCAACAATGTGTACGTAACGCCATCTGTCGCCGAGTAGCGTAAAGCTAGTGTAGAGGTCAAGAAATTATTTTGCGAAGAATGTTCGTCGTCCCGCGGCCGCTTTGATGGCTTCCGACGAAGCAATCAGACCTCTTTACGGGCATATTTATGATTATAATACCGTGTCTCATTATATACTTTATGATTTTATACCTAAACGACTGTCCAAGATAATAATACCTAAGTAATTGTTACGGCCGAACGCGTAAACGACTTGACAAGCGCGACGACTGTCTTCTGTCTTTGTCTAACTAATAGTAATCCAAGCCAATAAAATTGTAGAGAATTTTCATAATAGAGTGGACTGTTCATAGTGACTAATAGTTTATAGTTGTGATGTTCTTTTATCGTAATTAATAACGTTATAATAACCACAATTGTATTTTACAAGCAAGCAAATATTATTTCGTTAGTTAATTGTTTAATTATGCCTTCGTAATTGTGATAATAAGAAATTTTAATTACCAAATAAACATTCTTGAAATCATAATAGGAGAACGATCTTTAAAATTCCGACGTTAATTCAACTTTGGAAAATATAAAAATATTTTCCAAAAAGTCTTTCGTCTTTGGTTAGGTTGTAACGCATAGATAAAAAATCTGACTATGGAAAAATATTATACTGCCAGTAATGCCAAATGGCTGTCATTCTAAGCTGCGTATTGGAGAAAGTGTCAAAACGATTAAACTCCAAGGCGATGACATTACATTCAAAGTGCACTTAATTTATTCATATAATGTGGACTCACTTCATAGTCCTTAACACAATTAGCTTTTAATAGCCAAACTAAAATAAGATGGTGCTAAATTATTGCAATCAAGAAGCTCTTGTTGTATAGCGTTCCATTGCAATAATTTTGTAGCGTCTTACATTTGAACAGACAAATATATTTTAATGTATATCAGTTGACATACGTGAATTAACTTCAGAGAAATATCGGGGTTAACTATTTTCATCTACGATGTTACAAAGACATTTTACGAGCTAGCTTATTATATTGCTCGTCATTTTGTCTTGAGGAAATTAATTGATAGGTTTCATTCAAGCTCGTGGCTTTATTAATGCTGGCAAGTTGAGTGTTTATTTACGATAGACTTCCAACCTGATTGAACAGATTCTAAACACAAGTACTTTATTGATAATCCCATACCGTTCGTAATCGTTACTTACAGGCACTCAATTTATGTGTTTATAAAAACAAAATCACATTCGAACGCGTTCAAAATCTGCACAGATTATCCAAAAAAGGTCTTAATTCGTCAACAATACGTAGAAAAAAAGTAAAAGAAGGGTATTCTCGTTCGTCAAGCAAGCGAAGCGCGGGTAATTATTTTAATAAAGCCGCGGTTGCACCGACGGTCGTAAACACGTCGCGCAACCGTCGCGTCGCTACGTCAACGCCCACCGTTCACTTTCAAACGTTTCGATTTTCGCGCAAATGTGATCGAGAATGCACCCGGACTGTCGCTGTTCTGGCCAAAATAATGATGTGGTTTGTCTGGATTGATGATGAAGCGCGAGGCGAGGCGTTCAGCGCCTGGTCTTTGTTGAATGTTTGATTGATCTGGAGAATGTTGGGTGCTATTAATTGCGCGTTGCGATCCTTAATTGGCATCTATGTTTAGAATAGTGTTTAGCACTTACTTAGCTGTTAGTGATCGCCGAGTTTTCGTGGCGCCTTGCTCATGCCTCTTCCGCGTGCCAATTTAGTTTAGACTTAACTTAATGCTATATATCGCACAGCTAAACTCCCTGCTATAAAAACAGTGTTGACCAAACTTCAACAGAAACTACACAAACAATTCAGAGAAAAGATCAAAATTGTCTCGCGCCAGATCGAGGGCGCCATTTTGCGAACCGTTTTCACAACAGTTTAATAGGAAATTAAGTGCATCCTGACGTATTATTCGTCGTAATTAATTACACACGTTTCCTTAGCAAACCCCGAGTTATATATCAGGGATCTGTCTCACAAGATGGGTTGTTTAAACTGTCAGTTCGGACGCGATTTGTGACCGACCATTTTACATCTTTGCTCCCCGTCTTGCATAATTAGTAAGGATTAATGTGTAGCTATGAATGACTCGTCATTGTGCCGCGAAATAGTTTTAATCCAACACACTCGCAAATTAAATCAAGCTCTAGATTTATCTATAAAAGTCGCAGAATTTATGACTGCGAATTGTGCAGCATGTTGGAAATATTTCCAGTTATTAAAAAATGCGACCGCATTTTCAAAATGGCGTTTTGACAGATACTCCACGTCAAAGCAACGCGCTCTAGTAGCGTAAAAATGTTTGTAATGACTGCCAAGATCACATTTTGACCTTTTGTCACTTACCTATTTTTAATGCACCACGTTTCCGCACTTACGATGCCAAAAGAACGTTTACACAGCAAAAACTGCGATGTTCTTTGGTATACTTATTCCTGGATTTTTTTTTACGACTAAGGTCGTTCATGTCAAATGTTGATACATCTCAATTTTATTTCGTAAACATGCTTTATTTTTTCAACACGATATCAATGAAGCGATCAATTCGGGCTAATTCTTTGATCTTGGGAATGTTTGACAAGAATGCTCTGTTCTATCATCAGTTTTTATTCTTAACCGCACCTATTTAGTCTGTGAAAAGTTTTGTAACTCATCGCTTCATTGTACACGTATTGTAGAGTCCACTAAACTTTCATACAGTTATGGGGTATAGACTTGCCATCGATTTTTTTTTTCAATTTTCACGCAACAAAAGCCCTCTCGCGTTAGCGCGTGCTCGCGTGCCGCGCCGCAATCAATCGCTGCCACAATCAATAAAGCAACTGTGCGAAATCAATGCACAAACCTGATATTAATGCGGTACACGTGAAAAATCGCTACGTTGTCATGGCACGTTTGATATATTTTATCTGTGGAAAAAAAACTGTTTGACATTTCGAAGATGGCGGCAAAGTATTCAAATTCGACGCCAGTGTTAAGTCGTAAATAGCACGTTTGGCGGTTAAATGAAAACTAAGTAAATTCAACAGCTAAACTATCGTAAACAACATTTGCGTGAAACTTTTAACTATGGAGACAAAATTCGCTGAAATTAGAGGTTGTTTGTAAGTAATAACTGTAAACAAAGACATGGCACAGACCTTAAAATCAATTAAAAACAGCACATGAAGCGGCAGACGCGATCGGCACTAACCGCGTTACTCCGCCTGTAGTTAACGGGAATTCGGTTATTTCGTTAAAAAACTTCGCTGCGCTATCGTTAAAAGTTATACAGATAAGCTCCGGGGAGACGCCAGGGTGTAGTCTGCAGTTTTTGTGCTGTCATCTCACTGTACCTACACAGCAAATACGATGAAGTAGGTAAGAACGTCTGTCTAGGTTGGGCTGACAAGTACTGAACTGGAAGTGTAATGGAAGTTCGAAGAGAAAATCTTCTCAGGTATAGAACAGACAGCTTTCCTTGCGCTAAGACAAAGAAGTTTTGAAATTCATAGCAAAGTAACCTGAATGGTTACCTTAACGCAAACTATGATATTTCCCAACTAATGAAGGAAGACCCATGACCCATTGCCTGACTGACAAAATCCAAGTTTCTAGTCAGTAGGTAGTTGATGAATTTCATCTATATTCCACGCCGTAGTGATAGCACTCAGTCAGTGTAATCTACATATATGGAGACCTCCCTGAGCGGGGCTGGCAAAATTGATTATTGAATCTAGTTACAAACTAGCGGGTACCGAGGTTTTAACTCGCGAGGGAGTATAAGCAAAGACTTTTTATTTTGTCCCACGTATATTAAATATTTCGCAGTTTCATGAAGGAACGATGCTAATATTCGCCGTCTAGCCCAAACGGAGAATGTGATGGGAATATGTAATAAATAAACTGTGGAATGTATATTATGACACGAAGATTGTTTCATAGATTAATCATATGGAAGACAAAGAAAATTGCCAGAACTAAGCTTTATACAATATACAGCACAAGCTCAAAATTATGTAGGTAGATATTAAGTCGCTGAAATTATTATAGTCTGTTGACAAAACACAGGGAGTATTCAAATAAATTGATCCATAAAAATGATTTAAATACCAAACTCAACCTACGATGTAATCTCTTCCTCAACTAATAACAATTTCAACTTTACAACTCTGCCGTAAATCTTTAAAATTATTTCACTATTATAACGCGACACATTTTAATACGTTTTTACTACTGAATAATAAAAAACCTCACCCTCGATATTATAGTTCGAACGAAATCGTGTCATTTTCGCGCTCGTGACGTCCACACAGCTTAGCCATCAGCCAATCAAATGCACGCAATTTGAAATTCGGTAATTTTCGGCTCAATCAACGAACGTGATTGTCCATTATGTGAAACTGCGTGATCATGATCACCGACATATAAGCGGATCGCATGTTTACATAACATAGATTCGGCGAAGGTACCTAACAGAGCCACTTAAATATCTACTGTTAGATTTCTCCGGTGTGCGGAGCGCACAAACAAATCATTCCTAGAATTGTCTTACTCGTCCTTATCTTAATTTCATGAGCTCGCTTCCTCCGGCGCACGTAGCTCCAGTAGATGTATGTGGCTCTCGTCACATGCACAGGACCATTCTGTTTCTCTCTCGTGTGGAATCAATTGTGGTCGGTGCCCCCGTCGCGGCAGATTGCCATCTAGCACGCGATCCCGATCACCCGACCCTACGCACGCGACGTCGAACAAAAGAAACTTACCAATCGAAAATTATATCATTCCAGACTTTACCTCTTCATTTTCGACGTTATCGTGTTTAACGCAACGAAAGATTTATGTTGTGTCGTTCGTCATCGAACAGCATTTGGAAGTTCTGGGGGCTGATCATTGAAATACTACCGACACATGCAATACCATTTGTACCATTTCATTGTTGTACCACTTAGCACCTAATTTTAAGTCAGATGCCCGTTTATGCAACTATTTCTTTTGCATATAATTAACAATTCAAATGCGGTATTTTTTCCGTGCTCTGCAACACTTTCGAGCGGCCCTGACGTCCGCTGCCGTCGACGACTCGAATGCAAATGAGCATCGATCGCCTGTGTGACGTATAGAACGCGCACTTCTCACCCCTTTCTTGCGACTACCCGCCAACTTGATTTACAATCCCGGATACGAGTTCCCCGTTCGAATCCAACCTATACGGTTAAATTACGAACGTTACTTTTTTCACTATGTCACAGTGACACTATAATTTAGGGCACCGCCCCTTTACTTTCCAAAGCCTTTGAATATTCATACGACTATAGCAATCAATAACGGCCACAAAGAAAATAGTTTTCGCGTGCACGCACGCGATATAATGTCGCATAAACAAATAATTTCTTCGTTTTTATTGTTATCCTTGAATTATGTTATTGCCACTCGAATTTACACGGCCCCTTTCCCGCCATCGGTCAGAAGCGATCAAACGGCGTCCGATAAATTTTAAACTTCCGTGACTGGACGACGTTAATTGAGCGCGTTTTTTAAAAATATCCATCAAAAATGCACATCTTAATGGCCAACAATAAAAACTGATATCGTTACATACTTTATAGTCTACCAGATAAGAAATGCGAATGAAACTAGATCAATAAAAATGTAATATTTAGAGTAGCCGCGTCCCGTGGGCCGGCCATGTTGACGAGTTTGACGTGTGCACAAGATGGCGCGACCTGCGTTGCGTCACACGTCTGTGGAAATAACCTCAGTTTTTTGACAATATTTCGAAGCACGTCGCAGTAATTGCCCGCGTGCCGTTTACAGAATAACAAAATGTCTGCAACAAGATCAAAGGCATTAATAGACGTGTGTTGAAATTTATCGACGGCCGGTATGTCGAAGGATGAATATATACATACAAATCGCGTCGAGCCGTTTGTCTGTGATTTCAAAATTATCTTCTATATTTGCGAGACGTTTATTTATAGAGTATTTTTATAGTTTTGTATTTACGTCCGTCCGTTTATACTGAACATTAAATTACTCGGTTCATAAGAGATAACTGCGTGCTTCACATTTTGATTCGCTACGATATGTCAAGCGGTTTTGAAGTTATAAAAGAAAAACCGCGAAGACCGCCCCGAGGCGAGACGCGACTTTGGAATAAACTAAATAATCAGCTAGTCGACGGCGGACGAGACACGGGTGACATTCTAATTATGTTTTGATCGGTACTTATTGACATAACGGGTGTCTTTTGATACTAAAATTGAATTTTGAAGGAGGCCTATTCCATCACTGTCGTATAAATACAGAAATTACCTCACTCGAATTTATATACCTACGGTCCTCGCGCGAACTACAGATGACTAAATACATTTATATCGCTGTTTGAAAAGATGTCGCTGCTCATTTGTTCAAAATAAAAATGTGACAGATCATGCGTTTCAATTTAAAATTGGAACGTCACCGTGATTCAATATTATTCATTTTCACCACAGAGTAAATACACAGATTTAGTCTTTGCAGACCATAAACTTTAAGCGGCAATTTACGCAACCATTAGAAATGTAATTAATTTATAAACGAATCACGTATATAGAGTTATTGTCTAAAATTATGGTCACACGAGATCATAATCTGGAATATGTTTTAAAATATTTGTATCACGTTCGCTCAGTCATAAGTCGTTAAGTTCGTGAACGGTTGGTTTCACAAAAAATATTGTCTATAGAAGGACATAACAGCTTTTATTGTATGATTTGGAACGTGAGAATCACCAGAAAGTGACAACATTGCCAATGAAATTTTCGAAAGTGAAAACAATAACATTTTACTTGAGATAGAAAAAAAACCACATAAATCTGGTGAAAGTTTAAAAACCATTTTGACTGCCAAAACACTGAGATATTGCACTATTATATTTTATACATCTAGTAATTTGAAATTTGACACTGGTAACCGTTTCTAATCGAGGGAGTTGCAGTATGTAACTGTGAAGCTAATTTTAAACTCAGGTAGACATAAGTTAATGAATTTCAACAAAACATATAAACAATGCCACTGCGCATTATCTTAATTCATTTTTAACTCTCAATAAATAAAATACACTTTACGTTCCAATAAAAGCCCGTTGTGAGTTTTCGAAGAAAAACAATTGCAACGCACACCATTATGCTTTTTATTGTCAAATAATTAGAGACCAACTCGGCGCAACAACAGACAAATCCAAAATAAACCAAATGGAAATACTTGTGAGGAAATTAGCGTACATATTGTCGGTTTTAAAATAAAATTTAAGGACGCAATTAAGTCTTTGTGATCCTTGAAAATTAATACGTCAACTCACAAACGATCCGTTTTCGGAGTCGTTAAAATACCGCAAAGCAAATAACATTATCGTTTTTCTTTAAACACTTGACGGATGTGGCCGATTTTTAACGTACATTGGCATACAATATGTACATAAGTACAGACATAATAAGAGTATACTTATCTAAAGAGATGGCGTCCAATTATTATCATGTTCATAAGATAAAATAAATGAGGGCGCCGCGCTAACACCGCTCGGATTTAACACCAAAAATTCTTTGAACTCGAAATATACTGTAACAAATATTACCCGCAAGAGATCCGAGTATCCGAACATTATGCGCGCACTTTAATTCTATAATCATCTCGGCGAACGTCTAAAACTAATTACGCGACTTAATTAAACTAATTCTGCGCGTACATCACCATCTAAATAGTGTCGTTTCATTGTGAGAGCAGAGACAATATGTTGACAGGATGAATGACCACAGTATGGCGGGCGGGATTCACGCGTAACTTCACTTGTTTATGAGTGCGCGGGCGCAGTTTTAGGATTACTGGGCTTAGGCGATGAGTGCACGTTCCCATTCAACGATTATCTCTAAAGCGCTATGCATCGCGGTAGAGTTTAAATGAAGCGCCTAATTTCAATTGTACCAAATATAACTCGCGTATTTATTACTTGGCAACAGTTAAAGCTACTAACACGGATGTACGCAGCCCTACGTGTGTGTGCGGGAACAATTTAGCGGCAATTAAAATTGTTCGTGTGCGGATTCGAATGCAAAACGATTGCAATATATTTTGTAGAAATATAGTTGTTTACATTGTATAATAAACAACATCACAACTTCTGTTCCATATGCGCCATGAAGCACGCTATTGTTTCTGCTCCGATTTCACGGTACACAAACAAGCTATCATAACGAAAAAACCAATAAAACTAATTTTGTAATTCACAAAGTCATAAAAAATTCGTGGAAATCTCGCACGACTCACAAGCAATCATCGTGAATATTTACTCAACCTAATTTTAGGTTAAATAGCTAGTTGGGCAGAACCCTAATTGATTTGAGGGTAATAATATTTTTGTTTTTATTTCTAGTTGGGACCAAGGATGGCACCGGTGCAGTGTTTGGTCGGCCGGAAGGTGAGGGTGACGACAGGCTCACGCACGCGATCCTGAGTGAAGCGCATCTAATGAAGACGCCCAGCGGACCTCCCCACAACGATGACTCCAGAAGCAATGAGGACTCTAGCTCGCCGAGGACTCAGTGTCCCTCACCTTTCTCTAATAAGGTACGACATTAGTATAATACATCCATGTATTACTAAAATTGCGGGAAAAAAAACACACACACAATAAGTAAATATAATTACTATTTTTGTCTTCTCTTCAGGACGGGAGTCAAAACCGAAGACTCAAGAAGTACGAGAACGACGACATTCCTCAAGAAAAGGTGGCGCGCATATACCAGGAGGAGCTTGCCAAAATCATGACCAGGAGAGTAGAGGATATTCGCCGCGATGGTTTCCCTGGGTATGTCTTCATTTTATTCCCATTAATAAGACCTAAATGTTATAAAACCTTATAGTGGCTAAAAATTGTAACGAGAACAGCATATCTAAAACTAACGAATAGCATGTTTCCTCCTTTTTTCAGCGGCGGCATGCCACCACACATGGAGAGGCCACCGGAAGACATCCGCATGGCCCTAGAAGCGTACCACAGAGAACTTGCCAAGATCCAGCCAGGTGGCAACATTCCCAACCTCCACAACTTGCCTGCCATGCCGCCCTTTCCGAACCTCCTCGCGTTGCAGCAGCAAGCGATGCAACAAGCACAGAACCAACAGATGAACGGCTCAGGTGCGGTACAAGATCTCTCTTTGCCTAAAGATAAAAACGCCAAAATGAATGGAATGACTGATAGTGATAAGGATAGGTCAATGGATGCCGAAGAGGCTATTAGGCACGCGGGGAGCGCATTCTCGTTAGTAAGGCCAAAACTAGAGCCGGGACAGCAATCAACGGGATCGTCCGCGTCCAGTCCACTGGGGAACGCGATTCTACCACCCGCCATTACTCCAAATGAGGACTTCAGTAACTCAGCGGCGGCAAGCCCACTACAGAGGATGGCTTCGATCACGAACAGTCTCATCTCCCAGCCGTCAAATCCTCCTCATCATCCACCTGTACAGAGGTCGATGAAAGCAGTTCTTCCACCAATCACACAGCAACAATTTGATCTCTTTAACAACTTGAATACAGAAGATATCGTAAGGAGAGTAAAAGAGGCTCTGAGCCAGTACTCCATTAGCCAAAGACTGTTCGGAGAATCCGTCCTTGGTCTATCGCAAGGATCCGTGAGTGACTTGCTAGCGAGGCCGAAGCCCTGGCACATGCTTACGCAGAAGGGACGAGAACCTTTCATCCGCATGAAGATGTTCTTGGAGGATGACAATGCTGTCCACAAGCTGGTAGCATCACAGTACAAAATCGCGCCGGAAAAATTAATGAGGACTGGAAACTACAGCGGAGCACCTCGTAAGTATCATCTCTATATGAAAATATTTATGTGTATTTAATGTTTAATGAGAATAGTAGATTAATTGTATTTTTCTTCTTCTGTTCTTACAGCATGTCCGCCAAATATGAACAAACCCATGCCGCCAACACAGAAGATGATTTCCGACGCGACCTCCCTGCTGAGCAAGATGCAGCATGAGCAGCTCCTGGGCGCGGGTCACCTGGGTCACCTGGGTCAGCCCACGCCGCTGCTGCTGACGCCGCCCGGCTTCCCGCCGCACCACGCCGTGACGCTGCCGCCGCAGCACCACGACAACAACAACAAGGAGCGCAAGCCGCCGCCGCCGCCGCAGCCGCACCACCAGCCGCCCGTCATGCGCAGCCTGCACCAGCACATATCGCCGAGCGTCTACGAGATGGCCGCGCTCACCCAAGACCTAGACACGCAAACCATTACGACCAAAATAAAGGAAGCGCTACTGGCTAATAACATTGGCCAGAAAATCTTCGGTGAAGCTGTCCTAGGTCTATCACAGGGTTCGGTCAGTGAATTGCTATCAAAACCGAAACCCTGGCATATGCTCAGCATCAAGGGTAGGGAACCATTCATTCGCATGCAGCTGTGGTTAAGCGATGCCCACAATATTGATCGCCTGCAGGCTTTGAAGAATGAGCGACGAGAAGCGAGTAAACGACGACGGTCAAGTGGCCCCGGGCAAGATAACTCGTCTGACACATCGTCAAATGATACGTCAGAGTTCTACCACTCGAGCTCGCCGGGCCCAACCGCGGGAGCGCCGTGTGCCAAGAAACAACGAGTACTGTTCTCAGAAGAGCAGAAGGAGGCACTCAGATTAGCATTCGCACTCGACCCCTACCCAAACATGCCAACGATCGAATTCCTAGCCGCAGAATTGGGTCTATCATCGCGAACCATCACCAACTGGTTCCACAACCACCGCATGCGGCTAAAACAACAAGCGCCTCATGGCTTGCCAGCCGAACCTCCCGCGCGGGATCAATCCTCAGCGCCTTTCGACCCAGTCCAGTTCCGTCTTCTCCTCAATCAGAGATTACTGGAACTTCAGAAGGAGAGGATGGGTCTTGCTGGCGTACCCCTACCGTATCCGCCGTATTTCGCAGCCAACTCCAACTTAGCGGCGCTAATTGGCCGCGGGCTAATACCCCCCGAAGACCAGGTCAAGGACCAGTCTGGCGGCCTCGACCTTTCGATGCCACTGAAACGAGAACCCGATGGTGATGACTTTGAGGACGATGACGTCGAGAGCAACCTCGGCTCCGAGGACTCGTTGGACGAGGAATCTAAGACTGAGCCGAAGGCGGCGTCGACGCCGCACGCCGCAGGCCGATCCAGCAGACGAAAGCCTGCAGCGCCGCAATGGGTCAACCCTGACTGGCAGGATGAAAAGCCGCGCAACCCTGACGAAGTGATAATTAATGGAGTATGTGTGATGCGAAGTGATGACTTCCGGAGAGAGGCGGAGGAGACGGTGCGGGTGGAGCCGTCGCCGGTCGCGCGCGAGGGCTCGCCGGCCGCGTCGCCCACGCCGCGCACGCCGCACACGCCCCTCACGCCGCACACGCCACACACGCCACACACGCCGCACACGCCGCACACGCCGCGCCCGCCACACACGCCCGACGATGTGATCCCCGAAGACAAAATCAAATCCGAGACCGACGACGGCTGGGAGTACTAAGACTTGCTCGTACTCTTGCCGAGTGTGATAAAACGGGTCCCGAACTGTGAGGTGTTGACTGTACCATATCACGTTCGAACGATTATTTATTGTATGACAAGTGACCGTCGGGGCGTCGATCCGGTGGCGACGTTCAGTGCAAATGTTACTGTGTAGCTAGTGTTTGTTGTAATTCGATTGTAAGGCCAAAGACTTTGTAAATAATACCCTCGTAGCTTCTCGTGATACGCCAGGCGCGTCCCGACCGGGACGAGGTAAACTTGCGATACAAAAAGATGCATTTTTGCTTTAATTTTTTAATGTAAACACGTACCCTGATTAGGTACAAATATCTGAGTATTTTTAAGTTACGGCTTTTTAATTCGATTGTAAATAAATATACCAAATATGTGTCGAATATTGCCTGTGAACCAGACCCTGTATATAAGTAGGATAGAAACTATTCGTGTAAGATAACTCAGTTGCTGATAAATTTAGGGCTAGGGAAGGTTCATTTAAGTGTTAATGAAAATTATAAAGTGCAATCAGATGTAAATTTAAGCTATGGTTTAACGAGCCCCAGTTGAAAAGTATTATTATGTTTATTAGAACCGGCGAGGTTTAAAATATTATAATCGGGTTATATAAGTTTAACATTTAAATTATTAATGTTTATTTTATACTATTGTATGTTTTATCTATTGCATTATTTTATAAAACGCCGCGGGACCGCTCAACTTTGTGATTTTAGCTGTCATTTTATAACGTTTAGTTATCATAAACTGTCAATTCTAATTCCGTACAATAGCTATATTGTTTGTTTCTTTTCATTTTTATATATTTTTTAGAAAATGTACAAATCAAGACACAAAATAATACGATTAAGCAAGTAATGTACTGCTTATGGTTTATAGTTTTATTTTATTTTAGCAATAAATTTGCTTTTAATCTTATTTTTTTTTTTTTTTACCTCCTTATTTTTTATCCTTTTTTTTCCTAGGATATAAGTAAAAGAAAATGTAAATTTTAAAGGAACCATACTCCTTGCATCACGTTGTACATAGTTATATTCAGTTAAAGTGTAAATATCTAATTGAAATGCCACGTTAGAATAAAAATAGTTAAGTAGCAAAATAGTTTAACCCAAAAAATTTAAACTTCGTAAAAGGGTAAATCATAAATAATCGAAATTATTGTCATTCTAAAAGTGTATCGAAATTGTAACGAAATTATGTCAGAATAGATTTAGGCCTCCAGGTTTCAATAAAAATGAACAGTTTGGAATATTTCAATTTTACATGGAGAATATAAATTCTTTATAAAAAAATACATCCATTTTTAGAAATACCAACATACATATCGATGTTATATATAAACAGTAAGTTAGTTAAGAAATAGCGTGTAATAGTCAATATATAAAAAAACTTAGGCTGTTTAACAGTTACAAAAAACAGTTATTTTAACTCTCCAACTCCGTTGTAAGAAGTGAAGGAAATTTTTTAACTTATTAAAATATTGATTTTAGAATCATTTCATAGCTTTTTGCTTTTAAAAGAATAATATATACGTATATTATGAATATTATTGTTATTCGATATAGATGCTTCGAATATTTTTGATATGACAGGTACTTACCAATATGCCTCCTGGCATTTTTAACGTTTTTGAAGTTGGCCAGACTGTTTACTATTGGTGAAGTCCAGTAAAAGATTGCCACACCTGAAAAATAAATGTAACGTCTATCGTATAAAATAATTAATTCGGTTTATTTAAAATTACCTAATTATCGATACACTTGGCTTAAATAATAAAAACCTAAGGGCAAACTCAGTTCAGTATATTTTTATCATTTTATAACATTATTATAGATAATAATTAAAAACGGAAATTCATTTTATTTAGTTCTATCGATGATTAGCTAGTCATGGCGATTCCTTGGGTAGGCAGAATCTACCGAACAATGAACTAACATACAAGTCATATTTTACACTTGTTTAATAATACGTAATGAAGAAATACATTACCAGACTTTTTACATAGTAATTATTTAGGGTATACAGAAAATGATTATAGTGTAAAATGTTTTATATGGATGGTCTGTACGCCTATCAACTGTTTTGATAAGGATATCTGACATGCAAATCAAATTGAGGAGGCCTACACTCTACTCCGGCTGGACATAGGCTGCTCCCAATAAAGCTTGTCTATGTCTTTATACACAGCTGGGAACCATAGAGGCTGTAGATAATAGTAGGTACTGTTAGGATCAAAATATTAGAAGCACCTATCTATTAAGATACGCCATCTTGTATTTTATATTGTTACGTTGAGTGTTGCCAGGTTAGAATGTAAATAGTAATCCGGTAGTGAATAGATTATTATTATGCGTTATATCCATTATAATAATGAATAGTATTAAAAATTATAGCGATAATTATTATTGTTCATATCATAATATTAATTAATAATGATGCTGAAAACCATTGTCTTCTTTCCGAACAATTTCTAAAGTTATTAAAATTAAAAATAAAGAAATTGCTAATCAGATTTTGTTTTATTGTAATTCTCATAGAAGCCACTGCAATCGTAATTTGACAAAATGGGGGATTAAAGGTCCGCCATTTTGTCAAATTCACCCAATCAGTGTGATTGCGGTGCTCCCAATATCTGCCATTTGGAGGACATTTATAAAAACTGCCACTGACGTCGGGATTACCGCGGGGCACCTACTGGGCCCAAGTAATTTGACAAGACCCAGACCAGCACCTTAATTGCGTAACACACGATCAATCGGAATCGGTTTTGACAGTTCAACAACATTCATTGCGTTATTTACGTTGTTGAGCAGACACCTGACTTATTTGTTGAAAATATGAAGCAATGGATTAGCAATATCCTTCAAAATGATTCAGATTGAGATTGATTGTGTGTTACGCAATTAGGGTGCAGTACCATCGATGCGATAGAAGAAGAAGAAAACTGAGGATATCCTTCCAACAACACCTATACTTACTTACACATCAAACATCGCGGACAACTCTACACATCGATTCGCGACACAGGTTCGCAGCCCAGTATTTTGAAGGTAGATCACCATTGACGTCATAATAATAATAATCGGCAGGGAGTCGTTTATTTTCAGGGAGTTGCAGCTCTTCAGCCTTCAGGTCATATATTTAAGCTATTATTCGGGGCGTGGCTGTAGCTTTTACATGCGGCGGGGGGAGGAGGTAGGTATTGAAGTTGTTATGGCGCCTAGTTCCCAATCATTGTCGTTATACTGTGGCAAACATGTCAGTTTTAGCAATACAAAAATAAAGTATTTTTTTGATATTTCATAATTCACTGCCCTTTTGAGCATCATTGATGGGATCGCCTGGACATCACACGCAACCCGCAATGTACGCAGTAACCGATCATGGGTACACTTCTCCTCCCCTTTCCTCTTCCCCCTTTTCTTCTAACGGTTAATTCAGGGTTTTATCGGTAAGCAGGGTCGTCAAATAAAGCTTGCAGCATTTCGAATTAACGTTTTTCTAGATGACTGTACCATTTTTCCATAATCTGCGAATGCAGTTAACAATTACTCAAGAAGTTAAGGATAGTCTCATATGAAAGCTTTTCTGTACCAACAACGGTTAAGGTAGCTTCCTTACTACCTCGTCTCAGCTTCCACCCTGTATTACTCAGATACGACAAGGAAACAAGACAAGGGTTAGTGGAATTCTGGTACTAAATCTTAATATATCATTTTTATTCCTATTGGAGGGGATACCAGCCTTCATACATTTCGTGGCATCATCCTTTGTAGATTTCCAATTCGACCAAAAGATCATTCATGCATCGGAGCAGTTTATTATGTTGTATTAATTACCTGATTGGTTTTGTGAATTATGAATTTGTCAATATTATAATTAAATAGGTAGTTATTAGTGTTGTCAGAAACTGTAAACAGGCCAAATTGGAAATTATGGTGTGAAATTGATAAGGTTAGAAAAGGAATATAATCTAATATCGCGACATATTCGCCAAAAATGTAAACAAATAGGAGTTTACTAGCTTCTGCCCGCGGCTTCGCCCGCGTGGATGTCGGAAGTTATCCCACGGGAACGTGCTGTGCAAAGTATGTGCTTCCCCAGGATGCCATCTATCCCTTTGCCAAATCAGAAGTTCAGTGGTTTAGGCGTGAAAATGTAACATACAGTTTCAAGTTCAAATCCTCCCCTAAAAACCGAATTACCCCTTTTTGCCCCACCAGGGGTCAATTTGCGACAACTTTACATACTTATTATTAATTATTTTCTGTCGAAAGTATCAATACTGAGTTTCGAGTTAATCGGATCGCGCATTCAATTTCTTCCACACAAACTTCAACACCCCTATATCCCCCTTTGAGGGGTAGTTTGAAAAACTTATAATGATAACCTTTATTACTTACTTAGGCAAGTATTGTTGCCAAGTTTCATGTTTATTAACTAAATTAATAAGATTTTTCATATAAACTATATCCCCGCTTTTCCCCCCACAGGGGTGGAATTTTAAAAAATTCATAAAAGTTCATTACTTGACTCAAAGATTATTTTATTTATACCAATTTTATAATTAATCAAGCCACTTATTATAATCCTCCCCTGTAAAATTAACTACCCCTTTTCACCCCGTTAGGGGGTGATTTTCGAAAAACCCTCATACGTGTTATTATTTATTTTTGTCTTAAGTACACTGAGTTTCGTGTTAATCGGACGGCGCGTACAAATTCTTCCACACAAACTTTAACACCCCTATATCCCCTTTGAGGGGTAGTTTTGAAAAACTAATAATGATAAACTTTATTGCTTACTTAGGCGAGTATTCATGCTAATTTTCAAGATTATTAATCTAACGAATAAGATTTTTCATATAAACTGTATCCCCGCTTTTCACCCCCACAGGGGTGGAATTTTGAAAAATCATTTGGGATGTGTTCATAACTTGACTCAAAGATTATTTATACCAATTTTCGAGTTAATCAAGCCACGCTGCAAAATCCTCCCCTGTAAAATTGACTACCCCTTTTCAGGCCGTCAGGGGTACATTTTCGAAAAACCCTGATACACATTATCCTTTCCTTTCAATTTTAGGTATAAACACTGAGTTTCGATTAAATCGGACCGCGCGCTAAAATTCTTCCATACAAACTTTGAAACCCCCCAATCCCCTTTTAGGGGGTAGTTTATAAAAACAAAAAATGCCCAACTTCATAATTTATTTACATAAGTATTCGTGCCAAGTTTCAAGTTTATTAACTCAAGGAATAAGATTTTTCATACAAACGAAATCCCCCCATTTCACCCTCTCAGGGGTGGAATTTCGAAAAGCCCTTTCTTAGTGGACACCTACTCTTCACGAAGAATACACTCTCCAAATTTCATGTCTCTAGGACCAGCGGTTTAGGCTGTGCGTTGATGTCTCAGTCGGTCAGTCAGTCAGTCAGGACTTTGAATTTTATAGGCGCGAGAGTCGAGACGCGTCGAGCGTGATTCAGTATTCACGCGCGATGGCTTATTATTAGCGTATTTCATGTATAACTTTGGTGTTTCTATACCGATTTCTATGATTCTTTTGTATGGAATAGTTAATAATGTTAACTTTTTTAATTAAGAATGACTGAGAGTGTTATAAATGTAAGAGTAGACAAATATAATCAGAAAGCTTCGAACTGCTAAGCTATCGGGAGTTACACGTGTTATTGTGAGTCAACCATAAAAGATAGACATATGCTGTCGTGGGATATTTTTTATATAATTTTAAGGAGAACATTTCCGTCATACATGATTTCTGTGTAGCTTTAACCATTAAGGTTGCACACGCGACGGAAGCGTAAAAAATGGAGTAACTTCTCCCGTTTTCCCAACATTTCCCTTCACTGCTCTGCTCCTATTGATTGTAGCGTGATGAAAAGTATACTATAACCAGCTCAGGAGTATGAAAAATAATTGTACCAAGTTTCATTAAAATCCGTCGAGTAGTTTTTGTTTCTATAACGGTTATACAGACAGACAGACAGACAGACAGACAGACAGACAGACAGACAGACAAAATTTTTACTGATTGCATTTTTGGCATCAGTATCGATCCCTAATCACCCCCTGATAGTTATTTTGGAAATATATTTCATGTACAGAATTGACCTCTCTACAGATTTATTATAAGTATAGATGGAAAAATAAATTGAATTCCTACACAATAATGTTCAGTTGACGCTACAATTTCAAACATTTTTCAATAGTGCTAGTCACTCTGAAGTGAACTTAAGATCCAAAGATCCGTTAAAATAAAGTTGAAATTTGTTTAACTTGAAATAACGTCAATTTAAAACAAATAAAATTTTAATATAGGTACATTGTGAATTGCCTCGTCAGTCTAATGAAATCTAGCATCCTGGGTTCGATTCCCGGGTCGGATCAAGTGTTATTGTTTTTCCCTTTGGAATTTCTCAATAACAGCCCGGTGTCCGGATTT
Organism: Apamea crenata; assembly: GCA_949629185.1. Lineage (NCBI taxonomy): Eukaryota > Metazoa > Arthropoda > Insecta > Lepidoptera > Noctuidae > Apamea > Apamea crenata. Next base: position 15,949,796 of record OX451372.1, read on the forward strand.
GTGCCCGGTTAATAGCAATATTAGGCTCGTTCTCTGTTACATGGGACTTAAATATAAGTGGTGAAATGTGTTTTACCTACTACAGGTACACCGTTGCCTAACCCTTCGGGGAATACAGGCGTGATGTTATGATATGTGAATAAAATTTTATTTATACCTGTTGTCTATACTAATAATAAAGCTGAAGAGTTTGTTTGTTTGAACGCGCTAATCTCTGGAACAACCAGTCGGATTTAAAAAATCCTTTTTGCATTGATAGCCCTGAGATGAGAGAGGCGACTTAATATCGCGCCAGGACCCTTGGCGGTCGAGCAAAATAAAAAAAGGCAGAAGGAACGCTGAGAGAAAACGAAGTAACAGTGTGCCCCAGGCGATGCGATGCGACGGGTTGGGTCAAGGCCGAAATTTTACGGACGAAGTTGGGGTCAGCAGCTAGTATACTTGAGCTGCGGGCTCCTACAGTACCGGTACTTAATGATGAAAGGCCTATTTTGTATTAATTTATCATAATTATTTCTATAAACGACGCTACTTCTTTTACATCATGATGCGCTTAGTCAGCTCTCTAGCTAATCCTCTATCCTCACTAAATATGAAATATTTCTCTCATTATACATACCATCAACTTATAAAATCTTCGCAAAGGTCTGTCGTCAAAGCCAACCAGACAAAACCAATGAGGCAGTGCTTATACTTGCTTGTAAAAGAAATGAGCTGAGTAATAATCTCGAGCAGGGGACTGGAAGAGATCTGTGGTCCTCTGTATTATATTCAATCTCATTTATCATCTAGGTACGTCTTATCCCATCACGAAGTTTCTACTTCTATCAATCTAAGAAACAAAAAAGACGTCAAAGTAAAATCATTTATTAACAACAAACAAAACTTAAACATTGTTTCTCAAAACATTTAATCAACTTCTTCAACGACTGGTCCATCGCTGCCACCGTGTCCACTCTTGGAGCCAGTAGCATGAATTTTCTTCATAAGAGGGGCGAACTCTTTGTTAAGCTCCTTATATTTGCTTTCGTACTCATCTTTTTCGGCTAAAGAGTTACTCTCCAGCCAGCGCAGAGTATCGTCGCATTTTCTACGAATCTTCGCACATTCTACCTCTCCTAGTTTCCCTCCCGCTTCCTCAGCCGCTTGCTTCACACTGAACACGTAAGATTCTACCTTATTTTTGGCTGCTACACGGTTCCTCTGCCTTTCATCATCACCCTTATATTTATCAGCATCAGATAGCATTCTGTCAATCTCTGATTGAGATAAGCGGCCTTTATCATTCTTTATGACTATGTTCTTGCTTTTCCCAGTACTGTTTTCTTTAGCAGAAACGTTAAGAATGCCATTAGCGTCTAAATCAAACGCCACGTCTATTTGTGGCACCCCACGTGGTGCTGGAGGAATGCCGGTCAGATCGAATGTTCCCAACAAGTTGTTGTCCTTTGTCATTGCTCTTTCACCTTCGTAAACTTGAATAGTGACCGCTTGCTGATTGTCTGAATAAGTGGTAAACGTTTGGGAATGTTTGCAAGGTATCTTTGCGTTGCGTTCAACTATAGCCGTCATGACACCACCGGCTGTTTCAATACCTAACGATAACGGAGCCACGTCCACTAATAGAACATCTTGGATCTTAGAATGACGATCTCCACTCAGTATAGCAGCTTGCACTGCTGCTCCGTAAGCCACTGCCTCATCAGGATTAATAGATAAATTCAACTTCTTTCCGTTAAAGAAATTCTGTAATAAGCTTTGTATTTTAGGAATACGAGTAGAACCTCCCACTAAGACGATGTCGTGTATGGAGCTCTTGTCTAGCTTAGCATCAGTCAAGGCTTTCTCAACGGGCTCTAAAGTAGCTCGGAATAAATCAGAGTTTAATTCTTCGAATCGTGCTCTAGAAACACGCGAGAAGAAATCTATGCCTTCATAAAGAGCATCAATCTCAATGCTCGCTTCAGAACTAGAGGATAACGTTCGTTTAGCTCTCTCGGCCGCTGTTCGAAGACGTCGAAGTGACTTTGGATTGGAATTCAAATCTTTCTTATGCTTCCTCTTGAATTCATCAGCGAGGAAATTGACAAGCCTACTGTCAAAATCTTCGCCACCGAGATGTGTGTCCCCGGCAGTTGCTTTGACTTCAAAGAGAGAGCCTTCATCAATCGTAAGTATTGATACATCGAATGTTCCTCCGCCAAGATCAAAAATTAATACGTTCCGCTCACCCTTGAGATCTTTATCCAATCCATAAGCTAACGCAGCAGCCGTTGGTTCATTTATAATACGAAGGACGTTCAATCCAGCTATGGCCCCCGCGTCTTTAGTGGCTTGTCTTTGAGAATCATTGAAGTAAGCTGGCACAGTTATAACCGCTTTCTTTACTGGCTTACCCAAATAGGCTTCAGCTATATCCTTCATCTTGATGAGTACCATGCTACTGATTTCTTCGGGGGCAAATCGTTTATTCTTGCCTTTATATTCAACCTGTATTTTTGGTTTTCCACCATCATTGATAACTTTAAATGGCCAATGTTTAAGGTCTTGCTGTATCTTAGGATCGTCATATTTTCGTCCAATGAGACGTTTAGCATCAAAAATTGTATTACTCGGATTCAGAGCCACTTGATTTTTCGCACCGTCTCCTATTAGTCGCTCGTTATCTGTAAAAGCGACATATGAGGGAGTTGTACGATTCCCTTGGTCATTAGCTATGATATCCACATTACCGTGCTGCCAGACGCCAACGCATGAATAGGTTGTTCCCAAATCAATTCCAACTGCAGCCATTGTAAAAATGTATTTATTTTAGATTATTCCGTTGCTTTTTTGTAGTTTCCGTAGTTTATGTATTGTAACAAATATTATGATGTCAGTTTACAAAATTCGAATTGATTGTTCTCGATATTTTTTTATTGTTTCAGTCAGTATTCTATATTTTAGAAAGGTTTCACTTCACTAGATGGATAAGAACGGAACGCACCCAGACAGAAGTGTCAGTGCTCAGTGTCAATGTCAAACAAATTGTCAATACGTAAAGCAAAACATTCTCGAGGCGCATTGTTATTTAAAAATTTCTATAATTTCAATTGTAAATGAGTACGTTTTTACTTTCCCGTATCTCTTTCTACATAAATTTGGGTCAGTGGGTCATCTTAGGGGCGGTTGCTAGAATTCCCTGTAATCTCAATACTACATATTAAAACAAAATATTGCGCGTTATTGTCACTTAACCTATAAGCGTACTTGTTTATAGTTTATTTTAATAAAACGCAATGCGTTACGCACAATTGGTAGTGGGCCCAGCTGGGAGTGGAAAGGTAAGGATTTTATAATAACCTTGGCTCCATAAAGAACTCTTTTTATCTGTACTTTCAATATAATACTTAACAGGCTGTTAAGTTTTGTGTTCTCCAGTTCTCCTTCATATAAGCGAGTTCCTTTCAGTAAAAGGAATAAATAACATGATTTTAAAGTCAACTTGAATACCACTGGATTCAGTGAAAAGCTATTCAAATATATCTTAAGATTGTGGGCAACAAAATGGTAATTTTGCTCCAGATCTCAAACAGACTTACTTGTAGCAAAGTTTTCATGTTTTTTTTTTCTGAAAATAACAAATAGGCATTGTCTTTCAGTCCACATACTGTTCTACAATAGTAAAACATGCCAGTGACGCAAAGCGTTTAGTTGAGGTAGTAAACCTGGACCCAGCTGCAGAACACTTCGACTATGAACCCCTCGTTGACATCCGGGAGCTGATACATCTGGACGATGCCATGGAAGATGAGGAGTTGCAGTTTGGACCCAATGGAGGACTGGTGTTTTGTATAGAGTAAGTTTTTGCTTATATTATTATACCAAGATATTTTATAAAAAAAAGAACCTTCATTATTTTTATTCTGTTGTTCCAAAACAAATTTTGCTTGTTAAGGGGGATGTGTAGGGCACCCACGAAATTCAAAATTTTCTTAAATTTTTTGCAGTCCTGGTGCCCCCTTAAAGTCTCCATCTCTTAACATGAACAGCTTACCTTACAATCAATCTGCCTAGCCTTTTTTCAACTATGTTTGGAAGTGAAGGCACTTTTTTAAATAAAAAATAAGAGTCCTATTCTTCTTCTTCGAGTTGCTTCCCACTTGCGAGTTGTTTTCCCAATACTTTGCCACTTCACCGGCGTTATCACACAGTCCTATTAATTATCTAAAACCCTCAGCCATTTGCTCTTACTATTTAATAAATACTTCAAACACAAATGTACAGAATGACTTAGGCATATAAGAGAGGGACGGAATCATATTTTACACAGCTGTCTTGGTAGGTCACTTATCTAATGTTTTTTAAAACTAGTCAATCAAGCAATATATACTTACATGTACACATGACTTAATACCATAGGTGTTTTCTACCAACCTTTTAGATGATGCAGAGACAAACTGTGGTAACAACAATTGAGGAATAAATATTTAAAGAAAGAAAGTAAAAATAATGTTTTAACTGCAATAGTGTGTGCCTCACAGCTGCACCAAAAAGTTTCTACTTAGTCAACACTCAACACTGTTCATTAGAATTTGACTGCCTTATAAAAATTATTAAAAATAAAATATTTCCTGTATCATCAGAAGTGCGACTACTATAGACTAATTCTAAAACTCATATTTTGCAGAACCCTCCTAGAAAACTGCGACTGGCTAGAAGAGCAGCTAGGCGACGTGGATGACGACTACCTTCTGTTCGACTGTCCCGGCCAGATAGAGCTGTACACACACCTGCCAGTCATGAGGAAGCTGGTAGACGTACTGCAGAAGTGGAACTTCAGGATATGTGTTGTCTTCATGGTGGATTCCCAGTTTATGATTGATGGGGCCAAGTTTTTATCAGGTGGGGACAATATAAAAGCAAAAGTGGCAAATAAATACTTATTATTAATTATGGTGATGTCTGTCTTACCTTTTCACGCCTAAACCACTGAACCAATTGTAATGAAACATGACAGATAGGTAGGTTGGGGTCTGGAGAAGGACATATTATTATTATTATTAAAAGCCTGTGATGTCCCACTGCAGGGCAAAGGCCTCCCTACTTCCCTTCCATTTCTCTCTGTTAAAAGATAATCTCAATAACACAGGCAGGCCAGCCCTCGTGTGTGTACCATGTATAAAATTGGTAATCTGTTGGCCAAGTCTAATTTATAAATATTTCCCTTAGTAGGACTAAGAATACCCCGAAGAGATCCGGCGAAGCACAGGACCGGTCGAAGTGGATGTGCTTGCGGGAGGCCTATGTCCAGCAGTGGACGTCTTTCAGCTGAAATGATGATGATGATTAGTAGGACATGATCAGTACGGGGGACGTGCTTAGCTACATACTAACACTATCAGAATAATATTTATAGTCTTCTATAGAAAATAAGACTACTAGCATATGACCTTTATATAAATTTCCAGGCACGATGGCAGCACTCAGTGTAATGGTGAATTTGGAACTTCCACACGTGAATATTCTCACTAAAATGGATCTGCTCAGTAAAAGTGCAAGAAGACAAATAGATGAGTAAGTTAACAATACTATTTACTTATAAAACAAATTAAAATAAGTAGTGCTATTAATTGGACGATATCGACGGTACCGGAAGACGTGGTGTTGGAAGGCCTCGCACAAGGAGGACCGTAGACCTGGTGAAGGCCGCAGAAATCCGCTAGATACAAGAAGGTCGAAGTGACGATGCTTGGGGGTGGCCTATGTCCGGCAGTGGACGTCTTTCGGCTGAAATGATGATGATTATTCCACGATATTATAAATCTGAAAATAACTTGTCTGTTACCTTAATTTACCTATTACTTATGTACTTATATGTTGATCTGAATAAACTACAGCTAATACAAACCTTGTGATGAAAGAGACTGGACCTCACGACACAGGGTATCCTAGTGTGTGGTCCAGTGTTACTCGAAACCAGAATGTAAAGGATTTTTTTTTTGAGATTAGTAAATTAAAAAATTAAAAAAAAAAATGAACGGATTTCGATGAAATTTGGCAAACAAGTAGACCCGACCTGGGTTAGGACAAAGGATTTTTATCTTATTTTTTATCCCGATAGTATGCCTCCGTGGTATAATTTCCGACCTCCACGCAGGGAAAGCCGCGAGCAAAGGCTAGAAAGGTATCCATTGCAGTGATTAAATGCAACTACTGTCCCAAGATATGTCAAAGACATTTTAGAAGTGACACAACTTTTGACGCCGATGCAGCATCCTATATTTTGGGGGAAGCTTGTCTCGTCATATAGTTTTGGTGTTCTTTCGATGTCACATATTTGTGCTGCCACTTGTATTGCCTTCCACAAAATGATTAGACATATTTGCCGTCATGACGACAAATGTTGATGGATGACGCATGAAATCAGATAAAGTATTGCCGAGCTGTTCATAGTAATAATATGCTCATGATTGTACTTCTCGGCGTTCTAGCAATTTTATTTCCCGCCTGCGCTTACTTTGTTTTCGCTTAGCGTTCTTTCTGCATTTTTTTCCTATTTGCTCAGCTCCAAAGGGTCATAGCGTGATGTTATATAGCTTATAGCCTTCCTCAAGAGTTGGGCTATCAAATGTAAAAATATTTTTTCAAATCCGACCGATACTTCCAGAGATTAGCGCGTTCAAACAAACAAACTCATCAGCTTTATTATTAGTATAGTATAGATTAAAACGTCATTATCATTATTTTCCAGTTACCTCGATCCAGACCCACATGTCTTACTAGCAGACATGCGAAACGCAAAATCAAAGTGGCATGAAAAATACGCCAAATTGACAGAAGCTATTGGAGAAGTCATAGAGAACTTTAGCCTAGTTCGGTTTTACCCTTTGAATATAAAAGACGAGGAAAGTGTGGAGAATATCCTGATAACCATAGACAATATTATTCAGTACGGAGAAGATGCTGATGTAAAGATCAAGGACTTTGATGAAGAGGAGCCTGAAGATGATGAGAACTGTGATTAAATGTTTTAGTTTTTATTTTATGATTTTTATTTAATCGTTTTCTACCAAACATCATCCTTCAACCTTGCCTACGTTGAAATAAAGGTGAATATACGGAGGAGAACAGCTTTGTTGCTCTTAAGGATTAGTGGAGGTATTAAATACATCGTTTCAATGTAAGTATGGTTGATTTTGAAGTTTTTTTTTAACATAAATCATCCAATGCCAATTACATTAGTTAAAGACACATCAGTTAATTCGACGGCACGGTTGGCGCAGTGGTTAAGCGATTGACTGCTGCGCTTCGTGTCGCGGGTTCGATTTCCGCACGGAACAAATATTTGTATAACCTACAATTAGTTGTTCCGAGTCTGGCTGTTTGTGTATGTGAGTTTATATGTCTGTAAACGCACCCACGACACAGGAGAAATTCTTAGTGGGGCAACAAGAAAAAAAAATTACAATAACGAAAAATATACAACTACTTGACAGCCATACCATACACTCATCTCACAATACTCCAGACACTCGCAAGATCTTCCATCCATCCGCGAACACATCACGGTCAGGTAGATTCCCAGGCACGGCGAATAATCTGTGCCTCCTGTTACAGTTATAGTTTATCGGAGCAAAACGTAACGTCGTGCAATTCAGGACCATCTGTTTTTCCGTGAAAGATCTTTTAGGTTGTGTTCAAATGTGACATCCATAATTATCCTTGTAACTGATGGTTTTCATTTTCTATCGATATAGTCAGAAGTCCGGGACCAATCCCTAATGCCATGGAACCACGGGTAATTAAAATTACCCATGGACCCGGTAATGGGTCGGCCCACCGGGACCACGGTTAACGAGTGTTCATTCTAGTTGTTGTAGTAATAGTGCTGTCATTTATTTTAAAAGCAATGGTCAGCGACAGTCAACTTCGGAAAAGAGTTTTAAATCATCTGCATATAATAGACTTCTGACGTGATGAATAATTGAAGGAAGGTTCAGTTATCGTTGATCATTATTAAGAAGAAGCGGTCCCATGATTGATCCTTGAATGACTCCAGAACGCGTATGATAGGGCTGGGATTCATAAAGGCCCAGTCTTACAAACTGCTGACGATCGTGGAGGTAATGAGCGAAGAGCCGTAAGAGACCTGGCGGAAATCTGATGGCACATATGTTTTGCCAGCAGAATATCATTATTGACCCTATCAAACGCTTTCCGGAAGTCAAATTACAAGGCATCGACCTGGCCGCCACGGTCAAACGTTTTGATATGTAGTCTACTAAGGTAAGAATTATACTTAATAAAACCTAACCAAGCGCTTCAGAGCGCTCCTTTTTCTTTAGCATACAAGATTAACGAATAAACATAAATATCGGTGAAGGAAAGAAGATGTGGGTGAAATCTACCAGTCCGCACTGGGCCCGCGTGGTAGATTTCGTCCCACTCCCACTCACCGAGAGTAGGCCTGTGTCCTAGTAGTGGAAACATTATGGGCTGATTATTCTTATGCTATAAATATAAGACTGTTTCCCGAAAAGGTTAGGATAGGCAGAGGTGTACTTTATTTAGTAAATAAAAAATCAACATTTCTTAATTAACCTTTATTTGACAAACATAAACATCATTATCCTACATTAAGCTACATTATTGATACACGCATAATACTACACTATGTAATATGCATTCTTAGTCTATATTCATTAACTAAACGCCTCTATAAGAGGACTGAGAACGAACGAGCATTACTTTTCATAAGATTCATATAAAGTATTAAAATTGAAAGTACCGGTATAATAGGTAATTGAGGAATGGCAATACATGCAAATGTAAATTCTCCTAAATAGTAGGTACATAATAATATTGAGGGCCTCGTGGCTAAATTGGAAGAATTAAAAATATTGCAATCTTATTTGAATGACTAAAAGATAGTTTTTATCAATTTGAAAATGGACCACAGCGTACTCCTGTATTGAACTATTGCAAATACTGTATGATGCATATTTTATCAGTAAACTTGAATAAAATTATCAATAAACTAACTATTGCCCGCGGGTTTTCCGGGAAAAAATATCGCACGGGATTGTACAACCGGTATAAAAGTACCTTATATATTAATCCAAGTTATAAAGTATCTGTGTGCCAGAGAAGTAACAACGGGGGCGGGCGATGCGATGCGACGTGGTGGGCAGCCGCCATTTCACGTGGACGATGTCGCGGCCAGAAGCTAGTGACGTATAAAAACGGCTTTGAATGACGGTCCGTAATAGAAGTGCTCAACGCACATTCCGCGCCACGAATTTTAATAGTACCTACTGGCGACTCTACACGCTCCCATGGCGGCGACTACTCGCTCTGTGGTCCCAGCTTGGGAACTTGATAGGCCGATTGCTCTTACTATCTAGTGGTATATTAACAAGTTGCAAAAAAACAAGTGGTAGGTAAAGTTAAAAATACAGTATGCTCGTTCATTCTGTGGCAGTGAAACACTCCTGCGTTCTGGTTTCTTGATACCATCATGAGAATATTAAAGCTAATTTATAATATGTTGAGGATTCGGCTGAAAATTACGTTGCAATTTGCAATTAATTAATCGGTGTATGAATAAACCACCGGTATTCGTACTAAGCGTATGTCAAGCGAGAGCGTAGACACTGCGTAAATTCATACGGTGTACTAGCGTAGCGTTGACATGACGTTATTGTATCGAAACAAGGTTGTGCACTCAGCATTGACGTCGAGTTTACGTAGCGTATACGTTCGACAAACGGCTACGGCTGATTAACGCCAAATCACACTTAAACCAACAACCGAGTACCGCCATTTTGTATTTTTAAACAATTATCATAATTTTTTTAATGAGTTATATTCAGGATTTCTTACTTGTAAACCAGAACACAAAAGTTAGTGACGTATGGCTGATTTACAATAAAATTACTAAAATTAGGATTACTCGTCGTTTTAAAAAATAAAAATATGAGCTAGGTGGAGTCGACAATGGCGCTGATTCCCTTGTTCACAAACTAAACTAAATTTAAGTTCAGTTCAGTTCAAATTAGTCAGCGCCTGACGTAAATTGACGTATTTGGCCATGTTTATAATCACGTCTAAACTTGCTATGGAGTATCTAAATTTGACAGGACTAAACTAATATTTATCTTCCTTTTCTTATTGAAATGGAAAGAAAAAGATGCACTGAATTTAAATTTAGTTTAGTTTGTGAACAAGGGAATAGGCGATATTTCCTATCTGACTAACCCTGAGAATGAATTGTGAAACAAACTCAGTACGGGGGCTTATGGGTCTATATTACTACATATTACACATTGCACTATAGACAAGGGTCTATTGCCGTAATTTAGTATTGTTATACTTGTTAAAACAACAAACGAATTTAAACGATCTGTTTGCGGACGAATGGAGGAAGATTTTGTCGGGCTTGTCAGAATTACTGTAACTGTGAGGGATTTATGAAAGTGTAGTTATTTTTATTTTTTTTTTATTTTTTTTACCTGAACTCGATGTTTTTATAATTCCTCTTTTATGTGTACAAACTGTCTTATTTTTATTTTTGTAATTGGTTTCAACTAAAATTAATAAATAAATAAACGTCATATTTTCTTATTGCAAATCAACCATATACCAGTATATCTAATAGGTATCATAATACACATAATATTCTACAATAATATGTGGTTATAAAAATCGGCCAAAATCTGTACGTGGTCCGTTTTGGCCTAATATTCTTAATTATTAATTACCTTTCACACAATGTTACATAAATAAATAAAACAAATCATCTCAAATATCGAACCAGCCGTGGTTAATTCCAAAAATATTTTATTTTCATACTATCAGGGCATTCTTTTTGTTAACAACAAGGTATCATACGGGTACATTTTTAAGTCATAAAAGTATTACCTTATAATAATATGGGCATATAATTATAATTACTATTCCCGCTAAAAAAGCTTGTATAAAATAGGTAATTGGATTAAAATTTGAAATCACAACCGATTGGTAGATGGCGTTAAATAAACACCTATTTATTTAGTGCAAGTCGTGTAAACAGGGTACGTTTTAGTGAATCATGATGTCGTTTACACGGGTCGAGTCACCGGAAGATATTATCTAACGCCTCTTTAAAAGAAGACAAAGATTTTGCAAATGTACTAATAAAAAGCATTCTCTGTTCATAAAACCATTTAAATGTAAATTTTAAAGTCATGTTTACTTCATACATAGAATCCATAATGAAAAGCGCCCATTTGTAATGAATTATCTAAATATTTACAATCGCCGCACACCCGTTACCGACATGCAAAGCGTATATTAGAATAACATGTATGATAGAATACAATGATAACAGAATTACCTACTATGATGAGGCGTTTTTGTGACGGTAGTATGTAGGTCTTGGTTTATCAATCTACAGAAGTAACTGCTGATGTGAGTGTAAACCACGAGAGTGGACGCCATACTAGAAGAACATGTAGTGACCTTATTGGCGACGTTCTTCAGTAAGGTCAGGTGCGTAGTACTCGAAACTAGCGTGCGTGACCAGAACTCCAATTCCCGTAATTGAAGACGTTCAAAATCTAGTCGCAATCTCATCTCAGCGACAATCAATATCAAAAACTTGTCAAAAATGTAGGGAAATTAGAGGTATTTTTTTGAAAGATTGACACTGAGATCGACTGTGAACGTTCTTAAAATTATGAGAATTGCCTCTCAGAAATTGATGATCAATCATATTTTATTCGGCTTCCTTCGAGAACTGAACTATAATGAATTGTATAATTGTCATTAAAACTGTGAAACCAGTGTATAATTAAATAGGTCAACTGAATGAACGTGTGTAAAATATACAACATAATAACATAAATGTTGTGTGTATAATTAAACCATTGTATTTTAACCATAGTACAATTTGGAGTAAACATAATAATATGTTAGAGTTAACTTAGTGCATTGATATAACCAATGTATATGGGCTAAGGGACGTGTAGACCGTACATTCTACCAATGCTTATTTAATACTATTTTATCAATATTTAGGATGGCAAACACCAATGTTGATTTGATATTAATTGTTTTGACATTTCCGAATGTCGCCTACAAGTAAAGATATTTATTGGGAAGATCGCTTCGCCACAGCTTCAAAATGGCGACTTCAGGCGACTGTCTTTTATCATTCACTTCATTCATTGTTGAAAAATTGGGTTCAAGTCAATTAAAATTGTTCATATTTGCGTCAGTATTTGGCTGATGCTGTAGCAAAAAAGACAAGCCATTCACCAAGTTAGGAAGTCTTGGATACTGAAGTATCATAACTATTGTTTTGAATAAAAATCAAATGATATTCAAATTTCACAGCATAGACTTTAGGTTCAGAAATATCTGCCAGCCGATCTACACATAAAGCCCAACTCAAACAGACAAACAAGCTGCACCGCTGGTTTCTCTGGGCTATAGCGTGTCGTCGGCGACGTCGTCGCAGGCGAGCGCGAGCGCGTCCGTGATGCTGAACACGAAGGCCTGGCAGCCGAACTGCAGCAGCGCGCCGTGAGGGACCAGCGCCGAGCCCTCCCACGCGCCCGCCCCGCGGGCCCGCCCGCCCGCGCAGCGGCACGCCGGCTCGTGCGGCAGGGGGCTGGTGAGGTTGCCGTTTATTCTGTGGACATATTAACGAGTTACTCTAGTAGTCGCAACACAAGGATTTCGGTACGATCTCGGTTTTGCTCTGCGTTTTAAATACTCTGTAGCAAATTCAGCATATCGTAGTCCACTGCTGGACATAGGTACCTCATGTTGTGCTACCCAGATCCCGCCTTTCGCATACTATCTGTCCCTTTTTGAGGTCGTCGGTCCATCTACCTGAGGGGCATTCTACACTAGTCTTGCTGTCGTCTCGTACTGATTGAAAGGTATTAGTATCATAAGTAAGCGCGCCCGCACCGCAGAGGTTCCCGCACACGATGCCGCACGACGTCGCGCAGCGCGGCGGCGACAGGCTCGCGGGCCGCACGCGGCTGTACGTCGCAGGCGTACAGCACGCCGTTCACACAGCTGCCCCACTCCGAGTAGTTGATCAGCTCGAAGTGGCGGCTCACCTGGGGAGACGGGAAAGAGAACTTATATTTATAAAAGGCATATTTGATAAACTGGAATGTGTATTATACGTCTTACAAAGTACCGCAATAAAGAAGTATTAAGTTACTCAAACGCCTCTTTGGTAATTAACACTTTCAAGGGTGCTATACGGCTATAGCCATCATAACAATAAAACTCCTTTTGTGTCACGTTTACCGCGCCGGAACCTGATTAATATCATCGGATGCGTTATTGCGATAATTTCCGTCCCGATTCCTTGCCACACAGCTGCGTTTTATCGGCAGTCATTCACATACACACACTCATATACACATACACTCTGAAACTCTGTAACTAGCAGGCCGTAATCCATCACGCAGCCCAATGCGTTGTGGTAGATCTCCGTGTTTAAAGCTTTGTCTCTAGGACTTGCCTCAGGTTATTATTCCTTGAGTCATTGAGCTCCGGAAGTCATAAGTTCAACTACACGATTAATGACACACCTGCAATGACTGGACATGCAAACTCAAAGCCGTGGTTCTTTCCTCAAAATACGACCTCAGACACTAATCTGCATGGTCCTCACATGAACTTTAAAAGTGACTGTGATCTCTGAGTTTGTTTCTTCACAGATTAGTCGACTAGAAAACACCAACCTCATCTGTTTAAAAGATTATTATTTCTTTTTAATGTGTACTTAAGTGTTTTTTTTTAAACCAATTTACAGAAATCTTAACTAATATTATAAATGCGAAAATAAGTTTGTTTGTTACGCTTTCACGCTAAAACGGATTTGGATCAAATTTGACACATGGGTAGACCATGTCCTGGGCTAGGACATACGCTACTTTTCATCCTGGATCGCAGACGAATTCGCGGGCAACAGCTAGTAAAATATATTAAATTATATTTGACACGTTATTTTATTACTAGCTCTATATTAGCCTCACCTCGTCCATGAATATAACGGCGTGGTTGCGCGACACGTGCCTGCAGGCGACGCTGTCCAGTCGCACGTCGCAGCCGCTGTCTGTGCCGACGGTGAGCGACGACAGGCGCATGGGGATAGGTCGGCCCAGACCATCGCCTACTCCATTCCTGAAAAACAAAAGTATTTGTGGTTAGGCTTGGACATCACTGACATTGGTGAAGGAAAATATCGTGAGGAAACTTGGATTTGTAAATCTGAAATCACCAATCCGTCTTGGGTAAGCGTGGTGATCAATGATCATGCCTTCTTTGTATGAGAAAGGCTCTTTGCTCTACAGTGGAACAAATAAAGGCTGGTATTGTTGATTTAAGACATCTATTGGCGCGCCATGGGGGTAAGATAGACTCGAATACGTTGTTGCCGTGACGGAAAATGACGCTGTGTTATGCCGTCACGTGTTTTTTCGATGTTTCACATCTGTTCGGTGTCCCGTACGTCGTTACCGTGACGGCCATATTTTTTTATTATATGATATTTTTGAGGGTAGTATATTGTGATTGCTTGCATATTATATTTTTAATGTGTCGGGTTTTCTATGTATGAGTTGGTGAATTAGGGAAATTTAAAAATATAAGAACAATTCGGGTTGATTTGCATGAGAACTTTTGAGGGTACAACATTATCAGTCGAAAGCAGGATACAGGTTTCTCTTATAATACGCTGGATGTAGGTCAATTTACTGCTGGATTATTTCGGAAACTCAGGTACACTCCGCGAGATTGTTAATAACAAGGCGTTGCTGGCTGTCTATGGAGAGCTGTGGATCTAATGATGGATTTTGCACCCGTATGCAAAATAGGCGTTTTGACGTGGAGTTGTAAGTGACGTTAAGTAGCAGTAGCTTCCTATGAAGAAGAATGGGTAAGAAACTCCATGGACACTGTTTTAGAGTAGGAGCGCGTGACGTACCTGTCGGGCCTCGTGATGGCACACAGCGTGGCGCGCACCGTGGCGTCGCTGAGCGAGTGGCCGGGCGAGCGCGGCGGGGCCGCGGGGCCCGGCGGGGCCGGGGGGGCCGGGGGCCCGGGCGGCGCGCCCCACACGGCGCGGGCGATGCGCGCGCGGTCGGCCCCCGACAGCAGCTCGGAGGGCCGCGCGCGGCGCAGCAGGCCCAGGCGCGCCAGCCGCGCGCGGCCCAGCGAGCGCAGCACGGCCGCGCGCGCGCCGCGCGACACGCTGCAGCGCCACGGGGCCACCGCCTGCTCGCCCGCCAGCACCTGCCGCGGGACGTGCATGTGAGATACTAATAACTTCTTCGTGCTACAGAACGTAACCTATATTCGTCCCATACATAATAACATATAAACGATCATAAATAATATTTTACAAAACGAAATATCTGCAAAATATATAATAACAAATAAAAATATTGTGTTTTTCGCCTTACCTACTCTAATAACAAATATTTTATTCAGTTTTAAAATATTTACATAGTCTTAGAAATAATTTACAAAAGAATAATAATTTTAGATGCCTCTACTAGAATTGAACTCTGATTACACCAAAATATAATTTCTCGAAAAGTACGTACTTTTTGTTTTGTTTTCAATAGCTGAATAGCCATGAAAATTTATAAAATTACATTTCGGTCATTACCACCATTTTCATTTCACTATTCATTTTTATTTTAGAATACCTAAAAATCTGAAACGAATTTTGTTGCGCAAAAATTTTCCGTTAGTAACGCGCGTATCTCCACTCAATCACATATCGCGCCACACGGTTGGCCAATCACAGCGCTTGCCGCCGACGCTTGCCTCGCGTTCCCGGCCGTTGACTTCCCTCCCCCTCCCGCTCCCGCAGCGCCAGTAGTATACCATTACGACCGATCTAATGAACACGCGCTTGCGTTCAGTGCCAATACCTAGTCGTGTAACATGTAAAACTGTTTTTCTTATGATTATAACTGTGTTTCTAAAAGCGTATTGACTATTACTTTTGACATTACTCTACACCCACGCCACACGTTTAAATTATTTTTTGGTCACTTAGGGTGACAGTTAGATAGACGGTGTTTTTATCGATCGTAGACCATATTTAAAGGATATCAACAAAAAAATTTTAAATGCAGCACCGAAAGAAATGTACTGAAATCAGATGAAAATCTACCAAAACTTAAAAAAAAAAATTTTACACCTTAACCAAATCGCTGAACATACATGAGGGTATTTCGGGAAGCCCTTGGTGGACTCTAAAATTTTCTTTTGGATGTTATTGCATGACTCGACTTGAACTCCTCCACATTCACTATACTATCATATTACCTGCTGCAGCCTCTGCCACGCCAGCAGCTTCACGAGCCTCTCGTCCAGTTTCTTGAGCTGTTCATCCACGACCGCTAACAACTCCTCCACGTTCCCCTCAGGCCTCAACTCCAGGCGCTCGCTCTTTCCTCGTTTGTTAGGGCTCTTGTCTTCGGATTGGGAAACTTTGCGTTTTTTCACTGTGGCTGTGAGGTATTCGAAGTCTGAGTCTGAAAGTTCGCTTGAGGAGTCTGTGTGGCGGTCGGGCTGTAAGAGATTGTACAGGTTAAAAAAAATTGTGGTGCATGGAAGAGCGGGTAGTTTATTTGTTGATAAGGGATAGTTTTGTTTCCCAATGGATATTAATACGGTGCATATCTATATAAATAACAATGAAATGCTGTTTGTTGATAAGCGCATCGCTTGAGAACGGCTGGTCTGATTTGGTTTTTTTTTTTTTTGTTTTAAAAATTCGTCATGATAGTCCGGATTAGGTTTTAATGGAACACCCTTTTTCTGTGCAATTTTTGTATGAACTTCATACCATATTGAAATTTTGACAGGACAACGTCTGTCGGGTCCGCTTGTATTTCATTTAAGCCTCATAATTTTAACAAAAGTTGATAAAAATTGTGGCAGCAGCATGATTTTGTGTGAAATACTGTATCAAAGTGTTGCAACTCAAAAACATGTAGCTGCAACGATGTCGCCCTACTTTTGTTTACGCAGCTTTACTGTTTGTCAAAATCGAAACGGTATTTTACTTCGTTCTTATATTCAATCCATTCGTTTTTTATTTTGATGTAATTTCTGTATCCGCTGCTTGGATATCCCAGCCTAGATGTTGCATCCACATTGCATTGGAGGCCCCATCTCTGGTAATCCTACTAATATTATAAACGCGAAAGTTTGTATGGATGGTTGGATGGATGGATGTTTGTTACTCTTTCAGCAACATATTTATGTCGTTTTTAGAGAATGAATGACGTGGCTGGTAAGCGAAGTTTAAGACTACTTCGAAAGTCAAGAAGTGTCAAAAAATTCAATAAGATAATGGTCACAGATTCCACTGCTGTACTGAACAGCTGAACACTCACGTATAATATAGTAATAATTCATTTATTTTCAAGATAACAAAGATCTATTGGGTTAGTAACAATAGTCTTAACCTATGTTAGTACATCCATTGGGTTAGTAACAATAGTATAACTATATCTATACAAGTTACCTTAAGACTGGGCTCTGAGCTGATGGCGTGCAGGTCGTCGGCCGCGTCTGCCTCGGTCACGCCTCTCAGCGCCTCGTCACAGTTCCCAGTGCTGTACTGGGGACAGGTCAGGTTCATGCAGATCTTGTGCTTCGGAGACTCTTCATCATCGTCGCTGGCGTCGTAGCAGCCGCTGGCTTTCTGGTTGTTGATGACTGTGGGAGAGAGCAAATTTTCTTAATTATTTATTTATTTATCTTTGTGCACAATAAAGGTACAAAGATGGCACTTAGGCATTCCCAACTAACCATTCATAAAGGATGGTTTAAATCTTCGTATCTGAGTAATATCCTGTACATGCTCTAGCATGTACAGGAAAAATCGTCGAAAAGGAAAAGAAAAGGAAAGGAAAAGGAAGGAAAAGGTTAAATCGTCTACGATTTAACCTGTTTTTCGTAACGACGACGAAAAAGTCCTAAACTTAGCTCCAGCTTAAATGAAAATTCTTAATTTTTTTATGTGTCAATTTTATTGTGATTAAATATGGTCTGCTAAACAGGCTGTAGATGTTTGGCAGAACTGCCTGAACTCCGGATGGAAGTAGAGAAGTTAGTGTATTTTCGTGTCTGTGTCCGCGTGGTTCTTCTAAATAACGCAACGGATTTTATGCTAATTTCACCATCATTTAGGCGATTATCACACTATCACGCTGCATGTCGCGTGTCAACGCACCTACGCGCGTACTTGCGAGAGTGCAGATCTGCATCATCGTGCGGATATTTTACGCACTCACGCGCGTAGTTGCGTTTTGTGGATTCATGGCAGCTCTGACTCATTTCATTCAAAGCCCATCCAAATTCACGCACGGCACTGCGAGACTCGGTGTGCCATACCTTGCGTCTCGCCCCGCAACCACGCGCGTGTGCGCATGTTTCTCCGCTTGTAGGCGCGTGAAATGAATGAACGCGCGTGGATGCATTTTCTGTGTGTTGGGCTGTGCGTGTTTTCTATACAAACGGAGATACTTACAAGCAACGTTAAAACACGCATTCACGCGCTGCGTGGTGCATGGCAGTTATTAATCGCCTTAGAGAATTTATTCCCGAAGGTGTATGTGTATCATTAACATACTTATATCAAACTTACATATTACTAACTCATTGAAGGATACTGAAGGAGACACAATAGAAGTTTATTGTTATTACGTTTGAGGCGTTAGTGCGCGGCGTCGGTTGCAGGTAGCCTGCAAGCGACGCCGCGCACTATATCCCACAGCTGGCATAGCACCACCACAAGTCCAAAGAGAAGTCGCAAGCGCAGTGGAGAAACTCAAACAAGAATCTGTTACCAGACACCCACTATCTGGCGCACAGCTACCGATGCAACGGCTAAAAAACAGGCACAGCTTCTTAAAATCGACAGCGTCTCCGTCAGGAAACCCGGCTACGCCCGACGCAAACTGTGGATACTCTTCCCTCACCTACTTACTATCTACGGCCAAAGGAGCATCTCCCTGCAGGGTGTAACCTTCCTTGGTCCACTTGGAAATCCCTAAACCATCTCCGGACACAAGTGGGTAGATGTAAGTCCAACCTGGTAAAGTGGGGCTACCTTGACGGAACGGCGTAGGGTGTGATTGTGGAGCTACAGAGGTCAGATGACCCCTGTGTCCCAAAACATACAGTCAAAGTGACCTCTGCGCTGCCACTGACGACGCCGTGGAAGTGGCAAAGTCTTGGGCCAACAAGATATAAAATTCAGTCGTCCCACCGACACGAAGGAGATTAAGTGTCCCGAAAAGTGTTGAGAATCGAAGTTTTGTGAAAACAGTGCGAACACGGAGGTCTTCTCCCTAAACAATAAATCCGTAGTTTCGGCCGAAGTAACGGCTATTTCCTACACCGTATCACGTATGGAAATAACATTAGTTCGGGGCCCAAACTTGGAATGAATGACAATACGATTTGACAGTTGTTCTTACTACCGATGTGTTTTCGTCTGTCCGAAAAAGTTAATAAATCGGGAGCATGGTTCACTCCACAGTAACCTACAAATATCGGACAAGCCCGTATTTTCGGTGACGGACATAGAGAAAAGGCCCCCTGAGTCGCTAGTTATTTTATAATTCTCACCATTTCTACAGCGCACGTACTCTCTGCGACTCGGCATCAATGGCGGCGGGTGTTGGTAGTGATGCCGCACCATGTCGGGCACTATCACGCGACCGCGGATGGCCACTGGTACTTTGATGCTGAAGCAAGGAGTTACTTTAGGTGCAAAGTTACGAGCGGAATTTGATGCAGTTCATATGACTTGTGTTGCTTCCAAAAGTAACAATAACTACGCAGGTTGCACCAAACTTTTTTTTTCGGTGTATTTTCAAATTATACGCATAAGTACGATCAGCCACTCTTTTACAAATATTTTAACCTAAAAAATAAATATTGGATACATTGCTTTTTAGCGTTTCATGTAAGAGTAATTAAGTTGTGGTAGGTATTTAAATTTTATATTGTGTTTAACTGTGGGATTATTAGATTTTTATTGCTGACCATACTCATACTTTAGAAATTACGAATTCGTACAACGACGTGAGAATAAAAAGTGTGCTTCAACAGAGTGTAGTGAAACAGAGCCTGGTGTTGTTTTACAACTCACCGGAACGCAGGCCGGGCATTCCTCGCCCGTCTGATGAAGTCCACCTTGACGGCCTGCTGATCCACAGGGCCCGAGAACTTCTCCCAAAGTGCCACGCGCTCCGTCGCCGATACAGAGTTCACTAGCTTCCAGTCCTGAAGAACAATATACTCAAGTTTTTCTGTCGCTGTGATAAATGTCAGAAAATTAGTTCCTAAAGTTGCGTAATAGAATTTGGCGAATAGTTTCGCAAAATGTTGGTTGGGACACAATATTATGACACATCATAGCCGGTTGTCGTCCGCATTCATGTCCAGCAGACATTCCCAGGTTTTGGGAATGTCTTGTGATGTTCATTTGCTACATAATGTGGGGTTTTTCTATAAATGTTTGCTTCGAAAATAAATGAACATTCAGAAAGTGAATACTGTCAGTTGAAGAATTCGAAAATGTGTTGATATTACACTCACAATGTATTGTTCGACGTGGTTGGGGCACATCCAGCGTCCGGTGGGCAGCGCGGTCAGGGGAGGGTCGAGGCAGTCCTGCACAACAGTTAACTATGAGCGAGTGCCATGATGAACAGCAACCCAATTGTGTAACACACTTTCAATCACAATCTGAAGGATTTTAAAGTAAATTGCTAAGTCATTGCTTGAAAAATTCGTCTGTTTAACAACGTAA
Organism: Apamea crenata; assembly: GCA_949629185.1. NCBI lineage: Eukaryota > Metazoa > Arthropoda > Insecta > Lepidoptera > Noctuidae > Apamea > Apamea crenata. The sequence continues at coordinate 15,970,632 of OX451372.1, forward strand.
ATGACGCAATCAATGTTGTCGAACTGTTATTTTATAATATGGTAGTACCTGATGGAACAGCAGAGGACAGTAGTCGCACTGCAGCAGCGGGGCCTGCTTGCAGGTGCCCTGGCACACAAAGCAGCTCTTGGCAGGTATCGGCACGCAGCCCCACGCGTCCACCGTCACTAAGGAACCGTTGCCGTTCTTACCAGGATCTGATGAAGAAAGCTGGGTTAGAGAATACCATTTTTGATAGAATTTCATAACTATCATATGATTTTTGGCAAAACCCAAATGTAGTCCAGAAAAATTGGAAGAAATAGCCTTTTTACCATAATGTCACTAATGAGCACTAATGAGCCGTAATGAGCACTTTGGCTGAATATTTTGGTTAGCAAATGCAGAAAATTGATTCTAGAGATAGACAAGTCAAGCTGTCCGCACGGGGGCAAACAGATTTTCTAAGGCAAATCAACATCATGGAGCAATGAAAATCATTGCAAGAATTATGCTACTACTATACAACTACTGGCTTTGTTCCGCGGCTTCGCCCGCATGGAGGTCAATAACTACTCCAGAAAATCATATTACCGGGTTAAAGGTACCTATGTCCTAACCCAGGTTATGTTCTAGCTAAGTGACAAATTTGGAAATCCGTTCATCCTTAAGGCGCGAAAAGGTAACAGACAAACAGAGTTGCTTTTTCAATTATAATATTAAGTATGGATGGTGTAGTGTGGGTAAGTATCCCTTGGTGGTACCTTTATCAGTCCCTGGGAAAATGCAAGGTATTCTCATCTCCCGGGGCAGCTCGAACTGCTTGGGGTTCATGATCTTGGCAGCCTTCACGAGGATCTCCATGGGAGTCAGCTCTTTCTCCACTTCTTTCTTGATCTCATCTTCTTCTTCTTTGCTCCTCTTTTTGGCCGAGTTTGAGCGGTTGTTGCGAAGGCTGGGAAAATAGGTATTGTGGTTGACATGTATTGTTTTTTTTTGTGTTTTGTTGCAACATATTATGATTATGCTGTTTATATGTGCATTATATAAAAATTAGATTATGCTGTTTATATGTGCATTATGTAAATCAATCCTTAATAAATAATATATTAGAATATTTAGAATTAAATGGCTCATTATATAAAATAATTACGTCTAATAAGTAATAATAAGTCTAATATTTAATCAGTGTTATTTCCAACAGCTAAATTGATTGGCTTGGTCAACTCCTGAAACAGTTCTTTTACAAACCTTTTTGTGGACTTATAATATTCAGTGTGTTAACAGAGTTTTTAAGAGAGAATACCAGTGCACTCCAGGCAGTCCTTCATGCTACTAATCTTGCAGCCTGGCAATTTCCACCTTGGCAGAACTATTCTCATGTACTAAACCATACTGATCGGAGAGAATTACTTCAATTACCTAGATTTCTTCTCAGTATCTGACTTGCTGTCAGCAGGTGACTGAGCTCGGCTACTACGTGAACTGGCTGGCTTGTTCTCATCAGAGGCCCTGCATTCTTTGCACAGCCATAACCCAGCCGGGATGTCGTTCTCATCAAGGGGAGGATCACTGTAAGGCAAATATGGCTTTTTGTACTCACGTAACCATTGTTCTGAAAATGATGCATAAAAAATGTTTGGATAATAATATGTGGACAGGAAGAAATATTAACTGTCCTCAAACAGGCAGGTAGGCTTAAGGTGCCCTTACCACACTTATGTACGACATGTCTTCAAGCATGTTTATACAGGGTGGCAGGGAAATAGACGCGCGATCTGTAACCATGGATTCTGTACATGGTTCTGACCATTCTTTGAAATTTTTGATGGTCATTAAAAAAATTTGCTGTTATTTTCATTTTCATTGCACTTATCTATGAAACGACAGATGTTTTTATTGATAGCTGACACAAAATTTCTACGCTAGGGTCATGAATTATGTTGAATTCATGGTTACAGATTGCGCATTGATATACCTGCCACCCTGTATATCACGTGATGTTGGATACAAATCATATTTTATCTTCCACTTACCTCAATACAAAATTGATTCATTTTTTTTTTATTGTAATTAATTACTAACTTATTCAAATCCTTCTAACTCTTAGTCCCATTTGCTCCGTATGTTAAATATCAAATGGCTCTAAACTAGTTATAAGCAATGCTCGAGTCTTTGTCTTTGACCGAGGTTCTGTAATACGGGCCTTAGACGTCCAATTTGTTCAGTCCTTGAATTGATGAAGTATTGAGAATAATAATTTTTTCTCTAATTTCTGAGCCAGGTGTCTTGTCGTAAGGGATTAATACATTACATTCATACTATAAAATTGTGAATAAATAGTAATAGACTGATTTCTGAGTGTCTTGTTAGAGAATTTAGGTATTTTCGTTACCAAGCGATGGCTTTTGGTTTTCATTAGAAATATATAGGATATAGAAGATCAGCTCACAGAATGATTCTCGGTTATTGATTTTCTATTTACAACTTTACAGATGTCTGTAAATTCCCTTTTTTGTAAGAGCATACTTTGTGACTTGTATGCATGTTCCCAGAGGTTACGTAAAAATAAGTTTTCAGTTTGACTACCTTTTGACTAGTACTCGTAAAACCCAAAATTAATATTAATTTTATATTATTTAGTATTCAGATAATTCAAACTTGTATCGAAACAATATTGGGGTTATACCAGCTGTAACATTTTCATTGCTCTTACTTTCTTATAATGCGTTTTTTTTATACTTATACCTTTCCTAAGCTATACATAGATTATTTTTTAATTATGTACATACACAGACATTTTCTTTTTAAACTTAGTATTCATGCATCCACCAAGTTACTTACTAGCACCCGAGGTGGAAGCTAGCGGGGCAGCGATCACAGCAAATGAGATCGCCGCCTTCCCCACACGCGTCGCAAGAATCATGGTTGTGACCTTTACCAGGCCTCTTATAGTATGGATGCTGGGGTTTCTTCGGTTTCTGCACGTTCAAATCCTCGTCGGGCGGCTTTATCAGCGCGCGTATGAGCTAAAAGACATCCCAAAACCTTCTTAAGTATCCTTTTTTCCATACCAAGGCTGGCTCATACAAGCTCAGCTAGCTTAAAATGGCGCCAGTTACCAAGATCAAGTAGCATTCAAACTTTTTAGAAAACAACTTTAAACAACAAACCGGCATAAGCCCGCCCGAAGTATCGAGGTCGTAGCCAACGTTAGACATTGTTACACCTCACTGTATCTTCAATTGTTATTTATATTTAACAATAAAGACAAAATATGTATTTGCAAAAGAGTCCACTGAAATTGAATAAATTCTCAGTATAACCACACGAAATTGGGTTTTAGGGTTGCATTTTCATTAAAACTGTATTGGATGTAGAAAATATATGAATTTGGAGACTAAATAAAGAAAAATAGAGTTATTTTCTAAAGAAATACGATATTCAGAAAGCAAAGAACACCGACGACCGTCTACAAAAATGGCCGATAGATCATTTTCCATAGTTGGTTAACTATACATCTGTAGCATGACACACTACCAGTTAGTCTAAATCTTATGGATTTTCACAGTTGTGAGAAAGAAATAGCGTAAAATGTATGAAAACAATATAACGTTTGTAAGAATGGAACGCAACCGAAGCATGCGTTTTGACAATTGACACTAGAGGTGAATTTGTATTTTGGAAAAGAACGTTTAATTTTATTAATAACTAAACGTACTTTAAGTTTCAAGAATAAGTTGAAATTCTATTCATGGTAAGCCATGGTGGGCTATGTTGGAACGACTACTGCATGTGCAAAAACCTCGAATGGTACAAATATTACAACCTTATTGATTTGGGAGTCACAATATTTATCTTCGGGCCATTTGCGTCATGATGAGGTCCGACTATGCAGTACCTAACGTGTTGATAGTTTGTCATGGATGGGTTGCTTATCATACCCTACTATGATAAGTTAAAAGAGTTATGGGACCCTAGGCAGCAAGAGCGAGCCAAGCGAGCTCGAAAACTTTTGCACCCGCTTATGATAGGTTATAGGTATGTTTTTTTTTTCCATTCCTATTAGAGAATTACCAAAACGGCTTTAGCAAAATATTTTTAACTTGACATAAACTTTGGAGGTGCTAGAGGTGGGCCTTAGGTGATGGCGCACACTGTCCACGACTCAGCCCGTGTATCCAAGGGTGATATTTTCACCATAACTTATTTATGGATACGTTGATCACAGATTCAGGGTCTTTCAAGACTGTCCAAAAGAGTTAGATGGGTGTTGAGGATAAATCAAAATCAAATCAAAAGTCATTTATTCAAATTAGGCTGAGAATCAGCACTTTTTGAACGTCAAAATTACAAAAGACAGTCCTATGATGATGATGTACCTATATATGTTCGGTAATTAACATTACAAAACCAGAACATAAAATTTAATTATTTGCCATAATATGTCAGCTAGCCACGCCAATATACCAACAAATATAATAAAAACTATACGTACTCAAGCTAAAAAATAAGTAATTAAAATGTAAATAAAAAACTTACTACCCAAATAAAAGCCTCCAGGCATAAAGGGCGTGACAGCTTACATATTTATGCATTGCTGGGTTCTAAGACCTGGCAGTAAGCTAATTCTGAAGAAAGAACATAAACATTTAATAAGGTTGCATATTTATGTTTGCAATGTGCGACCTCCTTTAATCACCACAGTGAAGTATGGTGTGTAAAAAACAAAAGCAATTGTCATCAATGTAATGTGGAGCGAATAAAATGTCTTTATGTAAAAATCAACTAATCTTGTGATTTAAAGTAATGTTATCAGTATAAAACGTATAAGCCGTAACAGGTTATGGGCCCAGATATCCAGAATGGAGTTGTCAAAGATTCAGATTGCTAAACTTGATGGTACAAATTGGATACAATGGAAGTACCGGATATCTGCATTGTTAAGAGGCATAGATGGCCTAATAGACATTGTAGAGGGCAAGGTAAAGAGACCGGTTAAGCCTGCATGTGGGGCTGGCGATACAGCTGCAGCAGATTTGGCTCTTTACAATGAAAATTTAAAAAAATACAACAGACTGGATAATACGGCTTTGTTACTCATAACGAACAATATTTCCGATGACTCTTTAGACAAGGTTATAAGGTTCTCAACGTCCAGAGAAGTATGGGATGAACTGCATCGACTATATGAAGGCGTGAGCGAAGATCGCTTATATGACTTATGTTTGCAGTTCTTCAGTTATAAAAAGGATACTGTGGATGATATGGCAACGCATATCTCGAAGCTGAAAAATGTCTGGTACAGGTTAAAGCAAGAATTAATGAAAGAAGAAGACTGTAAGGAACTTCCAGATATCTTATTAATTTGCAAAATCTTGGACACATTACCAGAAAATTATTTTTCGTTTAAATCGAGCTGGTTGCTGATGTCAAAAAAGGATCGGAGCATTGAGACTATTACAAGTCAGTTGTGTGCACATGAAAAGGCACTCTGCAACAACGGTAAAGACGGTGAGTCTAGTTGTGATGCCCTTGCGGTTAATACATGGAAAAAATGTATTAAAAAGGGTAATGAGGAAACTCCAGGGACAAGTAAGAAGAAAATAAATAAAATAAGATGCTACAACTGCAAAGAAGTTGGTCACCTTAAAAGAGACTGCCCTAAGAGGAGTGTATCTCGTCAAGTTGTGGATGACAGAGGAGTTAACATGGTATTACTGTCTGTGAATTCAGCTGAATCTGAGACTGATTGTGACAAATGGTATGTGGATAACGGTGCTACAAATCATGTTACGATGCGGTTAGATTTATATCAAGATTTTAAATATTTTGATGTTGATCACACTGTAACAACAGCTGATGGAAATGTGATTAAGGCAGTTGGGCAAGGATCACTAAGCATTGAAGCTGAGGTTAACAAGAAGGTTGTCAAGGCAACATTGAGGGATGTTTGGTATGTTCCCCAGATAAGCAGAAATTTATTTTCGGTGCTGTCGACACAAGATAAAAATCCAGGGAGCTTGTTTGAGTCGCGCGTCACTTCTTGTTCAATGAAGATTGATGGACAAATTGCAATTATAGGACAAAGAGAAAGGTACGGAGGTCTGTACAGGCTTAACTGTAGGATTGTACCACCATCTAAAGTAATTGTCAATTTGGTACAAAAAGTTGATATGCTGCAACTCTACCATGAGCGGATGGCTCATCAGAATAAAAGGCATGTGAGGAGTCTAATCGAGAGGGAACTCGGTATTAAAACCAAGGAAACTGGAGAATTATGCGAGGGCTGTATATTTGGAAAGTCCCACAGACAAAAGTTTGGTATACGGGAAAAAGCCACACAGCCTGGAGAACGCATACACACTGATGTGTGTGGTCCATTCCCTCTGTCCATATCCAAGTATCGCTACTTTGTACTGTTCAAAGATGAATTCACACGTTACAGATTTGTGTACTTTCTTCGAGAGAAGTCAGAGGTACATGAAAAGCTGAAAGAGATGTTGGCATCTGTCAAGGTATCTGGTCATACTATTAAAGAAGTATTGAGTGATAATGGCGGAGAGTTTAACAATCAGAAGATGCTAAAAGTATTAACGGATAAAGGCATAAAACAACGATTTGTTATGCCATACACGCCAGAACAAAACGGGTGTAGTGAACGGGACAATCGCACGATTGTTGAGGCAGCGAGATCTATGATGCATGCGCATGAGGAACTGCCTCAGGTATTGTGGGCTGAGTTAGTTAATACTGCCGTTTATATTTTGAACAGGACAGGTCCAACAGCAGTAGAAAACAAATCTCCATATGAGCTTTGGGTTGGTAAGAAACCTCAAATAAAGCACTTGAGGATTATCGGATCGCATTGTTATGCGCATGTACCAAAGCAAACCAGGAAGAAGCTGCACAAGAAAGCAGTGAAATGTATCTTGGTGGGATATGATAATGACGATGGGTACAGGCTCTGGAACAAACAAAATAATTCGCTGGTGAGATCAAGGGATGTCGCCTTCGATGAAAAGCCCTTGGGTGCGGAAGCTCTAGTGAAGGCTTCTACAGAAGCTGAATTTGAAATACCAATGGAATTGCCACAGTTGCATGGTAATGAGAATGATGCATTGAATCCAGTGAGTCAACCACAAGTTACTCAGAATGCAGAAAATTCAGACAATGATAGAACTATCAACAATAATGAAAATGTCAATGAAGGTGTTGGTACTGAAATTAGGGACACTGAGTTCATTGGTAGAGAAGATGTTCTAGTTGAAAATTTGGATGATTTTGATGACGCTAGGAGTTATGCTTCTGAACAGAGTTTTGAGTTAGGGGGAGAGATAAGGGAAGTAAATGAAGATGATACTGAAATTCATACCAGAGATGTAATGCCTGAACAGGAAATCATGGAACATGGTGGAAGGATTCTTAGAGATAGATCATTACTTCGTCCACCTATTAAACTCAAAGACTATGTTTTAAACATGGCTAGCTGTCACCAAGAACCCAGGACTTATAGAGAAGCTATTAAAAGCCCTGAACGGAATCTTTGGGAAAAAGCAATGGACTGCGAGATGAATTCTTTGAAGGAGAATAAGACTTGGGTCCTCGTGCCTCTTCCTAATAACAGGAAGGTTATACCATGCAAATGGGTATACAAAGTAAAATTGAATGCTGATGGTTCAGTAGACAAGTATAAAGCTAGACTTGTTGTAAAGGGGTTTAGTCAGAAGAAAGGGGTTGATTACGATCAAACATTCAGTCCCGTGGCTAAAATGGCAACAGTCAGGAGTGTATTGGCTGTAGCAGCCAATGAGAACATGTTAATGATACAATTCGACGTGTCAACAGCTTTTCTCTATGGGTCACTTGATGAAGAAATTTTCATGAAACAGCCCGAAGGCTATGATGATGGTTCTGGTCGCATCTGTTTGTTAAAGAAAAGCCTTTATGGTTTAAAACAGGCTCCAAGGTGTTGGAATAAGCGGATTTTGGACTATTTCAAAGAGATTGGATTCGAAGTTAGTGACTCAGATCCTTGTTTATTCATAAGGAAGACGTCGTCTGGAGGTAAACTGATAGTTGCCCTATATGTCGATGATGGTTTGGTGGCTGCAACGAGCCAGGACCTAATAAACAAGTTCATAGGACAGATGAAGACTAAGTTTAAAATAACGACGAAGGCAGCATCATATTTCCTTGGAATTGAAATAGAGAAGACTGAAGACGGAATAAAAATATCTCAGGGTTCTTACGCGAAGAAAGTGCTTAAAAGATTTGGCATGGAACATTGCAGACCGGTAATGACACCAATTGTAAAAGAGGATCAATGTCAGGGTCAAGACGCATGCGATGTGAGCAATTTTTTGAACAACTACAGACAAGTGGTTGGTGCCTTGGCATATTTAATGATCGGAACTAGGCCAGACATTGCATATGCAGTCAGCGTAGTTTCTAGGACCCTCGAAAATCCTAAAGAACTGGATTGTGTCAAACTGAAGAGAATACTACGGTATTTGCAGTATGCTCCAGAAAAAGGGATATTCTACAAAAGAGATTTCAAGACAGGTATTCTTGAGAGCTACAGTGATGCCGATCATGGCGGTGACTTGAACACAGGACGTTCAACCACTGGTGTATTGTGCATGTATGCTGGAGGTGCTGTGTCATGGATAAGCCAACGTCAGACAAGCGTGGCTATATCTACCACCGAAGCAGAGGTCGTAGCTGCCAGTGAAGGCGCTCGGGAATCAATTTGGCTGTCCAGAGTCATTGGAGATATGACAAAACTTAAGGGTGTGCCTATCCTGAGAGTAGATAATGAAGCTGCGATCAAGCTAGCTGAAAATCCGGAGTACCACAAACGTACTAAGCATATCCGGATTAGACACTTCTTTGTCAGGGAGATGGTAACAAGTGGAGAGCTGACAGTAAGCAAGATCACAACTGAAAATCAACTTGCAGATACTTTTACAAAAGCTTTAGCTAGACCAAGGCTGTCGAAGCTTTTGAACTTAATAGGTCTTCATTGAGAGAAGATAATAAGGTTGCATATTTATGTTTGCAATGTGCGACCTCCTTTAATCACCACAGTGAAGTATGGTGTGTAAAAAACAAAAGCAATTGTCATCAATGTAATGTGGAGCGAATAAAATGTCTTTATGTAAAAATCAACTAATCTTGTGATTTAAAGTAATGTTATCAGTATAAAACGTATAAGCCGTAACAACATTGTCTTGCGTTAAACTAGGGTGACCAACTATTCTTATCGTCTAAGTAGTCGTTGATGGAATAGTATGCCATTGAACAAAGGTTGTATTTTAGTTGAGCTTTAAACGCATTAAAAGGCAAGTCTAGAAAAGAAGAGGGTATCTCGTTATAAAAGGTTATACTGTAGCGGTATCTATAACGCCACATGCGAACAACGCGTCATACTGACGTCACGCAAATCCTGCATCTCGCAAGCAGAGTTTACCGTGCAATTAGCATAGATACAATTTCCCAATATCGATCGTTGGGCAATTGCCCGCCAGACACAACACCCGTCGTCGGAGGATCCTCCCTTTTCTAAGGAGGATGAGTGAACTTTACACCCCCAAGCCCAACAAATCAAAATCAAATCAATCAAAATCAAAAGACATTTATTCAAATTACGCTGGGAATCAGCACTTTTTGAACGTCAAAATTACAAAAGATAGTCCCCCAAAAACGCCCGCCCTTCACCACTTCCTAGTGCTATCGCTGGGAAGAAGAAGTGGCGCAACAAACTCCCAAGCAGCACAGCTGTCTGTTCAATTAAAAAAAAATACTTGATTGTATACAATACTAGGTACCTATGTTCGGTAATTAACATTGCAAAACCAGAACATAAAATTTAATTATTTGCCATAATATGTCAGCTAGCCACGCCAATATACCAACAAAAATAATAAAAACTATACGTACTCAAGCTAAAAAATAATTACTTAAAATGTAAATAAAAAAGATTACTACCCAAATAAAAGCCTCCAGGCATAAAGGGCGTGACAGCTTACACATTTATGCATTGCTGGGTTCTAAGACCTGGCAGTAAGCTAATTCTGGAGAAGGAACATAAACATTGTCTTGCGTTAAACTAGGGTGACCAACTATTCTTATCGTCTAAGTAGTCGTTGATGGAATAGTATGCCTTTGAACAAAGGTTGGATTTTAGTTGAGCTTTAAACGCATTAAAAGGCAAGTCTAGAAAAGAAGAGGGTATCTTGTTATAAAAGGTTATACCAAGCCCAACAAATGAGTTATGAACCTTATGAAGCCGGTGAAAGGGGGCACGTAGTTTGTCCTTATTTCTAGTGTTAACACTGTGAATATCACTATTTTTAGTGTACAAGTGTAAATTTTGCCTAATATATAAAATGTTGGCAAGGATGAATTGTGATGCAACCGTGAGAATACCAATATCTTTAAAGAAATCTCTTAGAGAAACTCTGGCAGTTCTGGCACCTAGCTGGTAAATTGCTCGAACAGCTCGCATATATTTTGTATATCAGCTGCTTTGCCCCACACCAGAATACCGTAGGACATAACACTGTGAAAATAACTAAAATAGACTAAACGAGCTGTATCAACGTCAGTGTATTGTCTTACTTTCCTGACGGCGTAGGCAGCCGAACTGAGCCTTCCTGCTAGACTTGATATATGAGGTCCCCACTGAAGTTTGGCATCTACTGTTAGTCCTAGAAAAATTGCCGAGCCTACAGTTTCAAGCACCTCTTTATCTAAGACGATGTTGGGTCCTAGGTTTCTAACATTCGGTAAGGCGAACTTTACACATTTGACAAGATTTTGACGACGTAAACAGTGCACTCTCAATAGTTACAGATTGGTTTACGTCAAATAACTTAGTTCTCAATGCCAAGAAAACCAAATGTGTAAAGTTCGCCTTACCGAATGTTAGAAACCTAGGACCCAACATCGTCTTAGATAAAGAGGTGCTTGAAACTGTAGGCTCGGCAATTTTTCTAGGACTAACAGTAGATGCCAAACTTCAGTGGGGACCTCATATATCAAGTCTAGCAGGAAGGCTCAGTTCGGCTGCCTACGCCGTCAGGAAAGTAAGACAATATACTGACGTTGATACAGCTCGTTTAGTCTATTTTAGTTATTTTCACAGCGTTATGTCCTACGGTATTCTGCTGTGGGGCAAAGCCGCTGATATACAAAATATATTTGTCCTTCAAAAGCGAGCTGTTCGAGCAATTTACCAGCTAGGTGCCAGAGTTTCTCTAAGAGATTTCTTTAAAGATATTGGTATTCTCACGGTTGCATCACAATTCATCCTTGCCAACATTTTATATATTAGGCAAAATTTACACTTGTACACTAAAAATAGTGATATTCACAGTGTTAACACTAGAAATAAGGACAAACTACGTGCCCCCTTTCACCGGCTTCATAAGGTTCATAACTCATTTGTTGGGCTTGGTATAACCTTTTATAACAAGATACCCTCTTCTTTTCTAGACTTGCCTTTTAATGCGTTTAAAGCTCAACTAAAATCCAACCTTTGTTCAAAGGCATACTATTCTATCAACGACTACTTAGACGATAAGAATAGTTGGTCACCCTAGTTTAACGCAAGACAATGTTTATGTTCCTTCTCCAGAATTAGCTTACTGCAGAACCCAGCAATGCATAAATGTGTAAGCTGTCACGCCCTTTATGCCTGGAGGCTTTTATTTGGGTAGTAAGTTTTTTTTATTTACATTTTAATTAATTATGTTTTAGCTTGAGTACGTATAGTTATTATTATATTTGTTGGTATATTGGCGTGGCTAGCTGACATATTATGGCAAATAATTAAATTTTATGTTCTGGTTTTGTAATGTTAATTACCGAACATTGTATATATTATTGTACCTAGTATTGTATACATTCAAGTATTTTTTTTAAATTGAACAGACAGCTGTGCTGCTGGGGAGTTTGTTGCGCCACTTCTTCTTCCCAGCAATAGCACTAGGAAGTGGTGAAGGGCGGGCGTTTTTGGGGGACTGTCTTTTGTAATTTTGACGTTCAAAAAGTGCTGATTCTCAGCCTAATTTGAATAAATGACTTTTGATTTTGATTTTGATTTTGGTTTTCTTGGCATTGAGAACTAGGTTATTTGACGTAAACCAATCTGTAACTATTGAGAGTGCACTGTTTACGTCGTCAAAATCTTGTCTATTCCTGTCTACTTTAAAAATAAGAGAGGTATCATCTGCAAACAGTACAACATCACAGATGCCCGTCAAATGGAATGGTAAATCATTGATATAAACTAAGAACAAGAATGGACCCAGTATTGAGCCTTGCGGAACACCTAACTGAACTGGTAGCCCGGAAGATTTCACACCATTAACATCTACACATTGGACCCTATTATGTAAATACGAAATGATTACGTTGAGAGCTTTGTTTTGAACACCGTAATGACGTAATTTACGCAAAAGCGTGTCATGGTGGACGCAATCAAAGGCTTTGGAGAGATCACAGAAAACTCCAATAGCATTTTGTGATTTCTCCCATGCGTCAAATATGTGTCTCAACAGAGCAACACCCGCATCTGTAGTTGAACGACCTTTTGTAAAGCCATATTGCTTATTATGGAGGAGGCTATTTAAATTAAAATGTCTTAGCAACTGCTTGAGTATTAACTTTTCAAATATTTTACTAAATGCAGGTAAGATAGAAATAGGCCTGCAATTGCCAACGTCATTCTTATTACCTGATTTAAATAATGGTATGACTTTACTACTCTTCATGAGGTCAGGAAAAGTTCCTAAATCCATAAAAAAAAACTATTTTATGGAGTCTCGTCTGTGTCATGGCACTCATGGTGGAAACCTATCAACATTGCACAATGTATATACCTACATAGTATCATAATACGCATTCCACTAAAATCTTACTCCGACGAACCACAGTGCGACTGTAGAGCTATAGGAAAACGATGCCTGATCTCCTGACGTGACCCCTGTGCAAAAACAGCTGCACTATGAATAACTTTATCGAGGCCAACGCTAACTCTGTCAAACTGGCCGTATTCTGGCCGAAGCTTATCTAATAATATAAATGGAATCATCGATACGACGAAAACGAAAATAAAATCTTGGGGGCCTGAGCCCTGTTGATAATGTCATTGGATGTCTCCGGCACCCCCAGGCCTTATGGACTCGGCGCCAGTTGACTGTCCTGTTTTACGGCCAAAAACTCAGCATTGCACGTGGAAATGATGATTCTGTCAAGTCCGTAACTTATTCGCCAGCACTGGACCTTAACAATAGCTAGCATAGCTATTCACAACCACTCAATACGCTTCTGTACCGTATCGAACATCAAATAATGTTATCGTATGAGTCCTTAAACGCTATTTGCAAGTCCAAACCAGAAAATGTTCTCAGTTTATGGGCTGATTTTTCAATCTTAAAACTTTAATCGAGGAATAATTTTGAAATGTTGACAGTTATTTTGTATGTACAGACGCCAGCAGGTCAAGCTACCCGAAACTGTCAAACTTTCCCAATCAACCTTGAACCTTAATGCGTTTTTGATAAAGTTGAAAATCTATTAAGGAAATTGGACAGATTGTAGTAGCTTGATGTGCTGGCGTCTGTACATACATATGTAAAACTATCAAATGTCAATTTTATTCCTCGCATAAAAGTTATCTGGCGATGAAAAATCAGCCCTATATCAAATAAACGACCGCTATTCTTTCAATAGCTGTTTGCTGTTGGGCTCGGGGACAAGGCAAATGGTATATAATTATAATGTGTTCTGTGAGGCAAATCAAGTTATCGAAATGTGTCATTCTCTGTATGATAGCCTGTCGGATGGTTCTGAATAGCTTTGCAGATAGGCTGCTGTGTAGACTGTATGTGGGGATAGTATGGTGATTTAAGCCCAGAAAAAATATAAGTACCCATGTTGCTTGTTTATTTGAATAATTTCGATTGCAAACTTGAAGTTGCAGTACTTGCACCATCGGAATAGCCTTGGAAATAGCACATCACCGTGAAAAAGTAAAAAAAACCGTCTCATACCGTTTTTTCTTTTTTTTAAGCCAAGATTTTGACATTTGACCAAACTGTCAGGAAACTCCTAAATTAGTACATTACAAGTATTTTTTAATATGTTAAAAAAATATTTTGAAAACAAAAGCAAAGCATGTATTTTGACCCTTTAATATTATTCAACGAAAGGGTCAAAATAATAAATCGGAGATTAAGTTATTTGATGATTTTTGATGTAATCGCTTTAAATAATAACCCATGATTTATGTGAAATCTTTCAATTGTAGAATTTTTAATAAATGAATGTTTTGTTTTGATTGAAGTTGCATTTAATTTGTCTTGTATTTAATATTTTCAAAGAATAATCAGTGAAATGGGAGTAAAACATCTTACGTATATGGCAATAACCATCTAGCGGAAGTTGCCATTTCCATGACGTCATGGGCGGAGTTTAGTTGAAGATCGAATTCGGATTCGGTTGGCGGGCGCGGCCATCTTGGTGAATTAGTGACCTGGCGATTCGGTTTTAGTTAGTGAAAAATCATTTGTCATCCACAATGTCGGAAAGGGAAGATAATGTGTATAAAGCTAAGTTAGCCGAGCAGGCTGAGCGCTATGACGGTAAGTACATATTTTCGTTGTATCTTCTGTAATAGGATGAAAAATCTATCGTATTTTCGCCGACAGTTGAAAGACGATTTGGTGATAGTTGAGGAAATTTCTAGATCAAAGTAGCGGATAAACCTTCGTTTCGTAGATTTTCGCGGGGCAACCCGCACAATACATTCAATTATATTACTTTATCGGCGTACTAACAAATCAATGGCATTCGTTAGGCTTGGTCAGCGATCGATGCGTCATCCGCCGGTGGGATGTCCTTAGGTTCTTTTACGCTGATAAATCCATGAAAAACTATGTAACCACTGTAGAAACCTACGTTGTGGAGTAATATCCCATTTTTGATTCGTGAAAACTGATGTCACTGGGAGTTACAATCGATACTTGTAGATGTGCGAAGAACAAATTGTCTCCTATTTTTCCCGTCCAGGGGAAGTAAAATGCGATCGATGTCATTGGATTCGGTCATGCATGTCGTACCTTGGGCAAATCTCTTGATTAGACTTAGCGGAATGTTCTGGTTTTATAAGGCGGCGTAATTTTATGTCGCCTCCGATTTCACCTATTGTTCACGATTTAGGTGCACGGGAATCTTACCTGAGAGCTCTTTACATTATCGCGTTCATCTTTTTTGAATCGACGCGTCATTGTAAAGGTTATCACTGGTTTCTTTGAGGATCTGCTCGTTATTTCACACCTTTTTTCCATTTTAACTAAGATGTGTAGTTCAATGACCTTTATTAGAATTATCATCGAAATATACCAAATGCTATCTTATCATTCAAGCTACTCCATTCAGGAAGGTTATTTGACCCAATTATTCAATAAAATTGAAAAAAATAATTCTGAAATATATTTAATTAACCTTTTTCTTTACCTTGTTACTACTACATCATTAGATGAGTGTCATTCATTAATTATCAATAAATCAGAAAATGACACATGCTGTTATGATTAATAAATTGAGTATAATTGTACTCAATGCATTGCTTGACTTGCATTTTTGTCTGTTCCATAGGCTTCTGTAGCATAGATCTCTACATTTATTACTTAAAAATGTAACATTATGAGGTATAATTAACCTTAAGGTTAACAGACCACACCCTTCTGTCAGGTGGAGTAAAAAATATTTTAAAATACCACCTAATGCAGTGGGTAAATGAATCAATAAGTCATCAGACAAACAATTGACACATTTTAATTGTGAGCATGAATAATGTAGCTTTATAAAGCCAAATTAGTAATTTAGAGCAAGCTGGACACATATGAAGAGGTTACTCATGCAATGTAGTCATGGAAAGCAAATATTGATTATCTGCCAGGCACACTAGTCCTGAGTAGGTATACCATAGAACAGGTACTTTCTTTTTCTGTAAAATACAAGACAGACAAACTGAATTTTCACAAGATTTTGTGTTTTTAATGAAGATGATCTACCTTTTTGGTTTCAAGGTAATTAGAAATTATAATTTTATGCTCTTGGAGAACTGTTATAATAATGAGTGAGTGGCTCCCATTCTCAGCACATATTCATAGTGTTGCTAAGCGAGCTTGGGTTTTAATTGCCACTTTCTATTACTCATGATGGTATGAATTGAGCTAGAATATCAAGAAAATTTAATATAAGCCTCATGGTGGCCTATAAAACACATTTCTAAGTTATTCGAATTATTACTAATGCCACACTTTACACACTCATAAATTTCATGGTTTTAAGTGAAATAATACAGTTATGTTTTCATAATTGGATAAAATTACTACAATTTTGTAAAATACCCAATCACACTTAAAATAATTGCTGTGTACATAAGTGTGGTGATAAACTCATCCTGGCAGGTTGTGCACCTGCCTTTAATTGTATGCACACACATTTTATTTAAAATAGGGGAAGCAGAAATACAAGGGCAGGCTGTTTTGTTACATGTAACAAACCAGTTCCTTTGAATTTTTTTGTTGAGAGTCCCTATATTGTATTTGACCACTGTAAATGTGAGTGAGTTTTTATCATTACTTCCTGTCTGATTCGCTGTAATCCGGATAGTCGTACACATGTAGAGCGCATTTGCAGCTAGTACAAAAGTGAAGGCCTTCAAAACTTACGCAAGGCTCAGTCAATATGACCCAGGTCACCTCTTTTTATCGAAAACTCCATCTACAAAATGGAAATGGTTTAGTTCCGTGGCGCGTTCCATTTACTAGAGTGTCAACATTTTTAGCGCACGCATACTAATTGCAATTTTCGCATAGAGTACGCCATTGCGCAAATGGCAGGAAAAACGTAACGAATTAAAAGGATACTGTCCTAAATAGGGGTGCCAAATGGACGGGGCGCAGCTGGCGTGGCCAGATTCTTAAGATGGCGTCTGCACGGCCGCAAACATATCCCTAAATAATTTCATAACTTGGGACCTCCCTTGTTTTACGATCACTCAGTGCCGCCTGAATAATACAAGTGTCCCAACTCCAAGGATTTTTGTTTGAATAAGCCTCAACAAAATCTAGGGTGTTATTTTATTTCGGTAACCCTGGTTTATAGTTCAAATATATTTTTGGAGTGAAAGGAGAGCGCGATGTATCAGCTGTGTCGTCGACTTGAGGAAAACCGCATGGGCCGAGAGGCGACGCTTTAGCACCTGTTACATCGCAGGCCTTGCCGCGATAGCTAAAATCGATTACAATGAACTCTGAAACGCTGTACTAGCGCTAAACCAGAATAAGCTTCGGTTTTCTTTCAGGACTTGCCTCCTGAATGAAAAATGAGCACTATGCGTATGTTTCCGGGATGACGTCTGCATTGCATGTTCTAATGCGCCAGCTATATTGCAGGACGATCGTAAACGTCAAAATTAAAGCACATGGTGAAACATTAGTTTGGCTCGCTACTCCGTCTGTGCGACGCCCATTCCCCCGCCCCCCCCCTATCCTAAAGCACAGACTAAGTTCCCATCGATAAAATAATAATTTTATCTAAGTCGTCCGACATTCTGAGATAGCGCTGAAGTTTGTAAAGAATAAAAGAATCGACATTTAATTTTAAGTATTTAGTCTCACTGTCGTTTTGCCATCAACTTATTTCTTCCGAATGGCTCAACAGTTTAAAACTTCTAAATGAGGCGTACTTGCGCTAATACTTTATCGATCCCGCTATGACTAACCTTTCGTCGCGGATATTTTTGCTATCTTTTCGTTCTTTGGGGACGAGCTGCTTATATAAATACTTTCACATTTCAGTCTTTCACAAATTTGGACATTTTAATGAACTGTACATAAAAAATCCCTGATTATCAAGCCCTGGTGACATGACGTCATTGTTATCCTAATTTGTTGGTAAAAAGATTACGGTTTCACTAGAATCGTATCGTTCATGCCCGTTACAAAGAAGCTACCTTTGTTAGGATCAACGTAATCGTTATTCACCTCTCAAAAATGTTAATAGCTTTCCGGTACCGGTAATTGATTTTACTGAACAGTCATTCTGTTTCGTAAAGGGATCTGGGCTCTTAAGTACCTCGTGTGCATTCGTAGAACCCACTGAAAAAACAAGAAACACAATGGTTTACTCCAGAAAGTTCTCCCGACCGCTTCCAGTACCCACGCCGACAAAATCAATACTGACATAATTTCGTTCTATATTCCAGAAATGGTTGAGGCGATGAAGAATGTAGCCTCACGAAACGTATCCGACAATGAACTTACAGTGGAGGAGAGGAACCTGCTCTCCGTTGCCTACAAAAACGTGATAGGTGCCCGCCGCGCCTCGTGGCGGATCATATCCTCCATCGAACAGAAGGAGGAAACGAAGGTAAGACTGCAAACTGCATTTAAGACCTCTTTTCCATAGGATGCAGATTAAAAACTTCTACAGCAAGAGAAAATACGTTCAATACAGCTTCTCTACTAATCTCAACGATATATACGATAATTGAATATAGCGTGGTAAAAAAAGGCCCCTCCATTTTTTTCACCACGCTGTATTCAATTACTTCTGTGACAAGACCTCAGATAAGTTTAAAAAGCAATATTGGAGACCTCAGCCGTTTACGCAACCGTAAAGTAACGATCGTGTATTTGAGCGTATTTACGCGTCAATGTGACCGTCCCTTTATAACGTCTGGAGTCTATCGATTGGTATAAGTGACGCGCGTGTATTACTAGTCTGTGGTCGGGATGGGGGACGCGAGTTAGTTTTTCTAATGAATAGGCACCCATTATTATGACAATCTCTTATAAATTGGCCCCATTTCTATTATACACAGAGAGAGAAGTATCTATCTTTCATTCAACGTATCAATAGAAAAGATATTCTTCTCTTTGATTTGTAAAAAAATATATAGCACAATATTGCGACGCAGAAGCGCCCAGAGCTCAGTAATAAAGTACTACTAACTGAATCAATACCAACCCTGTGAGCTTTCATTAGGTGTTAGTGTTTCAGCCTCTGTGCGAAGGTACCGGGTGATTGATGACATTATAGCATCAAGGAGGAGACCTTTTACGTTCTGTAGCTATAAAATTTCTAACAGTGATATATGTACACTTATAGTAGTCTTTCACTTGGGTGCAATCAATAATAGGGATACACGGTGCAGTTGACTGGTTCCGCACGAGCCGCTAGCCTGATTCACCGGTTTTTTTTTTGTGAGGCACGAGCTTCTATTGTCCCATGCCGACATACTTAGGGGTTATAGTCTAGCCAGCGCCCAGCGGGCTACCCGCGACCCCATTTATCGTAGTAGGCAAGAGCTGGGTGTTTGAACAATATTTGAATAGCCTCAAGTTATTGTTCCGTTTGTGATTTTTAATTCTATGTTGTAATAATTTTAGAGAAATAGTTTGTATAGGATTGTTCAATGGTACTTATGATGATAGAACGAGGTCTTCAAAAAAGTTTTGATAAAAGGCTGTTTACAGCCTGGGACGCAATGCTCTTGCTGGAAGAACGTGCTGATGAACGGAATGAAATTACGGTTTTTCCGAAAAGACCATTTTAATCAATATTTCAGGAAATATTTGTTGCGGTAACAGTGAGTGACCTTAGTTCATTTCACCACGATAGGTGACCGAGTATTTGATTAATTGTGTCCCACGTGCCAAACTAGACGTACAGCGCGACTGGCAATCTATGCCAACTATATAGAAATAGCAGATCGTAAAACTAATGTACAGTCACACGCGGCGTTTCTCTGTCATGGCCAACTTTATGGGCACTTTCCACCTACATTTTCTACCGAAACAGTGAGGACATACGCGTGCTTGTATAAATGAGCGATTGCTATCGAAGTGGCCGCACTCTCGCTTTTAGCACTGCCTTAATGACCGATCGATGAGCAGTATGAATGTTTGTATCGAATAAAATTAGCAACCCGCCTCCCACATGGAAAAAATATTTGTACAAATGATGGCTCTTTGTGCCCTTGCACGTGCGTCGTCGCCATGTTCTGAATGACGTAATTTACGATGTCTTACTCATGCAATTAAAGGTTCAATGACCAATGATAACTTTCATAGTAACCTTGTTGGAGCTCGACCAAAATCGTCCAGCTCTGCGATAATGAGATAATAGGATAACGGCCTGTCTGACCACCCTGTTGTTGCGGAAGAACTTGGCATACAATAGCCCAGACTCCGTGTTCCAATTTTTTTTCTTTATGCGGTCGACATTATCGATTTCAAAACCTGAATTCAAGGCAACATACGAATAGTTAGCAAAAAGGTCACCGGCATGACGTGTTATCTAGGGAAAACAGCGCTATATTATACCCTGTACAAGTGAGTCATTTTCCTCATTACACCGTATTTTGGTGTCGTCTCAGTTCTACTTTTGTGTTGGTGTCGAAACTTTAATACAAGAACATCGTTACTCATTTAGTTAAATCGCATTTAGGGACTTTCCCGTGATTAGTTTCAACAAATAGGAGCTAAATCTAAAATGCAATGCATTTTTATAAGGTTCCAATAGTCATTGACAGGCCAAGAATGCAAATTGAATTTTAATCATTTTCTATGTCCGGGAACTTTGTTCGCAAATAGTCGATTCATTCTTGTTTTGTGTGTAGCGCTTCATGCTGGGATATTTGGAGGCATTTTCTCTTACTGGCACTAAAGTTAACTGTTCAAATAGTATCGGTCTATTTTCCTTCTTGAGCAGAGGTCAATTACAATTATTTAAACATATTTAAGTGTCGGACAGAAGTCAGTCAAACAGCAATGACCTCCAAACTAATTGTTGCAATACATTTGTCATTTTACACTGACAATGGCGGAGCAGGTCCGTTTCTGTAACTGCATACTGTCGCGAACGCAAAAATAATTTATGTGGACTACTGTGCTTTTCAGTCCAAAATTATGACGCCGTGAAAAGGTTGCCAATAAGGTCACGCCCGTTCATTTACGTATCGATCGAGCCTTAAAAAGTTGTGGGAATCTTTATTGAATACCGTTTATGTCATGCTGAATAGTTCATTAAACTTGTTATAGCATTGAAGCTGTCTGAAAGAAACCGAGCAGTTTTCTACAATAAAGTTTTTTCTTGGTTGGTCGTCTTGAATAAATGAGAAATCTGGACTGGCAAAAAAGTGTCGAAACCTGCATCGTTAAGTTTTTGTCAGACAAAAAATGGTCGCATTCCTTTGTCGAACTAGCAGCTATACCAAATACGACCGAAACTGTAAAATCGTAACAAGTATAGTAAAACGTAATTTTGTATTCATATCTCTACTACATATAAACTTTCCATTATTATAATACTGACACGGAATCACGTAACCTGCATACAACTGGGTACAAAGTGGCATACGTTTGAAAGTCAACGTCATATTAAATTGATTGGTGCCCATTTGTTCAAGTTACATCATTGAAATGCTAATAACCAGAATAACTGTCCTTTTGGCACAAAACTCTGTAATCATTTTAAATAAGTGACAAGGTTTGCGATCCCTTGCGCTATGCATTTTGGATTTAATTGCATTATTTGATAAACTCGAATATTGCAAAGAAACCTGTTTAAACTTTTTAACTTAGAAGTTTCGATGCGTTTCTTGAGAGCAGCTGCTTCCAAGCTCAATCCAATATGTTACATAAATAAAATTTCATAGACGCCGCGATTTTTCAAGCTTATTGATCAAATACGTCAAAAGCATCGCAGCGGTCTTTGAGAAAGATGCATCATTCGCGTCTTTAGAAAACTTTCTCTTTGACACTCTCACAGGACTTAAATGAAATAAAATTGAGTTGCAATTTCTAAGATATATATTTATTAAAGATCTTTAGTTTTTAGTACTTTGCAACGAATTTAGAGAGTGAAGATTAATTTTCTACAAAATTGTCTGTAATAAACTCGCTAGCTTTTACAGTTTAGTTAAACTACACACAGATTTACCGTAGCATGTCGTAGACTAAGCGTAGCTTTCAGTAACGGTATAGGATTCCGCAAGTGAAATTGGATCATTCGTCAAGGTTTTGTTTTTTGGTTTGTATGAAATATACAAAGTAAGTTGCATCAGCAAGTGGTTTCCCTAAATCGTGTCTTGCAGCGTTACTTGTGGGTGTAGGTTGGGTAAACTTGTATAAAAGGATGTATTGTGTAACAAAAGGGCGTGGCGCGACACATGCGTGTAAATAACCACATTTTTGTCTTAACTGCGACATCATAATCAACCGGTCTCATTTGGGTGTAGACTAATAGGCAGATATTAATAATAATTAAAGTTATTAATAATTGATTCACGAACGTTACAAAACGCGCGTCATGTCTGTCATCCCTGTAGACAATGTCGAGTACATGCGTTGTACACCCACACTTCGCATAGCTGTGTTAGGTCCCAAGTGAAATTGGACAAGCCTATCAAAAACTAATCCCATTATGTTAAATACTGACTAATATGAAAAAGTCTAAATTAAAAGATGAATCGAACAGGTACATGAAGAACTATAACAGTGGGTCGAAAAGCTAATCATGGTAATCGAAAACGATATCATTTGATGTGACGTGAAACCGTCAAATGTAATCGATTCAGTTTTGCTTTCAGACTGAGCAACACTCGTTCGTGCACTCGTCAATTTAAATCTAAGGAGTCGAGGCACAAAGGAATACCACAATGAGATGTATATTCATGTTTCTTTAGGCGAATCCACTTGTAGGACATAAATAATTCACGAGCTTATCACTACAAGTCATTAAGTAACTGGTTTGAAAAAAAAATCATAGGCTACCATCTACTATAATAAGTTAAACCGGACTGAGTATTGAAATCACGTTCATCAAACGTGTTAAGAATTAAAATGCGTACTAAATCAGTCTATTCTGATAATTGTGACGTAGACGCTTATCAGTCAAAATCCTATTGAATTCTTTGTGGACACGGCATTTAACGTACATTCACGGTGATGTCGGTAATCCCCTGACGGGACATGCATACATACACATCCACACGTTTTGAACACGTGAGGCTACGCAACCATGATTATTGATTAATCTGCAGGTTCACTTTCATTCATCATCCCAAACGTAGGGATTATAATGATGGCGAAGGTGTTTGTTTCCAAATAAACAATTTACATTAGGAACGATGGTAACCCACCCTCTTGGTATTTTGTAGATTCAGTTATGAATAAGAATATTTTTAAAGAGGAATTTTAAACACAGTGCAATGGAAGTCCGAAAGTGCAAGATCTACTTCCTTATATCCAAAAGGGGTTTTCTATACTTTCTACAATTGATTCGTGTTGTTACAATGTGGTCATGTTTGTTTCAGGGGGCGGAAGATAAACTTAACATGATTAGGGCGTACCGCAGCCAGGTGGAGAAGGAGCTCCGTGACATCTGCTCAGACATCCTCAGCGTTCTGGACAAACACCTCATACCCAGCTCACAAACCGGAGAGTCCAAAGTCTTCTATTACAAAATGAAGGTAAGAACAACACTACTTATGAGTCACCATGACAACTGGACCTCTACCTAAACATATCTCTAAAGTTGAAATTACTTACTACACCTCTCACTTGCCGACTTGCCGCATACTACACTAATTTGTAATCATCCCAGTCTTTACATTTGTACATCATCTGACCCTGTTTAGGCCTGTACAAAGTTCACACTAATTATAATTTGCACTGATCTTTCACATGATTCAGATAATTTTAAAACAACATTACTTATACAAAAGGAAAACGGTTTTATCTACCGCTTAATTAAGTCATTTATAGCATGGAAACAAATCTCTTCCGATGATAATAACGGAATAAATGAAGTAGATATAAATCATAAGAATCACTAATTAACCCCGAGGCATTTATACGCCAGCTTATAAGTCAGGCTGCACAGTTGTTGCTAATTAGTGATATTACAAAAGTCAAGTCTACCGAGTCGATGTTTGACTTACTGACCAAGTACCAACACTTCCTAAAGCTTACGCCTTTCAACTTATTCGTGTCCTGATGACGTAAATGTGACAATTTTCGTAATAACTTGAAAACAATTTGTAATGGGCTTTTTAGAATTCAGCAATGACGCACTTTAAGGTAAAGAAAGGGTTTTGTGTTGTTTCAGCTACGATTATACGTGACAATTTCCTGCTTGTGTCGAAATGTAAAGTGTAAATATAGACAGGAATGAATTCTGTAATAATAGCATCCACATCGATAGTCCTGCAAAATATCATAGTTCTAAATATACAAATAGGAGGATAAACAACATGGTGCGATCACCAAGCGAGGTGACCACGGTAATTTGATATTACGATAGGTCATTGCAGCGCACTGTGAAGAGACCTACTAGGATCATTGTGACGTGCAGTGCATTTATTAGATACTGTCATCTTTGTACAGTAAGTGGACTTTAATATGGCGCGTCGAGGTTTAGAAAAAGTCAAATTTTTTGTCACCATCACTCAGGATTCGATGTGCGCCATATCAAGGCCTGCCGGACTGTTCTCTAAAAAGGTCACTGAAAACTTAGGTGAAGTAAGCTGTCAATAGTGCTAATCCGTGCATCAGGTGGCATGACGGCTCAATTCACCCAAGTTTTTATGGTGAGATTCCTACAGAATAAACCAATTGGTATAACTGATTTATGTTGTGTGCTGATGTGTGTGTTGTGTACTCCAGGGCGACTACCACCGGTACCTAGCCGAGTTCGCGACCGGCAACGACCGCAAGGAGGCGGCCGAAAACTCGCTGGTCGCGTACAAGGCCGCCTCCGACATCGCCATGACGGAACTGCCCCCCACCCACCCCATACGTCTCGGCCTCGCGCTTAACTTCTCAGTAAGTACAATATTTATTAATAATACTAGATTATAAGATCTAGGTGTCTATGAGGCGGATTTTGTCACCAAGAACGTGCTGTTGCCAAGAATTCACGAATTGCTGTTGATAATTTGATTTAACGACAAGTTGTTTAAGCTGTTAACCAAAGTGACGGGGGGGAAAACCCTCGAGCGCCATGACTGGGTGGGTCTCTCTTAGTATAAAGTGCTTGTGAAAAATTTGTTAACATTAAAAATAACAAAAAGCAAAGCATAGTTTTAAAAAGAATCTTACCATTCAACAACTTGATTAATTACGAAAGACGTAAAAAAGACGGAATCAGTATTATTATGTGAATAACTAATTATAGTTATTAACGTCTTATCATATCAGGTTTAATTAGAAGTATGAGCCCCCTTTTCAATTGCTTACAAATCGATAAAACACTTAACCATGAGAAAATAGCTGTAACATTTTCGATCCTGACCAAGGCAATACATTGTACGACATTTGTAAGGAGTTACGACGCATAGCTCTTGAGTGACGCGCTATTCGTGTGCATAAACATATTTACCGAGTTAATCACGGCGACACGTCATCGTGATGTCACGCTGTACTGAGTAACATGACAACAAACTAGTAGGGATATTATATGGATAGATTAACGAAGAAATTATGAATAACATACAAATGACATACTGAAAGTTGTAGGCTAAAAAGATATAGGTTATAATTTATAGCCTAGCGGAGGAGATAAGCTGCATCATCTAATTGTACTCAATGTAGACTGTGGAAACTACAGAACTGGTTTTAGGCGTCACAGACTTCCTATAATGTTAGACACGGTTTTTTATTGATAAAAAAACAAGCTGACCGTGCTTTGTGCTTCCTAATTGAACCCTGACGTGTAGTCTTGGTTTTTTTCAATCCAGGAAGGCTAGACCCAAAGGCTAAACCGGTATTAGTAGTAAAATAGACAAAAAACGGTTGTTTTTTATCCCTGCGACCCCGTAACATCCTGGCTCAACCCGGCTTATCCGCCGTCGATGCCAGCATAATAACATGTTACAAGATAAAATGCGTACCTAACCGACATTGATCGGAAAAAATTACATAAACTCTGTTGTAGCCATGTGGATAGATAGAATAAAATTTGCATGTCTGTCGTAAATCTTCCACAATTATTTGCTGATCAGACATACTCTATTACCTGAGTTTGAATTGCTCGTAAATGCGTAATAAAGTCGCAACGACCACGAATGTATGGGGTTATTATGGCACTGTCTACTTCCTTTGAACACCGGTATACTTATATAGATTTGGAAACATGGGGCTATTTTACCACATCTGCGTAGTATGCAAGATCTTGGTAAAATTCTAACCTAAATACGTGTGGCTGCATGTGTACATAAAATATTAAGTGTGTGCATATATGAATATGTAATTATAAGAAATAATGAAATATAAATATAGAAAACATCGGGAGCTGTGCCATCTGTGTTTAATGTCCTGTAATTTATTCGCCATAACATTGTCAATGCCTGCCGTTTGACTAATGTATGCGGTAGTCAGATATTTGACAGTTAACGACTGATTGTTTGAGATCTATCCAGCGTTGTCTAAGCGTAGTAATAGGAAACTGCTACCGGTAGCGTTCAAAATGCAGCTCAATAACGGGCTGTGCAAGGACACAAACGCGCACGCGCCAGTTACGTGCAGACATCTTACTAAGAGTGTCTAAGTGTTTGCTAAGTGTCATTATCAATTTCTTCTTGCCCGCCATAAGAAATTCAATACAGTTTTCGCGAAGTCCTCAAAGTCTAAGGCTAGGGACGCGTGGACTCTTATCATTAGTATACGGTATGCTAATGTAACGCCCGGCTGAATTAATGAGCCTCTGAATATATTGACGACCTTCAAATAATGTATGTATTTATGTATCATACATACGCCGTTTTCTCCGAACTGTGAAACTAAGCTATCAACTCGCCGCTTTGTATAGACTGACGTAATTGAAGTGTAATAATGCGAGATAAAGGATATTGTGACTAGGATCTGATTTTACAGTGTTTTCCTTTAAATTGAACGCAATAGTATGCGATTCCGTAATGACATAAAAGAGATACAGCTTCTTTTTAACGATAATTTATTTATCAAAAAAAGCAGTGAACTTAAAAAGACAAACCCCTCTAGGTCACGGGTTTGTAGTAAGCCTGTAATCAATTTCATCGTATGGCGTACCCCAAGTTCTATTTGCAGAAGTGCGTCATACGAGCGTCGTGCTCCAGTAAAGTTATCGATTTAATCAAAACAGGACCCATCTAATATTTAAACTGGATAAGTTTAAAATTAACAGATTCTTTATTAAAGAATTTAGTAAACTATTTGAGAGCGATTTATCCGGCTTCGCTGGTGATATCAATAATCCGTTGGCGCGTCATGCGATAACTTATCTCGTATTTATCTAGCCAACTGCTCGAGTTCAAGGTCGTCAAACATTCCGATTTTTTACGAATTGGAAATTAGTTTTTTATTCGTTACATTGGTAAGATTTTAGCTAGAATCATTGCGTGATTTTCGATAACGTCACTTTGGGGCAAATCCAGATTGGACTGTTTCAATAATGTCGTATTATCACATTTATATTTAGATTTTGTCAGTTAGGATTATGATATTCATGCGTAAATTCAAAACTAACGTCTTGAAATTATTGTGAAAGAATATTATTTTCCGATCCTAATGAGTTTGCCTTTTGACCCTAAGATAATTTAATTAACTTAACCGGTTATTACACATTATTTGTGATTTAGTCGGCCGACGCTTCTCAACTGCAACAGCATCAAATAATCATGCCCAAATATTTTGATTGAAATATTGCTTCAGTTATCTAAAAAAAATCCTTTAAGTTAATTATAAAAAAGAAAGTCTAAATTCTACTGAGTAACATTAATTACTTAATTAAGTACCCCTCGACGGCTACAGACCTCCTCCAGTAATTTCCAGCTTTTCCTGTGTTTTGCTCTCACCAGCCGTGAGTTACCAACCAATTTCTCTATCACGTCTTGCCAACGTTCTGCTGGTCTGCATTCTGTTCACAATATTAATAACGCTTTCTCTCTGCAGGTATTCTATTACGAAATCCTGAACAGTCCGGACCGCGCGTGTCGGCTCGCGAAGGCTGCGTTTGACGACGCGATCGCCGAGCTGGACACGCTGTCGGAGGAGAGCTACAAGGACTCCACGCTCATCATGCAGCTGTTGCGGGACAACCTCACGCTGTGGACCTCCGACATGCAGGGCGACGGAGAGTCCGGTCAGTAGCAAGTCGGCACACCATGACTTGTCTATCCTGTCCCGAATCCTCTCAAACACCATTCTTTTCCAACCTGCATGACCTTTCATCTTTATCCTTTCCCTGTAAAATTTAATGTAGTAAACAAAATACAGTCAAAATGGATATATGTATTTGGAAATATGATGGTACTTTGGTGACTCTTGTACTGGCTGTTAGCTCCACATATTATTTTATGTCTCGTGTGAAGAAACAGAATAGTCGGTCTATTCTGTAAAATACTTACCATGAGAAATTAGGTGCAAAACTTAGCTTAAAGTGGACTGTCACCCTGTCTGATGGGATTCACAGTTCACGTCAAGAACTCCGCTCACTTCACCTAAGTTTTTAGTATAATTTTTACAGTTATAAACAGAGGGAACAATGAACATAGTGACTGTTTACTCTGTTTTTATTAATTTTCTCCTTGCTCGGGTCGCTATTACAGTGATATAAGCAAGTTTCTTGCACGGATTTTTGTGTATTTAATTTCGCTTGTCCGCTAGATAGATATCTTATCGCTCTTTAGTTAGATAGTGTAGCTAAATCGGATCACAATCTGTGTGTGATAAAACAACGCAAGTTGCTATCTTATGTGATAATTTTGTCACCTAGCTTTCTACCAACCAAACCTAATTGGGAGGCCTGTTGTTTCCAGCAACTAGATTTGCTTAATCAATAGTGTTTACATCCTTCTAACTTTTACGTTTGTCGCATTTCAGGTGAAACGGAACAAAAAGAACAACCGCAAGATGTGGAAGATCAGGATGTGTCGTAATACTTTTTAACATTCTATTTAAATATAATAAAAAAAATAACTATAGTATCACGTAAGACCCAGCCCCCAATGACAACCGGTTGTATGGAACTCCTCCACACAGCTCGCCCCCGACGTAACTTGTCAGTCCCAGCCCCGTTGTAACACAACACGCATATGTATACATGGTAACGTTTCGTTTATGTATCGTGTCAAATTATCTACGAGTTATATACATTCATATGTACTTCTTTTGATATATTTGTTTTCAATTACGAAAAAAAACTAATGTTTAAGAAAAACGTACTTTGGTATTGCATTTTAACTGTATGTTGTATGATGTATTTTCATAACTGTACCAGTCGATGGATCTCTCGCCGTCGCCTAGCGCGCTCCGCTGCGCCTAGCATGTCACTCACACTTCCGACTTCCGTGCGGCTACTTCTTAACGTGGGAATTGTAAATTTTCTAAGTATTTTATACCGTGTGTAAAATTAATGTATTTAAAAACTCTGTTGATTGATACTTGAAACAAGCACCGTAGCGTCGAGGATGTATAATGAGACATACAAACAAATATGATAACGATATAATAGTTGGATACATTAGCGAGTTGCGTATCGTCACGTATGTCGATATAGTGTTTACTTTGTAATCGCATCTCCGTGTTGATTCGGTCTGCACAAATAGTAGTTTTATACAATGGACGTTTAATCTCGTGGCTAGGTTGTTGTTTTGAGACTGTTGCTAGTTCGTGCAGCCGGCCGGCGCGGGTGCCGCCCGGCTGCCGGCCGGTCTCGCGAGCGAGTCTTCCGCGCCCTCGCTGCATTTGTATACATTTGAATCATTTATTGATATATTTTAAACGATAAACGTAACATTATTAGGGTGGTAATGATGTAGTACTTGCAATATTTAGCTAAGTGATAGCGGCGTCACCCTGTTGGTCTTTGTGTATCTATCTCCTATGTATCGTACATGTATGTATTTATTGCAAACGGATAAGTTGGTGTAACTTGTGACTACTGTGTAGTACACGCGCTCGCGAGTCGTCACAACACCGCTCGCGCCGCAAGTCGTCAGTCCGCCGCCTCGGCGGACCGTGGCTGAGCTTAAATAGAATTAAAGACATGTCGATGTACCCGCGCTTCGTTCGTATTACAACATTTGGAGTATTCACATTTGAATTGCTTTAATTACTTACGAGTATTGTGATAGAGATTTTGTATATTTTAATTTATTTTTTTTAATTTCGCATGTTCTCGAAAATTGCTGTAGCGCTACATCTCTTACGATTTTACAGGACAAACAGTAGTTCTAAAAGTTGTGCTAGGTTAAGGTAATGCACTTGGGAAATTATTTATTTGATGCGCGTCGCGGACGGCCGCGACCGCGACAGTAATGCCTACTCGAAGACATTCCATCTTCACGATACCTGTTAACTAAATATCTGGCCGATGTTCGCTGAACTCCAAATTGTAGTGTGGCATAGCGGCGTGGAGCAAGTGCGTGCCCGAGTAAGATATTAGCGTTATTTTTATTTGAATTTGTAATATTGCATATATTTTGTTAATTTATCCACAAAAATACTAATGCAATTAGCCTTAGTGTTATGCAATATTGATTTATGTCCTCCAACTACATGGAAATTTATTGTAAATGACAGTGTAAATCTAATAATAAAAATTCAAAAGTCCACATTTTGCTTTTATTTATTTTACATAAACTTCCCCTCCCCGAGTTGCGTCTAAGCACTGAGGCCGACCGACCGACTGATAAAGTACTAGAAGAACAATGCGTTGACTTTGTGACTTCTGTCCAAGGATCCGATGCGCAGGTAGAGTGAGCATGTAACTTGAGACGAATCTATGGAGAGTGCAGGAGAACCTTTTATTCCCACGGAAAAATCAAATTCAAAGCAGGCGTAGCTGCTACTGGCCGATTAAAAAGAAATCATTTATTTATGTAAATATTAGGGTCACCCCACAGTATTAATGGATGTTTGTATGGGAAAATTTAAATGATCAATATCTTTGAAACTACGCAAAGTATCCGTTAAAAATCAGGTTATCATTATCGTCCCCGGTACAAAATTTTGAACACATTTCGAAGGCCGTAGATCATCAGGCAGCGGAGATACATGTGTCCAGCCAGCTTGAACTCAGGCTGGCTGGGCATTAGTTTTTATTGATTTCTCGTAAACCCTTACATGTGACGCCATAAATCAAACGTTATTACTGTTACAAATTGCGTCACTAAATGTTAGTAAAGTAACCATATTCGAAAACGCTCCCGTTATTGAGATTCGGAAGTGCCAGCCAGAAGTTTTATACGTAAATTCAAGCTGGCTGGACACAGATTTTTGTATTTTTCTACTAAACCGCTGTACGTATCACAAAACTTTTAGCTCGATGCCTGTTACAAATTTATGTAACACCCGTTGATATGCAAAAAGTCGTCAAAATCACTTCCGTTACCGAGATTGAGAGACCAGCGAAAAGTGGTTTTTCAAGCTGGCTGGACACGTTTTCGATCGATTATCTAAGATTCTGTAGCGTTACAAATTCTGGAATAGGGTGTTTAGCCGTCACATAAAGTGCCCTATTGACCTATGCGAGCTATTTTGAAGATTTGTCCAGCCAGCCTGAGTCACATGTTACATGTAGGGGTTTACGAGAAATCAATAAAAACTTAATGTCCAGCCAGCCTGAGTTAAAGCTGCCTGGACACAAAAGTGGTATTTCAAGCTGGCTGGACACGTTTTCGATCGATTATTATCTAAGATTCTGTGGCGTTACAAATTCTGAAATAAGGTGTTGAGCCGTTACTTGACCTAGTTAAGTGCGAGCTATTTTGAAGATTTGTCCAGCCAGCCTGAGTCACATCAAAATGACCGATCAGCTTTAAAACATTTCTAAAATCTAATACCTATTTGTTACCTTTGTTTAAATAATTGGTACCTAATTAATAACTGACATTCTGCTTCGCGATCGCAACCCACACGAGAAAATGAATTAAAAAAAAAAACATTTTAAAAACAAGCTTTTTTACTTGTTAATAAAAATAACTAAAAAGTTAAAAATAATTTAAACCTGATAAGAAAAATACCACTATACAGACCCAATTTATTTATTTTTATAAATAAAAGTGTGCACGACACAATAACCAAGAAACCGTATAGGTATTAGTTCTTTTGTTAAAGTGTTACATAATGTTTGTGTACATAACCGTTCTCTTTTAAAGTTCCTAAGTCCTTTAATGTCCGAGTTAAGATCGCTTTCTGCCATCATAACTTCTGTGTACGACACAGTAACCGGGGAACCATATAGGAATTAATTCCTTTGTTTAAGGTTAAATAACGTTTATATTTTTTCTTAAAGTTCTTAAGTTTTTAATGTCCGAATTAGGATCGCTTTCGGCTATCATGACTTTCTTGTTAGATAGTATTACTTGCGACTTAGCAACCGCTGAAGGAGCTCTAGGCTTTCCCCCTGTTCGGTTTCACAGTCCTCAGAGAACATTCAAACTCCGCTTTGCGAACAAAGCTGTTCAAAGCGTATGATTCCTTGTGGAATATTGTAATGTGCAACAGGCACACCTTTCTCTCTGTTCGTTATCTACTCACTAACGATAAGATTATGGTATAACTATAAGAATAAGTAATATGTTATGTCTAATTAGATTAATTATTAAGATGTAAGATGTTTTAATGTGATATTACTCTTGTAAGAATAAGTTAAACATTCCAGCCACTAGAGGCGCCAGTTGTACCATGTCATTATGTAAGCCTAAGTACGATGAAACGTTACTGTAAGGAGAACCATTTATGTAATTTAATTATTTTAAGGTATTATTTAAGGTTTTAAGACTGATCTTTTTGTATAAAAATAAAAGTAAACTATATCTAGGCTTAGGGATAAAATAAAAATGTATAAGAGGTATCCTACCACAAGAAACATGCAATTCAGAGTTTCCCATACAAAAGGCACCTGCAACCTCATTGGTCAGGGGGCGGGGCATTAGTGCCG
Organism: Apamea crenata; assembly: GCA_949629185.1. Classification (NCBI taxonomy): domain Eukaryota; kingdom Metazoa; phylum Arthropoda; class Insecta; order Lepidoptera; family Noctuidae; genus Apamea; species Apamea crenata. The sequence goes on from OX451372.1 coordinate 16,003,620, forward strand.
TGTGCAAATCGGTAGGGCTCTGATTGGTCAAATGACAGAAAAATTGCATATAAAAGAAGGGCATGTTTCCGTGGTCGGACACTTCAAATCCAGCACTCAAAAAGGAACAACAAAGAAAAATAAAAAGCCAGAAGAAACTCAACAGCCGTTTTACTCATCGCCATAACACAGTTCCTGTCTCACCATCAAGTCTAAGAAGATACAAACCCCCTTCTCGCCGACACATCGCACCCGTCATAGGCCCACAATTACGTACTGACCATAAGCTCCGCTGAGCGGTCCTGCACATTATTGGTCCTTCGCAGCCGGATTGCCAGCCAGCTTCAAGAAGATGGTCTTAACACGTAGCCAAGACGGGGAACGAACGAAACGCCGGCAAGAAGAGCTGAAGACACCTACGGCCGAAGAAGAAGTCACGCCGGGAAACTCCTCAGTCAGTGGCACACCAGATACCGCTACCGACGCGTCGGGTACTAGCAGCGGAACTATCGGGTCAACCGCCACGAAGGAAACCACCACGACAACAGGAACAGAAGACACGAGCGCCGCGTCCCGTAAAGAAAAGGACAAGGCATCACAACGCACATTAAGGCCAGAAGGCGCCCGGTCACGTTGTTCCGCGGTCTCACACAAAAAGCGACTAGCGGAAATGAAGGCAAGAGAAAAACTGGCCGAACTCAAGCTCGAGCAAACAAAGGCCGAGATAGAGTTACAACAAGTGCGGGTCCAGCGACTTCAAGCAGAAGAAAACTCCTCAGAAGATGAAGAAGAAATGGAAGACGACCTAGCTTCAGTCCGTATAAACACATGGTTAAAAGAACCTGAAGCGGGTCAACCACAGTCATCAAAAGAGGCAAAGAAGAAGCAAGAAGATCCCGTTGAAGTAACTCCAAGACAAGAAGATACACGTCAACCATTAATTGACGTGACAACCCTCGCCGCCGCTCTCTCTCAAGCGGTACGAAGCACAAGGGAACCACCAAAGTACATTCAAGAACTACCGTTATTTAATGGAAACTGTGCAGACTGGCTCGGTTTCAAGGCGGCTTATGAAGAAACATTAAAGTACTTCACAAGAACAGAAAACTTAGCGCGTATACGTCGAAGCCTACGCGGAACGGCAAAAGAAGCAGTCGGCTGTCTAATAGTGAGCCAACCAGACCCAGACACCGTCATCGACGCCTTACAAAGAAGGTTCGGAAGACCAGAGGCACTCATCCACGTCGAAATGGAGAAACTCAAGTCACTGAACCGGGTCACAGATAACCCCAGAGATTTATGTATCTTCGCCGGACGGGTGACGAACATAGTGGGCACCATCGAAGCACTAAAGAAGACACAATACCTACACAGTCCCGAGATGGCGCGAATAGTGAATGAAAAACTCACCCCTATACTGAAAAGCAAGTGGTACGACTATGCCGCGATGAAAAAAGAAGATACACCTGAGTTAAAAAGGATCTCCATGTTTTTAAACGAAGAAGCAGACAAGTGCGGCGCCTACGCTCTACCAGAGATCACCAACGACGATTCTATGGGAAAAGAGCGAAAGAATAGAAGAACGGAACGCACCTTCACTACGGATAAAAGAACAATATCAGACGATAACTGCCCGCAGTGCAAACAAAAACACAAACTACCAGACTGCCAGCAGTTCATCGCCCTCGATACAAACTCAAGATGGGAAGTAGCAAAGAAAAATAACATGTGCTACCGCTGTCTACGAAGCAAACATCGACGTCTCCAGTGCAAAGCCCCGCCATGTGGGAAGCATGGATGCCTCATGAGACATCACAAGCTACTACATCATGAGAAGAATCAAGACACAGCCAGCGACGCTGAGAAGAAAATAGCATCGACTGTAGAAATCACATCAACAGTCAAGCCATGTGATCGTCGACGGGCATACCTAAAAATCGCGCCCGTCGTACTAAAGGGACCGCACACCAGCATTGAAACATATGCACTACTAGATGAAGGAAGCACGGTCACACTAGTGGATGCATCGATAGCTGACGTCATCGGAGCCGACGGACCCACCAACACTATGTGGATCCAAGGAATCGGCAACGAAATGAAACATGACAACAGCAAGGTCATCAACCTCAACATAAGAGGGAAATACGCAGAGAAAGAATACAAGCTAGAAGCCGCGCGCACTGTGGAAAGATTGAACTTCACACCAGAGACAGTGTACGACCACCATCTAAAGGACTGCGAACACCTGATCGACATCAAAGATCAGATCGCATACGAACGAGCTTCGCCCAAGTTGCTAATTGGTCAAGACAATTGGCACCTCATAGTGTCAAGAAAGCTACGCACCGGACGTCGCAACCAGCCAGTTGCCTCACTCACACAACTTGGCTGGGTACTTCATGGCTGCCACAGTTCGCACGCAGCCACCGTAACATTCTGTGGAAAAATAACAGAAAAAGAAGAAAAACCATCCATAGAAGAAACAATCAAGGATTATTTTAAACTTGAATCCTTGTGTATCGAACCGAAGAAACAAAAAGAAGATCCTGAACAAAGAGCCATGCAGATATTAGAAGAAACCAGTAAGAGACTGCCTGACGGTAGATTCGAAACCGGCCTGCTATGGAAAGAAAAGGACTTCCAGATACCAAACAACTACACAGAAGTCGAGCGACGCCTGCGTTCGCTAGAAAAGAAACTAGACAAAGATGAAGAACTGAAAGCAAAATATGAAGAAAGAATAGACAATCTATTCAGATCCGGTTATGCAGAACAAGCCCCCGTCCCAGCCCCAGAAGGAAAGACCTGGTACCTACCTCACTTCCCGGTCATTAACCCAGCGAAGCCACACAAACCGCCTCGACTGGTCCATGACGCGTCAGCAAAAGCCGGCGGCATGTGTCTCAACGACATGCTGTATTCAGGGCCAGACCTGCTACAGTCCCTCCCTGGAGTGATTATGCGATTCAGACAACACGCGTACGCTGTCAGCGGAGACATAAAAGAAATGTTCATGCAGGTGAAGATCAGACAAGAAGACAGAGACGCCCTCAGATTCCTGTGGAGAGGCGAACGGCGGGAGGGCAAACCGGAAGAATATCGTATGACGTCAGTCATATTCGGATCTACGTCATCACCGTGCACCGCTCTATACATCAAAAATAAAAATGCGAGCGAGTTTGCAAGCACCTACCCGGAAGCAGCGGCGGCAATACAGAAGAATCACTACATGGACGACTACCTACAAAGCTTTCCCACTATTATGAAAGCGAAAGAAACAACAAAAGCAGTCGACCTCATCCATAAGAAAGCAGGGTTCATATTAGATGGTTGGACATCAAACGACATGAGAACCATCGAAGAGTTCAACCCACCAGAACAAAACAAGTCCGCTACAGTAAACCTGGGTGGCGTGGAAACAGAAAAGACGCTCGGACTACTCTGGCATGTGAAAGAAGATCACATCGGTTTCAACGTAAACACGATCAAGATACCAGCAGAAATAAAAGAAAATAATCGCTCCCCAACAAAGCGAGAAGCCCTGAGCATCATAATGGCGCTATTCGACCCACTGGGGTTAATATCACCAATCACCACCCCAGCCAAGAGAATATTCCAGGACACCTGGAGCTATAAAATCGACTGGGACGACGCGATACCTACAGAACTAGAAGACAGATGGAAAAAATGGATGACGTCACTCAGCGACATCAAACAGCTGAGAATACCCCGATGTTATGACGTCATGCCCAGTGTCTCACGACAGTTACACACCTTCGTCGACGCGAGCGAACAAGCCTACGCAGCGGCAATATACTGGAGAACAGAACGAGCCGACGGCAGTGTGCACGTAGCCTTAGCAGCCGCCAAGAGCCGTGTGACGCCATTAAAACCAGTGTCCATGCCAAGGCTCGAACTACAGGCAGCCTTACTGGGTGCACGCCTCGCACAAACAGTGAAAAAAGAACATGAGTACGAGGTAACAGGTCAAACCTACTGGAGTGATTCACGTACAGCACTAGTGTGGATCCGGTCAGAGCCACGGACATACAAGTCATTCGTAGCTCATCGCCTCGCTGAAATAGAAGAAACCACTAAGAAAAACGAGTGGCGGTGGCTTTCTTCAAAAGACAACGTCGCTGACGACGCAACAAGAGACACACCAGACAACTTCACTGCTACTCACAGATGGTTTCAAGGACCCTCGTTCCTAAGAAAACCAGAGTCACAATGGCCACAAGAAGAAAAGGCTGTGAAATATGACACCGGAGAAGAAAAAGAAACGTGTCATTTACATCAGCTGGAGAGCGGTCGAGGTCAATGCCCCCTCCCACACATAGAAAAATTTTCAAAGTGGACCCGACTCATAAGAACAACAGCAAGAGTACTACAATTCATAGAGCTCTGCCGACCCCACAAAAATACAGTCGCAATAACGAGAAAACGCACAATAAAAACAAGGGTAAATGACCCCGACTGGCGTGTTACAAAAAAAGCGCCACCCCCGGCGAGAGCAACAAGAAACTCGCCCAGTTACGTCAATCGCTACCACGAGATACCCGCCTCATACCTAATAAGGGCGGAACAGCTGTGGATAAAAGCAAGCCAGAAAGATAGCTTCACAGCTGAGATTGACCGTATTATCAAAGGTCACTCACCCACCAACAACGACCGACTAAGCCAGCTCAGTGTGTACATCGATGAAGAAGGCATCATACGCCTAAAAGGAAGAGTGACCGCAGCCCAAGACATACAAGAAGATACCTCCAATCCTCCAATATTGGAAGGTAAACAAACATACACACGCCTATACATAGCGTATGTACATGAAAAATTACATCACGGCGGTGTGGAAATGGTCGTAAATGAACTAAGACAACGACTATGGATATTAAAAATACGCCCAGCTGTGAGAAACATAGTGAAAAGTTGCTTACCGTGCCGCATCAGAAAAGCGAAGCCAGCAATCCCCCTCACGGGCGACCTACCTGCAGCGCGCCTGGCACACCACACGCGGCCATTCACCTTTACCGGACTCGACTATTTCGGGCCAATCGAGGTCACGGTCGCACGCCATCACGAGAAAAGGTATGGCGCTCTTTTCACCTGCATGACCTCAAGAGCGATACACATAGAAATCGCACACTCGCTGAGCGCCGACTCAGCGATATCAGCATTAAGAAGATTCATGGCCAGAAGAGGATGCCCCAAAGAAATGTGGAGCGATAATGCCACCTGTTTTAAAGCAGCCGAAAAGGAGCTCTGCGAGGCCGCACTCGAAGCCATGCATCACGAGACCACGTGCCACCGCATCAAGTGGAAGTACATTCCCCCCTCAGCACCATTTATGGGGGGAACATGGGAAAGAATGGTACGGTCAGTGAAAGAAGCATTACGCGTCACATTAAACGAGCGACGCCCAAGCGACGAGACGCTGACAACATTATTAGCCGAGGTCGAAAACACAGTAAATTCACGACCTTTGACCCACGTCTCTGTCGACCCCCTAGAACCAGAGGCCCTGACACCGAATCACATACTCATCGGACCGAACTCCCATGTCCCAGTACCTGGTCACTTCAAAGAAGGAGACGTGACAGCCCGCCAGCAGTGGAAGCGAGCCCAGGTGTTGGCAGATATGTTCTGGAGAAGATGGGTGAAAAAGTACTTGCCACTACTACAACAGCGGCGGGAGCCTAGCAGCACAGGTACCCAACCCAAAGTGGGTGACCTAGTCATCATCTGCGACAGTAACCTGCCACGCAACGTCTGGCCACGAGGACGCATCAGCCAGCTGTATCCAGGAGCCGACGGAGAGGTACGAGTAGTAAACGTCACCACCAGCGGCGGCCACATACTACGTCGCCCCACCAGGAAGATCGTCGTGCTACCAACAGAGTCGCGACTTCGCGACGGCGGGAGAATGTGCACGACACAATAACCAAGAAACCGTATAGGTATTAGTTCTTTTGTTAAAGTGTTACATAATGTTTGTGTACATAACCGTTCTCTTTTAAAGTTCCTAAGTCCTTTAATGTCCGAGTTAAGATCGCTTTCTGCCATCATAACTTCTGTGTACGACACAGTAACCGGGGAACCATATAGGAATTAATTCCTTTGTTTAAGGTTAAATAACGTTTATATTTTTTCTTAAAGTTCTTAAGTTTTTAATGTCCGAATTAGGATCGCTTTCGGCTATCATGACTTTCTTGTTAGATAGTATTACTTGCGACTTAGCAACCGCTGAAGGAGCTCTAGGCTTTCCCCCTGTTCGGTTTCACAGTCCTCAGAGAACATTCAAACTCCGCTTTGCGAACAAAGCTGTTCAAAGCGTATGATTCCTTGTGGAATATTGTAATGTGCAACAGGCACACCTTTCTCTCTGTTCGTTATCTACTCACTAACGATAAGATTATGGTATAACTATAAGAATAAGTAATATGTTATGTCTAATTAGATTAATTATTAAGATGTAAGATGTTTTAATGTGATATTACTCTTGTAAGAATAAGTTAAACATTCCAGCCACTAGAGGCGCCAGTTGTACCATGTCATTATGTAAGCCTAAGTACGATGAAACGTTACTGTAAGGAGAACCATTTATGTAATTTAATTATTTTAAGGTATTATTTAAGGTTTTAAGACTGATCTTTTTGTATAAAAATAAAAGTAAACTATATCTAGGCTTAGGGATAAAATAAAAATGTATAAGAGGTATCCTACCACAAGAAACATGCAATTCAGAGTTTCCCATACAAAAGGCACCTGCAACCTCATTGGTCAGGGGGCGGGGCATTAGTGCCGTGTGCAAATCGGTAGGGCTCTGATTGGTCAAATGACAGAAAAATTGCATATAAAAGAAGGGCATGTTTCCGTGGTCGGACACTTCAAATCCAGCACTCAAAAAGGAACAACAAAGAAAAATAAAAAGCCAGAAGAAACTCAACAGCCGTTTTACTCATCGCCATAACACAGTTCCTGTCTCACCATCAAGTCTAAGAAGATACAAACCCCCTTCTCGCCGACACATCGCACCCGTCATAGGCCCACAATTACGTACTGACCATAAGCTCCGCTGAGCGGTCCTGCACAAAAAGCGTGATGGATATGAAATTTATGCCTAAAGATGATTCTGACTTACAAAATTATGAGTTTTGAATGAGTGTTTGCCAAACGATTTTCTGCGAAATGAAGTTTATGCCATGCAAAATAATGTTATGACTAAAAAAGTTCTGCTATAAAGGGGCCATTACTAACAGGAACCGTTAATTTAACGTCTAGTATACTGCGCTACTTTGCTCGTTGGCAGACTTTGAGTTTGGGGACTTGGATGTTAGTCAAAGACCAAGTCTATGCACCATAGATGTAGGTTATTTCATTGAAAATTTGTGGCTTGGCGTGGAGGGTAGTGTTGCGTTCAAAAGGTTAAGTTTCGATCCCGTGGGAATATTGGGATAAATGGTATCCTATATGTTAATCCTGGTTATTAACCACCTGTGTGTGAAATTTCATCCAAATCCGGTCAGTAGTTTTTGCTTGAAAGAGTAACAAATATCCATCCATACAAACTTTCACGTTTATGATATTAGTAGGATAATATAATTTAGGTAATTAACTATCGAATACATAGCTAATAGCTATTCTAACTCATAAAATGTTCTACAAATGTTCAGTCTCAAAATAACCAAAAGGCAATTTCAAATTACCCAAAAAAAACCCGACTGCAGGCGGCCTCTGGCGAGCATAACCTAGTGAAGAAGAGGCTTAAAAATAAAACAAACCGACGGAGGTCGAAAATATTTATTAGGAAGCAATTAATTATATAGATAGGAGATAACACCATATCCCTAATAATTAATGGATAACCTCGTCCAGTATTTTACTTATAATTATATTATTAATAGAGATGGTTCGTATCCCGTTTCACATAATCACGATTTGTTCGGTCATACAATTTTTCTGTCACACTGATAATTTTTTATATGTAATTAGTCATATCATTTTTAAATGCAAAATATTTTTAAGCTCAATCAGCGCAAATTTTTCAAGAAAGCCGGATCCAGAACGTGTGCAATGTAACGTATCCTGTAACGTAATGAGAATGGTTTGGGCGGCACATGTTTTCACAACGGGCCTTCGCTGTGAGCTCCATTCTGCTCGCGTAAAAACCGACACCTAGGGGTCTACTCCCTATGCACAAAATCCGTAGTTTCAGCTGCTGTTACGGATGTTTCCTGCTCCGTGTCACTTACGGACATAATTATGATGCCTATGATGGCTTAGTCGCAAAACGTCTCTTTCGCAAAAATCTTTCTCATAATGTCGCTTTCGCAGAATAACTCTTTCTTACAATGCCTTTTTCGCAAAATGTCGCGTTAGTAACATAGAATAAAATTTTGCCAGGTTTAAAAAAATATTGTTTTAAATTACAATTTCTTATTAAATGTTTACAATTTATTCATGAATACTACAATTTAGCATGATAAATATATGAATCTGTTGATATAGAATATACAATGAATCACGTCATCATCAATATAATTGTTTTATTAAATAATTAAGAAAGAAAAGAAAGTAAATATTGGGACGGAAGAATAACAGATAATTTATTTACAAACACAAAACAGACAGAAGAAAGACATCATAATATTTTGATAGTAAATACAAGTAACTACTGAGACAATTAGAGTGTAAGGAGTTGAAGCTGCTGCTGTATTTGATTATTCCATTTTTAAATCAATTAAAAAATCAGTAAATTAGAGTACTTACCAAAGTGAAGTCATAATATGATTTGTTTACGTTTTATAATATAAATATGACTAACAAAATAATGTTATTGTTTTATTTGAACCCTAAAATTTTATATTCTAAGTTATTAACGCGACATTTTGCGAAACAGGCATTGTGAGAAAGCGACCTTTTGCGAAAGAGTTATTCTGCGAAAACGACATTATGAGAAAGAGACATTTTGCGACCAGTAGACAAACTCAAACTCAAATAATTTATTTCAATTAAACCAATTACAGGCACTTTTGAATTGTCAAAATTAAATAGTCGGTCACATGCCATTTCACAATGTTTTACGAAAGAGACGTTTTGCGACTAAGCCAATATGACGAGTTCGGGCTCGAATTAAAAATGAATGACAACACGATTATACAGTTGTCCCTACTCCCGATAAGTATCCAGTCCGTAAAATTTAATTTGACACTTGTTATCAACTACTATCCGACGGGCCCGTATCTTCGTGGACGGACTTCGAGAGTAGACCCTCCGAAGGACCAGCGCGAACTGCGGTACGAGCGTTACAATACTTATAGTGCCTTCCAAACGCATAATTCGCGTAACATTATACACGTCTGTACGCGGGTTTCGAAATACACAGTCAACGAGTCAAGATGGGTTTAAACCAAACGAGCGAATGTAGGTACGCACGGCTATAGGTACATAACCAGTATAAGCCGACTTCTGATTGTAGGGAAAATCTTTACAATGCGAGGAAACTGGAAATGTATGCTTGATGTGTTCCCGTGTGTACATTATATCATATCTCCACGCTGTGTAAATAGGGAAAGATAATTCCTTCGCAGTTCATAGACCTATTCTTAAATATCGAGAAAAAAATTCTCTTGTTCCGATTCTGAGTTTGTCTGGTCAAAATTGACATCGACCGGGTGACAATTAGATTTAAATTCTACACATCGAATCCCTTATATTGCCCTTATCTTAAAATATGTTAGAAATTTTTTTAGACATAATTCACTAACATTACACACTTAAAATAGTTCATCTATCATCACAAATGTTCGTGTAAGTACTTATGTTGGAAAATTAGATTGACTTAACTACTAAATAACACAACTTTTTAGCAGCCTAGGTCTAAGCGTTCTTGTGCAAATAGATTATAGTAAAGATACGATGTAAAGACACATTTTTTTGATCATAATCGTTACCTATTTATTGTTTTTTCTGCCTCTTGCAAATGTATTTTTTATATCCAACCAAAATTGCAGTTGGTTCATTTTCTAGGTTATATATTTATACAAGGAGTTAAGACGACCTAAAGTTACAAAGCTAATAGGTACATAAATCCTCTTTCCAAAATATAACTCATTTCTGAATCAAGGGCATCACATCACCTGGAATTAATAGTCTAAAATTGTTGATACGCAGTGAGCAGGACACATGACTAAGGGCGTCCTGTTTTTATGTGTTTAAAGATCGTAGCCCTAGCAGATTGGACTAGTCAAGGCTAAAGCTTTTATGTCTATTCTCGAACGATCCTCAAGAAGAATCTCGTTTTAAAATATAAAGGCCAACGCATGGCGGGGGCGGCATCGGCATCTAGGAGTATCCCGCGGCATCCCGCGATCGTATGCTAGCGGACTACGGGGCATACCGCCGTGAGAAATTGGTCCCTTTGGTATCTGGTCCGAGGTCGGTCTCGGAGCTTTAGAATATATATCTTGTTACCACTAGCTACGTACGAATATACGTTGGTAAAGGACATCATTCATTTCGTACCCAAAAATTAAAGTTAAGTAACATGATAGACAAGCGGACCGTCTGTTGCTGCTCTCATGATGCAATGTGTTTGGTATGGTATATGAGTTTTGCAAGATATGAAATTCACATAATGATTTATGGTACTTGCAATTGCAAATAGCAGCCGGGGGTTAATAGTAGACTTTCCCCGTAATAGTAAAACATGCTCAAGGTGTTATTTCCCATAAGAAAATATAACTTTTTAATTTTTGGGTATAAAACGTTTCGACACCTTGAATGATGTCCTTTAAAATACTCTGCCCCGCCGTCTGCCGCCTTTAGTCAGTTTTGAATCTGAGATTGATGGTCGGGCTTCGGTCTAGAATACGGATTCATCTACATTAAAGGAAAACCAGTGAATAAAACTACATTTGAGCAAATTTAATAAAGGTAAGGTAAGTAGATTATAAATATTCAATAACTTTGTATCACATTCACACTCTTAAATTATTTCGTATTGTGTTGGAAGATTAACTTTGCGTCTATTCATTTATTTTTTTAGACCGATGTAAATATGCGATGGAATTGGGAGTATAACCTATCTATGATAACTGACTGACCTGATATTATAACTTCACTATAAAACCCTTTTTTGTTCTATTTTATTTTTTATACATTTTTTAAAGCTAGTTGTTAGACAATGTAATATTAAATAGACACATTCCATTTATACTATTACAACATTGCACAAGAGGAACCTACACTAATCTAAGACTAATACAGTAATAAGGATAAAATTCTGGATGTTATTGTAACTAATGTTAGAACAGTCATATAGCACAGTCATGATTAGGCATCTTTGATTCATCACAATGTCACGGCGTGGCCCACCAGGTTCCTGTCCTGACAGGGCCCACTAATCTTACAAGTATACCCCACTCACAAAGTGTGATACTAATCCTAATTTTGTAACATAAATGTCTCACAAAATCTATAAAATATATAGGTACTTACTTAAATGCCAACTAATATTTAATTATTGCAATTACGTAATTGGAGCAGGTTAAAAGCTTAATGATTCAAGTAGGTTTTTTGAACTTCAGATAAAGCCTTAAGAAGCAATTCTCACGCCAGAGGAAGACCCTCTGTTCACACATTAGTAGATTATCAGAGATGGGAACCGACCCTGGGTCCGATCCGGTATTTACCATGTGGCCGTTTGTCCACCGCACGTCCGTCAACGGAACGTCACATTCGGTTCGAATAATGGCGGCGTTTCTTGTTGACGGTGGCGGTGGACAAACGCTGTAAAACACAAATCTCTGAAACCCCACTTTAATTATCGTTACTAGGAATACTTGTGACCACTGTCTGGTGACATTTCCACGATGTTTGACCGTCTCGATGCGAACGGTTGAACATTGCTGCTCGAATGCGAATATTACATCAAGAAGTAAAAATAAGGCACAAAATAAATTAATAAAATTGTACTAAAACACTTGAGTTCAGAATCTTAGGTAATTTCCACTAATTCCTACTTTAGCGACTTGAGTTTGTGATTGTTAAACATGATTATACTAAGATTCTGCATTCAAGTTTAGGCAGTATTCGTCAGACACCCCACATTAGGTAGTAGGTAAGACTAGGATGAATATAGTACACTTAAAAACATCTATTACAAATCTTAAGCTTATATAGACTCTTGTACTCCCAAAAACCAAATCTTACATCACTAAAGAATTAATCTAATTCCCTGAATAATTACTCTCTTCAATACATTGAGTTCTCACATTAGCAGACAGTTTTTGTATTTCGTAGTTATTTAGATCCTATATTATAGTATGTATATGTCGCCGCCAACTAGCTTAATTATCCTTTCAGTTAACTGCCTAGCCCTTTAACTAAATGGCACCGTTCAACTAGCGCCCTGAATGATATTCAGCCATCGAACAACTAGGCAAATGACTTGGCTCGCTAACGTTTAACTACTTGCCTATCCCAGACATTTAAATTGGCGATAGATTGATTGGTTGATTTAAAGCGGTAGTTATTGATTGTAGTTTTGGAAAATATCAAAATTACAAAATCGATGTCTATTAACAAGTTCAGCAGTATAAACTGAACAGTTAAATGCGTTAGTAAATACATATTTAGCGATCCTTTAGTTAAAAGGCTAGGCACTTAACTGAAAGGCTAATTAAGCTAGTTGTCTGCGACATATTAACTGGTGGCAGGGACACCGACGCACAACCTGTTACCATGGATTCAGTAGGTACATGATTCTGAACCCTCCTGCGTTTAAATTTTCCGTCGGTTATTAAAAAAAAATATAGCTGTTCAGTACATTTTGATTGCGTACGTATTGCACTTTTCTATGAAACGGCAGTTTTTTTTTTTGATAACCGACGAAAAATGTATTTATAGATTCCAACTAAAGGTAAACTTAATATATAATGACAACTGAGACTCAAATGTCTAGTCAGTTTCTGTACTAAACCTACTGTAAAGATAATTCTCTGTTTATACCAGTCACACTGTGGCGAAGCCTACTTTACAATGTTATTATAATTAATTGATAGTACTCCATTAATATTGAACTTTTAACCGTCATCAGTACATAATATTCAAAATACTTAAGTACGAACATAAATTTCAATTCGAATATAATCATAGTAGATAGAATAATGGATAGGTGCTAAAAGTATTGATATCTCCAATCGATTGTGAATTGTATAGTTATTGTAGTGACAGCATAAAGGCTATGTTTGTATCATTTTATAACATACGAACGTGTACTTAATGTATTTGCGTCAAAAAACGGTCTTTCTAATATCTTTTGAAAAATTCATAAACATATAAATAAGTTTTAGCTTATGATTGTCGATATGGAATAAATATTTATCTCCTTAAAAGTTAGTGCGAAACTTGTATACTGGAAGTAGTCTCTTTTATGTGTAAATATACTAGATTCTCAAATATTAAATATGTAACACTACACTAGAATAATAATGCCGACATAGAAGTGAGACGTTAGCTTTATAATCTGAACTAAGACTACAGCAGTACTGCATATGCATCAGCATATCTTACAAGCTCACCCTCTGCTCCTCCCAAGACAAACATACATATCACGCCTCACCCCATAGGGGGAAGCCGCAACAAGAACAAGCTCCTACCCTGATTACTGCTTACTTGAACACAAACCTTTTCTTTTTAGGGACCTCGCGCATTAATTCTGTAACCAAGATGAGGACGTTCATACTTAAGTATGGCTGCAAGTGGCTGTTGGGAGGCAAGTGCCTGGTGCGAAAATGCGCACCAGGCACTTGTCTTGGATTAACCAGAGAGGCAGTTCCCGTATTTTTAAGAACGTTCGCTTTCCAATCTCAGTCTCAATCTGTCAAAATTGTTTTAATTGACTGCCACCGCGGTCACTGGTGTGGTGTCCACCAACAATAGATTTTCTATTGTGTATTATCTACCAGTCAACATGTTAATTTACCTAAATTTTTGACAAGTATTTTGAGAAGGAAGAAAAATGAAGAAGAAAGAATTTTAAAATATAATAATTACATTTTTGTGCCCGACGTGTGTAAGTAGGTTTGTACAAACACTTTTACACGTCAATCATATTTAAAAAACTAGATGAGGTCGGCGTTTCCTATCTAACTAGTCTGAGAAGAAAGACCGAAACAAACTCAGAGGTCACAGTCTCTTTTAAAGTCCAGGCATAATCTTGGTTAGATCATATGAAGACCATGTCAATCGATGTCTGAGATGGTCTTTTGAGGAAAGAACCACACAGATTGAGAGGACCTGTCCAGTCATTGCACGCATTTGTCATAAATCGTGCAGCTCAACTAAACGATTCGACGAACAATACCAAAGACAGGATATTTGGGTAGGCCACATAAATTACTCAAACTGCCAGACCATGACAAAAACTAACAGAACAGAGAAAAATAGAAATAAATAGAATGACCCACATAGTCTACACATTCACAATAATTCAAATAATAGAATACTTTACAAAGTAAGCAAATGTCATTGTATATATAAAATTCATTAATGTCAATTTATAATAAAAAGATTAAATATGTAAAAAATGGAAGCACCTCAAACCCAAGCCTTTTTGTCCTTGATATAATCCTTAATGGTATAAAAGGCTTTCTGGCACAACATACGTTTAATGAATTAACTTGTAATTATTAGTAAGGTCTTGTAAAACAAACATGAATGCAATAAACACATGAATGAATTGTCGCTGAGATGAGATTGCAACTAGAGTTTAATCGTTTTGAATACCAGAGCTGGCCTTTTGGTTAGCGGCCACTGGCCGTGGTCATGACTACATAGTGCACGAGGTCCCTTACCTATTTGTTTTCTACGCAACAAAAACTATTACTAACCTTGAAAAAACAGCCGTAGCATAAAGCACCCAACTCCTTACAGATCAACGTTGTTCAAATTAGATCCAGAATGCGTGGGTAGATCTTCATAGACCAACAACGTTCCAATAGGCACCACAGCCTCATCTCTCTCGCGCAGCTTCCTCATCTCGTTGCGCAGTTTGTCCAGGACGGCGTAGTTGGGTTCGTTGTGGCGCGCCTGGTCTTGTAAGAGGGTGATCTGCTGTTCTTCTAGCTTCTTCTCCTTGCAACTCTTCACGGAGCGGGAGCCGTACAGACGGAGTAACGAGCCCCACGAACGTACGTGGGGGTGCAGGGCCTGAGAAAAGGGAAAGGGTTTTATGGAAAATCTTTTAAAAGATCCTCGCGGTTAAGTGTCCGCTAGCCATATAGGGATATCTTGTATCTGTAAACCTGACGCCAAATTAGCCTAAACTGTCGCTATCATTCATTCATAATTCTTAGTCTCTCGTGCTGAAGGAGACTATGTTACCGGTTAAACAGTTAAAAACAAACGCTGTATAAAACTGCCGCTTGATCTCAAAATTCTATAGTAAAATATCGTAGTTTAATGGAGTTTCAACATAGGCTAAGGACTGAACAGTTAAAGTTGGAGGATGCGCGTTACCTGCAGTATGGCCTGCGAGGCGCGTTGCTTGGCCGTCTTCTTGTTCTTGCTGACGACTGTGGCGGTGTGCTTGCCCACCTTCATGGTCAGCTCAATCTTCTGGTACTCCAGCTTCTTCATCTGTACATTCAATTAGTTATTAATTAATAATAATAATAATCTTTATTTCTTCTCTCTTCACAAAGGTTCACATAGCTATAACAAGCACAAGAAATATAGCGTTTTGACCATTCATTATTGTTATTTTACTCAATTACAAATGATGCGTGATATGGCTATAATAATGTGCTTCTGCTGTTCTTGGGGCTGCTAATTTCCCTAAAAAAGCGGGTGGCATCCTAGGTACTAACAAAAATGAGAGCGTTTTGACAGCTTAACATTAAATACCCACTGTCATTTTCATGACAGCACCGCTTTTTTGAGAAAACCAAGCAATTTTACTTTGACAGACCATTTGCTCATCATAAAACATTTTCCTAACTGTACCACCACCTTACATCTATCTATTAATTCCACAATGTATCAATCCTCACCTCAGTATGTATATGCCGGTCACCGGCTCCGAAGTTCCTCAGCAGACAGGTGCGCAGTATGGCGTGCGGCGACGGCTCGCAGGTGGCGGCGCAGAACTCCGTGATGCGCGGGTCTTCGATGCCCACGAAATCGAAGAACTGGCAACACAACTGCAAATTCTCGTCAATAGGGTGCCCAGTGCCAGTCCGGGGAACGAATATGGAAGGCAAAGTTGATTTACGCAAAACCTTAATAAAGCGTTAATTATGATGGGCAGGAGGCAATTGAAGTAACTGCCAGAGTGCCAGTACCAAGTAACGAACAAAAACGTGTTCAATTACAAAACTAAAGTCTGTTTTCCAAAGATATTGTGATTTTTTTTTTTTGTTTTTGATCATTTGCCTTTTCTATAATGTTTTTTGTACATATTATTAAAACTGGTTATAAGTTTGTTTTGAAACACAACAATCTCAATTTAACATGAATACCATACAAGAGAATTTATGAGAATTTCCTTGGAAATATTCTCGAGAATGGAGGATTTACTGAGAATTTAAGTTGTGGAGTAGAGAGAGATTTTGACGTCAACTTCGTAAAACGTTCAGTTGCGGTCAAAACTATTACTATAAAAAAAACACTACAAAGTGAAAAATAACTTTAATTTCGGAAGTCGGTGTCTTTGGTTTTTGTATTTCGTTTTTCGCCACTGACTTCCGAAATTAAAGTTATTTTTCACTTTGTAGTGTTTTTATGGAAGCCAGTTGTTTTTTTTTTTTGTGAAAAAGTTTTTATTATTCACTTTTTTGTTGTGATACATTTTTTGATTTTTGTTGATTTTTCAAAAACCACTTGTCCGATTTCGATAAATTATGGGACCATTTGGGAAGTATACCCGACCAACAAAAAAATAATTTTTCAAATCGGTTGGCAAGCGACGGAGTTAGCGCGAAAAAACATTAAAAAAAAAAATACAAACATCCGAATTGAGAACCTCCTCCTTTTTTTTAGAAGTCGGTTAATATATTGTTCGTCGAAAACTTAACAGCAAAGTTCTCGCTAGGAAAATATTCTCGAGAATTTACTATCACTAGTTAAAACTGGTACTTACATTGAAGTCAGGTTCATTCTGGTCGCTGGAAGGTGCGTGGTGCGGCGCATGCGCGTCGAGCTCGTCCTTCATCTCGGGGATGAGGATGTGTATGGAGTTGCGCGCGGCGGCTGACTTGGCCTGCCGCTTGCTGGAGCCGTGGCCCACGCCATACTGCATGCCGCCGATGAACACGGTGGCTTGGTAGGGCGTTGAGGCGTTCTCTGTGTGGCATTAGGAGATTTTATCTCAATATTCTCCATTATAAAGCTTATGAACGGAGATCCACGCGAGACAAAAACGTTGTCTGAAATTGAGACCTTCAACCGGAAAAGACTTGGTCACATGTATACAAGACACACTTAAAAAGGAAAGAAACGATGCTTCTTCTTTTCGAGTCGATGGTAAATCCTACTAATATTATAAACACGAAAGTTTGTTTGGATGGATGGATGAATGGATGTTTGTTACACTTTCACGCAAAAACTACTAAACGGATTTGAATGGAATTTGGCACAGGGATAGTTTATAACCTGGATTAACAAATAGAATACTTTTTATCCCCATATTCCCACGGGATCGAAACATATGCGGGTGAAACCGCTGCTAGTGATAATATATTAATTATTTAGGTGAGTTGGGCAACAGTGCACCAGTGGCGTTAGTAGCAGTTAGTGGCGTAGTTTATTGATACACCATAAAGTACTCACAAACGGGCGGTTTCTGTAGCGCGCGGCGCACATACACATGGAAGTCCGAGAGGCAGCTGCGCCAGTTCATGTTCATCACCCAGTCGCGCTTGTTCGTCTTGCAAGTGGATCTTCAAAGTGTACTCACCAAGTTGCCTGAACTCGTAGACGGGTTGTTTCTGCAACGCGCGGCGCACGTACTCGTGGAAGACAGAGAGGTAGCTGCGCCCGTTCATGTTCATCACCCAGTCGCGTTTGTTCGTCTTGCCAGCTGCAATAACACAAAACTCATTTAGATTGTCCAATGTCCGATTTCTGAGCTGAGATTCGAAACTGATAACTTTTTAGAACACACTGTATTTGGCATGACAAAATAAATGCATCTACAAAAGTTGTAGTCCCCAGTTATGTGACTTACCAGCATTCTCCTCTCCCGGGGCAGTTGGTTGAGCAGGAATGGTGATCAGTTTGGTACCTTCAGGTAATGTGGGGTACTGAAGAGTCTTCCTTGCCTTGGTGTATTTACGGCGATCAGCCCAGCGCCTAAGAAAATTTATAACTAAAATAAAGGGTCCAACTGAAAAGTTTACACAAACAAAACTCAATACTCAATCATTTATTTCATTCTACAATCTGTACTTAGGTATAACTTAAAGTTTAATGAGATCACTTTGGGCCCTGTCGGGTGCAGCAAAATAATAAGTGGAAGCTGTAAAACGTAATTTATCTATTCTTAACTATAATATATAATGTTATTAGGTTTTTTTTTTCTATTATGCATGAGTTTTCAAATATGATTTCTGTATTATTACATAATCTAATATCGCGACAAATTCGCCAAAAATGTAAACAAATATGAGTTTATGGAAAAATTACTTTAATTCCTACACCATAAAAGTCAGTTTACGCTACAACTTCAAACATTTTTATAACTTTTTCAATAGTACTAGTCACTCTGAAATCAACCTAATTATTAAAATAAAGTTGCTATTTGTTTAACTTGAAATAACGTCAATTTGAAATATAAATAAAATTCGATATAGGTACATTATATAAACTCGCCTTTTTCCCATGAGGGTAGGCCCAAACTACAAAATGCAATGCTGCTACGATGCTTACATAATGTACTAATAATTATCAGAGAATATAACACTTATAGTTTATCATTTAAATATGCGTTTACAGTAAGTACCCGAACAAAACTATGTATCGTTTTCCATGAGTAAAAATATTGGGGATCACAAGAGATGAAAGATGCTAAAATCTGTCAAGTAAATGTCCGTTAATGACCGCTATTGCCATTCTAAAACGCAAAAAAGTGTAGTGTACAACTGCAAATTTTGATGGAAAAACGAGCCGCGAACTGTCTCGTCTGAGTAAGTTCCAAGCCAGTAACACTCACTTGAAATGCATGATATTTACAGTCTTGAACTTGAACAGCCGCCTGCAGTACTCATTGATCTGCTCAGCTGTAAGATGCTGCGTCTTCCAGCTGGTGTTGATGGTTTCGACTCTCGGGGGAGGCATCACGATGCCCCCTGGCAGAACCACAGGCTGCCGAGCCAGCGACCTTTCCTCATCTCCAGCTTCTTTAATAACCACGGCCTCAGTCATGCTAGGCGTTTCATCATCACCAGCCACTTCTTCTAGCTTGTTTTCAAATGATGCGTCAGGATTCTCAACAGCTGATTCGTCATTTCCATTAACTTTCGTTTCTTCCTCTCTTCCTCCAGCTTTGCCGCTAACAAATGGACACAACATTTTATCCTCTGCAATTTCTTCTTTAATCAACGTATCTTCGTTAGACTCAGTAATCTCACGAGTGACGTCATTACAATCTTGGCTGTTTTCAGTGTTCTCTGATTTCACGTCTGAGTTGATGACCCAGTTGCCGGTACGGATCTGCTCGGCGATTCGCTTGTCGATCTGTTTTTGCTTGTCCTCCTCTTCAAGCGCGCGGCGGTACGCGAAACATGGTATGGCGCTTATTGGTATTTCGTGGCGCTGGAAATAAATGATCGTGTCAGTCGGATCGAATTAGCAGACTTTCTGATATGATTAGTTTTTCCGATGTTTTGGGATAGGTATTATCCCGATAGCGGAAAAAGAAACTAATTTATTACGAGTAAAACTGTAAAGGCTGATGCCATTTTTGGTCCTGCGGCTTACTGCTGTTTACTTAAGGTTCCCTAATCTGTTGTGTATTCTATTAAATTTCGTCCTTGGACTTCATCTACATATTAACACACCACAGCATTTTTCGCATTTCCATGCGTACTTACCCTCGTATTTCCTTTGCCGAGGAAGTAAGGCTTGGACAGCGTGCAGACCCTAGACGCGCGGTGCATGTAGATGGGCATGCCGCTGATGTGGCGCACCATGATCCAGTCCAAGGGCAAGACTTCGAAGTGGTTCACGCCTTTCTCTGTAGAGCGGGAAGGTGAAATAGACATACCATAGTCTATCTATCTATATGCATAGATAAAAATTAAATGCTGTTCGATGGGAAACGAACGAATTTCTTAAGAACGACTCGACTGATTTTTTTTTTTTAATGTTCCTCATTAATGTCCAAATAAAGGTTTGGAAAATTTTAAACATTCGAGAAAAACTGAATATGCTTTTTTCTATGGGATTTTCGAATGAATTATTGAAATTTTGGACAGGACGTCTGTCGCGTCAGCTAGTTGCTAATAAATGTACAGCAAAGCTGCGTCGAAGGTTCGTAATCGTACTACGATAAATATAGTAAACTGACGGTAAAGGTATATCTTTTTCATGCTATAAAAGATGTTCAACGTAAAACTGTTGCAACATCGCTGCAAAGATCAACCAAACTCGTTGACGAAAGCCAGTACTTCGGCATACACAGATCGCACTTTCTAGTTCTCTCTGAAGTTGTAACAAGGGGCGGTTTCGTTTTTAGTGATGTTGAACCAACCCCTCTTTTAAGAAGAAATGCTTACCTTCTAGAACAGTCTTCTGTCTAGTGATGTAAGCCTTCTCCTTCAGTTTAGGAGCTCCTTTGAAGTCGTCCGGGAGATCCTCATCCAGCATTTTCTCGAGTTCCTCTTCTGGGAGACCTTTGGATACATCTATGAGTTTTACTAGCCTATCATAATAATTAAACTTAAATACGACAGCATTTTTGTAATTAAAAAGAAAACACGTTTTGAAATTGTAAGCCGTTTTGATCATCCAAGAATCAGAAGGGTCGAAAACTTTGAAAATAAAAGTGAAGAGCAGAAAATTAATTGATACTGATCTTGTGTGTCGTATTTAGAAGGAGCTTTGCGGTATCTTTATCATAAGACAATTGTAGAATATTATACTCCCTGATGTTTAAGAACAGGATAGCATGTAAGTATTAAAAATGAAACAGAGATTAAAAATTATAAATGGAAGAGAATGGGATATTAAGTAGCAGTCGCGTTTTAATCAGTAGTTTATAACTTTATGTCTTTTAAACACAAACTTTTGATGTGCAAGAGTGCTTTATTGAAATAAATTATTCGACTTTGAGACAGAAAATGATTTATTTTAAGTTATAGCCGGCATACAGTTCCTGTGCGCCGAGCAACACAGTGACCCGCTTCTAATATTATCCCACAGGTAGTATTATCTTTTCTTATTGATGCTAATTTATCACTGATAGATTAAACATGACGTACTAAAGGTATTTGTTTCACATAATGACTCACCAAGGTGGCTTCCAACATTAAAGCATATCAAATCAATTTTGTATTCCTATTCTTTAACTGTCTCAATTAATTCGTAAATAGTAACAAGATAAATTGAACAAACACAATAAGACAGTCATACCATGCAAGAAGGAATAAACTCAAAGACACAACTACCGTCAGAGCTGTCCGATTCTTCATCATTGCTGTCTTCATCATTGGACTTGACTTCGTCCAGCACCTTGAACTCTTTCAGCCTCTCCAGCTCGTCAGGATTTACGAAGTTACCGTAACTATCTTCACTACTAAACTTATCGTCTCCATTGTTAACATCATTGTCTACGGCCAACGCTAGACTACTTGAGGCTTCATCATTGTTTATGGTAGGACTACATGCCGCGTTCCCACTATTTTTGGCGGGACTACATGATACTTCGCCATTGTTAAGCCTTTGCTTTTTAGCAGCCGGCATCTCCAGTTGGACTTCTTCACTCATGTTATTGTCTAAAAATATTATTAGAAGTTTAAAATGCTTATAGGGTATGGATGAGTATAGCCAGGATGTTTCATAAGTGTAAATATTGAATGATTTATGACTTATAATAATTTAACGTTAGTGCATATTGTTACACATAATTATATTCTGACTAGCACCCACAACTTCCTCTGTGTGAAACTTCTTGTTCCTCTGACCAGCTTTATTATATTAGTATAGATAGATAATTCTCATAAACATGCACCCATATTAAATATTATTCAGTAGTAGCAAAAGTTATTAAAATTTATAATGACTTAAAAGTGAAAAAGAATAAAATGTTTTAAATCAGATATTATTGACTCCTGGCGTAACTCATCCATACACAATGATCGTCAAATGTTTACACAAATTATTACACCAATATACTACTTTAAGTAATGTAAATACTCATAATTAGTAATTTATCAAACAACTTCTTGCTGCAAGTACCGCAGAGGACTGTGATGGCAGACATTGTTACTAGTGTCCGACCGAAGGTTCGGTTTCGGTTTCGGTTTCGGCCGAGTTTCGGCCAAAAATCAAGTTTCGGTGGCAGTTTCGGTTTCGGCCATAATTGGCCGAAACTTTTGCCGAAACCGAAACAGTAACAATTAGTGATTTGATTTATTGATAACTGATAAACATTTTGCTATGAGAACTTAATTTGAAAAAATAATAAAAATATTATTAATATTTTTTTATATTATCTATATTGTAAATAAAATTCAAAGTCCTGACTGACTGAGACATCAACGCACACCCTAAACCGCTGGTCCTAGAGACATGAAAATTGGAGGGTGTATTCTTCGTGAAGAGTAGGTATCCACTAAGAAAGGGTTTTTCGAAATTCCACCCCTAAGAGGGTGAAATGGGGGATTTTGTTTGTATGAAAAATCTTATTCCTTGAGTTAATAATAATAAACTTGAAACTTGGCACGAATACTTATCTAAGTAAATTATGAAGTTGGGCATTTTTTGTTTTTATAAACTACGCCCTAAAAGGGGATTGGGGGGTTTCAAAGTTTGTATGGAAGAATTTTAGCGCGCGGTCCGTTTTAATCGAAACTCAGTATTTATACCTAAAATTTAAAGGAAAGAATAATGATTATCAGGGTTTTTCGAAAATCTAGCCCTGACGGCCTGAAAAGGGGTAGTCAATTTTACAGGGGAGGATTTTACAGCGTGGCTTGATTAACTCGAAAATTGGTATAAATAATCTTTGAATCAAGTTATGAACACATCCCAAATGATTTTTCAAAATTCCACCCCTGTGGGGGTGAAAAGCAAAAAAGAATCTTGAAAATTGGCATGAATACTCGCCTAAGTAAGCAATAAAGTTTATCATTATTAGTTTTTCAAAACTACCCCTCAAAGAGGGATATAGGGGTGTTGAAGTTTGTGTGGAAGAAATTGAATGCGCGGTCCGATTAACTCGAAACTCAGTATTGATACTTTCGACAGAAAATAATTAATAATAAGTATGTAAAGTTGTCGAAAATTGACCCCTGACGGGGCAAAAAGGGGTAATTCGGTTTTTAGGGGAGGATTTGAACTTGAAACTGTATGTTACATTTTCACGCCTAAACCACTGAACTTCTGATTTGGCAAAGCGATAGATGGCATCCTGGGGAAGCACATACTTTTTATCCTGGTAGCACGTTCCCGTGGGATTCCGACATTCACGCGGGCGAAGCCGCGGGCAGAAGCTAGTATTAAATAAATGATTATAACAAAATTAATATACCTACTGTGTTTCCATTTCATGTCCTAATTAATGCAGAATAATGGGTAAAATGCACCAAATTTCAGTATTTTAAGGAATTTAATACTTAACCACGTGAGTTTCGGTTTCGGTTTCGGTTTCGGCCGAAACTGAAGCCACGGCCGAATATTCGGTTTCGGTTTCGGTTTCGGCCGGAAAACCAGTTTCGGTCGGACTCTAATTGTTACCAAAACAAAAACTGCTTATGTAAATTTATTACCTTTCATGTCACACAGAAAGTATTGATTAAATATTACTCTACTTTTGAAAATGAGGACACATCCTTATTATGTGTTCATCGAACAGTGGATTACTTCAAAAGGAATTGCATAAATTATTATGTCAAAGTACAAGAATTAAATTCACAACAGTATTTCTGCAATAATAGTGTCAATTGACACCAGAAGGCTTTTACCTTTGAGGTTATTCACATGAAACTAAGCCCAAAAGTTGTTGTAAGATCGTCCACAACTAGCGATGGCACTTAAAATCCAATGTGCAACAACAGTTGGATTTCAACCATCGCTCGATGTAAACTTTCGTTAATTCTGTGACCGCGTGTAAGGCGAGCGCTACGGCGCGAAGATGTGGCAGAGTTGCGACAGACTAGGGGCTCTGAACGTTTATACAGAGTCTAGTTTGTAGCAAAACCGCTTTAAACACCCGCAGAATAGCACCGCGGGCAGCGCTGCTAATGCATTCCTGTGTTCTCTGCAAAGACAACTTAAAACTTCTGTCTTGCAAATCGGTCAAATCCAATAGCCTCTAACACTTTCAGGGGTTAGCCACTGCAAGCCACTCAAATACAAGATATATATATGTAGGTAATTAATAGAATATTATTGAAACATGACCGTTTTGCAAGTTGCAATAAATTGTTTTACTTACGTGACCAGTCATGCACTCAAAATAATGAAAATAGGTATAAAAATGATTTCGTTTAGTTATATGTTTTCGCCAATTCTGCGACTGCTTAACTTAAAACCTAGTTTAACAATTTACGGTATATAGCTTCGAAATATGAATAGAATTGAAATATTTTAACAATTTTATAATAAAAATTTACACCACAGCCTTGTTGTTTGACGATTTTTGACTCTATTACTGATTTACGTTCCGTTTGCGATGTTACTTTACCTTAAATAAAAACTTATTCATAAATTTCATGAAAACGTGATTATAATTAGATAAATAGTAGTAAATAGGCACGATTATAAACATTTTTAACAGTGTCACCAAAGAGTAAGATAATAATAATACGGACTGTAACTGTAAAGTGACAAGTAGCGTTGTGAAATGAAACGTAACTACAAAAATCGGAATATTTCCGCACGAAAAAGTTATGGTTTTAGAGACGGTAAAAATGGAGGGAGAAATTCCCGAGATAAGCATGTTATTTTACAGGCGAACACTAATTTTGAAAATAGACTGTAATGTAACACGTAATCAAATGTATGTAAAAAGTCAGACTACATATACGGCGCTTGTTGCATTTCTGTATTCAGGTAATTTGTCCAAGATTTGTCATGACTTATATAATATTCATGAAAACAGCTGTTAAATTGGCCCTATTTCAAGAATCGTATACATCCATGTAAAATAGGGTAAATCTCATCGGAAGATAGAAACACTTGCGAGGACATCATGATTCTGTAATTCTATGTTGATAGCGGAGAGTCCCTCCCAAGTCCCGCCCGAATCAATCAATAGTCGCAGGGAATGAAACGGGAGAGAGAGGGGTCGGGTAATTGATGAGATGCAGAGTTATGGGCGCATCTCTGTCTAGTGTCTAACTACCGTAGTTGGTTGGCGTGGTTATCAACTGCACGCCTTCACACTGGCAATGCAGACATGTCAGCTATAGCTGCAGGTATATCATGCCTGCGTATCGATTGAAATGTCTAGCTACGAGATGATAGATATGGGGAGTACTGCAGCTACCTAGACAGAAGTAGTAGTAAACTACCATTTCTACTGCGACATCCGCGTAACGCGAGGCAAGCGTTGTGTGAGACACCCCCCGGCTAGGTGGACCGACGACCTTAAGAAAGTGGCTGGGACAGACTGGAACTGGATGCGGAAGGTGAAGGACAGGGTGTTATGGCGCGGCTTGGGAGAGATCTATGTCTAGCAATGGACTGCGATAGGCTGAGTTGATTGACTAGTAGGTAACTACGTCATAAACACGCTGTCAATCAAAATACCATGGACCGGTGGTCGTGGTTTACGGCTATTTTCTTTTATGTATATGAGCTTGTAGGTAACTGATGCCTTCTCTCAGGTATCTCTTAGCAAAGGTATTGCATACCCACCATCTCATCAAATGATTAATGAAGCGGAAAGGCAAATTAGTCTGTAATTTCAGCCGTGGCGTGGGGTGGTGAGAAAGGATAGATAAGCTTTTCGAAGTAGCAAACTCAAACTCAAATCATTTATTTCAAATAGACCAATTACAGGCACTTTTGAATTGTCAAAGGGTCGGTCAGTCAGAAAGATGAAGCTAGTTGCCCATTCCAAAGCGTAGGTATAGGTACCTGTACCTATGGAGAAGAACGGGCAAGAAACTCCATGGACACTCTTTTAAATGATAAAATTGTTACAAAATATTTGATTACCTACATCATTCGTGTTGAAATTATCCATGTGAGAACGATGTAGGAAGACTTGTACGTTAAAAGCGTTCGTTATAGAAAACATAAAACAATTCAGAAATTAAAATAGCCGTGGCAGCTAAGAGATGAGTCCTGTCCTTACTTACGGCGCCTGTTCATGAACATAGGTACCGTATGGATGAGCACCATTCAGCTCAACCATTTTGAAGGGATCCACCACCGCTTGTTACGTATATAGAAGTCCTTCCAACACGTTTCAACTGTTTTTTATATACGAAGGGCTGATTTTTTAAGCGACGGATGATTTTTTATCGTGGAATAAAATAAGTTATTTCATACGAAAACTTTCAAACGTCAATTTTTTACCTAGAATAAAAGTTGTCTGGCGATGGAAAAATCAGCCCTTATTAGTGTTACCCCGTACTGCGGAGGTTATTAGATAGGTTACGAGTGTTACGCCGACCCCAAGATAGTTGGGAG
The DNA here is from genome assembly GCA_949629185.1 of Apamea crenata. Classification (NCBI taxonomy): domain Eukaryota; kingdom Metazoa; phylum Arthropoda; class Insecta; order Lepidoptera; family Noctuidae; genus Apamea; species Apamea crenata. The sequence continues at coordinate 16,030,461 of OX451372.1, forward strand.
AAGGGACGCTAGGTAGACGATGATTCTCTTTTTGTTGTTGGAGAAACTGACGTCTGAATAAAGAATGAAGAGCGATGGAATCGTCTTAAAATAAAATTGCCATATTCATTTGTAAATCACCTTTATTTTCCATAGAGTAATTAAAATGTTTTAGATCTACAATTTACCGAGTACTACACAACATAAGTCCTTAGATTTAGTTTTACCTGTAAGCACAGAGATTTAGAAACGAACAAAATACATCGAAATAATGTTTTCACTTACAATCTACGCACATTATCACAGTGGTTTGCAGCAGTCGAGACATTCGAAGAAAGCTGCATGCATTTTTAATAACCCTCATTTCTTAAAAAAATGTGACAACCTTAATTATTTTTGTAACACAGAATAGTAAGCAAATGGAGTCCCATTGCATGTAAATGTTCCCAATTTAGTTTTTTCAAACACATTATTGACGGTAACACATACAGGGTGGCTCGTGAAACGTCGTCCAAAGAAAAGTTTTACGTACGATCGATACAAAGTATTATCTGTCTGAACATCACCCACTTACTTGGTGGCTGATGTGTAGTATATTAAGTGACTAAAACTTAGCTCGAAGGGAAAATTTTTGCTCAACAAGATTCGTTCTAGAGTTTCAGTCTTTAAAACAAGAAAGGTCAGTCATTAAGGTTTTATTGCTTTGGAAAGCTTCCAAAGCAATAAAAATAATAAGTACTCCTCTGGACATTATTTGCTAAAATTGGAGTTCAAACTCTCTGCGGCAATATTGCGACGTTGCGGGCCGTCAGGGTGACCGCCCAAACGGACGGAGCCTTCAAATCGGATTTAGTATGGATGCAATGAAACGTCAATATATAATTTGACGTTTGTAGAGTAGCTATGATGCTTCCCGACTAAGGCATTGCACTCCATTCCTTCACTATTCTGTGGTCTTTTTTTGCTTTTCTACACATATTACTTGTTGTTTTTATAGACATTAACAAGTAGAGGTTTGACATTAAGATTATAGCCACATTTTTAGTACATTAATGATTAAAAACACTACGCTTATATGAAGGCTAAACGACACACGAATTAATACATTTATCACAAATAATATGCTAATTTAATTTGGTGACCATTAACCCAAGAGAGATCAATTAGAAAATTAATTTCTTGTAGAGTGGCTATTTAAGAGCAGTGTAAGAAGCAGCTCGCTATATCTATTTTACTATTGTGGGCGATACACACCAGCTATAGCTATTCACAACCGTTCGATACGCATGATGTCCCCCAACTTGTTTTTGTTTTCTTTCTCTGTGTCATGTTGACCACAAATAAACTTATTTTCTTTATTTTCTTTCTTCTATACGCTGCCGGGCGAATCAATAATCTCATAAGAGTTCGTCGGCTTTAGGCTGTTCACAAATTCAAAACCCGAAAATTTTGTGAGTTTAAATCAAATAAGACGATCGCGCCATTATTTAGACTTTTTGCTGCCAGGGGCGAGGAAAATTAGTGATGACGAAAATGTGTCCTTTTTAATTCTTCAACCTGTCGAAAGGTTGTGAATAGCTATGCTTCAATGCAATACATTAAGGTATTAGATAATAACGTTTTATAACATTGAGAACAGTGGCGAAATGTGAAAGCTTTCATATTAAGAAACCCTCCTCATTTAAAAAGAGATACAGTCCATTCAAAAGAGATCCAAAACAGATACAGGCATCGGGGTAAACCTCCAAGCAGGCCGCGATGTATCGCAGTGAGGTATCCTTCGGCATGTCCGTGCATGTCTGTTAGCATGCATTTGTTTACGTGGAGGTGATCACAAGGTAGCGAGCTAAACTGCGACCGCGAGGTATCTTCGGCATGTAATTACTCTAAAGCTCCATGTGCAATATAAGCTATATATTATATACTCTGTGCCCCCGGGCGGCCGGGAACTGTAAATGCCTTGCTTAGTCAGGGAAATTGAAAGGAATCTTATTTTAGGGTACTTCGCCACTGATAATACAATAAAACAGAGAGAAAGAGAAGCTTCCGTTTTCTCCCTCCCTCTCACATATCCAGCCTTATCACATAACCTCACATAAGCGTAGCGTCACCTATCAGTCCTCTACCGCCTCTTCCGCCTGGGTTTGGGCGGCGGAGCCACCGTGACCTGCGCGGCCGCCAGCTCGTCCTGCGAGGCGGCCGCTTGTGTCTCCAGCTGGCCGCGCGCTTCTACGAAGAACATCACGTCTCGGAGTTGTTCTTTTAGTTCGGTTACCTGGGGGACAATTATTATTACACTTTATTTTTCGTATTGACCACAATAATATGTAATTAAAATGTAAGGCTCTAAGGTTTGATGCATAATTAATCTCATAGAACGTACAGCCCGATGCAAACTTAATGGCGGCTCTGAACACGAGGCGAGTAGCTGCGCAGTAACTAATTCATGTGACCGCGGGGTGAGGGCTGCGGTACTGCGCACTGAGTAGCGCACTTCAGAGGGACAATTCTCGTAATTTTAAGAACATCTCTAACTTCCCTACATTTTTGACATTTGTTTGTTTGGTGAGATTGCGACTAGATTTTTAACGTTTTTAATTACGACAATTGGCCTTCAGAACCGCCATAAAGTTTGAACCTCGCTGTAGTTACGAAGCTTCATTCAGGATGTGTTGCGTTTCCCCCCCGGTGGGTTCCCGCATTGTCGAGGCGGGGGGGCTCAGTAGCCGTGGTGGATTGGGCCACGGTGAAGCTAAGAGGAACCCGAGGAGCGGCCGCTCGTCTAGGCTGTGCGGAAAAGCCGACGACGTAGCGGCCGGCGGGTAGGTTGCGGTGCCGCTTGGGCGACATCGCAATCTACCCGAGGCGGGCCGCGATGTCCCCCGTGAGGGAGACGTCGCGGCTGAGGATTGGGGGCCGCGGCGGGAGAGGAGTGTCGGTGATACGTTGCCGCTCTCCCTACCTTCCGCGGCCTTGACGGGGCCGCCACCGTTCGATGGCGGACGCGGTGGGGCCGCAGGGGAAGAGGAGTGTCGGTGTGTCGTTGCCGCTCTCCCTATCCTCTGCGGCCGTAGCCCCCCATCCTGGGGGGCATGCGGGGCCCGCCGTTCAGGCGGGCGTGGGGGCCAGCAGGCAACGGGTGCGGGGGCACCGTTGCCTGCATTGCACAGGCCTCCACCAGTGTTGGACGGGAATGGCTAGGTGCTTCCGGCCATTCCCGTAGCCCCCCAATGTGGGGGGCATGCGGGGCCCGCCATACTATCTAGGCGGGCATGCGCCGGGAGGGCTATGGAGGTAAAGGCTATGCCTATTCCCGTGGCCCTCCCATCACGGCGAATGAGGGAACACCGCTGAGTTTTAGTGGGTATACTGTCATTCCGACAGGGAGTCCCACATACCCCGTCTCGTCCCCCGCGAGGCGGGCATGCATAAAGCATTTCTCAGCGACAAAAAAAAAAAAAAAAAAAAGGATGTGTTGCGTTTCGTCTCTAAATGTTTCAAGACGATGTCGTCGGCAAAGCGAAGATGTGAGATGTACTAGGCGTTCTTGTTGAGTCCTAGTCTAGCGATTTAAAGACGTCTTTCAATTCATTGGTGAAAGGTTCTGGGTTAGCACATCACCTTGTACGTCTTTCTACGTAGATAAATGGGTGGCATATTTGTCCAGGATCTGAATTCTAGACATACTTGAACTGCCATACTTCAAAATCGAAGTGATCAACAAAACGGTAGACGCTAATACGTCTACATGTGCTGACTAGCGTATCATGTCAATTAAAATTGTGTACAAATTACTTTCAAGCAGGTCTGAAGAAGTAGTGCTGTGTTCCAAAAAAACCTTGGAAAGAAAAGGAAAGTACTGTTAAATCACACCTCTTTGACGAAGCTCTCTTCCCGTATCTTAGCCCTGGCTTGCCACTCAGCTTGGCTGTTCGCTAGAGCCGCTGCCAAACCCCTTTCTTCAGACAACTCGTTTTGCAGTATTGATAGTCTGAAAAAAAAAACCGATATATTATTCTGCGTGTTGCCAGAGGGTGTGTGTAAAAGGCGGAAATGTGTGGATATTGTATTTATCCTAGACGGTGATGGGGAGCGAAAAACATAAGTATTCTTACAAAATCATTATCTATTTCTAGAGTATCGAGGTCGGTCCGTGGATGGATGACCCTCCATAACATACCGCCACGCCTCCGTGTCTCGGACAGCACGTTAGGTAGTTGTCCTGGCTGTCATTCGTAGATTTTTGACAGTCGTTACGGGTCGTCAAATGATGACATGTAGCGCCGACCCCAAATAAATTGGGATAACGGCAGGAGAAGGATGATGTTACGGGTCGTCAGAAGCCCGAAAGTCTGACCACCAGTCTTATCAAGAAGTATCGTATTACCCAGTAACTGGGTTGTGGAGGTCAGATAGGCTGTCACTCCATGTAAAATACAGCAGCAGCTGATTACCATTCAGCTGCATCCGGTTAGACTGGCAGAGAGACAGACAGGCAGGAGGGGCTGGTTAGGCAGAGACGCATTACATACAGTATATGTGCAAAATGTTTACAGCAACAAAAAATATATTGCTTCAACAATGTTGCCAACTTTTGTTTACTATGAATCTTTAGCATGAATCACGAAGCTGTAGCTGTGTGTCTGACAGTATACTGAGTTACTGACTTGTTGGTAACATGATACAGCTTCCTCTCGAGGGTCTTGTTCTCTTTAGTAAGGGCAGTCACTTGTTCAGTCAGCTTGGAGGAACTGGCCTCCGCCTCTGACGCTCTGAACCGAAGCTTTTCCACTTCGTTGATATGTTCTGCTTCTAGTCTGTGGAATAATAGAGAGTTAATATGGTTGTATCTGATAAAAAGGAAAGGTAAAAAGGAATTATGAAACCGAAATTAAATTTAAAAAATGGAAATTTATGATAACCGTTTAAAACGCCCAGTACTGGAAGGATGTAACATTGAGGTGGCGAGCTAATCCGCGACCGCGACGTATCGCAGTAAGGCATCTTCGGCATATAACTTCCCTTCTCACCCTCAGTAGACTGTTGCTACTTACTTGTTCATCCTCTCCTCGTAGAACATCCTCTGACTGTCCAGCTGCTGCGTCAGTATGTACGTGAACTCCAGCTGGGCCGAGTCTAACTTCTCCCCTCCACAGGCCGAGTCCTCAGAAGTTAAGCCCCCCTCTGCGGCCACTAGTTTCCCGTCAGCTTTGTTTTGGACCAGGCGGTGGACGAAGTTGTCACCTGGACAAAGGTAAGGAGGGTTAGAAGAGATAATGTAAATAAAAAAGAGATTATGTAAATTAATTTAAAACTTTTCTCCTTGGCCATTGAGTTGTTGTCGACTATTCTGCCTGCGTTACATTAAGACGAATACATATTTTTTTAAGTAGAATTAATTTTCCTACTTTGTTGGACGAATCGACTCGAGACTATTCTGATTACAGTTGAGTTACAATAAATAGGTATTAATCTCCCACGAAAATCTTGAAAGTTAATAAAATCTAGCCTGCTTCAATAAAAAGTCCCGTGGTTGCACTATGACTTATGATACAAAAAACACTTACCCGCATAATCCCAGACACGGTTTGATCCCAACTGTAGAGCGTATGTATGATTTGATGCTAAGAAATGTTTCGCTGCATGACCGCCTTCATACCTAGTGTTAGAATTTAACAATAGTTTAGTATACAGAAACTAAAAACATCATTATTTGACTATAGCGAAGTATCTCGAAAATCATTTGTTATTTTCGAGGTTTCGTGTGTTATTTTGTCTTGTATTGTTTTTAGAAACTTATTCGGGAAATAGCACAAGCTAAAGGGAGCATCCAACATGATTCTAAGCAGCGATCAGCGACAGGATTAAAATGAAGGGAGTATATTTCAAGGTCTGGTGTTCAACTGACCTGCCGCACCCCACGTTGCCGCATATGAGACAGATCCACAGCGCACCAGCTTCCAAGCCCTCCAGTAAACCTTCAGCTACACCGCTTATGTTCTCCCGCGTCTCGTCTCCGTCTTCTTCTGTTTTAGGTGAAAGAGAGGCCAATTAAATAATATTGTTCACATTATTATTATGAACACATTACCATTTATCATTACAGAACACACAGATTCGAAAAAAAGGTTTCACTTTATTTTAAACAGGCATTGAAATCATGACAGGCTTTAAAAAAATTATGACGTAGTTAAAATCATTGTCTAAAAACTTAGAAGAGAACTGGGCCTAGCATTGAACCCTGAGGAATGCCGTTAGCCACTGATTAGTAGATTTGAAGTGATGCTTTTCCAACTACACGTTTTGTTATGCTACTAAGTCAACAACGAGAACGAACGAGATCAAGTACAATGATAAATCGACGTAATAACCATTTCGTTATGAACAATCATCATGTGTTTAACATAGTCAAACGGTTTAGTTAGATAAGCAAATTCAAAATATTTTATTTCACATAAACCTACATGGGCTCTTAAGAAACGTCAGAAGCTAAGTGCGCGGTTCTCGATAATTCTTGTGCAAAATTTCATGCTTCTAGAGCCAGCAGTTTAGGCTGTGAGTTGTCTGTCAGTAAATTTAAGATTTTATTAAGTAGATGTGCTCTTTTAAAATGAAGAAGGTTCGTCTAGGTACCTTCTAGTGCAGCCCTTTCACATTGGAAGCAGGTGGCCTGTCCACGAGGTTCAGGAGTCTGCGCACAACGACACACAGGACAGCGCGCGTCACGCCAGCGTACGAGGCACTCCGCGTGGAAGGCATGCGCGCACTGCACGCTCAGCACGCCTGCCACGCTCTCGTCCATGCGCTCTGCGGAGAACCAAATTTAGCATACAATGAACGTCAGAAAAGGGAGAAACACATAAATGAAGCATCTGTCCCCACCGACTAAAAAAAGACCAGACATACGTCATTTAAAAGCTATTTTCATAACTGTAATTGCAAAGCAGTCAATCTAAAATCTTCGTAGGACAAAAGGTGTTGCCAATTAATGTAAAACAAATGGAGCTTTTCTAATTTTGATCATTTAATGTAGGGTTGTTATTTAATGGTGCAGACATTTATTCAACCCTTCTTTGTTGCCGTCTTCATATCACCTAGAACACAAAATTGTCTAGCTTATTTAAGCTATTTCGAATCAAATTACCTAGACACACGGGGCAAGTTGGCAGCTCAGTGTGCGAAGGTGGAGGGGTGCCAACCCGGGCCCACTCAACGCGCGACACCCACGCCATGTGGCACAGAGCGTTAGGTTCAAGGCTACTGTAAGGAACGCCGTCGAAGGTCTCATGGAACTCCCGTGCTGCGTGGCTATTGCGGAATCTGGCAAAATAGAAAAGAGAAGGTAATACTATAAAGAATGAGAAGAAACTTGACTTTAACAATCTAATAATGCTATTGTTGAAGTTATAGAAAATACTCTTAGTATGCAAGGGGTTCTGCTGCAGGCAATTGAAGATGGCAAATGAGTCTTTTTACCAATTACAGCTATCTGTAAAGAGTAAATAAAGTTGAATTTCAATTGTTATTGAATTTGTAGATCTCTAGCAAACCTCATTGTGAATCAACAATGAAAACAGTGAAATAAGTTTCTGTTGATTTTCTTAACAAAGAATTTTGCATGTCTACTTGTGAGCAAATCCTGATTCATAATATAGGTAATAAGATTGACTTACGTAAACAAAGCCATGTAATGATCTGGTGAGCCATCCCTCAGTACTCTCACATGAGCGATGTCCTGTTGGCAGGCAGCTGCAAATGCTAGAAGATCAGGAGCTCCGAGGGCCCCAGGTACAGACAGCAAGCACAGGGTCTTGGCTTCTTCAGCTTCTTTCATTTCACTGAAATAGGTGGAAGGTAAAATAAGATATTTATGAGATAAGTGATTGGAAGATTTGAAACAAGTAGTTATGAGTAACATTTATTGGAAATTCTTACAAAAATATGTTGCAATAAGAGCACAATCAAAAGGAATGACACATTTTACTAACAATATTTTAAGAAATTGTGTCAAAGCCAACCATTATCAATGATGATATTTTACAGAATATAAACTTCACACCTAAAGATTAGATTCAAGATGACTATCTGGTAGGTCATCTATTCATCAAATTAAAAATATAATATGCCATTAATTATACACACAGCGAAGATAATAAAACTTATTAGGTATATCAAACTTACTTCTCCTTATAGAGATGCAGTACTCCCTTAGTGACTTCAACCAGAGGGTTTCCACAAAAGAAGTTGATAGTATCCTCATCTTCTGAGACACTGTTCTCTGGAGGAGAACGCCTGGAACTTGTCGGAAGGATTCCGGTGTCCGTGTTAGGGCCTGTGAGAACACTGGCATATGTCTCCACAGTTATGATCTGGGACTCCCGAGCTCCACGGTCTTTTCTTTTCTGTTCTTTAGCAGCTTCTAGGAAACATGTAAGTTGGTCAGAAGCATAGACATGGTACATGTTGTCCTAATACAGGGTTGGCATAGGATGTGGAGATGAAAACAGTGAGCAACGAAATTGATAGAAACCAATGAAATAATAAACACTAATTAGACAGGTTGGCAGGTCAAAAGATAGTTAAGCTAACTATCTTTTGACCTGCCACACACAAAATTAAGTTTATAAGAAACCTATGACAATATCAAATCAAAAACATACTACTTTAATTTTAATATTTAGCCCAAGTAGACTTTCTGACTGTATCATAATAAAGCAGAATATTCTATCATATTGATCACCATAAAAGATGTCCGTCTATTGTAAACACCACGTCGATGTTTTCATAACTAGTCCAACATCGATACAGCTGTTGCATTGTTTGTTCCGACTTTTAGTAACATTAGGAGTCAATCAACTTTTGTGTAAAGAGGTCATTTGAATATTTCTTACCCATTTCAGAAGGGCTATCGCCCATTTCAGGCAGATCTTCGTCGATTTCAATACGTAGGACACACAAAGACACGGACATTTACAATCCAATTATTTATTCAAAACAAAAAGGAAGAAACGGCTTCATATAGCCATTACACATTACTTGTTTTTATCAAAATACTACTATCTATTGCGAAATTAGCATGATAATACAAACAAAGCAATATACTCTAGAATTTTTTAGAATCGCAGCACAATCAGATGACTATTGCTTGGACAAATAAAAAATAATCAATTTGGATGATTTGGGGAAATAAAAGATGAGATAGCGTGAGCAAACACACATGTGAAAGAAAGAGATGCAGAAGCAAATGTGCTAAAGATTCATGAACATTGCAATACGTCAGGCAAAAACGAACAGCAGCCACGTTTGACAGGACTTGTCTAACGTGACATTTGTGATTTGACAGCTTGACAGAGTAAACAAAACATTGGAAAAATTACAAAGATTTTTAAAATATCTTGAACAGAAACGTATTCGCTATACAAATACAGTAAAAAAATACGAACACATACAACTAAAAAAGTTATATATTTATTCAATCTTGTTGGACAAATGTCAAACAGAAGGTTTTCTGAACGTGTATCCGAATAGAGATTCTAACAGAAAAAAAAAGAATGTAGTTTCCTATTTTCATTGTACATTGCGTATTTATAAGATAGTAAAGACACACTAACTGTTATGAAATACGCAATTTGTATCAATTAGTTACAAAAGTCGTTCCTAATGGATGTGAAGTAGAAGTAGAAGAAAAAAATATTCAATATGGCTACAGATCATACGACGTGAGCTGTCAGCTGTAATAATTTTTGTTTCTTTGTGTTTATTACGCCTTTAAAAATGTTATGATCGTTACGTTCTCGCGAATATGGGTGCGAAAGACTCAAAACCATCGTTTATATCGTACGAGGATGCAGTGAAACGAGGTACGACGAGTGCATAAAGGTGATTTAAGTGCGTTGTAGGAATGTGATGAATATCGGTTTATTTTATTTGCAGTGTCTGATAGTGAGTTGAGACGTATACGCGAAGCGTTCAAGAGATGTGCCGGCGCGAACGGGACGGCCTTGAGCTTGGAGGCGTTCGTCCACGAAGTGCTGTGTGATGGAGTGCCCTACGAGGTGGCGGAGTGGCTGTACCAGGCCTGCGGAGGCACCAAGCGAGGCATCGCCTTCCGGGACCTGCTGTGCGGGATCGTGGTACTCACGAAGGGCAACATCGAAGAGAAAATAAAGTGAGTAGCATGCTATGTATCCATTGTTAGTAGTAAACAATTAGATCACGGCAGTTATCATTTTGATGTATATTATTATGGTTGTTAGCGCCAAAATATTCACTCGCTAATTATTGCGGAGCGTAAGATTCACAGTGATATGTGCCAAGTATTTACTTAATTAGTGGAGATAACAGGTAGTTGTTTTTTTATTAGTAATTAAGTAAATAATGGGTTTAATTTATGGTGTTTAGTGGCTGCTATTGGTTCAAATGATATGGTTGAAGAAAGATTTAAATACACACAATGAGTTGTCAGTTTCTTGCAGTAGTTTTCCGAGATTGTATTCATCTTGATACAATTGAATTGCTACCCAGAACTGACCACAGGGGATATTATTTTGTGGTTTAGCTTGTTAATAATTTAAGATCAGTATGGATTCTTTACTTTGTTCATGTAAAGATACATTTACTTCACGGTCTGTTGAATTCAAATCACATCAATTTGATGCAAAATTACCATTTTATTTCTAAACACCGTAAAGTCCACTGCAATAAACCAGCCTAAACAGTAATTTTATTATAACAGTGTACTCCTATTATTACTGAAGTGGCAGTACCTGCTAACATTCACACACTCATGTAATACCTTGTATAATTAAATAAATCAACCTGAAGGCCAATTCCCGTAATTTAAAATGTTCAAAATCTAGTTGCAGTCTCATCTCGGCGACAAATTTCAAAATGTAGGGAAATTAGACATATTTTTGACAGATTGAGACTGAGATCAGACTGTGAATGTTCTTGAAATAATGAGAATTGCCCCTCTGTTTTGTCTCACTGCAGGGCAAAGGCCTCTCTTTCCACTGAATACTCATGCAGGTTTTATATTTTATTATATGTATCCTTGTAATCCCAATGTATTCATGTACTAAAAAATAAAAAATACAAGATTAATACAACTTATGTACTTACTTTTATTTATTGACATTATAGAAAGTGTTTTTAAAATGCTATGCTTTCTAGACAGATATCCTGTTACATTCGCTCATCTCTCAAATGTGAAATAATGTCATATAATTACAATATAACGGTAGGTATTATAATATTGTATGAATTTAATAATATGTCAATGTATTTTTCACAAAATGTTTTCTTCATTCAGTTGACTATCTTCTTTTGCATACAGTATTTTTTTATTAGTAAGAATACATAGAGAATAATATATTCGTTAATTATAATGATGATGTGATGCAATCACTTTGGTTAACATGACAATGATTGACAACTCACAAGTTCACATTAGAATAAACACACACATACATACACCACACACTGCCACCATTCATGGTAATTACATTTTCAAAGTATAGTTTATCAACATCTGAGTCTTTTCAGTTGTTATAAATATTTCTGCCGTCGTCATACTTTGCACATGAATTGGCCAACCCATAAATTAAAAGAAAAACAGAGACAAAACTAAAATACGACTTAAAAAAAAACGAATTACAAACTTCATAAAAATAACAACCAAAACATTATTATGACCAATTTAAGTACAATTTTCCTCAATTTATTGGCAAAGTTAATCATGATAATTTAGGTCCTATTGCGAAGCATTCATGTTAATCTATCTCGGACTTCCTGTTAGTCAATTTAATCACAGAATTTTGCACATCTCCTGATTATGTTACATATGACATAATCAATTTTGCTTACTTCACATAATTTTCCCAGACTATTGTTAAATCATACTCTTATCACAGCTCTTATTCTGTATCACATTGTTTTGTTTAGAAAACACTTTCTAGTTATGGTATTGTTGATTTGTTTACTTTTGCGTGTTTCATTTTGGTGTAGAGTTTAAATGTCAATATTGTGATGTTTGGCAAGTAATAAGATATTGATTAATTGAACTTCATGATTGTGCAAGGTATTGGATAACTCATGTGTGTGGTCTATCAAAGAGTTTTTTTTTTTTTAGCCATTAATGTCCCATTGCTGGGAAAAGGCCTCCCTACTCTCCTTCTGTCAAAATTATTAGTTTATGATTTTTGTTTTTTTTTGAAAAGTAAGAAGAGGTTTCTCCCCTTTAGGCTATGCAGGCAGACAGTGACATATTTATTAGGTGTAAGCTTACTCAAAGGTCACTGGAAATAGTATTGTCCAATTGTATAATTGAGGTCTCAATAATATCAATTACGTTATTAATATCTCAGCGCACAATGATAGTAAAAATATATATTTCAACTATCATATTGCAGCATTGGCAAATGCTACATTATAATTTATTGTGATGTTTGGCAAGTAATAAGATATTGATTAATTGAACTTCATGATTGTGCAAGGTATTGGATAACTCATGTGTGTGGTCTATCAAAGAGTTTTTTTTTTTTTAGCCATTAATGTCCCATTGCTGGGAAAAGGCCTCCCTACTCTCCTTCTGTCAAAATTATTAGTTTATGATTTTTGTTTTTTTTTTAAAAGTAAGAAGAGGTTTCTCCCCTTTAGGCTATGCAGGCAGACAGTGACATATTTATTAGGTGTAAGCTTACTCAAAGGTCACTGGAAATAGTATTGTCCAATTGTATAATTGAGGTCTCAATAATATCAATTACGTTATTAATATCTCAGCGCACAATGATAGTAAAAATATATATTTCAACTATCATATTGCAGCATTGGCAAATGCTACATTATAATTTTATCACAAACAACATTTTTTAAAACAAATTCAACATTATTTTTAACCAGAAAGGTTTTTTCTTCATATTGGTTTTGAATTTTGAATCTAAAAGTGTCGTCTTTTCTCTTACGGAGATTTTTGAATTGAAGGATTTTTTGGACACAGAATGGAAGTCTAATATATTATTTTTTTCTGCATTCACAATGAAATAATCTGCTAAGTGAACGGATTGAACGACCGAGTTCTGTGCGGTCATCCATTGGATCCAAGAGCAGTGTTTCCGAAAATAAAGAAAGAAAGAAAGAAAAAGTTTTTATTTGACTCGTACAGGATCAAAACGAATTGTATATCACTAAAAAGTGGTCTCGAGGCGAGTTTCATGAAGACTCGATTTATCCGAAGACTGTAGGGTGACTTAGAATTCGCCCTAACCGCCACCCTAGCACCAGACGTCTACAAGCTTCCTGTTGAGAATCGAACCCAATACAACACCTTGCGCCGTTGAGCGCGACCTGCACATTTAAGAGGATTCTGATTCCGATTAGCGAGGAGCCTTCCGATTGTCAGAGTAGAGCCTAGGACCGGATTTACCTGTTATACCACCAGTTAGCCGTATATTACTATTGTTACAATTTTGATCAAACGGTAAGTTAAATTATTATCCCGCTGCCTAATAACTAATTGACTTGGTGCCGATTACCCATTTAGGACCTCCTTGTATTTATTTTGTTACGTAAGTTTAGATACGTTTGCAAACTTATCTTGACCGACGCGTAACAAGAATACATAAAATTTATTATAGGGCTCGAACACCAAAGACGTCACGTTGGCGTCACGACGTAATCCTTTTTAATAATAAAAATAATATTCGTTCTGTGTCTTTTGTTAAGTTTTTTTATTACTATCTTATTTTACTTACAAACATTAAAACGTGACAAAGCGAAGATTATCCTTGTTTTTATTTCGCTACAATATATATTATATATTACCAATATCAAAGTTTTTTCACTGGTTTTAATTCTTCTAGCTTAGAAGTATCCTGTTGGTGCTTTTTACCACACCCCTAGAAGTTCTTGTATAAAAAGCACAATAGGGTTCTTTCAAGTAAAACTGGTACAGTAATCTCTTATTGCCGCTAACTGCATCATACAGTAAATGATAATCCATTTGCAATAAACATCTAAATATAAACCCAAAAATCCTTTCATCGTTAGGATCTTCAGCTGGTATCTGATTCATCATTTCTTTGCTCTTCCCCTACTCTTATAGCCATCCACATTCATACCTACTCAAAATTTTCCTCACAACATTTTCCTTATTCCTCATTTCCTCCCTGTCACATGCCCAGTTGCCCATACCATGACAACTGATTTCCATGTAACTATAGTTATTAGTAAGATATAACCAACCCATTCAATTTTAGATTCCTCTGGACGCTCTACGTGAACAATCAAGGCGATAATGGCACGTACATATACAAGAGGGATTTCGCGCGGAATCTCCATCTGGAGTACACATCCCTCCCCCTCACTGGGTCACAGAGGAACGCCGAAATCCTCCTCAGCCTCTTCGGACCGGCGGACAAGGTCACCTTCGACCAGTTCAGGTCCTGGCTGCTGATACACAAAGATGCGACGGTTCTGTCCAAATGGCTGCTCTCGGAGGTGAATGTGGCTCAGGATCTGGAGACGCCGACGTTCTATCAGAGTCTGGCTGGCGTTACACATTTGGAGGAGAGGGTGAGTGGATTACTGCTTTATTTTTGTATTAATAAGGTTGATCTTCTATGTGTGCAGTTTAAGGTTTTTACCAGAATTATAATCTCGAACGTCTGTTTATGGCCTAACATTTGTTCCCTACATAGTATGACAAACAAAACTCTTGCGCTATGCGGTGATAAAGGTTTCATATCAATCAATTGCGACAGACGTCACGAACTAATTACAAAACAAAGCTTTCTTTGTAACAATATTCCAAGTACATATTACTCGATACTGCATCACTATACTTAGATGTCCAAAACAATGTCAAAAGTCGTATCATGATCATTATCCGCGAATGATAAGCTCGTCCTAAATCGCATGATAGTTGCCGGTATCGATTTCCGACCCGATTGTCGATAGACTATCGATAACGCGGAACAATTTGTCGATTCATCCAGATCATAGATGTAGACATACGTTATCAATCGAATTGCTAGACATCTTGTTGTGATGTCAAATGGGCTAGAAATGCCTTTGGGAACTGGACGAAACTGATAGGTAAAGGGAAGATGAAAACCGCGAAATGCTCTTGAAATTGAATAGGTTTAAAGCCGATTGTGTTAAGAGTATTTACATAAAATCGACACATAATAAATACAAGGTCAGGATGAAGCACCATCTAGTAATCGTCATCAATATCTTAGCTTTAGTTTTTTCCTAAAATATTCCTAATTTTCTCTACCATAAAGGCCAGTTAGTGTTCTTCAAAGATAATAAAAATATACTTGTTATGTTACCTATCTTAGATTTTCTTGCTGTTGTATATCGAAATTACACCTGGCAAAACAAAACCAATTGGATAAATAATCTTTATACTTGAGTAGAATTTTGCGTAAGTAGTTTTTCTTATTTTCCGCTCTGATTACGTAGATCAATGTGCACAATTTAATTTGTTTAATCGACCTTTGAAGTAGGCACGCATGAATCGATGCCACTAATGAGTACTGTTCTGAACGCTGAGCCCAAATAAAATGATTGAAGTTTAATCGTTTCAATAGATCCCTTTACGAATAAATCCTTCATTGAAACATGATTTTCGGCCTCGAATATTCAGCGAGGCTCTTATTTCCGGGAAGGAGCAATAGGATGATTAAATTGAATGTGTCTGGATATATTTGTGACCAATTCCTATAATTAACGGACCGTTATTGGTTAAAGTTAAGACTTGGTATCTTCTTTTTCTACTAACAAGAAAAAGAAGATCTTTGCTTCATTACTGGTAAAAGCAACAGCTTTTACCAGTAATGAAGCAAATACCTCATAGCCTTGCATAGTAGATCCTACCACATGGAAAAAATTGCTTTGAACCTATATGCCCAGTTTCGCAATAAAAAAAATGCGATTCGTTTTTGTTTATAGGAACCGAGCATAGTGAAGTGAAGATAAGTCTAGATATGAACCGAATCAAATTCAAAACGATGTGCACCAAATCGTTTGCACCATTGCACTCTTTTCTCTTTGTGCTCTGTGATTTCGGGTTTGTTTGTTTTATAATCCTTTTTATCACAGGACAGCTAGCTCCAGCCACAACTTCGTCCACGTCGCATCGCCGCCCGCGCCATTACTTCGTTTTCGCTTAGCGAACTTTCCGACTATTTTTCTTTTTGCCGGGCTCCTAAGGGTCACAGCGTGTTAAATAAACTGTCCTCAAGAATTGGGCTACCAAATGTTTTTTTTTCAAATCCGACTGGTAGTTCCAGAGATTAGCGCGTTCAAACAAAAAACAGGCTTTGCAGTTTTATTATATTATTAGTATCTAT
Organism: Apamea crenata; assembly: GCA_949629185.1. NCBI lineage: Eukaryota > Metazoa > Arthropoda > Insecta > Lepidoptera > Noctuidae > Apamea > Apamea crenata. The sequence continues at coordinate 16,046,795 of OX451372.1, forward strand.
AGATCTTCAGATAAATATATCGAAAGACACAATATTTTTACACTTAGGTGCAAGAAAGAATATGACTAACTATTTAACAACAAATGCATTTTGCGCACTTCGCGCTTAGTCACAATTACATACCTCATTAAGTACGCGAATGTTTGAATACACCTGTCCATGTAAATGAGACATGTTTGTGGTATTTATGTTCAAGATTGTAAAGGAATCTCCGAGGATCGGGTAGCGACAGCTTAGAGCAAGATGTATCTATTTTAACACTCGATTTGTATAGTCACTGTCATCATCATCATAGGTATCAGCACACAAAGATCTTTTCGGCAATTCAGCATGAAATGTATACTTCTCAAATAGCGAATTCCCCTTCATAACTATGTTTCGAAGTGCCTACTTCGCAGTTTCTAATTCTCAAAGGAATTAATGCAGCATAAGGCATATAGGAAACGGCGAAATTATTACCAGAATTGGAACACGGCATGCTGATCGTGGTCGTTGTCATAAGTAGTCAAGTGCTTACCAAACCTCTCAATGCAAACCCCTGGTCACCTGACTACCACGGATGGACATCCGAAACAAACCAACAAGAGATATGGAAACAAGTATTTTCCATTTCTCTTGTTATCGAAGCCCCCGTAGGGAAACCCCGAGCGCAGTTATATCATCCTCAATATCGAAACTAGTCAGATTTAATGCGCAACCGCAAAAATTAATGGTGATGGCGACACACTTTTAACTTCCACTATTATTTGTAAACAGTAGGTATCCTACTTGATATGTTATAGTCATTAGTCATAGGATTAATCACTTGTTGACGTCTTATTATTTTTCCTAGGTTTACTGTACGATGTTTTTTTTCAGTTGGTCCAGGCTATAGTGCCACTGGTCAATCTCCCGAAAAGTTATGAGTATATCTTGTGGTATGTGTATCTATCTTAGTGATACGAATGACGCTGATTGATGATAAAAATAGTTTGACAGCTTTATAAACCTAAGCAGTCTACTCGCTAAGCACAAAAATCCGTAGTTTCGGCTGTTTCCTACTGCGCATCACCTACGGAAATAAGATTAGCTCGGAGCCGGTGAATGACAACACGATTTGACAGGTGTCCTTACTCCCTATGTGTTTTTGCCCGTCCAAAAAAGCTAATTAATCGGGAGTAGGGTTTATTCCAAATTATCGAACTTCATTTGGACGGGCTCGTATCTTCGGGTCCCCGGGCCCAAGCTCTTTCTCGGTTAGTCTGTAAATGATGGCAACACCCTTCGGGTATAAAATATATTATAAGAAACCTGTAGGATATTTCTTCTCAGCTTCAATGTTCAATGTCAAGAAACTATCGCATGTTGACATCCGTTAAAAAGTATTTATTCGTGATAGCAACCTCAGTACCTGCTATCAAAATATTCGCTGTTTACCGCCAATGTTTTTACAGAGTCTGTCATCTATTTACTATCTCTTTGAGTGCGTTATCTTGGCCGTACTAGCACATTTAACTTGATATCTTGCATGTAAATATTGTACTTAAATACGTGCATTTTGTTCTCGTATATTCGGATTGCGACGCAGTTGTGAAACCGCAATAGATACTGTTTGAAAAATGTTTTCCTCTGTGGTTATTTTGGTATATGAACTATAGGGGCTCGTGGCTAAATAATAACAGCCGCCCGGTTCGGTCGAAGGTTAAGCTACGCTTGCCGCGGTCGGTTTGTGGATGGGTAACCATCCATTACATATGGAGACCCCTCCTTGCCTTAGAAAGTCTTTGGTCCCGGCTGCCATTCGTCGATCTTTGACAGTCGTTACGGGTAGTCAGAAGTTCACAAGTCTGTCAAGCAGTCTTACTAAGGGGTATCGTGTTAACCAGTAACTGGCTTGTGGTGGTCAGCTAGGCAGTCACTCCAAGTAAAATTCTGGTAGGTATTCAGCTGCAGCCGGTTAGACTGGAAGCCGACCCCAACATAGTTGGAAAAAGGCTAGGCTGATTGATTTTATATGTAGAACTGTGTTGCTATCATCAATATTATGTTACCAGTAATAAATGATAAATGATTTTATTTTGTAAGTAGGTTTGTACAAACACTTTTACACGTCAATCATATTTTAAAACTAGATGAGGTCGGCGTTTCCTATCTGACTAGTCTGAGAAGAAAGGCCGAAACAAACTCAGAGGTCACAGTCTCTTTTAAAGTCCAGACATAATCTTGATTACATAGTAGTAATGGTTTACATAGCCGGAGGGCCGTTGTATTTAAACGACTTGGAGCTAATCAATAGTGCCACCTGCTGGGGAGCCAGCAGGTGGCACTATTGATTAGCTCCAAGTCGTTTAAATACAACGGCTCCCCGCGACCTTCCCAAGGTCGCCACTTAGGGCATGCCCTTCGATCGTTTCACGCTGTGTTTGGCGTTCCTTACGATACTTACAGGGCAAAACCGGTATAGATATACATATCTCTAGGACATTTACTGCCCTAGCCTAGAGATGATGATGTTCTTTAGAAATGTCAGGTGCGTGGTGCTCGATGTATGAACGTAAACGATGCAAAAAGAGTACTTATTTAACAATCGTAGCAGGTGGCATTCTGTAGTTTCTGCCTACCCCCATGGTAAAAAGTGTGACTTTATAAATATAATTGTTGTGTGTCATCATTATCATTTCTGCCGAAATACGTCCGCTGTTGGCCATAGGGTCTTTCTCCCTGTGTATTTGTGCTTCTCTAGGAATTTCATTCATGTCGATGTTAAATCAACTTTCTAATAATGTAAACAAAGCGATGCCCCTGAACTTGTCAGATATCGTTCAGTTCCAGCACGATCCAGTTAATATGAAAGTAAATAGAACTCTAAAGGCACAGTATTTGATCGCTTTTCTAATGTCAACAGAAAGTGACTATCGAACAATTCCATTGAGCTTCTTGTTTACATTGTTGGTAAACGCAATTAAAATCGACTATACGTATCTCTAGCGGTTGCACAAACAATAATAAACTAATTTGTGGTTTGTTTGTTTTCATTCAGGTCAAGCGATTATTTGCTCATATGATTACGATCTAAACATATCGGTATCTAATGTTAATGGAATTTAAATTATTTCGGAGTTAATAAAAGTACAGATAGTATAATACTGAATTACTGATTATCTGCAATACATGATAACGTGTCGTGATAATGGTTCGGTAATGAAAGTGCAATGCAACGTAATTCCCAATATAGGTTGATATAGATAGATGCGAAGGAAACGTGTCGATTGTGAAACGGTATCATCACACGGGTTTTCTTGCAATAAAATTGACAATAAAAGCTTGCAAGCTTTAGAATTCTAGACGCCGGATAGCGCCCTGTTTTTTTTAAATGAAACTTGGTCCAGTTATGATAGATGTGAATTTTGTATTAATTTTGTAAAGCACATTATCCAAGCGACAAATACACAGGATAACAATCGTGTTAGTTATTATGATATACATTCAGATTCAAAAACATTTAGTTTTGTTCGCGGCAGAACTGAAGCCCAAACGTTTAAATACAAGTTATGCCATAAGTTCGGAACTGAATACCGTCAACGGCGAAATATGGATGAACTAAAACATCAGTCTGTTAAACAGTAGGAAAAAGTTGAGACTAATGAAACCCACCTATCTACGCAATAGTTAAAGGACCATCTAAAGGAAGTGGCCTATTACCGTGTTGACGGACAATGGGATTGGAACCTGTGGCTACTTATGAGTCGTTGAATCTAATCTTTGAACCCGGTACAGTCCACGACGTAATCTAAGTAACGCTCGCAGAACATTTTCATACGCAATAATAAGAAACAGTCATTGAAATTACTCGTCTCTCATACAAAATGGTGCAATATTTCCCCATGATTTCATTGTATTTGTCTACAAAGACCAGCACACTAATAATTAATCTCAATCGGAATAATTTTGAACGATATTGTTAATTTAGTGTAAAAATGTGTCTGCTCAACAACGTAAATAATGTAATGAATGTTGTTGAACTGTCAAAATGAAACCCATTGTTATTGATAGTGTGTTACGCAATAACCCCGCTATATGTTTAGCAGCGGAAGTTAGATTTCCCATGGCTTAAATCGTCATCTATCCATAAAGTCTTTTCCTATTTGAGTTATGCTTCGCCTCCAATCTGTCGGCTTGAATCTAAACTAACGCGCTGCTAAACAAAAAAAAAACAACATTAATATATATATTTTTTTTAGACGTTAATGTGCCTCTGTTAGGCAAAAGCCTCCGTACTCTCTTTCCACCTGTCTTAGTCCAGAGCTACTAAGGACCAAACCAATATAAATATGATGCATGAAAATTCTGTTTCCTGACCACTACAACCCAAAGACTGTCCTTATTTACGTACCAACTGAACTAAACCTGTCCCCAAGATCTTCAAACCAGATTTAGCCTATTATTTATATTTAGCCAATTTAGCCTATAGCAGTCTACTGAGCTGAAGCTTCCCACAATTAGCGCCAGTACTGTAATTCGGCGGTATCAAGAGCCAGGTGATACAGGCCAGGTGGCAATTTACTTGTCAATAAAATTATAGGACATAATCTGATTATAATCGTAAGATTCGTATAAAAGATAATTTCAACATGTGTGACCCGCTTTATCGCGAGCAATTACTATCGTATGTATGTATGTATTGGGGTTTTAGTTCAACATAGCTTTTAGCGCTTTCAAAGCGAGTTCAACAGCGTATGACGTGAAAGTTAAGCGCTTTTTTTCATTTGAGGCTTTTAGCGGGACTGAAAATCTTTTTATGTGGTTTTTCCCCGCAATGGATTATGCTGCGTGTTTTTGTATCGTTTTTTGTTGCTACTGGAAATAGTTTTACAGTGGTCGAAGTTCGTTTGCAGTGAAGTCACGATTGGAAATTCAATTACTTTTACAATTTCCTTTACGAGTTGTAAGGGACACTGAACGGCACCCTAATTGCGTAACACACGATCAATCGGAATCGGTTTGATTTTGACAGTTCAACAACATTCATTGCGTTATTTACGTTGTTGAGCAGACACACATGACACATTTTTTGAACATATGAAGCAATGGATTAGCAATATCCTTCAAAATGATTCAGATTGAGATTGATTGTGTGTTACGCAATTAGGGTGCTGTGCTCCAAATACGTTGAACGGTGCTTAGTCTTGCTGAATGGAACAATCCTTTACGTAATCCTATTCATAGATACTTTTTAGTTCTTTACCAGAGGGGTAATTGTGTAGCACACTACCAGTAGAAATGGCTTTCATTTTGACAGTTCAACAACATTCATTGCGCTATTTACGTCGTTGAGCAGACAAATTTTCCGAACATATGAAGCAATGGATTAGCAGTATCATTCAAAATTATTCAGATTGTGATTGGTAGTGTGTTACGCAATTAAGGTGCTAGGCTAGAGGTTTTCCATTTTGGGATTGGGCAGTGCAGGTTTATGTCCACTTAAATATTTTTAGATTCGAGCTTAGGTTTGTCAATGACATTTATCCCTATTTGGGCGTCTACTTCCCTTTGACTAGCAATATTTTGTAATTGCAAATGTAACTAAGCAAATTATATGGCCGAATCGAATTACGACTGCAATTACATGTTACTTGATTATTTGAATAACATGTTACGCAACTAGTATTGGAATTAAAATAGAGTGCAAGAATGTAAATGTATTTGATGCTGAGTATATTTTGAGACGACAGATGGGACTCTTAGGACAACTGCTTGAAAATGCCTAAACGGAAAGAGAAGAAGAGACAGATCAGCAGAACGTTGGCAAGACGAGATAGAGGAATGGGATGGTGAAAGGGAAGAAGACAGAAGGGAAATTACTGAATGAGGCGAACTGTCGCTCGAGCCCAGTCTCCTGTCCCGCGCAGTAGGTACTCTCTGCGCTCAACGCTTGGACGCCTGCCTGAGTGTGATATGTTCGCGGATGAATGGAAGATCTTGCCAGTATGCGTGGCTGGAGTATTGTGAGATTAGCGTATGACTGTCGAGTAGTTGTATACTTAACTTATGTAATTTGCCTTGGCCGTTTTATGTTAAAATAAATAAATAAAGAATCTCTAACCCCCATAAAATAGGGAACGAGAACATTCTAAAAACATACGAATGTTATCAATTCCAATGGTATTACCATTAGCACTCGACGTATCCATAGAGTGTAAGTAGTCGACTGATAAAAGTGTGTGCGCACTTGAAAGTGGGTGGTAATTCGACACTAGTTTAATTGGGTATTACACAATAATTGTGATACGTTATCTGTGGCGCTTAGCGTTCAGTGTCTGTCTATCAACCAGGAAACGATAATGTCAATTTTTTTTACGATTGATGATATCTAATGTTACAAAGAGAAAAGATTTGACATTAAGTATGTTTGTTTCGCTTTCACGCTAAAACGGCTCATGGGTAGACCATTACCTGGAGAAGGACACGTAGTAAGTCACTTTTCATCCTGAATCGCAGACGGACACTTTGGCTAACCTAGGGACTGAACCCCAGCAGTCGTGTTTGCGACTACTAGTTCAACGGCCATCCGAATTAAAATGACTATTTTTGATTAGTTGAAAACAACCCTGTATTGATCATTTATCAAGCGCTAAGTATAATTATTAGCTTATAAATGAGTCACATCATTACAATTCCATTCATGCCCGCTGGTAACGTACTCTACTTCTATTCCAACTTCGCTCGTTATAAGTTACCCAAGGTCGCTCACGAATACAGCTAACATTGTGGAAAGTATAATTTTCCGTGTCAGGGTGACATGAATAAGGAAACTCCAGAATCTACAAAACTTATTACATAAACACAAGACTACGACTTTTCCTCAACTATTTGCATGTCAAAGGAATAAGTTTTCCTTCGTTCTCGTTAGGTAATATTATAAGAATATTCAGATAATTTGTTACAGTCAATCGACCTAGAAATTAGAATACGGGGTGATTTTTCTTTACAAGCCAGGCTGCCTGCACTCCAGGATGAGCAAAATTTTTAATAAAAATAACGAATGTAGTTTTGAAGTTAACCATAGTCGTTAGAAAATAAAATCATTCGGTAAGTATACAAACCTGATATTGTTTGAATAGCTTGCCCTGCCCGATTGATTTGAAATGAAACCTATACCGCATTTGATAACATTACATACCTACATAGCATATTTGTGTTTCCTTTTTATGGAATTGGCATGCAGACCAAAAAATATACGCAATAATGATATCTATCTATAGGAGAACGAATTCCGTAAATACATAGTACCTACATTTACGGTACTATGTATTTACGGAATTACCTATAGCTATTACTACTATGATGTTTTCTTTCAAATGTTGAGAAATGTTGAGATCTTTACTTCTGGGGTAGAAAGTACTTGTCCAAGTGTCATGCGAAATGTTTGATAGAAATTGTTTTTTTCCTCTGAATACCTGCCAGAGCGGCAGGTATTCAGAGGATTCAGATTTTATAAAAATTTCATCGTTAAAACTTAGGTGAAATGAGCTTGAAGTGAAGTGTAGTGAAAATAGGGAATGGGTGGAATGACAGCTCACTTCACCTAAGTTTTACGGTGAAATTTTTACAGAATCGATCGGCTGTTATGGTGATATAATAAAATAAAAAATAAAATCTTTTTATTTAAGACATTGGTCCATAACAATAATGGGGTTTATTCATAAACGATGACTAAAGTTAAGTAACGCTTAAACGTCAAAAATGTATGGTTAAACAGTCGCTAATCACTGCTTAACTTTAAGCAACGTTTATGAATGAATAAAGGGGAATATGTGTTAGATATGAAACTAAGCTATGGTTGCTGCATTATTTTATACTTCTTAAAAAAAACATCTATTTTCCTGCTTGAGCCTTAGACCTAAGGTCTATTTAAATTGTTGTTTCCAATTTATGTTAATTCCGTTTTAACAAATATCAACTTTATAGTAGTCCAAATTAAGTTTGATTCAGAGTGACTAGCACTATTGAAAAAGTTATATAAATGTTTAAAGTTGTAACATAGACTGAACTTTATTGTGACGGCACGGTTGGCGCAGTGGTTAAGCGATTGACTGCTGCGCTGCGTGTCGCGGGTTCGATTCCCGCACGGAACAAATATTTGTATGACCTACATGTATTTGTTCCGAGTCTGGGTGTTTTTCTATCTATAATATGTATGTATTTACAAAAAAAAATGTATATAAGTAGTTTATCAGCCACTTGTTACCATAACACAAGCATTAGGTTGCTTAGCTTGGGACAAATGGTGCTGTGTGAAATGTCCAGGGATATTATTTATTTATTTATTATTTATTTTATTTATTGTGTAGGAATTAATGTAATTTTTCCAAAGCTCATGTTTGTTTACATGTTTGGAAACTAAATCTGGAACGCAGATTAACTGTTAACCCCTTTCCAGGATATAATAGAGCTAGAAAAATGTTTCTGGACACTCCGCAATGCAGCCCCCACCGGCCAGTTAGACGCCGAGAGCCTATCACCACTATTATCACCACCACTCCCAGCTGCCGCGGTTGCTGGGGCCTTCCTAGCGTTCGATGAGAACAGGGATGGACATGTGGACTTCAAGGAGCTGTGCTGTGGACTGAGTGCAGCTTGCAGGGGGCCTAGGACCGAGAGGCTGAAGTGTGAGTATATTTTGATGGTGTTTTGTTTTCACTTTTCGGAAAAATGGCTTTATAAGTCCACCAGTTTTTTGTGTACCTAGCTTCCCGCCTGTATAGGAAATCGACTTTGGGTATTGGAAATTCCAATCCCTGTTAATCTGTCACGCTTGCGACAATTGTACTTACCAAAATACCAATTATTTGAATATTTTGAACCTTTGTATTTAATTGTTCCATTGTGTACTCTCGTAACTTTATAGTGCGCTCAATTCATCGGCATTGCCTTCCCGCCATTGTTAATTTTATTGTAGTCATTGAGACATAGACTAAACAGTACAACAGAACATCCTGATTCAGTGACTTGTGATTCATACAAAAGTAATTAGGGATTAAAGGGTGTAGGGGGCTATAAGCGTCAAAATTGCTTACGCCCCTTTCAAATACAGTTGTCGTTTCAGTGATAGAATCTGAAACCTGAAACACTAATCACTAGGTAAACCTGTGTTCAGACTTTTAATTAGCCGCAATAAAATGACACTTCTTACTGTAATTTCGTTAAAACAATCAAATATTATTTGTATTGATCGGATAAAAATATCTCTCTTTTACAAAATCAATTTAACATTGATCGATTTTGAACTGAATGCTAATTGAATGAATCGGTTCTTTTGTCACATCACTATTTAAATTTAGTTAAAAGTGGTAACACAAAGCTGTCACTTTACTACAGCTAAATAAAAGTCCGACCATAGTGACTACAGAGCAAGAAAAAAGCCAAAGATAGAGCTTTCGTGCCTAGGTTGCCAAAAAGTTAGTTGAAATTCAGAGCTGGTAGATGTCTGTTCTTATACGAGTATTAAAGGACAAGGTCTGCATAATAAACCAGCAATAGTTCGCAGCCCACGTACACTTAGGACTCTGCCCTTTACCATTTATGTCATTTAACGTTTTTCTGCCACAGACAAATTTGAAAAGTGTCATTGTCATGTGCTTGTGGTTTTACCAGTGTTTTCAAAATCAAAAGTCATTTATTAAATTTAGGGAAAATCAGACCTTGCCGAACTTCAAAATTACATATTACGGTCAACCAAAACGCCCGCTTGTCACCATCTTCCTAGTGATTTGGCTGGGAAGAAGTGGCGCAACAAACTGTCCAGCAGCACCGCTATCTGCTCAGTTAGAAAAACTTGATTCTATACAGTGGAGTGCATAGGTTTTCAGAATAGGTAGGCAGGAATTTCATTTCGTCGTATTAACTTGAACGAGTAAAGTCTAATGGCAATGTGCGAATAGTACGGGAGCCGAGCAGGCCGTCTCGCGACTGCCTACTGCCGCGCGTGTTTGTATGGAGATTTGGTTTTTTGTTAGGTAGGTATGATAATTTAGCGAGTTTATTAATTGTGGGGCACACACACTAAAATATAATTGACAGGCTTATGGTGATTTATCGAGGCACTGCTTATATGCCTTTATGCAATGCACGCCACTGATTCTATACAATAGTAGGTCATCATCTGCCTGCCCTTTCCCAACTATTTTAGGGTCGGTTTCCAGTCTAACCATGCAGACGCAGCTGATCCCATCGTACTAAGATTAAGTAAGACTGATTGTCAGATATTCGGGCTTCTGACGACTGCCAAAGATCCACGAATGACAGCCGGCACCAACGGCTTAACGTGCTTTCCGATGCACGGAGGGGTATGTAAAGATGGTCATCACGGACCAACCGCGGCAAACGTAGCTTAACTTAACCGAGCGACCCGTGCGACTGTTATAACTTTGCCACAAACCAATGTATACAATAATAGGTATGCAAATTAATTAACATTACGAGACAACACACGACAACGTAACATTTCAACATTTCAACCGTATTATCCCTTCCATATAAAAAAATGGGTTGAGAATGATGCTTGGCAGCTCAAATATGCCGATGGTACCTCTTCAATCGAATGACCATCAAATTAATGCATATTTTAGGCCGCCAAAAACTTTTGAGTGCAGCCAGTATCGACATCTTTAGGTCCTATAAAACAAAAATTCTTCCAAAATTCAGGTCCTCATACATAGCTCTGTAAGCGCGATGCCACACTGGCGTTGGCAATGCGTTGCGTCGTTGCAGTGATTTCGACGTAGTGAGTGTTAGACGTTTGAGCAGTGGTGGCCCAGTGTCAACGGCCGCGTCCTACGAGTTGTAAGTCGTGCTTTACTTTGTGTAAATATTTAATCACCACTGCTCTCAAAATGGTGAAGGTAAACATTGTGAGGAAACAGGTATGTCCTACAACCAAAAATTCGAAGACATGTGACATCTACCAACCCGCTCTGGGCCCGTGTGGTGGATTACAGCTCTCTCGAAGTGAGGTGGCCTGTATCCCAGCAGTGGGAACAATAAAGGCTGATTTTGTTATGTATGAGTACTACATGAGCGCTGCGATGACGTCACCGCTCGGGCGTTGTAGCGCCAACGCAACGCTTTGGGAACGCCCGTGTGGCATCGCCCTTATTGGTCAAACCCTTTTATTGTATTACGTATATTAACGATCCTTTTTCCCAAAAGTAAGCGAAGACATAACATCTCGGTAAGAAACCTGTTTGTTCGCGTGGCTTTTTCCTTATCTCGCGCCACGAAAGTTTGCGCCCGCGCCGGTTCACGATAAAAAGTAACGTCAAAGTAAATAATACAATATGATATTTATTATATAATGTACAAAACGTCGCGATAATGTATGTTATTCAGTCACTTGGTTAGAAGAAATGCTGGTTTTTACTGATATATTTTTCATATGACAGATTCTGTCCATTATAATGCCGATAAGATGTCCATAATAAGCCCAAGTTTGTTTCGGAATTTCCCAATCTATGTAGTAAGAAAACCCAAACAAACACGTATGAATAAAACATTACCCTACTTCTGGGGCAATCGGGTAATAATAAAACAGGTAGGTATTGATCAGTCTTGCCTGGAAGATATTTATTAGTTAAGAATTGTCTGCATTGATCATACCTACCCAGGTTTTTCCTACGATGGTTTTAATGTCATCAACCCAGTTTCAGCAGTAGATAGCAGAGCTCTTTATAATGGAGCTCTATATCCCATCAGATCTGTATACTCCACCTGTCATCCTAATGGACAATGATTTAATGTTATCTACTGCCAGTTCATTAGTAGTCGTCAATCTACTAATGACCTAACAGTAGATCGCACAAGTGGTCTACCACAAGTCCGTAGAGAAGTTGCAAGCGCCGCGCCGCAGGCACACGCGCCGCACAAACAGGAGTCTGACCCTCTATTTGGCGTTCAACTACCAACGCAACGGCTAAAAAGCAGGCACAGTTTCTTGAAATCGACAGTGTCTCTACCCGTTGCCACATGTAACTAGGGCAGGATATCTTTCCCCCACCTACTCAGTATCTTCCACCAAACGAGCATCTTCCTGCCCCTAACCTTCCTTCTAAGTCGAACCTCATAAAGTGGGGCTATCTAGATCAAAATCAAAAGTCATTTATTCAAATTAGACTGAGAATCAGCACTTTTTGAACGTCAAAATTACAAAAGACAGTCCCCCTTCACCACTTCCTAGTGCTATCGCTGGGATGAAGAGGCGCAACAAACTGCCCAGCAGCACAGCTGTCTGTTCAATTAAAAAAAAAAACTTGATTGTATACAATACTAGGTACTGCAGCAGGGTGTGTGGATGTGGAACTGTGTCACAAACTATGCTCTACATCCTATCTTGCCCCTTGTGCCTAAAAACATGCAGCCAAAGTGACCTAAAACGCCGTGGAATTGGCGGAGTATTGGGCCCACACAATTTAAGTAATTGTCGTGCCAGCGGAGAAGAAGAATAGCAGTAGATTATCACAGAATGATGATGACCATCATTACGATATCAATCACTCACATCATCACAATCAGGCTATAATGTTCCCACTGCTGGGACACAGGCCTCCTCTCTGTGAGAGCGAGTCGGATGTAAATGACGTAATCCACCACGCTGCTCCAGTGCGGGTTGGTTTCCTCACGATGTTTTCCTTCACCGTTTTTGAGATTACTCATCATCAATCAAGTTTGACTAACCACGATGAGTTGTATGGAAATGATTTCAGTTGTACTATACGATCAAAATAAACATCATACCTACTGGCTTTCATAATGAACCATATCTTTGAAGTTCAATGTTAATGACGATCATATTTAATTAACACTCTAAATGGCTATCTCTTGTTTACGTTGTGTCGTCATGAAATTAAAGCCAAGTGTCTGTACGTTCGCCTCACATAAATTATTTATTCATTCGATGGAAAATCAATAGCCAAGTACAGTTTGAGCTACATTAAATATACAGCGGATTCCCAGGTCACGCTGTGATGTCATCTGTCACATGTACGTGAATACTCTAGTGATTATTTTTATATTTTTATACCTTTCATCTATACTAATATTGTTATGATTATAAAGAGGTAAAATTTGTTTGTGTAGGGGTAATCACCGGAAAAACCAGTTGGATTAGAAAACATCTTTTTGCATTTGATAGGCCAGTTCTTGAGGAAAGTTATAGGCTATTTGAGGAGCCGAGCAAAAGGAAAAAGTTTAGCAAGAACGTTAAACGAAAACGTATATTACAGTAATTTTCCTAGACTAGGTTAGTGAGATGTTATGAAGCGTTAGTTTGTGCTTCTGGTGTTAATTAAACTGGTATTGAAGCACACTTAAAAAAATCAAAATAAAAAGCATTTATTCAAACTAGGCCTAGAATCAGCACTTCAAACTGCAAAATTACATAAGAGAGTCCCCTAAAAACGCTCACCCTTCACCAGTTCTTATTGCTTTAGCTGGGAAGAAAAAGTTGCGCAACAAACTCCCCAGCAGCACAGCTGTCTGCACTGTTAGAAAAAGAAAAAACAGTTTTTGAGATCAGAACATCGTAACAAATACAACAAACCATTTGTGTTTGCAAATTTCGTCTAGAAGGACAAGAAAGTTTACAAGGCATTTTTGTATTCCTTCCTTCCCGCTTTTTAGATGATTACCTAAAAAGCAGGAAGGAAGGAAAACAAAACACGTGAATGACGTGCTTACACGTGAATGACGTACTTGTATGTAAGAGTTTATTCCACGAATGCGCGAACTTTTCCCAAGTAGGTTTATATGCAATAGTGCTGACGTAGCATGAATATATACTTCTGATCACGAGAGTAATATCTAAATCAAGATACAGGCTTGCCTAGTTTGGGGCCAATGTAAAAACTCTGTAATTTTTTTGAGCAATAAAGTTTTATTATTATTTTATTATTTAAATAAACCTACCAAGACCAAAGAAACGATAGATGGACTGTGTGAAAGATGATATGCCTAGAAGGGGGGTGACTACCGAAATGACGAATAATAGAGAAGTATGGAAGGCATGTTGTGCCGACCCCAAATAAATTGGGATAAGGTCAAGAGAATGATGAGAGTAATACCCAAGTGCTGTTTATATGTATATGCTAATGGTATACTTATTGAACAAATATACACCCTATGTACTCTGTAGAAATGAAAACTCATGAGTTTACCCACTGACTGGTGAAGAATCGACTCTGAACAAGACGCTTAAAAGCAAATTCCTTTTAATTATAAATACATTTGTCACAACAGCAATTTAAATAATGATTGATAGCACAAGATGACAATACTATGTGTCCCAAATATAGGACTGTGCTGGAGATACCAACATGTGTTTGGCCTTTAACTTTTTGTGAATTAATCAATGTTAGCTCAATTGTATTAATGTATTCAGCACATATCGCACTATCATTCTAAATACAGCTACTGCTGAGCAAGAACCAGGGTGAAAAATTGCTTTAATTTGGGAAGTCAGTGTCTTTGGTTTTTTATTTTGGTTTTTTGCTGTGGACTTCCGAAATAAATACTAAAAAAATACTTTATTTTTCACTTTTAAGTGTGTTTTTAAGAAATCGGTTGTTTGGTTTTGTAATTAAGTTATAATTTTTAACTTTTTAGTTGTGGTACCTACCCCACACAAATCGCATACCTTCACTGGCTAAGGAAATAACAGAAAGTAGTAACACATACACTAAGTGGAAAAATACTTATTATTGAAGCTAACTCAAAAACCACTCTTTAGAACTTGACCACCCTATAAATAACCTTTCAAACAAAAGAAGAATTTTCCAGATCGGTTTATAGATGACGGAGTTCTGAGACAACAAACATAAAAATACAACCGAATTGAGAACCTCTTCCTTATTACGAAGTCAGTTAAAATACACTGCTACGATGAACATTCGCTAGTATCACAGTTACTTCTCAATGTCAAAAATGTAGTAAAAAAAGAAGCGCTAATAAATATTCCAAGCAGCTATTCCAATTCTAAATCAGCACGGAAGTAAGATTTAAAACAAAAAGGGTCCTTGACACAGCTGACATAATAAACAAAAGAGAAATAAAAACCGTAGTTCACTTCGTTTGTACCGCCTGCCCCCAACGGGTCATTAGATCAAGGCAATTTGCATACGTCACTAGGTTTTGCATTCGGTTAAAACTGATGGTAGTAAAGATATAATATGTTTTGCATATATGCATGTTTAATGCAAAATGTCCAATTACAAGTCATAATTTGCATGTTGGCGTCTTGTACCTACTGTTTAAAGTCGACTTGCAGCAAGGTTTACTAAACTACACTGCCCCGTAGGCAACTTGTAAAAGATAAACGGCCCCTTGGCAGTTGGGTAAAAAAGCTTGTGAACATTTATTTATTTATTCACCAACAATTGTTTACACTGGTTTTATGCTAAAGTAAACATGCAACAATCAATGCAATGTATATGCATGAAGAGTGCAACAATCGCTTACAGGCAAACTCCGCAAGCATAAAAAAGTTGTACAATAAAATAATAATATTTAATCTAGTTTTAAACACCGTGCTTTAGATAGAAGGAGAAAGCTAAAATCTGACTTTTCAAACCCAGTATAGACAGGTATTAAAAAAAAAGAAAAGAAAGAAAATACATTTATTTAGCACAGACTAAAAGGCACACAATACACCAGAGGGGTAATTCTCGTAATTATAAGAACGTTCACAGTCTGATCTTAGTCTCAATCTGTCAAAAAATACTTCTAATTTCCCTACATTTTGACAAGTTTTTGACATTTGTTTGTCGCCGAGATGAGACTGCGACTAGATTTTGAACGTTTTAAATTACGAGAATTGGCCTTCAGATAAAAACAAAACACATATAAAAGAT
Organism: Apamea crenata; assembly: GCA_949629185.1. Lineage (NCBI taxonomy): Eukaryota > Metazoa > Arthropoda > Insecta > Lepidoptera > Noctuidae > Apamea > Apamea crenata. Next base: position 16,062,673 of record OX451372.1, read on the forward strand.
CAAATAAAAAGTAACAGACTTCCAGAGAAAATACCTTGATAATGTCACAGTTTATTCCGTGGACATAGAGCTGCTCATTCACACTTAGCTTACAATCACCCCTAACAATGCTAAAGAGGAAAGTTAATACCATTATTTATATTGCCATTATTCAGCTTACACTTGTGGATAACATGAGTTAGCTAAAGGGTTGTTTAACAGTAAAATAATATATTCAAAGCTCGGCCTGTATTCCTTCGACCAATGACCACCACTTAAGTAAAACTGCCTTACACCACAAGCATACAAATGGACTTCCGACTTCCTCACAGGATGAGTGTGTCAGCAACAGTCAGTGGTAAAACTAAAAACAGTTGACGATGCAGAGTTGTCAGTGGACTTCCCGGCGACGGTCCTCATAGTCATTGGCCCAGGCTGCACTTCCGTGTTGGCACAGCCTTTGTAGACTTCTTTATTTATACGTTTTGCTTAGCATTGTAAGTCCAAAGAGTATAAGCTACGGTTTTAATCAAGTTGTTCTAAACATCTTCCGTCTCATTACAAAACGAATTTTAACTTTCGTCCAACCTTAAACTTACTTTCAGCCAGTTAATGTATTTTAAACTTTATTCCGACAGAGATAAAGTTCTTATTATACTCGTAAAATTGACAACTTAGAATCAGGCTTAAAATCAGTTTTTGTATTTATAACTTTATCGTTGTCGGAATAAAGTTTGAAATTCAAAAAAGGTTCGATGGTTTAAATCTGGATTTTAAGATAAATTTTGATTTGCATTACAGCCGCTTGAGTTGACCTCTTCGGGGCATAATTTAGGAATTAAAGTATTCTAGGTCGCAAGGTGCGAGTTTATCGTATCATCGCCGTCGTAAAATATTAACAACATTTTTCTTCCAATTTATGGCTTACTCATGAAATCATATTGAATTAATGTGACAAGCGGTGACAAACATAATGGCATCTACTCTCTGTTTTTGTCCAGGAGACAGGAGACAGTAATTTAATTTATCTTTTTCGACTAGGGGATGGAATCCAATTATCTTCGCCACATGTTTCGTTTCGCCTCTGTCTTTCTTATTACGGGTCTTACTACTACTACTAATAATAAAGCTGAAGAGTTTGTTTGAACGCGCTAATCTCTGGAACTACCCGTCAGATTTGAAAAAATCATTTTGCATAGTATAGCCTAATTCTTGAGGATGCTATATTCTATTTAACATCACACTAAGACCCTTAGGAGCCGAGCAAGAAGAATTACAAGCCAGAAAGAACGGTAAGCGAAAACGAAGTCGCGGGCTGGCGATCGGGGTCGGGTCGGGGAGCAAGGAATTTCATACGGACGAAGTCGCGGGCAGAAGTTAGTCGATAGTAAATTATGATTCGGAGTCGGTCAACGACATTCGGTCTGGCGGAATTAGGGAAAGAATTTCGGCGTAAATTGGCCCGACACAGATTATTACCGTGGAGATAATTTGACACGATTTCGGGGTCAAGTTAATTAAGATTTGTCTCAGACCTTACTTTGATGAGACGTTTGCTTCTACTTCTTGCCAAGGTCAACGGTCAATGTCAAACTCTTATCATTCTTTTGGTGAAATAAACAACTTATTTTTCTCTGGGAAGACTATTATTAAGCACTCTTCACGTCTGGCGTAGGCGTTTGTCGACCATATAGGCTGCGTAAACGCAACGCTAACGCAGCATCTACGCGATTAAAGTTAACAATAAGTCTTAAATTGAATCTCATATAAGTCCTCGAATAAAATTTCCTGCGTCACATAACTTCATAAGGGCCACAGTACTGCTGAGCACACAATTGAAGTGAAATGTCCGGGCAACGAAGCGAAGGTCGTCTCAGCATTGTTCATCTCTCACGCCGCGATTAATTGCGTTTCAAATGAGTCGCTTGCGAAGCACGTGCGACGCTACTGTATACCGTCAACGAGTAACACTTGAACTACGTAAACCGCCCTTACTGCTACGGAATAAAGGCGCTGTGAATGTCCTACCTACCTCATCAAGCCTTCACTTGTTCGTTTATGCACTTCCGACTTATTGTCAGTTGATTCGTCTTTGTGCGGGTCGTGGTGACAGGTATATTTATTTAGGTGTTGATTATACGATTAAGATTGAGTGAGGGGCTTGTGGCTAAGTAATAACAGCCGCTCGGCTCGATCGATCACGTTGAGCTACGCTTGCCGCGGTTAATCTGTGGATGGGTGATCATCTTTACTTACCAAGCCGTTAAGATGTTGGTCTCGGCTGTCATTCGTGGATCTTTTACAGTCGTTACGGGTCGACAGAGGCCCGAATGTTTGAGAACCAGTCTTACCAAAGGGTATCGTATTAGGTACCCAATAACTGGGTTGTGGAGGTTGGATGGGCAGTCGCTCCATGTAAAACCGGTTAGACTGGAGACCGACGCCCTACATAGTTGGGAAAAGGCTAGGCAGATGATATACGATTAAGATTAAGCGTTGTGGTAGAGCTCTTTGTGAGTGGGTTCTGTCGGGGAAGAACTACGACTAAACCTATTTGTCTGCCGCCAAGCAACATTGCAATATTTCGGGTCCCCAGACATACGAGTTGTAGGTCGTGGGTTCGAACCCAGACAGGCGCTTTACTTTTTGTAATTTATTTCATCACCACCACTACTCTCATAACGGTGAAGGAAAACATCGTGAGGAAACCGGCATGTCCTAGAACCAAAATACGAAGACATGTGACATCTACTAACCCGCACTGGGCCCGCGTGGATTATGGCCCACTCCCTCTCATAGAGAGGAGGCCTGTGCTCCAGCAGTGAAAACGTATAGGCTGTTTATTAAATTCAAAGAGCTAGACCTAAAATAAACCTTCTAAGACAATAAAGTGCCGAATCAGGGCAGACGAGACGGTCTTATATCAAGCATGATCTTATTAAGCCGACCCAAATACGTATTCAGAATAATTTCATTATGACGTTCAGACTGTTATCTGCTTTACATTCATATGACGTCATACGCTAAATCCTTGTCCGATTTCGTTCAAGACATAATAATCATGCTGTTCCGGACCATAACCTCAATGTTTAATTTATACTTTTATTTTTTGCTGTTAAGATAACTTTGAAAACGATGAGGCCAGAATCGTGAAATAAGCTGCTTCTTGCAAAAATCAATGGTGGCCCAGTGGTAATGGCCCGACTTACGATTCGTAGGTTCGAACCCAGGCAGGCGCTTTAAATTGTGTAAATAATTTCATCTCCACTGCTCTCAAAACGGTAAAGGAAAACATCGTGAAACGGACATGTCCTAGAACCAAAAATTCGAAAACATGTGACATTTACCAACTCGCACTGGGCCCGCGTGGTAGATTAAAGCCTGGTGGCCTGTGTCCCAGCAGTGGGAATATTATAGGCTGATTTTGTTATGCTATTTTGGAAAATCTTTTAAATTCATTCGCAATTAGTTAACCCTATAACATCGTGGGACCTTAACATAACCGGCTAAATGTGGATTTATTATACCTACCTACTTACTTCTCTGCCTAACCGTTCCGATGAATAAACCTAGTTGATATTAATGCTATAAGTGTAGGGGAAGAACAAAGAAACGATGGATGGACTGTGTGAAAGATGATGTGGCTAGAAAGGGGGTAACTACCGAGATAAGGACTAACCGAGAAGTATGGGAGAAAAAGACATGTTGCGGCGACCCCAAATAAATTGGGATATGGACAGGAGACTGATGATGTTATCTTTATGAATGAGCAAGTGGTCCCTTACACTCCTTCTAGAGTCTTCGACTTCATTGTCGCCGTCGCCTTTATAATATAAAGGCGAATTAAGTACCAGTATAGTATTAAGTTTAACTAAGTACCCTAATTGCATATTATGCAATTAGGGTACTTAATTGAACTCTTGGCATTTAAGTACACATTGCGCCTGCGCCAGTAATTAAACGGCATATGACGTGCAGGTGACACAACCTGTTGCTGACGAACATAAATATTTATACGTCGGCAGTGGACTACAATACATGTGTGTCATACAAAGAGGAAACGTGCTCTGGTATTGTCGTCATTAAATCATTTACGACTTTAGGAAAATGGTTAAGTGAGCAATGAATGACTCAGATTGGGAGGATCTTGGAGTCGGGCCATATTTTTCACACGCTGTCTACATCTCTGTTTCCTCCTGTCTCAGGTGTGCTGGAAGAGATTTCTTGTGAAATAAGCATCACCTCTGTACCTATTTTTTCTGTTCTGTTTTTCTTGTCTGTTTATATAAGTGTGTACATAAATAGTAACATAAAAAAAGACTGTTCTAGCTTCATTACCAGTGTCTTCATGTTGTTACTATAGCCTAACCCCCATAATTATAGTTGTTCTTGAAAACGTCCTCGACCTCGGAACAACCTTCGTACAAAAAACCCTCGGACGTCGTTGTATCATGTCAAGGACATTTTCAAGAAACTACTAACATGAATTAAAGTATGCGCAGAAGTTAAATTGTCTATTCTATTCTAAAAATCACACAGTATCTAAGTTTTAATGCCGTAGTAGATAATGAAGACAACAACTCGTAAACTGATGTTTTTTCAACCGACAACATTCCTAGCTATTTAATTAGATAAGCGTAATAAGCATAGGTAACTATCATGATCGTCATCAGCCTATAGCAGCCCACTGTTGTACATAGGCCTCTCCTATTGCACGCCATTCAACTCGATTTTCGGCAACTCTCATCCAGCCGCTACCAGCCATCCTGCGAAGATCGTCGCTCCACCTAGCCACAGGACGTCCCGCCTTAAGAATACAGATTCGCGGTCTCCACTCAAGAACAAGTCTACCCCAATGGTCATTGGTTCTACGGCTAATATGGCCGGCCCATTGCTACTTCAGCTTGCTTATCACCTCGTTGCGGATTCGATCCCTCAGAGAGACTCCAAGCATACCCCGTTCCATGGCTCGCTGAGCGACCTTGAATTTATGGAGCAACCGTACCGTGAGTGTCCACGTTTCGGCTCCGTTAGTCATAGCTATAATAACATATATTGTTCCCACTGCTGGGACACAGGCCTATTCTCTCTGAGAGGGAGTGGGGATCCACCACGCGGGCCTAGTGCGGGTTAGTAGATGTCACATGTCTTCAAATATTTGTTTCTAAGGTTTACTCACGATGTTTTCTTTAATTAGATAATTTATATTAATATAATTCAGCACAGATAATGATTATCGCCACTATCTGGACCGAGCCGGTATCATTGTGAATATATCGCATATAATTAACTCCTAGGACCTTGGTTTTAAATCTTTTAAAAAGGTTATTAGAACAGCAATGACATGAGTTTACGTATGTGCCTGTTGTTATTCTAGATTCGAGGCTCTTGGGGTTAATGTTATCTTAGCATAATGACGTCATCATCGTCATTCAGTCGAAAGACGTCCACTGCTGGACATAGACAGCCCCAAGCAGCGCCAGAACGACCGGGACCCTAATTGCATGATACACTTACAATCATAATCAGAAAAATATGAAGGAAATTTCTTATTCATCGTTTATCATTACGACTACTAACTTAAATTGTCCGTATAGTTGAATCACAACTGTCATTCTTTGACATTTCTATGAGATGGCTATGCAATAACGCGGAAAATTGTTGTGGTATGTCGATTCATAAATAAGTATATAAATAATTCAACCTGTTGTCCCAATGCAGGGCTGGCCTCCCTTTACTTTCTACATTCAACTCGCTCCCGCGCCAACATGGACCAATCCTTCCTGTAGACCTCCAGCTCCTCCCACCATCTACGCCTGGGATTTGATAAACAGTTAATTTATTTGACTGTGTAAAACCCAATAAGTACTCAAAAGTCCAGCTTTATCTTATGTCAAAGAAATGTTTTCATAGAAAGTTCTGGCCATGCACTTAACTTGCACTCCTTCCGTCCTCCAAACAGCCGCTACATGCATATCTACATGTGCGACTAGCGCCTTATCTCTCGATACTATTAATAGATAATAATAATAATAATATCCCTGGACATTTCACACAGCACCATTTGTCCCAAGCTAAGCAACCTAATGCTTGTGTTATGGTAACAAGATGGCTGATAAACTACTTATATACATTTTTTTTTTTTTTTGTAAATACATACATATTATAGATAGAAAAACACCCAGACTCGTAACAAATACATGTAGGTCATACAAATATTTGTTCCGTGCGGGAATCGAACCCGCGACACGCAGCGCAGCAGTCAATCGCTTAACCACTGCGCCAACCGTGCCGAAAGGAAGAAAGATAAGGAAGTACAGAAATAAGTTTATCTAGAGAGAAGAGTACAATGGAGAACTGAATTATTGTGATGATTCTGACTAGTCTTAAGTGGTATCTGTGTCATCTTATTTGTTTTTACCCGAAAGCAATAAATTCAAAAGAAACCTTTACGAATCCCACAAGTTATGTGTGAGTTTGTGATTACATAAGCATAATCTGCTACTCGTGACCTGTAACACAGGTTTTTCCCAAATACCTACATCAGGCACCAGTCTTTCACAAGGGTGGAATATAGCTAAGACATTCTCGTACACATTAACTTTCAGCTTTGTGAAGAGAGAATAAATGATAAATAATTGTTAGTCCCAGCAGTAGGGGCGCTATAGACTGATTATAATCAGTCTATAGCGCCCCTACTGCTGGGACACAGGCCTCCTCTCTGTAAGAGGGAGCTGGCCGTAATCGACCACGCGACCCCAGTGCGGGTTGGTGGATGACACATGTCATCGAATTTTTAGTTTTAGGACATGCCGGTTTCCTAACGATGTTTCGATGACGTCATGAATATTTCAATTTTCAGGTCGGTTTTCCTGTGCTTGTTATTTTGTTTCATTTTTCTCCTTCGCCAGGACTCTTACTTTTAGATTTCATGATTATTGATTATACAAAGATTATACAAACATGCTACATGAGAAACAACCTATTTATTATGATAATATGATCCAATCGGGGAAACTAATGAGGCGTTGATAGTGATTAATTAATATTGATCGATTGACTCATTATGACTACAATTAAACCTTTTTCATTGATTGGCAATTTATTATATTTTACATTTCACAGTTTAAAACTATGTCATGAAATTTATGAGGCCTGATAATTTGTAAAAATTGAAAAGGAGTCTGAATATACCCTTTTAAATCATATCAAAATCATTAACAATAGCTTGTAAAATGTCTTTTATTTGAATGTCCAAATCGATTACCATTGCCACAAATAACTTATTGGAACTCACGGCTACATTTTTTATTTTTTTTTAATCTCGCAGTTCAGCCTAGGAGCTTGTCGTCTGCATAACCGGACTTGCCTGTGACCACAGACAAGTCCGGTTAAACAGACGACAACCGTCTTACCTCAATAAATTGAGGCCTTCAGCTAAGGCTAAAAAACTTCAAAACTAAGCGACTACACGCTAAGGGTACCCCTTGTGGGGTACGCACCTCAACTTAGGGCGTCGCTGGGAGAGGGCAGCCAGGGTCAGGCTGGATAGGAATTAAAACGGCTACATATCTTGAAAGCTTCAGTTATACTAATTCTACCTCCCTCTTCCAGTCTGCTTCAAGATCTTCGACCTGGACAGCGATGGGGTCCTCAACAAGAAGGAACTCATCGACATGGTGGGCATCCTCTGCACGGTTGCCAACGAGAGCCTGAAGAACCAGAGCTCCCGGGCCTCCACGCCCTCGGACAGCAACGACTCCGAAGGCCTGGAGAAAGGGTTCGACCCTGAAGTGATCCTTGTGAATCTGAGGGACAAACTGGTGACGGTGCCCAAGAATGGAAGGAAGCCAGTGTTCCAATTGGGTCCTAATGGAGATAATAAGGAGGAGATTAGTGTTTTGAAGGAGGTGAGTTGTTTTGTATTATGACAAAAGCTGGTGAGATTTTTGCTTCGCGTTTTTTGGGAATGATTTTGATCATGCGGAGGCTCTTATTTAGTAGGAAAAGATATAAAATAATGCTATTTTCAGCGTTTCTAAGTTTTTTAATATCATACTGACTTAGATCCGGTCTAGTTCTGGATGTGCAGCAGTCTCACGTATACTTACATATTCTCCTGTTGGTTCTGATATCGTCGACCGGCATCCTTTTGAAGGCTTCTCCGCTTGGTGGGGATGAGGGATTTGACAGAACAGATGCAATTTCTGTTCGTGACGCAATAATAACTCACATTTAGATGCTTTACTTTAACTAGAGCCGATGTCTAGGCATTAACTTGTGCGATGGTCTTAATGAAGTTAATCTACAACCCATTTCTTCCCTTTCTAGCAACAACAACAACAGCAACAGCAAGAAGAAGAAAAACAACAAGAGAACGAGGGTCTAATAGCCAACGACATGGCACTCACTCTGGAAGACTTCCTCATTTGGAGCGTGGAGAGCGCAGACACGCTGGTGACGCCCTTCTTGGAGCTGGTGTTCGAGGTGTGCCACATCGTGCTGGGTCTGCGACCCCAGTGCAAGCACCAGGAGAGGGACATCGGTGAGTGAACTTTACTTGATATAGACAAAATAGTCGACGTTGTTTGTGAGCTATGCCAACATCTAATAAGCAAGCTGAGGGTCTAGACAAGTGGCAATCACTTTCAAAGCGTTTCGTATTTTACAAGGACTTTCAACAGGATTGACATAAGCTTTTCGGTAGCTTATGTCTATATCTACTTATATTTCTGATTTTCCACCATCTTTATCGCTAGCAAGCCGTGCGCCCGATGTGATTTCCCATCGGCAAAAATGACAAATTTCCTTATTTTTTTAAAATGTTCCTTATTGCTCATTTTTTCTAAATACGGAACTCTCGCGCAATATTTCATGCTTCTAAACCCAGCGGTTTAAACTGTGGTTGTCTGGCAGCGAATTTTAGTAGATATAATGTGGGTTTACAAGGCCCTCTGAACTGGCAATAGAACGATTGACATAGATGTTTTCTTCAGAGACAGTGAATCGGCAAAGTGGATTCACGATACGAGCTGGATTAACTGGAAATACGCCATTTTAACACACAATTTACTTACTTCCACCTGTTGCGGCCTACCGCTGCACATAGGTCATAGATATCCCCAGGTTGCAGTACAATTCCCATCTTAATCCAGTTCTGTCTCTGATCACTTACGAATCTTATACTTTTGAGCACACTTCAAACCTCAAGTAGGCTTGTCATATTATCAAAAGATAGTAAATTAATTACATGCGACATAATTCTGCAACTGTATATTCTAGAAACTTACTTTCTCTACACTGTTGCTAATAAAAATATCTCCGAATGAAGACTAAATATCCGCGGGTATAATAAAACGTGATACAACAATCAGATGGTTATATAACAGAACTATAATTAATTCCATCTTCATTCAAGTGGTTACAATCACAAATATGCCGCTATAATTAGCAAGTTCTTCATACACTGTGGAGTTGCGTCTGCTCAAATAAAGTTACAGTACACATTGTTATACAATACCAATTAACATAAACAATTTACACAAATATAAACTTTAACCACATTGTAGTAAAGTTAATTTTAGAACAACAGAAAACTATCAAAAATATTTTGGAACAGTTGTAATAGAAATTGAACTCTATGTCATCAGAATAAAGTACAAAATCCTAAAGCATTTTTATGCTCATTTTAAAATGGTTTCGTTTCCATTGCGTAGTGGCAAGTAATAAAATGCTTGTAAACATTGTTATCTATGTATATCAGTGTCGCGATACACTTGACTTACAGCGGACGATGGACGGGCACTTATCAACCACTATCGGACATGTAAACTAGAATTGTAATATTTAAATACGTTTAAGCGCGAAATTGCCATTGTGATATGAAAGTTTACATAATAAATTCTTTTTTAATGAAAACTACTTTATAGGACCTTTCTTGTTATTCGCTATACAGCGGAGTACATAACCAGCCGTTATGCCGTTATTTGGGGAACGCTTATTCCCAGCACTGAATGACTTTAGACTTAGATAATAATGATGTTAGGCAGAGGAATGGAATGTAATAAAGTATTGAGTATTGAGGTGCGCTACTACTCAAGATACTCCATAGACAGTTTAGACGTGATTAAAAACATGGCGACTAAAAATTCGTCAATTTACGTCAAGCGCTGACTAATTTGACAGGACTAAACTAATATTTAACTTCTGTCCTTTTCTTAATGAAATAGAAAGAAAAAGATGCACTGAACTTAAATTTAGTTTAGTTTGTGAACAAGGGAATCAGCGCCAGTGTGATCATATTTCGGAATTCCATGAAAGTAATTGCCTACTAGCCAGCGTTGGAAAACAAGTTGCCATAATAGCCCTTTACAGATCGCCTTCCTACACTAAACTGGAGCCGTTCCTCTTGTCGTTGGATAACACGTTGCAATCGGTGTCTTCTTTCGAGCACATCATTGTTATAGGCGACATGAACCTAGCAATAAACCCTAATAAAATTAAATCTGAAGGGGAACGCTATCTAACCTTAGCTGCTTCACACGGTCTACTGCCAGCGCACACTTTAGTTACACGCAGCGCACGTCAAACATGTATAGATCATGTCCTTATAAAAACTAAAGCTTCTTCCAACACCATAGTCCCTAATGCAACACTAACAGATCACCATCCCGTTTTATTATGTTTAAATTTAAAAAAACAACGGCAACAAACAACTACAACAAAGACCATCACTAACGATAAAAAATTAGCACAAGACATTTCGCATATTAATTTTAATCCCATCTATCAAATAGAAAACCCTAACACTAGTCTAAATTACCTAATACAATGCTTACAAAAAGTAATAGAAAAGAATACAAAAGTCGTAACACTTTCTAGACGCCAAAAAATCATTAAGCCCTGGATAACGCCAGGACTGCTACGCTGCATACGAAACAGAGACCAACTACACAAAAAGGCAAGCATTGACCCGGATAACGAAGTAATGAAAATTACCTACAGACGTTACAGAAATTTCTGTAATTCTCTATTACGAAGGTTAAAAAGAGCATACGAAAAAACTCAAATCCTGGAAGCACAGAACGACAGTAAAAAATTATGGAAAGTCATCAAAAACATCACACACACAACAAAAACAAAACAACACCATAAAGATCTTCTAACTCTATCATCTACTCCAGAACAATCACTTCACGAAGCAAACAGCTATTTTATAAATGTGGGTAGCTCACTGGCGTATAAAATCAGTCAACAAAATATTAATTTCCGGAATCTACCATTACTGAGTAATACCCAAGACAAAGTACTAAATGTCCCCAATTCTTTCGTCTTAATTGAGACAGACAAATACGAGATTGGACATCTTATCATGGGTCTAAAAACAGATAGTGCACCAGGATGTGATAATATCAGCAGTAGATTCCTAAAACAACATAAAAATATTCTCGTACATCCCCTAGAAAAAATTTTCAACGATTGTTTAAAAACTGGAGTCTTTCCCTATTCCCTAAAACGATCAGAAGTGTGCCCAATTTATAAGAACGGAGACAGAAATCGTATAAACAACTATAGACCGATATCTATATTACCCGCAATTTCCAAAATTCTAGAAAAAATTATAAACATCCGTCTAGTAAAACATCTCGAAAAAAATAATCTGCTCTCAGTAAACCAATATGGGTTTAGGCACGGAAAATCTACAGAACAGGCAGTGAATAAACTTATTGAATTTATTAGTTCTAATTTGGACAAAGGGAAAAAATGTCTTTCTATTTTTCTTGACCTGGCAAAGGCATTTGATACGATTTCTGTCTCTCTCCTACTCAACAAATTAGAGGCACTGGGTATCAGGGGCACCCAGCTGGAACTTTTTAAGAGCTACCTCTCTGGGCGAACTCAGTGTGTCCGAGTGGATAAACACAAAAGTACACACCTTCCAGTTACGCACGGCGTGCCTCAGGGAAGTATACTGGGGCCCAGCCTTTTCCTCGTGTACATAAATGAGCTTACTCGTCTTAAACTTATTAAAGGTGAAATTATCACGTTCGCGGATGACACCGCGTTGGTGTTTGCGGGTGATAGTTGGGAGGAGGTTTTCACTGTCGCACAAAATGGCTTTGATATGACTAAGGAATGGCTGCAGAAAAACATACTTACTCTAAACGTTGATAAAACTAAGTATATTTGTTTCAGCATTAGACAGACGGTGGGTATTCGCGGCGACCTACGAATTGTTTCACATGAGTGCAATTCTGCGGATAGTTGCGCATGTTCACCTCTGGAAAGCGTTAATACTCTAAAGTACCTTGGTATTACTTTAGACAATAACCTCAACTTTAAAGAACATGTAAAAATTCTTTGTAATAGAGTACGAAAGTTAATTTATGTCTTTAAAAACCTACGTCATGTCACGGACCCTGCACTGATGAAGCGAATATATCAGGCCTTGTGTCAGTCGCTTCTTACCTACTGCATTTCATCCTGGGGAGGTGTCTGCAAAACCACGCTAAGGGCAGTTGAGGTCGCCCAGAGAGCTATTCTGAAGGTTAGCACGTTTAAACCGATGCGCTTTCCTACTGTTACACTGTTCCAGATGTGTGAGGTTTTGACAGTAAGACAGTTATTTATGCTTAAAATTATCCTGCAAGAACATAAAAAACAGCCCTACAACCCAATGTTACTACAGAGACGTCGTAAACATCATGTATGTGACTATTCTACCGCATTCAAAACAACCTTTGGTAAAAGATTTGTAAGTTTTCTGGGCCCCTACCTTTATAATAAGCTTAACAAATCAATAAATATATACCCCTTGACTAGAAAACAATGCAAACTAAAAGTATTCCAATACCTGCAGAAATTAAGCTACGACGAGACGGAACAACTACTACATTTACCACTCTAAGAATACGGATAAGAACTCAGAAAACAAAGATACACTCACTACATAGCTCACTTACACCCGCACACATTCATGCATAGTCACGCCCACACACTCACCGCATAATTATTCTCACACACACACCTACATACATATACCGACACCACACACACACCCTCACATTCTCATATACATACTCCACACACACACACACACGCACCACGAACTCACACACAAACGAACACACATACACTCAATCCATTTTATTATCTTGGATTAAAATTATGTACTTACTATTTGCAAATTCTTATACATATAGATTACTTATCACCTTATTCTGTATTTCTGTAGTACTGATTTAATTATTATATGCCTCTATTGCTTGGCGACTATTCTTGTATTATAATACTCGAGGGGAATGGTGCTGATAGCCGAAATACAGGCTATGCCTAGTTCGGCTACAGACGCTAATCTCTCTACCCTAATTGAAATTGTTGCCACATTGCCATTGTAAAGTAGTACTAAGTTTTTGGAAATAAAGTATTATTATTATTATTATTATATTATTTAACTCAAATCAACAACCTACCTCTCAAAACTACTAAGTAATTCTCTCCGACTAACAATTCACGTGAAACACTTACAAAGTACAAAATGTTTTAGTGTTAAGTACTCAGCATGTTATTTATTTGCGATAACAAGCTGTACCAAGTATTAGGTACTAAAACATAAGTACTTACATGAGTACATGTTGATTACGAGTAGTGGAACTTGCTACTGATGACTTCACTTTGATTGTGTTTTTGTTAAACACACGTTCCTGTCGTAGCGATTAAGTTTACAAGGGAAAGCTACTATGTATTTGATACTAGCTGTTGCCCGCGACTTGGTCTGCGATCTAAGATAAAAAGTAGCTTATGTCCTTCTCCAGGCCATGGTTCACCCATGTGCCAAATTTTATCCAAATCCGTTTAGCCGTTTTAGCGTGAAAGCATAACAAACAAAGATACATGCAAGAAATCTAATCTTTTCACTTTGTAATATTAATTTAGATGATATGCATCAGTGCATATTATCTAAATTAATATTACAAATGACGATGCAGCTCATTAACGTCTTTGAATTAATTTTTCCCGTTCCCGAGGAAGTTTTGACGATGATTTTTACTATTTTTTTTTTTACTTTAAAATAATCAGAAATTGCTATAGAGAAGTTGCACGGAGAAAAGTTCTGAACTTTCTCACGCAGTAGTACACTAGTTAAAAGAGCGGAATATTGCCAAAAGGTATGTTTTATCTTTCAATGAAAGCTGGAAAAACAATTTATCACCGTCTTGACTGGCATTTATTTCTCAACAGAAATTCTAACATCGCCATCATGTCAGGACTCATTCGCATGTCAGTACCCTCCTTAACAGATGACACATGTTGTTTGAACGTAATTACATGAATTGTCGAGATAGGTGCGTAACTGGGTCGTACGCGTAACACGCACTGTTTGTGACGCATTTATTTGTTTTCATGTGTTAGATGACATTGCGCTGATTCTATCGGGACTCTAATTCTAACTGAACAGACAGCTGTGCTGCTGGGTTGTTTGTTGCGCCACTTCTTCTACCCAGCGATAGTACTAGGAAGTGGTAAAGGGCGGGCGTTTTTGGGCGACTGTCTTTTGTAATTTTGAATAAATGACTTTGGATCTTGAATTTACTTCAGCTATCGTCATCTTTTCCTCGAAGATAGTCAACGTCACAAATGTCACCTAGAAATATACGCCTTCATTTATAAACGTTGCTTAAAGTTAAGACAAGCTAATCGTCAAAAAATGTATGGTTGTAAGCAAGTTTATTTAATTCGGTAACAATAGAAAAAGTAATTGTCTCATTAGTGACAGTTGAGCTCATAAATAAGGGAGATTGAACCAGCGGTTATGTTTCTTACTTTCTTGATAACAAATTGAACTTGAAGTAAGTTTCTATTGTTACCGAACGAACTTAATAAGCTTGCCTAACAGACGCGGGCCCATGCACATAAGAAAAAATCATCTATATTTTAGTAAATATTCCTAAAGCTTAAAGGATTAATGTTGGTTTAGAGCATTTTTAGACGTTTTGTTTGGCGCTCTGTTTTATTGTGTACTAGCTTCTGCCCGCGGCTTCGCCCGCGTGAATGTCGGAAAGGATAAGAAGTATGTCCTTCCCCAGGATGCCATCTATCTCTTTGGCTTCTGCTGGCAGGCAATTTTATCGAAATCCGTTCAGTGATTTAGGCGTGCAAATGTAACATACCTACAGACAGAATATATAATTTTATATAGTACCTATAGCTGTTGCCCGCGACTTCGTCCACGTTTCCGCCGTTTTTCGTAAAAAAAAGTAGCCTATGTCCTTCCTCACGGTTCAGTGGTTTTGATGTAACAGACAGATTAACTTTCGTATTTTAGTAGGGAAATATAATATGTCAATCTACAATACTGTTGAAAAATATCGCAATACGGAACCGCACAATATTATTGTTAATAGCTGTGCCCGCGACTCCGTCAGCGTGTAACTCCTTGTGTGTTATTAAGTTAATGTATTGGTAATATTGTTTAGATCACGTTCACATGAGGCTTAAGTACCTATAGAAGGGGTAGCGGGATCGTCCGAAAGGGTTACCGCTGCCCTAGAACATAA
This sequence comes from Apamea crenata, assembly GCA_949629185.1. Taxonomy (NCBI): domain Eukaryota; kingdom Metazoa; phylum Arthropoda; class Insecta; order Lepidoptera; family Noctuidae; genus Apamea; species Apamea crenata. Next base: position 16,078,209 of record OX451372.1, read on the forward strand.
AGGGCTAAGGAAGGAACACGGGTGGGTTTTAGTCAGTAAGAGTCTGACACTCCCTTCCGCTCCACCCAGAGCTGGAGGGGTCATTTGATGATTTCCTATGATTCTTTTTTATGGAATAGTTAATAATGTTAACTTTTTTAATTAAGAATGACTGAGAGTGTTATAAATGTAAGAGTAGACAAATATAATCAGAAAGCTTCGAACTGCTAAGCTATCGGGAGTTACACGTGTTATTGTGAGTCAACCATAAAAGATAGACATATGCTGTCGTGGGATATTTTTTATATAATTTTAAGGAGAACATTTCCGTCATACATGATTTCTGTGTAGCTTTAACCATTAAGGTTGCACACGCGACGGAAGCGTAAAAAATGGAGTAACTTCTCCCGTTTTCCCAACATTTCCCTTCACTGCTCTGCTCCTATTGATTGTAGCGTGATGAAAAGTATACTATAACCAGCTCAGGAGTATGAAAAATAATTGTACCAAGTTTCATTAAAATCCGTCGAGTAGTTTTTGTTTCTATAACGGTTATACAGACAGACAGACAGACAGACAGACAAAAATTTTGCTGATTGCATTTTTGGCATCAGTATCGATCCCTAATCACCCCCTGATAGTTATTTTGGAAATATATTTCATGTACAGAATTGACCTCTCTACAGATTTATTATAAGTATAGATAAACAAATAAACAGCCCAGTTCAATCTAATTTGATTGCTTTATTTAATTCCGAATCTTTCTTGTATTATCTGCAAAGACTAGATAACATTAGTCCATTTTAGTCGGTGAACAAAGAAACAAGCGTTGCAATGTATAGCAAAATGTTCTATTGCCCAATAATGAACGCAAATACACAAGAGTCGTACCAAATTAACAGCTGTAGGCCGTGCAAATATTTGTCCCCATTGTTTTATGGAGCTGATTGATCAGTTAGTGTTCTATGCTATCGAGGCGGCTACATGGTTCGGTCATTTATGGAACATTGTGCTCCGAAATGATGATTTATATCTATATATATAAAATTCAAAGTCCTGACTGACTGACTGACTGACTGAGACATCAACGCACAGCCTAAACCGCTGGTCCTAGAGACATGAAATTTAGAGGGTGTATTCTTCGTGAGGAGTAGGTATCCACTAAGAAGGGGTTTTTCGAAATTCCACCCCTAACAGGGTGAAATGGGGGGATTTTGTTTGTATGAAAAATCTTATTCCTTGAGTTAATAAACTTGAAACTTGGCACCAATACTTATCTAAGTAAATTATGAAGTTGGGCATTTTTTGTTTTTATAAACTACCCCCTAAAAGGGGATTGGGGGCTTTCAAAGTTTGTATGGAAGAATTTTAGTGCGCGGTCTGATTTAATGGAAACTCAGTATTTATACCTAAAATTGAAAGGAAAGAATAATATGTATCAGGGTTTTTCGAAAATCTACCCCTGACGGCCTGAAAAGGGGTAGTCAATTTTACAGGGGAGGATTTTACAGCGTGGCTCGATTAACTCGAAAATTGGTATAAATAATCTTTGAGTCAAGTTATGAACACATCCCAAATGATTTTTCAAAATTCCACCCCAGTGGGGGTGAAAAGCGGGGATAAAGTTTATATGAAAAATCTTATTCATTAGGTTAATAATCTTGAAACTTGGCAAGAATACTTGCCTAAGTAAGTAATAAAGTTAATCATTATAAGTTTTTCAAAACTACCCCTCAAAGGGGTAGGGGTGTTGAAGTTTGTTTGGAAGAAATTGAATGCGCGGTCCGATTAACTTGAAACTCAGTATTGATACTTTTGACAGAAAATAATTAACAATAAGTATGTTAAGTTGTCGAAAATTGATCCCTGACGGGGCAAAAAGGGGTAATTCGGTTTTTTAGGGCGGATTTGTACTTGAAACTGTATGTAACACTTTCACGCCTAAACCACTGAACTTCTGATTTGGCAAAGAGATAGACGGCATCCTGGGGAAAAACATACTTTTTATCCTGGTAGCACGTTCCCGTGGGATAACTTCCGACATCCACGCGGGCGAAGCCGCGGGCAGAAGCTAGTGTAGTATGTAGCGAATGTTGAGTTATTTTTTAATTAACAGCATAGGTAATATAATTTTATTTTCAAGTTTCGTTAGTGAATATAACATTAATCTTGGAATGTGTAATTAGTGACAACAGTGTCAGTTAAGCCAGCTTAGACTTGTTTTAGAAGTTCTCGTAATTTTAAGAACATTCCCAGTCTGATCGCAGTCTCAATCTGTCAAAAATACCGCAAATTTTCCCTATTTTTTTTAAAAGTTTTTGACATTAATTATCTCTGAGATGAAATTGCGACTAGATTTTGAACGTTTTTAATTATGGGAATTGGCCTTCGGATTTAGGACATTTGAATGCCAGCTAATGCTGGCATTGACCCTGGCAAAGATCTTACGCTACACGTCTCTCTGTTGATTATTTTGTTGCCTTTATAACTCGGTCAGCTTTATCATTGTTTACTATTAAACATACACTTTATAAAGAAAGAAAGAAAAAGTGTTTGTTGCGACTCGCGCAGGAAGATAATAAACTAAACTAAACACATTAAAAAAAAAAAAAAACAATCAATCAATTGTCCTTCAATATTGTTTTATTCAAGCTCCTCCAAAAAATATTGGAACACATATATACCTATATACAATATAGGAACGGTTAATAGTCATCATGGGTTCAATTCCCACCTGTTGGATAGCATAATCAGCCTATAATGTTCCCACTGCTGGAAAACCGGCCTTGTGTTTGAGAGAGCCTGAGAGTGAGAGGGAGTGAGCCGGAATCCACCACGCGGGCCCAGTGCGATTTAGTAGTTGTCACATATCTTCTAAATTTTTGGTTCTAGGACATGTCGATTTCCTCACGATGTTTTCCTCACCGTTTTGAGAGCAGTGGTGATGAAATAATTTTCACAAAGTAAAGCGCCTGTTTGGGCTGGAACCTTCGACTTACAACTCGTAAGTCGCACCCGTTACCACTGGGCCACCACTGCTCACCGTTGTATAATTAAAACATGTTATCGCGAGCACACAATACGTGGTCAATTTCCGTCGCATTCGATTACTTGGCGCTTGTGAATTTGTGAATAGGCGCGAACATTTAATCGGTTGATGCACCTCGATATAATATCGATCATTTACTTCATGAAACTGTTTCCTTTTGTAATACGGGAAATGTTTTCTTTCTTTGTAATTTGACTTTTGTGTTTCTTTGTTGTTTTTTTTGACCAACATGTAATAAGACATATAGCATTATACCATCGCATCTGCTGGCTATGCTCAAAATTCTTCATGTAGAAGATTGGAAGATAGTCAATGATACCGCTGTGTTTAAGATAAAATAAATCAATTCAATTCAATTTATTCAGGAACAATTCACATTGTGTTTGAAATCATTAAAATTATAAAACTAACACATTTATAATAAGTACCGAATAATAATCATAGAAAATAAAAAATACATTTACAATAAAATTCAAAAACATTACAAGCTACTTACTACATACTAATATTATTCAGTCTCTCATTAACTAATAAAATAATCAAATGCTTAAAACGTGGATATGTCGTCGTCTAAAGAATACAGACATTTCCTCAATAGGAACGCCCTACGTGTTGACTTAAATGAGCTCTTGTAAATTAAGCTGAAAAGAACAGATACTACACTTTGATCTTAGCCAAAAGGCCGAGAAGCGATGAGCTCTTGTAAATTATAGTTTTTAATTCCAATGGCAACCTGATAAAAATCCGAACTGCTTGATATTGAGGACTATGTTGAACAATATGAAGTAGGGGTTTTAACTTGTTTTAAAATCTTTCCTGCGCGTACTTTCCCTCAACTGTCTCTCCTCATCTGTTTCATACTTATGCAGGTATTTTTTTAAATTCACCAACGATACTAAAACATAGAGGCTGGGCACAGTAAGAATTTTTAAATTTATAAAGAAAAAAAAAAAAATCTCTTCTTCTTCGTGTGGCTGCACGACCTTGTTTTAAATCTTGTGCTCCCAAAACTTTGCCACTTCCACAGCGTTGTCGAAAAAAGTTTATACCCTGGATTCATACATAGGGAATTAATTAACTAATTTTTAACCATATTTTTTTTCTCTTTTCCAGTTTTGGGCTGGCTCCGTCGCTCCGTCCAGCGCGGGTACTCAGTGGGTCAATTCTGGTACCTGGTCGCGGCCGAGTGGTGGGGCAGTTGGCTGGCGTACACGTCGGGCAACAGCACGGACAACTGTTGCCGCGCACCGCCGAGGCACATTGATGAAGCTATCGTTTGCGATGAGAGCTTCACTAGTAACTCTACAGGTGAATACTGTGGATAAGGAAATTGACAAGTAGAGACCTATAGAAGCCAAGACCTGTGCTTGATGGATCTCGGGCTCAAATATGGTATATGGCGTCTACAAGGTGAACATTCAATACATGAAGAAATAAATCTGCTGGGATGGAAAAATATTTAAAATATTTTTTTTTTCAAATGATTGATTTCTACGTTTTTCATATACTTTGGACCCGATGTCAACTACTTAACTATTACTTACTTGGCTTGTCTGTGATCTTCTAGGCCCCTGCAGAATCATATACAGTATCAGATATTCCTATGTGGCACATTCTACATAACTTTCTATCACATTATTCCAGAATCAATGGGTTCTCTCCTATGGCGTGCTGAAACCGCATCAGTCGGCAGTGCAGGCAGCAGTAGCGGTGTTAGCAGTGCTGCAGCTGCACGCGGTCATAGACACCCGGGACCCGTGGATAACAAGAGACTGTTGGCGCCGAACTTGCTGAAGGTACTAAATAATACCAATAATTTAATATTATTAACTGAATTCCTGTCAAGATTCGAGCTTTTTGTCTCAATCTTTTTATATTTGTTATTAAAATGCACTATTTTGCCTAAAGTTTTTATGTCTTTTTTGCGGCGGACCTAAACATCATTTATACTATACTTGTCGGAATGTACTTTATTCCTTATTTTAAAAGATGTGGCCGAAGGTACGCCATTCCTGTTGTACAAATTAGCGGGCCGAGAAAATGTATGAATATCGCGTTAACGTGCTGTTTTTTTTTAATTTAAGGCAATTCAGAAACTTCTCTCTGTATATATAAAGTGCGATTCCCAATTCGGTGTGTATTAAGGCAAACTCAAACTAAACCCTCGTTACTAATCGGTCACTTTCTCCCCTCGGTGAACAATGTTCTATTTCATTACTCCCATCATTCCGGCCTTGCATGTGGCGCAATGACTATAAAACCTCTTGACTGCTCATACGGGCGACTCAGGCTCACGACACATAAATGAAATTGCACTGATATTAGATGAAACTATGAGTAACCATTTTAGTTTTGACCAGTTATTGGATCTCTCCACACGTGATTATTTTGATAACTTTTTTTAAACATTTCTGCTTATATCAAATTAATTATGAGTTCTTGTTCAATTAAATGGTGTGGGTAATCGTCTAGAACATCCAGCTATAAAAAAGATGGCATAACTTTTCATCGGTAAGTAAAATATATTTATAATTTAATAATATTATGAATAATTGCAGGGCTCAAGCTAAACTGGTTGTTTACGTTTAAGGCACATAAAAAGTATTCCGCGTTGATGTCTTTTTGAAAAGTCCCTTTCTCACACTAGGTATTGTCAATAAGTCTGTCCCTTTCCATCTGTAGGTATAGATATAAAGGACAGACGTATTGCTGTCGTGTTGTGACAACTTCAAAACAAAGTATAAATAATATTGTCGATAAAAATTACGATGATCCCTAACTGTAAAAAAGTAACATTACTTAATGTTTACATTTTAGATTTCCGGATATTCCAGAAGTGAAAGAACAGTGGATTAATGCTGTTAACAGGGAAACGCTGATGCACGCTTGTCATTTTTTACAAAAAATAATAAAGACCCCAAATCTTTTATCCGGAAAACTTATACTAAATTGATTCATTTTAAACCAATAATTGTCTCGTTGAGGGGGATCGTCCAACCTAGATGCAATATGAAAATTTTCTTTGGATTTTTTTCGTTTTTTTTACGATTATTTAACCTTGATTTAATTTTAACATTGATTTGAATAAAGTAAAAATTACAGTGTTACGTAAGTGTTTTATTTGTACCCAGTTAACGCACAATCAGTATAGTTTAAAAAAAAGTAGAATTAATAGACATCGTTATGTTCGATTTTATCGATATTAGGTTTTTTGCAAAACTGACTTGTGCATCACTATGTTTGGAACATTCGTCCTGACATTGTTGCATCGGCCAATCACAACCGCTGTATTTTCTTCGTCTCCCGACCCGCAGTGGTGAGTCGTGTGCCTAGACGAAATCGGTCTATCAGCTCTCAAGTGGTTTAATTCTCTTTGATGTGGCGGCACCGGTTGCATAGGAAACTCAAGCTAAGTTCTAGAGTTTTCCGTTGTCGGACTTATTCAAGTGTCAATGTGTGTGTTTATTAATTAGTTTTCCCTCCCCAGGTGCGCACGCTGACGGGCGAGGGCGGCCACCTGCGGCGCGACGTGACGCTGGCGCAGCATCGGGACTTCGAGCTGCTGCCCGACGCGCTGTGGCGTGCGCTCGCGCTGTGGTACGGCGGGCCCGACCCGCTGCCGAGACAGGTCAGTTGTGTACTTCGAGCTGCTGCCCGACGCGCTGTGGCGTGCGCTCGCGCTGTGGTACGGCGGGCCCGACCCGCTGCCGAGACAGGTCAGTTGTGTACTTCGAGCTGCTGCCCGACGCGCTGTGGCGTGCGCTCGCGCTGTGGTACGGCGGGCCCGACCCGCTGCCGAGACAGGTCAGTTGTGTACTTCGAGCTGCTGCCCGACGCGCTGTGGCGTGCGCTCGCGCTGTGGTACGGCGGGCCCGACCCGCTGCCGAGACAGGTCAGTTGTGTACTTCGAGCTGCTGCCCGACGCGCTGTGGCGTGCGCTCGCGCTGTGGTACGGCGGGCCCGACCCGCTGCCGAGACAGGTCAGTTGTGTACTTCGAGCTGCTGCCCGACGCGCTGTGGCGTGCGCTCGCGCTGTGGTACGGCGGGCCCGACCCGCTGCCGAGACAGGTCAGTTGTGTACTTCGAGCTGCTGCCCGACGCGCTGTGGCGTGCGCTCGCGCTGTGGTACGGCGGGCCCGACCCGCTGCCGAGACAGGTCAGTTGTGTACTTCGAGCTGCTGCCCGACGCGCTGTGGCGTGCGCTCGCGCTGTGGTACGGCGGGCCCGACCCGCTGCCGAGACAGGTCAGTTGTGTACTTCGAGCTGCTGCCCGACGCGCTGTGGCGTGCGCTCGCGCTGTGGTACGGCGGGCCCGACCCGCTGCCGAGACAGGTCAGTTGTGTACTTCGAGCTGCTGCCCGACGCGCTGTGGCGTGCGCTCGCGCTGTGGTACGGCGGGCCCGACCCGCTGCCGAGACAGGTCAGTTGTGTACTTCGAGCTGCTGCCCGACGCGCTGTGGCGTGCGCTCGCGCTGTGGTACGGCGGGCCCGACCCGCTGCCGAGACAGGTCAGTTGTGTACTTCGAGCTGCTGCCCGACGCGCTGTGGCGTGCGCTCGCGCTGTGGTACGGCGGGCCCGACCCGCTGCCGAGACAGGTCAGTTGTGTACTTCGAGCTGCTGCCCGACGCGCTGTGGCGTGCGCTCGCGCTGTGGTACGGCGGGCCCGACCCGCTGCCGAGACAGGTCAGTTGTGTACTTCGAGCTGCTGCCCGACGCGCTGTGGCGTGCGCTCGCGCTGTGGTACGGCGGGCCCGACCCGCTGCCGAGACAGGTCAGTTGTGTACTTCGAGCTGCTGCCCGACGCGCTGTGGCGTGCGCTCGCGCTGTGGTACGGCGGGCCCGACCCGCTGCCGAGACAGGTCAGTTGTGTACTTCGAGCTGCTGCCCGACGCGCTGTGGCGTGCGCTCGCGCTGTGGTACGGCGGGCCCGACCCGCTGCCGAGACAGGTCAGTTGTGTACTTCGAGCTGCTGCCTTTAATGCCTAATTATGGGCTGATTATGAATCAACCTCAAACCAATCATGCGAAGAATTTCTTCAAATAAGTTCTTGACTAGAGGCTGCTAATTAGCAAGCGTGTAGCTATAGTGGGACATCCTTCAGTAAGTTAGGTGGACCGAAGTCATTGAAAAGATGGCAGAATCAGACTGGATGCGAAAGGCGAAGAACCGGTTGTTGTGTCATAAATTGAGAAAGGCAACTAATATACAGGCTGACAGGAACATTGACGCAGAACCTGTTACCATGTATTCAGTAGATGATTTTGAAGACCCTGTTGAAATTGTCGAAAAAACAAGCTGTTTCATGTCAAAGTGTAACCTACGCGTCAAAATTTATGGAACAGAAATTTTTTTTTGATATCCAAACAAAATTTTCTAAGTTTGCGCGTCGAGGTCCTGTCACCTTGTATAGTTGATGATTGATCTATCTATGGTAGTTTCGCGCTCCGCAATATCCTCCTACGTATCGAATGGCTGGGTTGATTTTATCTAATGTTTTTTATTTCATCAATTAACCGTCTATTATTTTTTTAGGTGATCCGCCCCCCGAATTCTGACGTCGAGTTGGAGTTGTATCCTCTACATCTCAAACTCTTACGACATGTTCAGAGCACACAGAGTACGTACAACAATTTTTATTATACAGTTACTTTATGTCAAGGAAAATTGTAAAAAAAACCCAATAAATTCTATTGTTTGATTTGAAAAGGTATATAAACTGAATACAATAATATAGGCTAGTATTAATAAAGAGTAGGTAAGTGATAAATAAGAGCGCCCTTTGTGTCACACCTTGTAAAATGTCTACATTTATAAAGAATATTTTATGTATCTATCTAGTCGGTCTTAGCTACAGTATGAAACAAAAAGGATATGGGTTTTTTTCTAAAATTGGGTTTATATTTGCTTTGATTTAATAAATTCTCTCTGTTGATGCAAAATCACAGGGGCACTTAGGAAACGTCAGTAGCTAGGTGCACAGTTCCAATTGGTCGTTTCCTATGCAGAAGAGACGGCCCGAAACTCCACGGTTACTCTTTTAAAAATAATTGATTTTTACAATGTTTTCAAATTAAAGTAGGTATGGGAGGAGATAACGTTTCCGTAACCCAAAAGATGTTAATGGCGCTTTATTAATAAGTCTAAGCCGTCTGTCTGTTTTAGTGCTGTATCTTTTTAATCGTCATAGGTATATAATGAGAGCAATATATTAAGGCCCCGCTTGTTGCACAGGAGTGGCCCCGCAGCCGGCCGGCGCGGCGCTGTACAGCAGCGTGCCGCTGTCGCCCGCGCCGCCCGACCGGCAGCTCGCCTACACCGCGGCCTTCTCCCGGCTGGCCACGGTCAGGCAGGTATGTGGACTGAGCCAGCTTTTGTTTCACATCCTTCCCAGTTTCAATAGTGAAATTCAAATGCCATCTCTGGAAACCAAGGTTAGGTTAGACCTCTTTCCTACTAGCGTTTCTCTTTCTCGGAGGATATGTATGAAATGATAAGCGTCTGACGTTGTTGATTGCAAGTGTAATAAAATTGGGCGATGTTACACTCAAAAACGCAGTGAAACTCGTAAGATAAATAATTGAGCTTCGACGTCGGAGCAAGGCCGTGACAGCTGGCGCGGGCCCTGAAGCGCCGCGTCACGCTGCGTGTGCTCATATCCAGTGCATCCGTCGAAACATTGCTGATGCACACACACTCTCGCAGACATTGTTAGCTCAACGTCATGTACATTCATGCCCGCATCCCACCTCTCCTCAGTAAGGTACGCTGCGCTAGGTGTATCTAACATAATACAATATTTAGAAACGCTAGTGTGAAGGAGTCCTAAGTTAGATTAGATTGACTATACTTACCTATTTTTTTACCCTCCCCTTAGGTGTGCGAATTCCTCTGCGCCGCCCTAGGCTTAGCCCGCGAGGACATGCGGGTGTGGTCGGTAGGAAACACAGCTGTATTACTGGACGACGAGCGACCCACTCTACACGAGCTGGGGCTGGACGAGCGAGCTAGGCTACTGCTGGAGGTGCGAAACTCGGACCTCACCTGGCCTGAAGAGATAGGCGCGCTCAGGTATGCTCTGTTCCAAAAGTATTTGATGAAAATGTAAACGAATGGGTCAGAATTATCGATGATTTTTCAATTAGAATTTAATATTATTCAAACAATAACTGTTGGAATGAATGTGTGACTAATTCCGTTTAGTGAACGATTTCATTAGAATTAAAACTAAGCGGAGTTTGTTTACACTTTCATCAGATACTTTTGGAACAAACAGTAACATTATAATTCATCTACAAACATTTGAGCACATTGAACGCTCGCTGTGAACCTTAAAAATACACCGACATTTCATTTTCGTATACAACATGTCCCGGAATTAACGCACCCCACCAAACACCCCAATTATATTATACTAGCTTCTGCCCGCGGCTTCGCCCGCGTGGATGTCGGAAAGGATAAGAAGAATGTCCTTTCCCAGGATGGCATATATCTCTTTGGCATCTGCTGGTAGGCAATTTTATCGAAATCCGTTCAGTGGTTTAGGCGTCAAAATGTAATATACAGACAGCATTTATAATTTTATATAGTATAGCACTTTTCCCGCGACTTCGTCCGCGTGTACTTTAAAAATTTCGAAGATGTATGTTTACTATCTTTATCATTTATTTATTTAATTCGGGTTAATTTTCTCGGGTCGGGGTTAATTTCGAAGATGTATGTTTACTATCTTTATCATTTATTTATTTAATTCGGGTCTTGTTTTTAAAAAAGCGTTTGATACATTCCCATGGTATGACTTAAAGATTATTTGTACCCTATTAAATTTTAACCCCCCTGAAGCCTCTGTCAGGATTTTTTTAAAACTAAAAGTGACCACCAGTATTCATAAAAGGCAAATATTGCCAAGTATCAAGTTTGTTAACGAAAGGAAAAAGATTTTTCATATTAACTGTATCCCGTCAAAAATTATGTATACCAATTTTTGAGTTAATCAAGCCACGTAGTAAAATACTACCCTTAAAAATTTATCACCCCTTTTTGTCCCGTCAGCGGTCGATTTTCGAAAGACCCAGAAACTTATCATCGTTTCTTTCCTGTCAAAAGTATTAATACTGACTTTATTTATTTAAACTTTTCGCACAAAAAAGGTACAAAGGCGGACTTAATGCCTTAGGCATTCTCTACCAGTCAACCAAGGGTGGTGAAGAGATTAGATGGCAGGTGCTTTGGTTGAGAGGGGACAATGATAAAAAACTTAAAACTATGTATATAAATAGGTTATATACACATACATACTATTACTACGACTTTCGAGTTAATCGGATCGCGCATTTTTCATTCATAATTCTTCCACACAAACTTTAACACCCCTATAACCCCCTTTGAGGGGTAGTTTTAAAAAACTTATAATGATACACTTTATTACTTACTTAGGCAAGTATTCATGCCAAGTTTCAAGTTTATTAACTGAATGAATCAAATTTTTCACATAAACTGTATCCCCGCTTTTCTCTCCCACAAGGGTGGAATTTTGAAAACTCTTTCTTTTTTCTTTGCTCTTCCCCTACTTTTATAGCCATCGACATTCATACTCACAACTATCCTCACGACATTTTCCTCATTCCTCCGTAACACATGCTCATACCATGACAACCGATTTCCACACAACTTTTCAGTTACCGGTGCCACTTTCAGACTTCCTCTTACATACTCATTTTTTATTCTATCCATTCGTGTAACACTACACATCCCTCTTAGAATTCTCATCTCAGCTGCATGCAATTGCCTTTCATTTATCCCTTTTGTGGCCCAACATTCTGGGGGTCTACTCCGAAGTGCAAAATGCGTATGTTCGGATCGGACCGACACATGGCCGAACCGAATATTATTGAAAAATGCGAAAAAAGTTCGGATCGACTCAGTTGGGTCGGGACCATAGTCAATATTCGAACCCACCCACCGTTTATATATCTTCCCCTTAAGCTTAAGGGGAATGCGGGAGTCGCAGATTGTTCTCATGTCCTGCCGCCATTTCATCCATCAGGGCATTTCATCCATCCAATGTTAATTCCGGAATTTTTTGATGCCCAATGTGCTCTTTTTCTATATTTTTTCGTATTATATACTTGTATATAGTATATATTAGTGTTAGTTCGATGAAATGTAAATAAAGCTTCCACGAATAAAAAAATTAAAAAAATCCGTGCTTAACCGAAAAATGAAATTATGACATACTAGCTGCGCCCCGCGGTTTCACCCGCATAAGTTTCGATCCCGTGGGAATATCGGGATAAAGTATCCTATGTGTTAATCCTGGTTATAAACTATCTGTGTACCAAATTTCATCCAAATCCGTTCAGTAGTTTTTGCGTGAAAGAGTAACAAACATCCATCCATCCATACAAACTTTCGCGTTTATATATTAGTAGGATAAATAAATAAATTATGTGATAGATACTTCAGTAACACAGTCTGAACAAACTACTTTCATAATGTGGGTTAATTCAGTTACACATTGTATACTTCAATGTCACAGTAAATAATCAACTTGGAATAATCGTCCCAAAATAACAATGACTTATCAAAAGGAAAAATATACGTTTTCCTACACAGTGCCCCTAAAGATTCTAAATATTGATTATTTCACGTTTGTCAAGTATAAAACAGCGATCATGGAGGTTAGTGGTAGTTTTTATACAAAGAAATGAAAATCTGTTTGTTGTGGTAAAGTGCTCCTTCCATTAGAGTTGATTTAGATTATTTATTAAAATCGTGAGTGATATCAATGTTTATTATGTGTGATGTGTGTTTGGCTTTAACACGTGTTTTTTTCGGGAGTGCGCAAATTAAGCGACCGCAATGTGACTCTCTGAGAGGTGGCGTGAGTCCCAACAGTGGGAACATTATAGGCTGATTATGATTGTTGGTATTTCGGTCATCAACGCTAAATCACAAGAGCTAACACGTCTGTTGACATCAGGTTCAGAGATTAGGGAGTTTACATGTTTGTCTCATTGAACTGTTAATATGTAGTGTTGCCACCAAATCCGTTGGTCCTGCGCTTGATCTTTTTGCGGTCGTGATGGATTGTCGTCCCATCAGACTATGAGAGTGAACCTGTGTCTGCGTAATCACTTCTGCACTATAATATCTCTCGCGCCGAAGGCTAGTCTCTGTTGAGATTGCCGCCATGGCCGAAATACAGTCTTGAGGATTATACTATTGTGTCTGACGATGTTTGTTTCGTCCCAGTATGAGCAGCGGATCATGCCGAGCCACGGAGCGTCGCGAGACGTTGATCGCGCCCAACCTGCCCGGTGCCACCGGCCTGCACAACCTGGGCAACACCTGCTTCATGAATGCGGCGTTGCAGTCTGTGAGTACCTTACATTTTGTGCTACACTATTTTTATCTACGAAACGACGCGCGCTTTACTTGTGGTAACCAAGTGTACAAACATGCTGTGAATGGGTGTGTTAACACAGGAGCTGTGTGTACCGTCCGAGACAATGGCGAAGTCGGAAGTGCGTATGTAACTATGTTATGTACTGAGTCAGTACATAACATAGTTACATACGCACTTCCGACTTCGCCATTGTCTAGCGCCATTGTGTAGCGTCAGTACTACTGACGCTACTCGTTACGCACACATTCACAGCGTGTTTGTACACTGGGTAACCACAAATAAAGCGCGCGTCGCTTAGTGAGAAAAAAAGACTGTCAACCAACGTCACAAAGAAAATCAGTTGCTAAATTAAATACAGGATACTAAGCAATCAACGCTTTTTATTAAATACTGCTAAAACAATAAAAATAAACCTTCTTTTGATGTCATAACGTATATTATTGTATGTTCTAGGTATGGAACACCGGTCCTCTGACGAGGTACTTCAACTCGGGCATGCATCTGTATGAAGTGAACACAACCAACCCGCTCGGTACCAAAGGAGTGTTAGCGTTAAGATATGGAGAATTATGTAAAGAGGTATTTACTTTAGTTTTTTTTTGTAAGTGCGCTGTATCAGAATTTCACTCATTTTGTATGTAGGTGAAGCAAATTGATATTTTCAACCGTTTTTCACCATATAAATATACGTCTCAAACTTGTGAGGGTTACTTCTATTAATGCTCGGTTCCTATAAACAAAAACGAATCGTTTTGCTTACGAACGGTAGCATTTTTTACTATCAAACTGGGCATATAAACAGATCAGTAGGCTAGTTTGACCTGTGATATCTACTGCCATAGATTTGCATAGTAGACTAGGGTTTATCCAAAGCTATGAGGTCTTTGCTTCATTATTGGTAAAGATACAGGAGTCTTAATTTTAACCAATAACGGTCCGTAAATTATAGGAATCGGCCATAAAATAGTTGTATATAATTTAAATGTGTGTTAATGGGTATACGTTTTTTGCGTGTATTTGCATTGTATTTGTGTCTCGAAAGACACAAATACAATGCTTATGAAGCGGAAACCACACGAGATAAAAGAAAAATTCACGTTGTAGTAAAAAGATTGCTTAGTCAACGACAGTGAGCGGGGTTGAATGACCCAATCAATGTGTGAAATGGTGTAGCGGTAGGATGGTATTTAAAGGTGCTTTTCCGTTAACTCGACCGGCCCTGATTGGTTTTGGGTAATCGACTGGCCATGGAATTTTCGAGCTATACGAAACGATATCAAGATATTTTGGAAATAATTTTCTTAACGCGGTAGGAGTTTCTTTCTTTCTCTTTCAAATAAACCGAGTGTGTGTGCGTGCGAGTACCGCGTAAGGAACTTCGTTCCGACCGCACGTTTTTTTAAACCATCAAACAAGCTGATCTGTGGTGATCGGGTTGTGGAGGGGCTTCGTACGATATCGTGTGTGTGGCGGCAGGTGTGGTCGTGCTCGGCGCGCTCGGTGGCCCCGCTGCGCGTGCGCTGGTGTGTGTCGCGCTGGGCGCGCGCGCTGGCGGGCGGCGGCCAGCACGACGCGCAGGAGCTGCTGGCGTGGCTGCTGGACGCGCTGCACGAGGACCTCAACCGCGCGCGCCCGCACGCCGCGCCCGCGAGAGCGCTTGCTGACGACTCGGGCGGCCGGCCCGACCAGGTGAGTGACTACCACACTACAAGATACTACTACTAGGAGCGGTCTCAACGGCAGCTATGCCGACGAGGTTCGATGCTCTTACCATAAATCCTTACAATCCTCAGGTAGTAGCAGCGGAAGCGTGGGAACAGCACACATCCCGCAACGCGTCCATAATGACCGAACTGTTCTACGGGCAGCTGAAGTCTAAAGTAGTGTGCGACACGTGCGCGCGCGAGTCGGTGCGCTTCGACGCCTTCAACATGCTCAGCCTGCCGCTGCCCATGGAGTCCTATGTGTGCTGCGAGCTCAGAGGTACGTACACATGTACACAGTAACAAATCGAGGGCACTAAATACTGGTGATAACTAATATAATATTACTCTTCGGGCCACATCCGAACATCAGAACGGCCTGCAATTAGTTTTGAGTCGTGCACAAATGTCTGCGACACGTGTCTAAAGAGAAGTTGAGCGACATGCTTACGCGTGACATACGTCACCGAAAACGTTACGTGACGCGGTAAACTATTTTGTCCCCTAATTAATACATGACTAGTGTTATGCTGTCTTTGCCACTTCAAATTGAACTGAAAGAATTAAAGATGTTATGAATCTTTTAACTGTGTCAAATAAATATAGCATACTGATGTGCACATTATCTTTATAGTGATGCTGCTAGACGGCTCGGTGCCTATCAAGTACGGAGTGAGAGTGAACTCGGAAGGAACGTATCTAGATCTCAAGAAGAAGTTGTCAGAACTGTGCGGACTAGCACCTGAGTCGTAAGTATCACTTATTATAAGAAAGCTGTGTCGGGCCGTTATCACATTCATCTATGTAAATGATCACTAATCTCTCACCCAATGTGTCTTATGGCTTATGGTTGCGAAATTGTATTTTTAACATTCTTTTTACTAATATTCATTTCGGTTAATATTTAGAAATCGTATCGATAATTTTTCTCGAAACAATTTGTAAGTAGAAACGAATAATAGTGACTGTACCAAAAAAAAACTTTTATTCAACAGTAAATAACTCAATATAATTTTTTTTGTCTTCCAGAATGTTGATTGTCGAGCTCTCGGGCGCGACAATCGGGCGAGTGTTCGACGACAACGCGAAGATATCGGCCGTCACCGCCACGGAACTGTACGCGTACGAGATACCGCACGACGAGTGCGACACCGACACCAGCGACTGCGAGGACTACCCTCACGAAACTAACGGTGAGGACACTTGACAGCAGTGGTAGGTCGGTGATCCGAGATAAATATGCTCTGTTTCAAAAGTATCTGATGGAAATGTAAACAAATGAATCGGAAAACATGCCAATTTGTACTGCACTAACAAATTGAGTGCTTTTATTTGATTTGAACCCAAAATTTTAATTTAAAATCATCTTGAAAATGGTTCGAAACTTCATAATGGATTTGGATGAAAGGCATACAGATAGTTTATAACCAGGATTAACATATATTTTTTTTGTTAGCCTATACAAGCTGTTGTTTTGCATCCTCGTCAAATTTCAGGAGGCTGTTATGAAAGACATAAATAATCAAATAAAATGACGACCGTAAATAATGAATACATACTCTTGTTTTTTTAGTTATTTACTTATTTTATTATTTATTCGTGTCGAGAATCAGTAGCATAGTTACCTCCTTGAATTTGACGAGGATGCAAAACCTTGTATTGTGTCCCACAGCTGGGCAAAGGCCTCCCCTTTTTCCTTCCAAACCTCCGGCTGTCTTAAGCGATGTTTGTCCATGTTGGCCAGGATACTTTTATCCCGATATTCCCACGCGATCGAATTATGCGAGTCAAACCGCGGGGCGTTCTTGTCCAAGATAATTATGGAGTTGAGAGACAAATTTCATCCAAATCCGTCTAGCGATTGAGGCGTGACTGATTAAGAGACACACCAAATATACAAACTTTCACATTTATAATATAAGATAGCATAGCAGGATAGGGTGTATAATGTCAGTTGTTCATCGACACGTGTCCCCACAGGCTGGTGCACGGAGTCGCAGCAATGGGCGGAGGTGAGTGTGGGCGGCGGCAATACTTCCTCACTCTGCATGCCAGCACTCTTCTGCTTCAAGGTTAGCTACGCGCATCGCACACACATGCACACGTACACACATACAGAATACACTGAGGATATGCGCGTTTGGCTTTCTGATGCAGCGTACAGAGAACGAAATAAAAATAGAGAAACGAAAGAATTGAGAATGTATAAAAGATAACCTTGTCTTTGCTGTCGCGCAGTCGGGTAAAAAGAAAAAGAAACTTTGTAGCTAAATCTATTTAAAAAAGAGTAGATGTATTTTCATTTTAGCGTTTTAAAAACAAAATATCTTAAATTCACCTGAGAAATTTTAATGATATTTCATATTTGCGCAGTGTATACAGTGTATAAGCAACAAGATAAAATTACAACTAAAATTAACAAAGTTATGTAGCTCTGGGGCCGTATTATGAAGTATAAATACCATGATGATTCTGTTGCGAAAGGGATGGTGCTATAGGTCATATATAGCTCCGTCTCTGTCGCGTACTGGAAAAATGATGGCATTACTACTTCATAATCCATCTTGTCCTTTGCGACGTTTTCAGAGTAGATAATAATGTTCTGAAAAGTTTCAGTAGAATTGACGTAAGCATCAGAAAGTCGCAAATGAACAGAAACAAACACTGCCGTAGCTATTCATTAAAATTGTTTGTCTTTATATAAAAACGTTTTTATCTGTATTTGGTAAAAAAAAAAAATTCAACATGGTCTAATGGGTCACAAATAAAAAACCCAAGACCAAAAAAAATATTAAACTGTTTTTATAGTTTCTAAAATAATTCTTACGAATTTAATAAATCCGTGGGAATTATTTTCGATCTTGAAGAACCAGATGATTAAATTGAATAGATAATTTTCTTGGAACATTCATATCATTTTGGCAAGATGTCCTGTACGTTTCCTTAAAGAAAATAAGGAAAATACGTTTACTTGCGATAAAAATGACTCAAAGAAAGAACAAAAACAAAAGAGTACAAGTTGGGGAAAAATATGGATCACATCCTCGCTACCGTCTATCGCTCAGCATAATGCTGCGACCGTATGAGAGACGGCGTTGACGTCATGACGATCGTGATGGTGGTAAAGTACAGTTGAGTTTAAATGAACTCATAAAAAAAATACAGCAATGCAATGAAAACGTTTTTATTTCCCCGTTTGGTGATGGCATGTAAGTGTAAGTGAAATATTCAACTACCTTACGTAACAAAACACATGTAAATACGAACATTCTGTATAATATCACATCTCGCGTACTGTGACGTCACAATGTAAAGTGCCGACTAACTGTGTACATATTTTGGTGCAGATTCTGTTGTGTACCAACTAAGCTCAAAGAGTATTGATATCTCTTAATAACAGATAGAGAAAGAATGGGACGGTGGCGTTTAGACCTGTTAAAACTAACTTAACTCATGGAGAAAGAAATCTAGGTTTTAATGGAAGGGAAACATTTAGTCTAAAAACTCGATTTCGTGTTCGAAGCGGGAGTGTCACTTGTATGCGAAGTATTTTTTATCTGTAGTGTATTGAAATGACAGCGCGATTTTGAGTTCATTTTGAACAGTTCCGTCTCTTTTTGTTATCGTCTGGATGTAAGAGATAGCAATAGTGTTACTTTAGTTGGTGCCCAATAGAATTGAGCCGTTGTTCGTTTGTTTGTATTGAGAAAAGCAAGTCGTGACGGAGTGTTGACGAATCAGGTAACATATGACACTAGATACTGCACTGTAAAGCCATTTTTAGTTCTTTTATCATCTATTTTTGTGTTGTTTTACGTAGAAAGTGATGTTTTACCATAGTTTTGTGAAAGTTTTAATAAGCAATATGTATAGTTTTGTGAAACTGTAGACTTTTTTTTTGGATTTCGATGCCCTTACAAAAAGACAATATTAATTAACTTTAGTACGATTTTACTATACGGTTAAACGACGTCTTTGACTAGCGTTAACCTTACATTGACTGTACTATTATCTGCAGTAAACTCTGTCTAATAAACACTACAAGACAGAAACGATTATACACATGCATCGTGTTACTCACCGAAGTTTCCCATTTGTACTGTTTTCAAAAAAATCACCCCCGGTTTTTGAAAGTCGAATCCATTCTCATGTTTAACGACTATGATTGGTTGATCGAAATAACAACAGAATCGTCTTTCAGAATCCGTCTGTCAGTTAGGCACCACACTAGCTAAAGGCTCTGTGTTTGTAGATTGTGTATATGTATATAAACTGTTTGGTAGAGGTCACTTTTGTACAAATTCGCTTCTATTTTAGTTTCCAAATTCTTTATAAATAATTTTTAGTTGTGCTGGCAGTCCTGTCAAAATTACCCTTTGCTTTTAGTCCAAAGTGCAGATTTTAAAATTTCAGATCAGATCTTGAAGTCCAGAATAAATATGGTGGGCTAAAAATGGTTTACCAATTTTAACAAAATGTCTTTTGTAATATAGACGGTGAAAAAGCAAATAATAGGTCAACAGATCCGTTCCAGAGAACAAAGTTTAAAAATATAGGTATCTCTTTATTGGTTTATTGAATCACATGAGTCTTTAGAAAAGTTAACTAAAAAAAATGTCTTTTAATGATTTAACATCAAAATAGATCTAAGATAAATAGGCATTATAAAAATAACTATAAACCGTAGGAGGTTCCTCGTACAAATATGAGACCTGTGGTGCGCGTCGGGTACTTGTTACCGGTATTTGTTAGGTGGAGTGCCGGTACCTGTCTGGAACTGGTACCTAGGAACTTAAATGCCAAGAACCGCTAAGTACCAGTACAGAACCTGTACTTTTGGTACCGGTTCTAAGCCCTACTTACAATATTTTGTTTTTTGCATAAGATAAATGTCAATAAAATAATATTTTATAGCTAAATAACAAATAAAAATAGTTTAATTCAAGTAACAAGACTCATACACAAACAGATACATCATAAAAGGATAAGGAAGGATGTATGTAAAATTGGTAAACCAGTTTTAGTCACCTACCAAGGTTGGTTCCGACGTTCCCAAGGCTAGGAAAACACACTCAAAAATCTACATTATAATCGAACAACGGTTTCAGCGCTCGAGATCGGAAATTCTTATGTCCCAGAGTCCACCAACCACATTCTACAACCACGCGGTGTTCACCGACGGCGAGTATCGCAGCAACACGCTCCCGAAAGATATCGGGAAAGAAAACGGGACCAGTTCGCCGACACTCAGCGTGCGGTCGTTGAACCTCAAGCCGTCGAGCCCGCGCCTGCCCAAGGTCAAGTTCGGGTCATCGCCCTCAAATATGTGCAAGATGGATGAGAGTAAAGATGTGCCTGTGGGCAAGATACAGTATTTGGTGGCGGTTCATAGGTGAGTTGGTTGTGGATTTGTAGTTTTCAGTTTTTGTGTACATTTTTAGACAAAGCTCACATATTTCCAGTTAAACTACTGATGGCATTTTCTAGGCATGATAGTGTTAGCGGTTTTAATATCAGTGTTTAAATGTACTTGTGCTTCTGTATGTAGTAAGTATACTAATTATTCATGTTTGCAAATGTATAAATGATTTTATTTGTATTCTGGGGACGGCAAAGATACAAATAATTATAAGATACTATGATGAGATAGCCTTGACACATCAAAATTCTTTGTTACCAGAAAGCAGTGTCGCTCAGATGCGTACTTCCTCCCGTGGCAGCGGAGCAGATCCTCAGTGTTCGGAGTGCCCGTGCTGGTGGGCGTGCGGGACGCGCTGTCGGGGCGGCAGCTGTACGCGCGCGTGTGGCAGCAGGTGGCGAGGCTACTGAGTGCTAGGCCGCCGCAACATGACCAACACAACCATGCTACTGACTGGTGAGCACGACTTTTATGTTAGTAGTAGCTGAGGGGCTGAGTATTGCGCATTGTGGGACACCTTTTACGTTGAATAGTTTACTTTAAAGGGTCTGAAAAGGCATTATATTAAAACATATTATTTTTGTTAACTGGGTACTTATTTGGAAGTGGTGAAACAGTAACAGGCCTATGCGTAACATGTTAAATTCAATTAATTAATTCCCTGAATACAGGTTATACAGAAATGTATAATTTACAATATTATGATGGTGCGTTATGTTTGAGTTTGGCCATAACAAGTGTGTGTATCCAGCGACGACAGCCTGGGCTACGAGTTCCCGTTCCGCGTGCGCGTGGTGCGCGCGGGCGGCGCTCGGTGCGCGCGCTGCGCCTGGCCCGCCACGTGCCGCGGCTGCGCGCTGCCCTCCGACGACACGCCGCTGCTGTTCCACCACAGTGAGTGCTTGCTGCTCGCTTGCTACTGATTGCCCGACCGAGTAGGACGCCTAGCGGACTGAATTTCAAGACTATTCCTCGAATAAAGTTATCAGATGATTGAAAAATCAGCCCTTAAAGAAATAAATATGGCATAACCAAAAACAAAATTATATATATACAAAAAAAAAATGTTTAATATTAATACCTAAATTAATCTTGAAACTGCGAGAGAGTCGCAGAGTTACGGGTGCGTGACGACGCGTCGCCGTCGCCACGCCAACAGTCAGTCTGACTCCGCATTAGATGTTTCACATCAAAACTTTCAAAATCGTGAAAAACAGTTATGATGATGTTATATTATCTTTTCTCATATAAAACCTATTCTATTTATAACCGCTTGTGCCGGCACTAGGTACCCGTCGCCGCCGCAGCCAGCGCTCGAGCGTGACGCGCACGTCGCTGGACGGCGACGTGCCCAACACCAACTCACCGATAGCTAAGAACAAGCTCAACCGACACGCCTCCACACGACTCTCCTCTGACATCTCTGTAAGTATAGCATTTTTAACGACTCAACGTAACTCAAACCACTTTATTTCACTCTTTACTGTAAACTCTGTACTTTTGCATGCCTTGTAATTGGCAAAATATGGCTGTTTCTGTATCTATATTATGTACCATCATAACTTGTACCCATATTTGCAAAATAAAATATCTCTATCTCTATTCGCTTTATTTCTGCGAATTTTACTATAATACCTACGAAAGTTACATAAAAAAATCTTAAACTTTGAGTACTGACAATTTCCTTGTCAAATATTCTTGTGTATCGAGAATAATTCGCCTCACTGGATTTGTCCTTTATGTTTTGCAAGGATTGCATTAAATTTCAGCCGCGACGTAATTTTTCGACGCAATTCACATCTATGTATTTCTATTCTATATTCACAGCCCACCACAGTTCGTGTACTACTTATTTTTTAAATTTATATAGACCTATAATATAAATTTAAAAAATAAGTAGTACAGTCACGAGCACCAATATGTCAACTCTTGGCAACTTTAAAATGCGATTTTTTCGTGAAATAAATAAACCTATGGGTTCGAAAATGCTATGTTCGTAACAGCACAATATTTCATTCAAAAACAAAGAAGTAAATCGCTTTTGAATAAAGCCGAGTGTATATGTATACATACTTTTGCTCGTGACCGTACACGAAAACAAGAAATTGTTTTGCCCTTTTTCGTTTTTATTATAAGCGGAAACTTATTTACAAGTTTCCGCCTTAAATTTCATATTTTTAAGAACGCTAATAAGTTAGCTGTAAGTTACCCGAACAGAATAAAATAAAATAAAAATAAATAGTGTTCCTACTGATATTGCTATGGAGATGAAACAGTTTCGAATAATGCCTAACAAAGATAATTCACTATCAATTAATTTGTTAATTGTAAATCAAGTTGTAAGAGCTGTCGGTGTTCTTGAACTCAATCCATTTTAATCCAGTTTATCCAGTAATTGTTGTTTTAGTTCAATAATAATATCAATCAAGTATATCGCAAGGAGGCGACTGTTGGGCTTTGTTTATTTGGTGTGCGTATGTCTTTGAATGTTAGTAGGCATATCGTAAGTAATGTTGTGCAGGGCGGGCCGGAGTGCGGCGAGGTGCGCGCGCAGGAGCTGGGCGCGCTGCTGGCGGGCGCGCGGCGCGCCGGCGTCATGCTGGCCATCGACTGGGACCCCACCGCACTGCATCTGCGCTACCAGTCCACCAGGGAGAAGGTACGCACTCCTACTCTAACACGTGTATCGAAGCCGACACACGCAATCGTTTTCACTCAATGCTACTTAGTTTCATGTAAAGAATCCGTAGATAACAGCTTTGTACTTTACTTTACACCCTGTATTTACTTCTCTAGACAGAGAAAGATAATTGTACGTAATAGATAGCTTATAAGGGTAGCATTTCGGTCGGGGTCGGGAGTGGTCATACTGGAAAAGCAGTTAGAAAGGTACAAAGAAAATACGATAGTACCTGCGATAAGAGTAAGGATGTTTAAATCAGGTAATAAAATTGACATTGGCAAATAACAATGTCAGGCCTACCAAAATCAAAACTTATTTATTTAAACCAGGCTAAAAATCAGCACTTTTGAACGTCAAAATTACATAAGAGTCTCCCAAAACGACCACCCTTCACCACTCCCTAATGGTTTAGCTGGGAGGAAGTGGCGGAACAAACTCCCCAGAAGCACAGCTATTTATCACAGTAAAATATTTAAAAAATGTTATACTCAAGCAGTCGCTAAGACATTTTAATTTAAATTGCCTCCTTTATGATGAACA
Source organism: Apamea crenata (assembly GCA_949629185.1). NCBI lineage: Eukaryota > Metazoa > Arthropoda > Insecta > Lepidoptera > Noctuidae > Apamea > Apamea crenata. The sequence continues at coordinate 16,101,989 of OX451372.1, forward strand.
TTATGACTTTACAAAAGGTCGTTCGACGACAGATGCGGGTGTTGCTCTGCTGAAACACATATTTGCCGCATGGGAGAACTCGCAAAATGCTATTGGAGTTTTATTTATTTATTACCAAATTTCGTAAATAACACCTTAACAGCTAACGCCAATGCGATGTTACTACCCAAAGAATTCAATTAAAAACAACCATCATAATTACAATTAAAAATACAATCCTAAATAAATTAACACAATTCAAAACACAAACATAATTACAATTTAAAAAAAAATACAATTACAAATACCATTAAATGTATTAAATACTCGTACAATTAATAGCACTTCTCAACATTTTCATTCATTTTTATATGTGATCTCTCCAAAGCCTTTGAGTGAGTGCATCATGACACGCTTTTACGTAAAATACGTCATTCTCATTACGGTGTCCAAAACGAAGCTCTCAACGCAATAGATCCCTATTTACATAATAGGGTCCAAAGTGTAGATGTTAATGGTGCGAAATCTTCCGGGCTACGTTCAGTTAGGTGTACCTCAAGGCTCAATACTAGGTCCATTTTTATTAAAATATTTAAAATAAATGACTATATTTTTATTCTTTCAGGCGTGGGTAGAACACTGGTCGGTAGCAGCGTGTCGCCAGGAAGCTGCCCGTGCCATAGACCTGGCCAGCTGCCTGCGCGCCTTCACGAGCTGCGAGCGTTTAGAACAACGATACCACTGCGCGCACTGCCGCAGTGCGCAGCCTGCTACCAAGAAGTTGCAGATATGGAGGCTGCCGCCTATACTGGTATGTGTTGTGGCAGTCAACTGCTGGATATAGCATAGTGTAAAGATGACTAGTGTCTCAACTAGAAAAAAAATACGAATTAAAAAAACAAATAACGCCGTGTCCAAAAACCGTCAAGTATCACCGTCACTCTATCATAATCATAATTTATTTCTCACTTTTCTCCCACAGATAGTCCACCTAAAACGGTTCCAATACGTGAACAACAAATGGATAAAGTCACAGAAGGTGGTGAACTTCCCGTTCCAAGATTTCGATCCCACAGCCTACCTAGCGTCAGTACCACAGGAGACCAGCCTACGACATACAGAGATACTCAACTTTAAGCGAAGATCGTCCGTTTTTGTCGACGACACCATCTCGGAGTCGGACAGCGAGGATGATGAGAATGCACAGCCGAAAGTTCAGACGAGGCCGAAAGTTGAGAGGAAACGAAAAGGCTCAGTTGAGGTGATTTTTTTATACCTTAATTTACTTATTTATTTATTCATTGGCAGCGTCTCGTCAGCGGTTTTGAGTCGCACTGAGATTCCCCATAGGAACCGTACATTTTTCTACCATAAAATAATCCTTTATCACTGTGTATTAATCGGGAATAGTGTACATTTTCTATTATTGCAAGAAGTTTAGTAATCAGATCAGTACTTCGAGATAATCTTTTATAAATATACAAGAAAGAAAAAAAAACTTATTTTTTTTAGAAAGTTTTAGTCTAGTTTTTATATGTTGTGTATGGGTCACTTCTAGACGTTACTAAAATATTTTCTTTTATTTATGTAGGTGCGAGGGAGACAGAGGCTAGAGTCAACGAGTTTGGTGACGACGCCGGTGACGGATGACAACCTGATAGACTACCATCAGCATCATCTATTGAAGGATCAAGACCCCTTCGACTTGAAGTACAGATTGTATGCTGTTGTGGTGAGTTTATACAAATTTTTTATACGTTTTTATTGGATATTAGTTTTTGGACTGTAAGGAGAAAGATGTATTTTTAGGAGGCATATTTCTCTCCTTTTTTAAATATATCGTATAGGTCGCTAGCTGCTAGCAATATTATATAATACGCAAAATGTAACTATTTATGTACTTGTATATTGGTTCATCGGTCATACATTTGCACGGACTAGAGAAACAAAACTGTTGCGCTGCGTTGTAGTGCGTACGTCGCAAGTAGCGAGCGTGCGCGCTCGGCGTCTCGGCCGCCGACTGCGATCTATTCAAATTTTATTTATGTTTTGAATTGACGTTATTTCAAGTTAAACAAATCATCATTTTCCTGCCCTTATCCCATGTTACTTGGGGTCGGCGCAACACGTTTTCTTCTTCCATTCTCCCCTGTCAACCGTCACGCTATCATTCACTCCCTTCTCGTTCATATCATTCCTCACACAATCCATCCATCTTTTCTTCGGCCTTCCTCTCCCTCTCCATCCATTTCAAGTTAAACAAATATCAACTTTATGGGAATTAAGTTGATTTCAGAGTGACTAGCACTATTGAAAAAGTTATAAAAATGTTTGAAGTTGTAGCGTAAACTGAACTTTATAGTGTAGAAATTGAAGTTATTTTCCCATAAACTCATATTTGTTTACATTTTGGGCGAGTATGTCGCGATATTAGATTAGTTACATTGTTGGATTCCAACCACCAAACGAGCGATTTCCGTCCGCAGTCCCACTCGGGCCAGATGTCGGGCGGGCACTACGTGGCCTACTGCCGCAACCCGTCGGGCGCGTGGCTGTGCTACAACGACAGCTCGTGCCGCGAGCTCAGCGCGTCGCCCGCGCCGCCCATCGACCCCGCCGCCGCCTACCTGCTGTTCTACGAGCGGCAGGGGCTCGACTATGAGAGGTACACGCTACGTCCACGAACATTAAGGCCAACATGTCGCAAACACCACATAAACATTTGAGCAAATTACATTCACGAATATGTGCGTCGTCTGTCGCTAAATACGTATTATTAGCGATGCAACGTGTACAAACAACGAGAAAAATCTACTTCCGTAGTGTGAAAATTAAACAAATATTACATATTTCAAATATCGTCATTGGATTTAAATGTCCGTTACTTTTTATCATAACAGTCATAACAGTTTTGCACGAGACGAAAATTATTAAAAACTGTTGTCTATAATAACGTGTTGTCTCTTCCCAGGTACCTCCCCGACATAGCGGGCAAAGACCCCGTAGTAAGAGATGCAGAAGTGTTAGACCCAGACGAAAACGACCTCAAGAAGATGTGCTCTATCATGTAGAACATTGTGATAAACTAGCGGAGGCTCACACCAGGCTGGCAGTACAGGACGCTACCCAACTGTGGCGGAGAGACGAGTTTTGTGTCAGTCAGAAATGGCGGCGAGAGTCGGCTTAAATTGGTGACGCGAATGTAAAGAATTGGTATAATTCTATGCACAGAGCACGGAATCTGTCTAGAGATGGCAAAAAGTGCGTTGAGCACATAACTTCTGTAACGTCTTCTGTATACGTTATTTGTTGTATTGAGAGTCAACTGTGACACGCTTGGTTTTTATGAAAAGCGTTGACAATGTCGCCTCTAGCACGACCGTCGAAGCGTCTCCGCGCTCTGTGTTTCTATGTATGGTCAACCGCACGTCAGCAGAAACACTTTGAACTACAATAAACGTCTTTACTGCTACGATATAAAGGCGCTGTCAAATTGTTACAATGGACGTTCGGTGGACTGTATTTCGATGTAATACGTCCACTGTTGATGAGCTTGCATTTAGAATGTTTCGTATTTAGCCCAAAAAATGTATGTAAACGCGCTTGAAGACTTTGTGGCATTATTTGAGCTTTCGCTCAGGGGAATATGGACTTAAATTGAAGTTATTAGGGTCTATATTCTATTGTTTTTCGAAACAAGTCGCGTCGCCAATATGTGCGGATCGTAAGTAGGCTTTAGGAGATGAAATGCATATTATGGATATTATGGCCCGAAGGTTAGGTGTATAGTTTTGCAAATCTAAAATATTATGATAAAGAAAATACCACAATTATTATGGTAAATATATGTGGTCTGACTCAAAATATGTATTACAGACAATACAACCGCGGTGGGACCACATACAAACGCTCAAATTTTAATTAATTTCTTTATTGTATTATCTCTGACTGAGTAAGTACTCAGTAATCATACATTTATAAATTTTTTCATTGATATAATTATAATAATCAAGGCTTGTTTCAAATATACCAAGTATTCTTTATTACTAATCGTACACAGAGATGACACTCTAAAAATCTATTTCGAATGAAAGATAGAGATAGCGCTATATGAAACAGCGTTAGAAAGAGAGCCAACATCTCAGTGCCATCGTCAAATAATATCTATACATCTTACCATAGACGGCTATAACCCGATACCAAAACTTCTTTACACAAATTAAAATAATTGTAATATTGAAAATAATCCAGAACTAAGAAATTAATACAAATTCTCTTTGTAATACTTTATAAAAAAGATATGATTTTATTATGTATAGCATATAGCTATGACATCGCAGGAAATTTTACTGAAAGTACAGATTATAGACTCATATACTTAGCTACCTATGTTCTTTGCTTATTGTACCACAGAGTAATAGGCAATGGAGTGCTAACTTTGCGTTTGGTACATTACTTATGTCGTCTGCCGATAGGAATTGGCATTCGATGCGTCGCGATTTTGGTCAAAAACTGTTTGGCATTGCTGAAATGTTTATTTTTAACACCAATACCACACAGTTTTATAATACTTGCATATTAATCATAAAACGGACTCTTTATCTCCAAGTAAAATTGCGTGATTTTTTAATGATTTTTCGAAGAATATAGGGAGTGTAGTATCCTTCCATAATCTGTGTTCCCAGCTCAGGGTAATGTTACAGTGTTTTGTTAGTTATTATGATTGCGTAGTTGTAATGCATTCCTATTGTTGGTTCATTTTAAGTGCTGGAGCCACATGCGGGTCTGCGCATGGTTCGAAGCTTTATAGCTAATGTGGGGGGGACACTTGTCAGCGTTCGTGTTTCATTCGTACGAAAGAGAACGTTCATTTTGAGAGTACTCAAGATTGATACATGTTTTGCGTAAGTTGGTTCTTTCGTGTGTTCGTGTTCGAACGTATTTTCTATCTTTTTTCTTTTTCTTTTCTTTCCAAAAGCCTGATCAGATCTCTAATTAGTAAATTATGCTTTCACTGCACTTACGTTGACTGACAAGAATAATAAATAAAGAAGTTTTCATGAATATAACATATAATATAACATCACGCCTGTATTCCCCGAAGGGTTAGGCAGAAGTGTACCTATAGTACACGCACTTGTCGCGACGCCAGGTATGTTTAAGTCACATGTAATAGAGGGCGAGCCTACTGCCGTCAACCGGGCACAATCCAGACGGTCGGTCGATCGGTATTCATGGATCATTTTTCGGAAATCAAAAGATACCTTTGGAGTTACGATAGTCGAGCTGACAATGCTGACAAGTGTTCTTCCATTCATATACATTATGTTTTTATTATTAAAAGGTTGACAACGCGTCCTTCTGTAAATAAAATTCGTTGGTGAGACAAGCCAGTGCTGACATTTCATAAACGAATCTAGTGTTTAATCAGTAAGTCAGGGCAAGTGTGATATTGTTTTCTGTTATTAAAATTTATTAGTTTTATTGGTGTCTTTGCCTAATAAGTGTTTATGGGTGTACTGTAGCATGTAACTGTAAATATCATCTCTAATGATCACAGTGTCAACTGAAAAGTATGAAATTGCCCAGCAGCCGCCATATTGAATTCCTGTGACCACAATGGCCTAAAAGAGATATAGTTCAGTAACTATATCCCAACGATGGTTCATAAGGACCCGCGCCATTTAGGTAAGCTGAATAGCGTTTAAATATATCTCCCAGCTTCATACTAGATTATAGGGATGATATTTCCACCGGTTGCTATGGCAACGCGTTGTCAAACCGCAAGTTATGTTGTAACCTACTTAGCCGGTGAACAAAGCAAGCGTCGGTGTAGCCTGTTGCGTTATATGGAGACTGAAGTGATGTAATATATAAACGTGATGTGCTATATTTTACTCATTGGAATATTTTGTATTTAATTATTAATTATTGTAGATAGTCTGCGTTCTTAGTGTTTTGTACCAGATAACTTTTAGAGCTCTTGGTTTGAAAATGGCATGTAAATGTTCGTCTGAAAAGTCTACATGGAACGATGTTCTTGCTTCGAACGGGACTTTAGGCCTTTTCATGATATTTTTTTATACAGATAGCTGAATAAAAAGTTTACTGTTTTTGAGAACATTTTATCATTTCACACGAAAAAGAAATCAGCCTTTATTTATATTCCATTTGCAGCCTACCCAGCTATTCCTCGTTAAGCTGGTACAAAACAAGAGAAACGTTATAATAAAATAATATATTCTTCTAGCGCGGAAACTATTTAGTGTTATATAACGTGTTATTGGCGTTTTATGTTAACAGTGATTAGTTCTTAACTAAAAACGGTCGATATCACCCTGTCATTCACATATGCACAAATATTGCAAGTGTACGTGACTATTTGCAAATGAGAATGCTTATTTTAGACAACATTTGCAATGGTTTGCGCATACATACGTACTTTGTGTACATGTGTGTGAGGGTAACGCGAGCTTTAGCATCCAAACAGCTCACTATAATTATCTTTTTTATAATTATTATAATTATCGTACGGCTTAGGGCACAATGTCGTGATGCTTAATAAATTCTAGTGAGATACGATATATAAGTATTAGACACATATGATTAAGTAATATATTATTATTATTGATATTATGAGCCGGTGTGCACGATCCTAGTTAATCTTCTATTATTATAATTTGTATACATTTTATTCGAAATAATTTAATGAACGTAGCTTTTATAACGCGACATTATAAGTTAGCGATGTTGGCTACCGTTGAGGGTAGTTGAACATTATTGTAAGCTGAGGACTAGTAGTGTGGTCCTCGCTGATTTAGTCGATATTTTTATTTATTCGATCGTGTGCACCAAATTATTCGTTATTTTGGTGAATTCGCACTATTGTGTCACAGTTATGTCAGAATACATTTATTATGCTCTGATGATACTATGGCAGGATAGCCATTAGATGTATCGGTAGCCACAATAGTACAGATTGACCGGAGCACCCCAGTAGGTGCGCACGCAGGGAAAGCTACATACTGTGTATATTGTTAACGTGTCGTTGAAGCCACCGTGCGTGAACCGTGCCATCGATCGATTTGCTTTCCACTTCTATACCAAAGCACTCTTCTTTCTCACTTTGTTCAAGCTTTACAAACATACAACGATGTCCCACGCACTGCCGTGGCAAGCCTACAGTCCAATGGTTCGCTTGTAGTATTGTGTGGCGCAGAATTTAACTGGTATTACTGTACCAATAACACGGTTGCGTTGAGTGTAATATCAAATTGTTATCCAATTAAGTATTTTGAATATCCCTGTGCAATAAAGAATTTCTTTTGTATGTATTCCTTTGTTTTTTTTTTGTATCCAGCAACCCAATTGCGCAATGCACTTTCAATCGCAATCCGAAGGGTTTCGAAGGTATTATATAAATTCCTAATCCATTGCTTCATATGTTTGGAAAATTTGTCTGCTTATGAATGTTGTTGAACTGTCAAGATGAAAGGCATTGTGTGTTTTGTAATTACCCTGCAGTTTATAAATACAGTGTGGCAATTAGGTTATCACATTAATTGAAACTACATATTTTAAACATACACAATTAAAATAATTAAAAACAAATAACATTACACAGCTAGAATGACCAAGACCAATTTCTTGTTTCCGAATCATTGTACATTTTAAATTATAAGCAGTAGTAGACCATCACTTGTAATTAAAACAAAATTAAATTATAGCAAAATTATTCGGAAGCGAGTCATTCCTTTATATTGATTATAGATATGATGAAACGAAACACTTAAATGAAACGGTTAGGGCAAGGGATTGTTTATACACCTTTAACATTAGGCAGGATTGAAATAATTTTTATTACACAAAGTTCAAATTTAATATGGACAAATGTTGCTATTCAACAAACAAGTGTTACGCAATTAGGGTGCTGGTCTATGATTGGTTGATTTCTGCTTTACATGTCCGCTCCACTCCTCCGCTTTAGTGGAAACGCAGGTTTGATAAAAACTACTGTAGCAACAAAAAGTTTTTATTTTTTTCAACACTCTTTTACATTTTTGTATTTTTCGTAGAACTATTTGTCTTTGGACTCGATTTGTCTCGACGAGGGAAACCAGAATTAGCCCCACCGTATTCTAACAGTCTAGCTGGATGAGGCTTGAGGGGGTCGTGGGGAGGCTGGGGTGGGTCGAGAGGAGGCTGGGGCGGGTCGAGAGGAGGCTGCAGATTCGTTGCCTGTTGGTAAACATTCGCGTTCATCTTCAAGCCTGACAAAGAAAATTATTCCTTTTTACGTTTTATTTTATTTATTCGGAAGAACAAACAATAAAATATTATTTATTATAAGTAAATAGAACATAAGGAGTTACCTATACAAATGTGCAACCAACAACGTTCTCCCCTTATTGGAACAAAGACAATATAAAATGCATTGGTTGACAAACAAGCAGGCGGCCCCATAGAGTAAAGTAATATATGGGCGGCCCACAGTAGGTAGGTAACATTTTGAAAATAGATATGTTATTGGTATCCTCCGACGAGATCCATCACAAAGTGCTAGGTACTAGTTAAGTTTTAGTTTTCAAGCCCTCTTACACACGGACGATATTTTGCCGCGGATATTTTTTATCGCACACTGGATTTTCAACTCACAGTTTAGCGCCTTTAGTTGTAAATCCAACAGTAGGTACATTTATTTATACACTGCTGGATCTCAAGCTCGGCTCAACACCGAGAGTTGAAAACCAGTGCGCGATTAAAAGTTGTCGCGTGAAAAATCGCCCGTGGGGACGGTACGGTACGGACAACATATTCAGCTGGGCGTAGAACTTGGCGTATATTGCCAAGTTCAAACAACTTGTTTAGTACCTATATTCTATCACATTTACATTAAATTATTTACCGGTACAGCGTCCTAATAATTGTTTGCTGCATCGGACGACGTCATTACGTCAGCGCCGGCTCTTGCATAGGGTTGCAGCATAATGCTGAGCGATAGCAGTTTTGCGTGGATGTGACGCATGTTTCCCCCAACCGTTTCTTATATATATTTTTTTTTTATGTTCTTTTTTGCGACATATTTACCGCAAATAAACGTATTTTAATGCGTAGCAGCTCGGCACCGGAACGACATAGCCTCAACTTGAGTTCATGACTCGGTTCTAAAAACTCGATTAGGTAGGTCGTAGGTACTACAAGGAAAATAGCCCGACGGCATAAACACAAACATCAGTTGCCAAAAAACAATCCTAAGTAGTTATTTAGGAACGATAAGCCTACTGTCTACTACTGGTCTAGCTGATTTTCTTAGCCGTAGATACAGTTTTAAAACTTACTTGTAATTGTTTTCCTGGTCAACATTCCAGATTCAAATCTTGGGTCGCCATCTTCTTTTTTCATTGCCATGGTCTCCCGTTGGTTGTGGCAAATATTTCTTGCTAATTTTAACGATATGTAGTACTTTGATTTATGCTTTCTTTCTAGTATTCTAGATTCTTAAACTAAATAGCTGTATTTTATTTTGTATACGAACGTATGTTCTCTTCCTTGTATAAATTAAAACTGGCTGAAATGGCTCGGGAAGTTCCGAATCGATTAGGGAAAACTGTACTTTTTTTCGTTATTAGGTACAGACGCCAGCAGGTCATGCTGCCCGAAACTGTCAAATTTTCCCAATCAACCTTGAACCTTAATCCTTTAGCGATAAAGTTGAAAATCTATTAAAGAAATTTGACAGATTGTAGTAGTTTGATGTGCTGGTGTCGGTACATATTATTATAATTAGCAATATTGGTTACATACTTATTAATATAAACAATTATTGATCAATAAAATTACTGGCATGTATTTAGTCGAACCTCTAATAAATCCAATTTTGCGCTCCTAAAAATATTGAATATTGTAATATAATGATTGCGCGTCTTTGGTGTTTTTTCATGGGTATGGGTATATTGGGGTCCTAAAATACTAAATAGCCAAGTGACTGCGACTAACTTGGATGTAGCGCGGTTGGTCACAGTTCCAACCGTACCTAACTCGTTTGGTGGGCGTGCCCTAGCTTTGTTACTGCGGCCAAAGTTAAAAAGAAGCTTATTTTTGTTTTTAAAGAGGCCGTCGTTAGGATCGCTAAAATCTTTTAGAGGTTAATTAAGTTTAAAAAAGTCCGTCATTAGAATGTCAATAAGTTTTAGAGGATCAGTTAAATATCTCCAAATACTAACCAAGCCTGTTTTAAAGGTTGGTGAGTGAGGTATCAAACTAGCTTCTTCTTTCCGACTGACCGACCCTTTGAAAACTCAAAAGTGCCTGTAATTGGTTCATTTGAAATAATTGCTTTGAGTTTGAGTTTTAAACAGATTTCTCCATAAATTACAAAGGGGGATGAAATTTTATTATTGAAGTTTTTAAGTATTATTAAATTCCTTATATTTTTATTTTTTTAGATTTAGAGGTTCCTGGTGGGGACGCAGCTTTAGCCTGCTAAATTAACCCACATAAGTTGAAATTTAAGTATAAATACACATAAACTCGTATAAAACATTTATTATATAAAATTTGACTTAACTAGTTATTATAAATTATACACTTGTTTCCAAAAATATTGCACCAACAAAAAATTAATCAATATCTCACAATATATCTTGCAATTATTTTGTCTTCAAGTGTAGACTTACACCAATGGACGGAATTAAAATACAAATAAATACTAATTTGTACAACAACGCCTTGCGTTCACAAGTTACAATAAAATAATAATACCTAAGTGATGCCAGAGAACTTTACAGTTTTACAGAATACGCCCATTCGAGGTCCATCTCAGAAAAAAATACAGCACTTTATTAAAGCTCGAGAAATATTTTTTTATTTTAAACATCACAATGCAATGTAGACCAAGTTAATTAATTAAGTCGAGTTAGCAGATAGGCCATTTATTCTGTCCTAATTTGTGAGTATCTTTTACAAAAATGTGACAAATAACCAACAATGTAGGAAAAAGAAAATAAATCCTATGACAAGGATCTACCTTCATCCATGGAAAAACCACATTCCGTGACATCGCCTAAAACCTATAGCTAAATATTTACACTACACTGCTTCAAGGATCTCTTGGCGCTCGAATGAAGTGGACAGGGGGTGGCGGACGTTGTTGGTAAACATCTGTGCAATTGTTTTGTACAATGTATTTAAAAAACAAGATGGCCGCGTTAGTTCCGAATTTGGTCACGCGCCAAAAGAACTTTGAAGCGCTATGTGTATATCTACGGCAGTGTGGAGCTCGCGTGGCTGTGGCGCTGACGTCACAGCCACCGCTGCCACGTGGCTTGTTGCGTCGAGTCGCTCGCTTGCAGCACGTTGGACAGACCACCGTGCGGCACTGGGTAGGGAGCCTGGAAGAAGAAATTAAGCATTATAAAATTTACATCTTCCTTAGCTCAGGGAAAGTATATAAATAATTGGTCAAATGTCCAGGGATATTATTATTATATTATTAATTACAGAGGTTAGTCTTACCAATAAAAAAAGAAAAAGAAGGAAATAACAGATAATAAAAAAATAGATTAAAGCACACAGTATAAGAACACAAAAAAATAAAGACAAGTATGTATAATATGCATCGACTCACATGAACAGTCCCCAACCAGCGTTGCTTGATGAAGTCGGCGACCCTCTCGCCGATCATGATGACAGGCGCGTTGGTGTTGCCTGACGTCACCGACGGCATGACGCTCGCGTCTGCCACGCGCAGCCGGTCTATGCCTTGCACCTGCACAGAAGATGACGAATTAAAACGTTAAATAACTACATAGAACTGTCCATAAAATATCATCATCACTGGTCTTCATAATATACCGGATCTGATTTACATAATGCGATCAAATCATGATTGTTAGGCGTAATTGTTATATACTACTTGCGTCGCTGCTGTCTTGTGATTTGGCCTAGGAACAGCATCAAATCGTGATAATACAGCAGAAAATACGTGGTTTCCTACTTATTGTTAATCGTTCAAGTCTCTAGACTCTAGAATATCTTTTTGATTACAAGCTAGAACAATCTTAAAAGACGAGGATGAGAGACAAGACCGAACCTCGTCTGTTGCATTATTGAACAATTCTTAGCCGAAGTCGGGGCTAGGACAGCTACTACTTCACCATAATCACCATCCTGCCTGTCTTAATTACTGCTTATAGGCAGTAATTTGCTTGTGCCTATCCTCACGCTCCTGTGCCAGCCCTCATCCAGGTTTTACCCGCGATGGCAACGACGTTGTCTATAGTCTTACCTGCAGCAAGTTATCAACGACAGCACTATCGTCTCCTCTCGGCCCCATCTTGCAGGATCCCGCCTGATGGTTCTCGGGAGCAGTCTGCATTCTAACGGCGCACTCCCAGTACGCGTCGCAGCCGAACTTGATCTTCTCACAGCCCTTCACTGGGGTCTTGTCCAGCTTCACACCGTAGCGCTTCAGGGCTTTGGTTTCAGCTAACATGAGAGCGAACTTGATGCCTTCCACTAAGGTTTTGACGTCGTCAGGGTGGGTTAGGTAGCTGAAATTGAGGTAGAAGTTTAAAAAAAAAGTTAAAGTATAAAAAATTTCAAGACAAGGCCAGACAAGACGAGATAAATGAATTGGTTGCAAAAGCAAAAAACACAGAAAGCTGGAAATTACTGGCCTTAATAAATTAATTAACGTTACTCAGTAGAATTAAATAATATTTTTTAATTCAAGGTCTTTTCTTTAATATAACCTATGTTCTCCCACTGCTGGGCAAAGGTCTCCCGCATACTTTTACAGTTCTCCAGAATTAAGGAAATATGCAAGTTATTTCGTTAAAGGGAGTATAAGCGATTGGTGACTTATCCAACAAGTATTTTACACAGGCACTTAGGTTTTTATAGGTAACTAAATATTCACATACTCGTAATAGCACGACTGTGATCCAGAACGAGTTCTTCAAGGTTAGAATACGAGTGCACCCTTCCCTTTTGATACCTATTTCGATATTTAGGTGCTAACGCCAAATAACTTAAATAACAGTGGTTGGTGCGAGTTTTTCTGCCTATTCGATCGTGTTAACGTTATATTAGTTTATTGGGGGTATTAAAGGGGTTTGAAGATGTTTCTAAGGAGCCTAGCATAGGTAGGTACCTACATACTGTCGCGTCATTTTAAAAATGGCGGCCACGCATGAGACCTATTTAAATCGAAAGCTGACATCAATGCAAACAGAAAACGTAATTAAGACCAAACCAGAACATTCCATACAATACTCACTTGGCATAAATCTTCGGGTAAGCAAACGGGTCAGCAGACGCGATCTCCAGCCGCCCCCTGCTCTTGGGGTGCAGTACAGTCGGTATGATCTGTATGCTCCGGGAGCCGTTATCCAGTCGTTCGCCCACCATGCCGGTCTTCGCGCAGTCTGCCAGGAAGCCGCCGAAGAACAGCTGGATGTCGGGGTTGTCTTCGGCTGGGTTCGAGTACTTTGTGTTTATGAAGGCAGTCACCTCGGATATACCTGCGGGGAAGTAAATATTC